>CM033361.1:1179706-2379706 GCA_019395295.1 Osmanthus fragrans | reverse complement strand
GGTGTAGTTTTACACCAAATTTGATACCATCGGAGACGTTACATCATTAGAGATGCTCTTACACCAAAATTTATTTTAAATTATTAATTAAAAAATATATTTAAGAACAATTTTAATTTAGTGTATCAATAATTATTCTAGTGCTAATTTTTTCTTAACTTCTAATTATCATTTTTGTAACTTTTGAGTTTTTAATGACCAATTTTAATTTATTGTATAAATAATTATTACTTATTACTCGATTAGAATTTTAAAATAAATTTTAAATAAAAATAATTATCGTATTAAAATCTATTAATTCAAAAAAAAAAAAAAAGAAGAGAGAGGATATAAATGGACCAAAAAATTGTTGTCAAAGGGAAGAGAGGGCAAAATGGAGAATATAGATTTCCTTGAAATTTAGTGTAAATTACACAAAATTTTACACCAAATTGGGTGTACCGTTGGAGTGATTTTTACACCAAATTTGCCTAACCATTGGAGGTGGTTTTAATTGGTGTGGTGATTTTGTGTGCGATGGAGTGAAATTTTACACCAAATGTGTTTTTATACCAATTTCATGTACCATTGAGGATGCATTTAGACTAAATAATATCAACATAAAATACATGTAAAATATCTTTTTATTAGCTTAGGTTGGCTATCATTAACTATCTTAGAATAACGAATCAATGAATCTTGTATGTATTGGTAAGAAAATAAGGGTGTGTTTGATTTACTGTTTCCAAGTGCGTTTGGTCTGATATTTTTGAAAATGCATTTTTAAAAACAAAATTAAATTTACAATATAAAACTCAAAACGTATTTTAGACATTTTGAATGTTTTACTGAAAATTCCAAAAACACTCAAAATGTGGAAAATAAACGTTTTAATAAATTTTTATTTAAACAAAATTACAAATTTTAAAGAATAAAATAAAAATTCTTTAAAATAAAAATTTTAAATTCAAAAAATACAAATAAAAAAATAAAATTGATAAATTTTAAAAATAAAAAAATAAATTATAAACTTCTAAAAAAATATAAAAAAAATTATAAAAATTTCTTCAAATCAAAATAGTTCAAACTCTTAATGATTATTTACATAAAAATTCTAAAAACAAAATTTAAATTAACACAAATAAAAATATTTTCAGTTCATGTCTTTAATTATATTTTTATTTCCTATGTTTTGAACTCAATTGATTATTTATTTTTCTTTTACTTTTGTAGTGAGAAAAAATATTTTAAGATTTACCAATTTTAAAATGTATGTGTTACTTGATAATATATTAACGTAAAATTGTTCCATTTTCAATAAATAATTAAATTTCATTGAATAAAATATCTTAAAATAATTTTTCAAAATTTCAAATCAAACTTATTTTCTAATTTTCATTTTTAAAGATTTTTTTTTTTTTTTTTCAAAATGACAAACAAAATGCATTTTTAACAATCTTAAAATCGACCGTCCAAAGGAAAAAAAAAAGAAAATGAATTCAAAATTGAAAACTAAAATACGAACTAAAAGATGAGAAAATTTCACTTTTCAGGATCTTAAATGGTATGGAAACATATATGGATGGAAACAAAAATAGATGCAATGATAATTCCTTTAAAAGTGTTAAACAATATCTTTTTTGAACAAGGTATGATTAACAATAAAATTTTATTTGAATAATTTTTCATTTGAAATAGTGCAAGAAGAGTATTCGACTATATTCAACAAAGTGACATTAAGTTTCTTAACTCTCTTTTACAAATTGTCAATTATATTTTTTTTATTGAAGAAAAAATGTAATATAATTTAGTGATGATTAAATGTATCAAACATGCTACATGTAAAATTTGATAAATTAATATTTAATAAATTAATAATATCATTTAAGTAATAAAAAATTTAGACCTCGATATGTACTAAAATAATGATCTCTTTAGGTTTCATAAAATAATAATTTTTCTTAAAATTCTTCAAGGCCAAATGAAAATATAAAATAATAATTGATTAAATATTTAAAATTTTATAATAAATGTAAAGAAGCTTTTACTTGATAACTTCTATTTTTTTTCAATTCATATATTTATTAAAATGTGCATTTAGAACAACTCTTCTTAAAATCTCACTCAAAAGGTGTTGAGTCGGAATCCCTTTCTAACTAAGGGTTCTTGTGGTTTCGCAGGTTCTAGCTACAGGAGAACCAGGAACGGAGAACTTTCCTCCCTTCCCGTCCGACTATCTTGGTCTTAAGAACGCTGGTTTTAAGAATGAGTTATTGTCATTCTTCGATCCTTACTGTCCAACCTGAGAACATACAGCTAATGCTTTTTACTTATTGAACAGGATTCTGTGGTTGGTCCGTGACCCCTGGATACCAAAAGTGCTCTTAGGGTGATCTCGTATTTCCTACGGGATGGAGATGATGGGGTCATTTCATGGATTTTCCTTCCTTTTCTTTGGGCTCAATTTTTTCAAAATTCATTTTTAATCACATATTCTTTCATAAAATAAAATATAAAACTAAAAATTTTCCTTATTTTTTAATTACACATTTTTCAAAAATTTATTAATCCAAAATACATTTTCTTCCCTAAATCTCATTTTAATGAAGTCCAAACAGGGCTCAATCTCATTCCTAAATTTTTGAAATGTATGTACCAAATTTGTTATATATTTTTCCTTTTGTAAAAAGTACTATTTTAAAGTTACGGTACTTGAAAATCTTCTTTTGGATAAACAATTGATAAAATACAACTATTATCTAATCGTGATCATTCTCGATGGACGTATTCAGTAATCTTTGAATAATTTGTACATCATTAAATATTTTTCTTGATCTTAATATTTTGAGAAGTGTTTACACTCATCACATTTTTGTAGATCGACTAAAAATTACTTTACATAATCAATATAAATTAATAAATTTTCTAGATCTTAATATTATTATTTTGTAGCGACTTCACTAGTCAATCAATGTCAATCTATGAACTTACTTTAAATTGAAACGAACCACATAAATTCAACCGGCTTCAACTGAATAAAGTTATGCACAAATTAGTTATTTAAAGTTAAAAAAGAAAAAAAAAAAAAAAACATATTATTTAACTCGAACAACTCACCGTCCATAAAGTCGCATAAACAAGCACGAGTCCTATGATTCATCTGGCGGAATCTGCTAGGTAAAAATTCTGTATCTCTTTAAGCTACAAATATATTATTTCTTATATTTTTAATCTATTTTCTTGCTTTTACTGTTATTATTTTCTAACGAGTTCATAGCTCTCTCATTCTTTTTCAGGTAAAAAATTCTTGTAAATTTTGCTTCTTTCTTGGTTTAAATTCTTAATCGGTTGTATAAATTAACTGTATGCTCTCTTTTTTTCCCCCTTCATCTTTTTTTTTTTTTTTTTGGGTTTGCCGAGTATAAAAGCTTAGACTTGGGTTTTGAATTTTTTTCTCCTTTTTATTTCTTGAACTCCATAGTTTTTAGATGCTTTTGCTCCCTGGGTCTCTAATTTTTCAAATAGATGATGGGCTGAAATTTAGTTTAATTTTATTTGCATGGATTTTTTTTTTTTTTCAGATGAATTTTTGGGTTCGTTGGAATTTTATTTAAAGATTCAAGTTTTTTTTTTTTGCCCCTGCATTAAGCGCTCAAGAAAATAATTTCTGATTGCAAATTGAAGTGGCAGAGCCTACTTTAATTCAGGTTTGTTTCTATATATATATATATATATATATATATATATATTATTTTTATTTTTTGATTGCTGTCATGAAATTTATATTTATTTTCTGTTTCAGAGTTTATTGTAATTGATATGTGGGTGAAAGTCTGAAAGAGACATTCTTAGAATAATGTTAATTTTTAAGTGCTTGCATGTAATACAAGTACTTCAAAAAATAATAATAATAATAATAATAATAAAAAAAATGTTTCTCCTTTAGTTTTGATGCAATGATTTGTAAGCAAAGTCATAATTTGTGTACTGATAAGAACTCAAAAGCTCTTTACTGATAGAAATAGCCATTAGCCATGTGATTTCCGTAGTTTCTGATTCCTCTTCTATTTTGGGAAACTTGCTAGTATAATACATGAATTTATGTAGATCCTCCATTGCACTTCGTGGTTAGTTACCGATTGATTATTTTTAGAGCCTGTTTGATGCCCATTTTTTGCAAAAAATGCACTTTGGAACAGGGATTTGATGGAGAATATCTGGTTAAAAAATAAAGAAAAGTTGAGTTTGCGTGTAATATTATTTTATTTGAAGAATGTGGTTGAAAAGAGGAGAAAGAATAATATATTTTGTAAAAAAATGGGAATCAAACAAGGCCGTAATTTTTTTTACTTGAAGTAATTTAAGTTTTGTGCGATAATCTTTGCAAGATTTAGTTCTTAGGGTTGAATGTTGGTCCAGTTAAACCGACTGCTTTTTAAATGTGTATTTAGATTTCTTAGGGCTGAATACACAAACGACTTTTGCAACATTCCCTAGCTATAATGCCTGGTAAGAGAAGAAGAGAATTGAGCACGAATCCAATTCAAACTATGGTTCATGGCTGATCCATTAATTGTGATCTTGAGAATATTTATTAACTCACGACAATCCCATTGTAGTTACCATGTTGTTATCTTTGTACGTCGAGACGACTAAGAATATGTGTCTAATTAGCCGTTGAGTGTGGAAACTACTCTAATTTTGGCTTCTAGACATGTGGCGCTCTGCATGAGAGATAATTCAATGTAAAGAGAATGAGAACGTTATTGGTCTTGTGGTCGCGGTTTCATTTTGTTCTTTAGAAGATCTATCTTTTTGTCTGTTACTGCAATAAATGTACAATTTTTCTAGACTAGACTAGACTATCGGAGTTTTGTTGGGTTCACATACCGCAAGATTTCTGCATATTAGCTCACATATCATAGAAAAATGTTGCGTAATATTATGGTACCTGGCCCTCTGCAAAAAATCTTAAGAGGATCTCGAGCAATTATTTGATAGTTCTGTTTGCTGCATCTTTTCCTTATAATAGACATGACAAAATATAAGGCAAAAAAAGGATCTGTGAAGGTGGTTCTCTTGGGGGTGGGTGGGTAGAGGAGGTGTTAATATTTTCAATAAAACCATTTGTGTAGAAATGGTTTTGCCAGAAAGCCACCAGAATACTATCAATGCGGGGGCGCCACCTTGAATTAAAAAAAAAAAAAAAAAATATATATATATATATATATATATATATACATGCGGGCCCCACGGTGTGTGTTTCTGTTGGTATTCTGTGGCTTCTGCTTCTGTACACGAAGCAAGATTGTAATATTTTAGAGGCCCTTTTGGACATTGATACCAAGCCAATCTCAAATCATTAGAGACACTGATCATGTGGGGTATATTTTGGAAAGTAGCAATTGAAAATATTCGTTGGCAACTGTGTTGAGGAATGCATATTTCATGACAGGTTTAATATCGGGATTATTCAAGAGGTTGGGGCCCATTTAGGTTACATATGAATATCATTTTGTAACAGAAATAAAAGATGATTGGTAATTTGGTCTGTCTGTGATCAATGGAGAAGAATGCCTTGTTGTAAACATATGAACTGGTCTTTCTTACCATAATTAAAATTCGTGCAGAGACGATTATTACTGCTCTGGTTGGCTTGTAAGGTGAGTGGTTTCAGTTGTGTTAGTGAACCAATGACTCTGAGATATATCTTGATTTTAAGATGTCGTGCTCTAATTGTGCGTAGTCCTAGGATGAATAGTACTTTCCTAGGGCTAAACATTGGTGTTTGACATGTTGAAAACACTGTGAGATGTATTTAAAATTATTTTATAGTTATCTAAATTTGGATTTGCTAAGGACAAGAAGATACACGCTTGACAGGCATGAACAAGTCTCAAGTCAAAATGTTGATTTAGATGCAATATGGGTTACATGATACACGGGTTCAAAAACAAAGATCGGAATTTGGTAGCCAATCCAATAAAGGGAGAAGTTGCACAGCATTTGAAGTATATCCAGTGATCATAGTTCCGCTTTCTAAACAAATTACATAGAACTTCATAAAAGTTGAAATTTTGATTTCTTAAGCTGTTAAATGCTAATAGTTCCATGATCCTAGAAAGAAAAAAAGAACTGCCACAAGTTTTTTTTTTTTCCCCTATTACATGTTTATCCAATTCTTGGTTCTATGTTGCAATAGCATTATTTATAAAAATTCTTGACACAACGTGCTCTTCTATTCCTATAGATTACATCATCGTCAAAATTTTCTTATTAAAAATTCGAGTACCTGAAATAGTTTCTCTTTGCAACGTGTTCTTATATTATTTTGATTCCACGGTCATCATTATTCTACTATATGATTATAATACCTTCAGATTTCAAAATCTTCCTCCAAATTTGTAATGCTCAATTTATTTTCTTCCTAGTCTAATCACTAAATATCACTGGTGATAACAATATATGGAGGGATCTCACCTTGAATATTTCTTGTATGATCATTGTTAACTAAATCAAAATGACGAGGACATAGATCAGATTTTTTATCCAAACCTATTGTAGTAGGAAATTCCCAATTACTGCCCTAACTAGGGGTTCAGTCTTGAGTATTTCCTCGTGCATTCTTAACATATCTCCATGGGAAACCCTATCATATGTTTTCCTATAAAAACTATTTGCAAGTTTTGATTCATTTCTCTATACTTGTCTATTAATCTGCTAAATAAATAATCTCAGTAGATCTCTGTCATAAAGCCAGATCGTTTTTGAGACCTTTTAATTAAATGTTCAATCTCCCTTTCTCGTAGCGTCAAAGTATGTCAAAAGATGCCTAAGATCCACAATATGATTCCCATTAAATAATAAAGGCTCTAGATGGCTATTTTGGGCCTTAAAATATCTTCAAGGGATCTTGGAATTATTCCCTAAAAAAATAAAAAAATTCTTTCTTTATGGAATATATTCTTTTCTTGAGCTTCTATTGTCACACCATTTCTCCAAGCCAATTCTCTGCCTCATTTCTGCTACACCACAATTGATCTGAATTAGGAGGATAAACTACTCATTTTACCATGCAATAATTTGAATCTCACAAGGCACTTGATTTAGACACCCTCTTAGTTAGACATGGCCACTTTATGTTAATACTGTCCTTATTTTCTTAATTATATGTTTTAATGCTTATTTTGTTCAAGAACCTGAAATCAATTTGTAAATCTCTGTAGAGATAAAATATTGAAGATATGAAGTGCCTATTATTTCTATTTGTGTGGCTTGCAACCTTCTGATTTCACACTTTTCATCTTTTACTTTCTAAAACTATTAAGCCCTCCGTCCATAAATGAATATGATATTTTGAATTGGCACTGGATTTTATGTGGAAGTTGAAAAGGTGAAAGTTGTCTACCTTCTCCTCTTAACCCTTTGAACTAATTGCCAAGAGATTATGTCAGTCACGTTAACATTATATACAAAATTCCAAAAATGAAATGGGAACTTTCAGTCATATATAGGAAATATTTAAGAAAATATAATCCATTCCTCTCTTACTTAAATTGAAATCCTGTGAGTTCTGTATTGTCATTGTTTGACATCCTCACATCATATTCTAGTAACATTTTATATTTAATAATCAGTTTCCTGCTTTTTTTTTTCGGAAGTTATGTAGTTTTGCCTATAGGTATGAATTTATATTTAAATAATCCGTTTTCTGTTTTTTCTTTTTTGAAGTTGTGTGTTTTGTATCTTATAAGTGTATGAAGTAAGGTACTCTTCTCTTTCTTCTTCTATAGTGTTTTGTTAATGTTTTAGATTAATTAATTTGATTGGAACTTAAAAGTAAGTAATTTGAAAATAACTACGAGTTTAAAATTCCTCTCTGTATCATAGTCTAACTACTTTGTCAGAACACCTTCTATGTTGAGGCACTTTAACATTAATAAAAAAATTCTATCTTTGTTTCTATTAGCTGCCATCTTCATTGCTCGAGTACACTTTGTTACAAAAAAGGCTATGATTTCGGTGTTATTCTTTTTAATTTCCTCTTTTTAATATGATAATATTAATCCTTCCATGCATTGCTTTACTGAGGCTTGCGTCTCATGCAAGTCTTTATTAAATTCCTCGAAACATACGATTTAAGTGTCATCTGTCAAGTTTTATGCCCCAATTTACTGAATCCACAAGAAGGCCTCAGCACAAGTTGGAGCAAGAAGATAGTGTTAATCTTAGAAATCCATAGGTTCTCAATTTAAAGGAATTACTGCCAAGATAACTAGTCCTGTTATTTACTAAGTTGAATCTACTTAAATCATTATCACAGAAAAAATCAATTCTATTTAAATCATTATCACATAGAAAAAGATCGAATTCTCTGTCCTCTATGGCACTTAGTAAGAATTGATCAAACTTCTAAAATCTCTCTATAACTTTATCTTTTGGCCTTACTAGCTCTTGCAAGTTTTCCTATGTGTATTAAAACATGGGATGGATTTGTTCCCATAGATACCATGCTTCCTCCAGATTGCATATTCTCGTTGTTGTGGTTATATAACTGCGTCTCTTTTTTTCGGATCCTTCCATGTATGTTGTGCTTATCTTGCTGAAGTAACTGATTGATCGACTCATCATCTGTCTGTGGCAATCCCTGTTGAGAAGATATGGTGCTGTAGGAGAGAGGTTTATAAATGGCATTTACATTATTCATTTTTTGAATTTTTTTTTTTTATGTTTAATTTTTTTGCTTCTCCACGCAAGACATAAATATTAGGCTTGTTAAACTAATGATGAATTTAACATAGATTTGGTATCCATTTAGGCCCTTTTTTTTTTTTTTTTCCCTCTACATGGTTTAAAATGTTTTACTGTGATCATCAAGCCCTGAACTTGATGACCATAAAGGCCGCTGATGTCTACATGGTTTTAAATGTTTTACTGTGACCATCAAGCCCTGAACTTGATGCAACCTACAAAAAGCAGACATCAGCGGCCTTTATGGATCATCTTGAAGGCCAAAGTATATTCCCATCTTGGTCAAAACGTGTTGTAATTAATTTTCTATGAGTTTTGGGATTGTTTTTGGTAGTTTCTGTGACTTTCAGTATTCTTATGCTACTTATAGTTTCTCTCTAGCACTAGGATTTAACTTGTGCTGTATAAATTGACCATTAGTGTCTGCATAAAGAGGTGTACTGAATAAAAATCTCATCTTCGACAAATTCTCCATTTTCAGTGTTGATCAACGAATTTTTATGCCTATTTAGTTAAATCACGGGAACTAGAAGGTTGCTCTTGAATTCTATGCATTCACGTTTTTATATTCTCTTCCGTGCATATTGAAACAATTGAAGCATACTTAATTACCTTATGGATGCTTAATTATGTTTATTCAAATTCTACTGAATATTTTTTATACTTATTTATCTCCTTGTGGAGTTTACTTCCGGCATTGAATGTTTTCTAAACACATTTATACAACTTTCTGGCTCTTCAGATCTGCTAAGCTTCATCTACTGTAAATTCTGTATCAAGTTGTTCAAATTCACATCTAGAAATGAATCAACCTTCTGGTGAACATCAAGTAAGCTTCCAGACTATCAATTCCCCAACTCCAATTAAGCTGCTTCTAAATGCAAAATTTCAATGCAGGATCAAGTTACTGTAGCAGGGTTCGACGTGGTGAGATCACCTGATTCAAGTTATAGCAATGTGTACCCAGGAAAAGAAGACGAAGAGCGAGAACCTCCTTCTCTACCCCCGCACTTACAGCATACTGTGCTAAACCACCCAACAAATGGAGATCCTCATGCACCACTCCCGGACCCACAAAATGTGACTCTAAATCATCTTTACATTGAGAACAGAGAAGCTCCTCGATCAGTGGTGGCGCTTGGGGTCACTCATCGCTTTCGTTCAAAATTCGTTACCGTGGTACTCTATAAACCAGTACCAAGAAGGGGAAGCAGCAGTAGATGATTTGATTTTCATGAATCACAAACTTTTGTCAGCTTTTGTTGAATCTATTCAGTGATTACTCAAAATCCAATTTTAGCGGAAAAAGAGGTCTATAAGCTTAAACTCCTGTAGTGAATCTTATGTGTTTCATATACATAAGTTTTCAAGGATAGAGATGCTCAAAATTATAAAAAGTATCCTATTGTGTGTTCAATTATTTTTCTTCATAATGGTACCTGTTAATTTTTTTAAATATTTATGTTTTCTTGAAGCAGTAATGTTATCATTTTGAAATTCGACGAACGCCAAAAGTGTTGCTAGTCGATTTTTTTCTTCTATATCCTTTTTCTCCTCAATTTACAGAGACAAAATGTAAAGACAGATGCCACGAATTATACAGAAATATATAAACCAAGCGACTAGAGAAGATTTTAGAAACAGAAGAGTACAGCAAATTTTTTGCAAGTTTCGACATATCTATTCATGATTATCAATAGATATACAAATGAAAATTTCACTTCTACAACCTCGGATCCTCACCGTTCATAGCTGCATATACACAAGCATCAAAATTGATTTTGAATTACTGCTATGCGAGCTCAGGTCTAGAAGCTTATTTTCCCACTGCCTCCGCAAAAACTACAGGATCGAGCTGAAGAACATTTTGTACAGTAGCTCCACTTTTTCGGAAGCCTGTGAAAACATAATGGGAAGCTCATATATTTACAATGTGCACAGTTGAGGAAGTGAACAAGAGGAATGTGAAAATATTTACCCTGCAGTGTATCTAGTTGCCATATTCTTTGCCATCAGTCTTGCTTTTTCAGCGCTGTCCTCTGATAATCTCTTTAGAACAAATCCTTCACCGTTGCATTCAGAACAAATACCTGAACCTCCACAGTCTTCACAGGTTTTTGTGGGAGCCTGCCAATTACGGAGTCAGAGTTGAATGAAAAACAGCAAAACAGCACAGGAGCAAGCAGAGAATGCAAAACTGAAACACGCAATAACAGTTTACACTCAATGTGATAGCTATATTCACTTGCCGTTATGGGTTTTCACTAAAATCGAAAAGAAGTTAACAACAAAGATCTCATCTCAGTTTTTGTCTCTCACACCAAACGGACTACTACTTAACATAGCATAGGAATCTAGGACGACCCAATACATGTTAATGGATAAATATCCCACATCGAATAAGGATGAAAACATAAACCAACTTATAAGACTTTGAGTTACTCCTCTTAACAAAGTTGACCTTTTAAGATGGACCCCCCAAGTCTTTACATGGTATCAGAGCCCATTAAACTCCAACGAGCAATTCGATTCGATTAAGACTCAAAAAATGAGCACACGAATTTCAAGATTGGTCTACTCAAACCAGCCACCATCTTGCGGGAGCATGTTAAGGGATAAATATCCCACATCGAATAATGATGAAAACATAGACCAACTTATAAGATTTTGGATTACTCCTTTTAACAAGGTTGACCTTTTAAGATGGACCCCCAAGTCTTTACAATACAAGGATATAAATGCTGATATATCCTTATAAATAAAGAGTTCGTCAAAGGAATAAGTGAACACGATAATTAGGTTCTATAGAGTCCAATGTGAAAAGTGATGAACAAAATTTAAGTCTGTTAGATAAAATAGATGACATGCAAAGTTCTTAAATACCAGTATCAATAGCACTTTTCATAAGATAATTGTCCTTTCATTAATCAGTATTCATATTCATCTTGAATTGACAGCACTACAAAACATTGTTTCTGAAAAAAAAAAAAAAAAAAGTAAAGATTTCTTTAAGGTGGTACATATACCTCAGTTGCTTCAGAAGATTTTGTTCTTCTCCTAAGGATAGTAACAGCAGCACCCACAACTGTGGCAGCAACTGCAACAGAGGCAACTGTTTCTGGTAGAGCAGATGATATTCTACATGTTTCTCTAGCTTTTACTTTTACATTGTTGGAAAACAGAGAATCAGCACTTCTCTGAAAAGCATTATAATCTCTAAGCTTGAACTTCGCTGCTTCAGAAAGCAAAAGTAATATCAGTTCTAATTATATCAATCTGATTTGGTTGCATTCATGGCACGAGATTCTGTTGTTTAGTATTGTCTTCAGAACTTGGTAAGATGAACAGAGGGTACAAATTTATTGTAGAACTTGCATGACATGTTATTGCACAGTTCAAAGCTACCTAAGGTGCAAGTAAAAATTTGTAAGAAAACACAAGAAAAGTAAATGCAACTGTTACTTTTCCAATCTTTTCACAAGCAGTACAAATCCACCAGCTTAATGTTCCTTTTTTGATCTCTCAAGCCATCAACCACTTGAACCAAGACTTAGGGGCGGGCAGGTGTGGGCGCTAGTAATGGGGTGTAATCCAAAAAAAAAAAAAAAGGGCACGAGTGGAACATTGAACAAATATGGAATCAAATGCTACCTTTTGAATGAAGAAAATTATATCCATTTGAGTTATGAGAAATACTAATTAGTTATCAATTGAGGGGCGAAATACATTTTTTTTTTATATTAAAAAAATAATAAAATTGATGGATGTCTTTTGATTAAAGAATAAGTCTTGCTTTCATAATTTACTTTGCTCTAAATAACTCCCAAAAAAAAAAAAAAAAATTCTGTTTTCCAGTTTGTGTAAGTGCTAATTGCATTCTGTAGTAGCATCCGGAGTTCATTAAGAAGGATTATCGCGCTTCATGCTCGAGGCATTGAAGATTTTTTATTTTGGCACAAAAAATGACTTTTGGCCCCTTGTGAAATTTACCAATATTAATTATCTGTATTTTACGAAAAAGGCATATTTGTCATATTGAATTGGAAAGTATAATGTAGTTATTTCCTGCTGTTAGCTTTAAAAACCATGATATACATATGGATTATAACTTATACACAAGTAACTCATTAATCTCTTATGAGTTGGGGTTTTTTAAGAGTAACGAATTGGAAAGGTAGAAGTAAAATCTTGTTGTCCAGGACCGAGATAGAAAGTGCAAGTTTATAATGTTGGCAATTTTGAAAGCCTATATCCATGTAAGGTAAATGTAATTCAAAAACCCAAATGGTGGATCAACACAAAAAGGTGTAGACACAGTTGTGTTTGTGATAAAGTGCTAACCATACAGACAAAAAGGAAATAGAAAGGTAACTGCGTGTTCTTTGAAGGCAAGGGTGTCAAATTTTGCCATTCTGCTTAAGAACTGCAATTTCCAATTTTTCCAATTTCACACAACCATCTGTTTTCTCAACTGTAATTTCCTATTTCATGGCCATCAATTGCCAATATAGAGTTCCCAATTGACTCCAAATATAAACACTTCATCCTGCCAAATTGTGTAAAGCCTATTTGCAGATCGACCTAGTCCTCCTCTATAGAAAGGATTTTAGAGGGAGCCATTTTTCTCATGCCAGACATAAAAGAGGTATGAGAATATCCTCATAATCTCCATCTTCACTATAGTAAAAAATCTACAATAGCAAGTGGACATAGTTCTCACATTGAGAGTGGACCACTATATGCCGTGGTCATTAATTCATATCACATCGTGAGTCCATAACTTTATATCCTACATTGAAAGACAGCAACTCTGTATGTATGCCTCTCCACCAGAATACTCAAGCCTCACTAAGTACTCGCCTTTAATGGAACTTAATCCTGGTAAATTTTGCTTTCTCAAGGCATCCCATTTCCAACTCCGAGTTATATTCATGGCTAGTACCAACCAAGAACTTTAAATTGCATTAAAATTAAAACCAACCCCATCAAATTGTTCCTAACCACCAAATTAAGTGTCCCCCTTCTTGAAAGACAATAAATTTCAACAATTAACTCTATGTAGAGCCCTTTTCTTGAAATCACAACCACTTGATATAATTTCATCTTTAAATCATTGGACACCCAGCTTTAAATAACACTTAAATTCACACTCCGTGAAAAAACCCACCAAGTAACCTACAACCATACTCTTTTAACATCCATAAATGACTTAAAAAATTTCCCTAATAATAAATCTCTTCTAATCAACCACCTTTTGTCGAGTTCTTATTGCAATAAACCAAGAATTTATCACTCCATCTTCTACACAGGTAAAAAGTTATATATTGATGCTACTTTCAACTACTAAAACTACCACCACTGATAATATACCTATGGATAATAGTGCATCAAATAAAAGATTACCAAAAGCTAAAGGGCATTTCTGAAGAGAGAAAAAGATGTGATTTTTGAGTTATTTACTTACTGTTAATAAAAGAAGCAACCTGTAGAGTTGGAGTGCACAACCCGATCTCCATTTTCATTTATGAATGGATGGCTTAGCTTTTTCTGTGGGGTTTATAGTGAATTGATGCAATTTAGCATGGTCATGACCATGGTCATGGTCATGGTCATGGACATAAAATTTTCTTTGTTAAATGCCCGTAGGCCGTAGTGTACCCCAAATTTAAAATTTTCGATTCTCCTTTTCAATTTTTGTATTTATTTTAGTTTTTCCTTTAGGAAAATAGTAGTATCTAAGAATTATAATTTTCTCATATAACTAAAAAAAAAATAAAAAAGAAATAACATTCGTTTATACTTCTCATGAAACTTAATTTAAGAATTTATAGCTATGATATCTCGGACTTGAAAATGGTTCTTTCTTTTTGAACGACAATAAGCTAGCATCATATGTTGAAGTTGTGTTTGTCTAATAAACTGAACATGTCTTAAAGTAAATGTACTCGTAAACTTATGACATGTTTGTAACGTTACATTGGATAACACTGGATATCATCATATATGCTTTAGTGCTATCTAATTTTAGTTCGCTTAGTGTATGGAAATGGGTTGTTTGGATGAGAACGGAAAATGAGTAAAATTGTGATGACGAAGACAGAATTGTTTGAAATTGAAGTGATCAACCAATTTTATTATTATTTTGAAAAAAGTTGTACCTTAGTGCTCAAATATTGGTCCCTCCTACCTGGCACACCACAAAATATCTCCATTTGATGTAAATGAGTCGTCACTTTGATTTAAAGCACATATAAAGGAAAATTTTGAAATTTGACTTAATTGCATTGGCAGAAATTCACGGACATGCTCACCTCTCGGCACGCATTAAACAGTGAAAAGGTGCACCGACTGAACTAACTCATGCCCATCTTCGACTCGGTATGTTGAATTAGACATTTTGATAAGATTAAAAAAAATAGAAATGTCACTATATTTTCAAGATTGTTATAACTTGATCATCGATTCATTCACCACTCACGTTATCGAAATTGTTAATTTTTTTCGGTTACTATATTTTGAACATTGTTTCCCTCCGTCAATCACGTCATCGAAATCGTGAAGTTTCATAATGAATGAGACGAAGTGACAGATAAAAACAACATTGAAATTATACTGAATATTATGTGATAGTTGAAAAATAATGCTGAAACTATAGCATTCGTTGAAATTTTTTACTCATACTACGTATTTAGTACTTGAGAAACACTAATATACGAAATAAATACAAGTGTGCAAGTCCAAGAATTTCCAATTTCCAAGTATTTCAATTAGTTGTGCTACTCACGAGACTATTTAAGTCCCCATTTCACCTCTTCTTTTCCTATGCCAAATAAACCTATCTTTCCACACAACATAAACGTCACAAACAAAGAAACCTAAATTTCTCCAAATATGTTTCGAACAACATTAATTTTTCTTCTTCTTTTGTTGTCTCCAATATATGAAACAATGGCTAGGCATCATCCAATATTGCCTAGTGCACCCTCTACTGCATTGCCATTAGGGTCCACGGATGGAGACTTGGTGACCTTAAAGCCATTGTTGAGTCACAAGCAAAAAGTTTTCAATAAGAAGGAAGTGAGGATTTGCAAGCCGAAAGGATCGGGGCACTCGTCTGCCCCGAGCCGCTACGTGAATTATCACACTCGTGGCTCGATGAGGTGCCTTTCGGGCAAGGATTGAAGGATTAAGGTAACAAAGCCAGCCAACTTCTGAAGAACTAGCTAATTTTGGGGGTTTTATGAGAATACATGGTTTTTGGCTCGAAAACTATAATTCATTAGTTCTTGCTACGAGTGTTCTTGTGGAGTGTAAGTTTTCATAATTTTTTGTTTGTAATATCAGCTATACTTAAATCGATATATTTTGTTAAAAATTAAATTTAAATATATATATAAACCTCTTTAAATCTATTAAACTTTGAGTTAATTCTCTAAATAGTCAATGAACTTTGTCAAAAGTTCCCATGAGGTTATCGAACTTCAAAACTTTCCTAAATAGTCACTGAACCTAAATAGTCACTGAACTTCAAAATTTCCTTAAATAGTCACTGAACTTTATCAAAACTTCCTTAAATAGTTACTCAACTTTGCAATAAAATCCTAGGGGATCATTGAACGAGTGATGTATGAGGTCCCAATTTGCAAAGTTTGTTAACCTCCTGAAAAATTTTGACAAAGCTCAGGAATTATTTAGGGAGATTTTGAAGTTCAATGACCTCCTATGAACTTTTTGCAAAGTTCGGTGACTAATTAGGGAACTTTTGAAATTCGGTGATCTCCTGAGAATTTTTGACAAAGTTCAATGACTATTTAGGAAATTAACCCATTAAACTTTTGACCATCCCTCGTTTCTAAATATTGTGTAGAAGTATGTGATCTGCACTTCTTATTTCTTTTATTCTGCCCGCAATGTATGGTGGAAAAATTGATGAACATTAATCACATTTTAACATGAAATGGAGAAAATATTATTTTTCATCAGATGAGTAGTAACTGCTGAACACAATGCTATAAATCAAGTCTGTACTCCATAGCATCCTGATTATATTCCGAGTATTCATCTTTTCAACGCGATAATACATGCCTAAATGCAAAGGGGCATGGATAGTAGCAATGTATTTCATGCCAATGGCACAGAATGCGTACAATCGACACTAGTATATCCATTTCCATTTTGAAATATGCATAAATGCAACTAAGAGTTAGGCTAGAAACAACTTGTTATGTTAGTGAAGTGTCAAATTTTGATTGGGACATAGCTCTAGTTTAGGAAGAATTTGAGAAAACCGTTCCACTCAAATTTCGACACTTCAAAATCATAGTGACGTGTTAAAATTTGATTAAGGGAACATCCAACGAAATAGGAAGATGAAAATGCCATCTATAATCCATGATGTCTATGAACCCTGTTCATTATTGAAATGCATCACAACTTCTTTAAATAATGAACCAAGGAACCACTAAAATCTGGACTAATGTCATGTAAACGAATTTCGTCATGAATCCAATCAATAGATAGAAGTATAACATATCTAACTTATTTAAGAAGGCAACAAATAGATACAAGTATAACACATCCAACCCATTTAGCAATTTAACTACCGACAGAAGGGTAGAAGTTTCAAATAAAACAAGCAATAATGGGATATTTTGTGCGAATCTAAGAGACGTAAGTTCACATATTTATTATTGCCATAAAAAAACATCATGACTGGAAAGAAATTGGTTGTCCCTGAAAATTTAGAAGCTTCATAATTAATAACAGTAAAAACAATACGCAAACGCTCTTTCATCTCAAAATTTATTTCCACGAAAATCACACCAAATAAAAGTGATGGGCAAAAAAAGTGACTTAAAAATAACTTTTAAGCTTTTATCAAAACACATCACCTTGCAAGCCCTTCTTCCCTGCTAAATGTTAGAACAGGATAACAGTTCGGAAAAGGGCACTGCATACACATAATAAGCACTTGAACACCATAACGTCGAGCATGGGAAAAAGTGAGAAGTAACCACACAAATTCCAGAATCTCAGAAGCATGATAAATTCGAGAAACAAAAGCAGAAAGCGAAACAATCACCCATTTCTGGTTACTACAAATGTATAAAGGAGAGATTACTGAAAAGTAAAACTAGAACTACTGGAATCTAACTATATAAATCATCTTCATCAGCTCCACCGGCAGAAGCTGCAAATGGGTCAGATGCAGCAGCCCCAGTTCCTGACTCTGCAAACCGGAATTCAGTTCCGAATCCCCGAGATTGCTGCAAGGTCTGAGCAAAAGCCTGGTATTTGCGTATATCAGCATCGCTCACACTTCTACGGGCATACTTCATGGACTCCTCAAAATGCGCAGGCTTGATCTCCGCCACTTCATCATCAATGTCCTCGTCCATTGAATCAGGATTATCATTTCTCCTCTTCTCCCTTTCTATATCCTGAAATAAGGAGACTTCATTGTCAGTTGTCAATGACCTCAAACACTCACAATTTTATAACGGATCAATTTTATTTCAAACTAGTACATTCAAATGATGAATCAACATTATCAGAAATAATGTAGACAACATTACAAATCATGGGTAAGCTTAGACTTGATATACAAGTATATAAATTGCCTAATCAAGAAAACCAAAGGAGCACAGGATCCAGTTCGTGTTTGGATATTGATCCTAGATAAAAGAAAAAATGGTTCCATGACGGTAGGTATCATGTTGGCTAAGGAAATGTTAGATATAATCAGGTCTCTAGATAACATCTGAAGTTCCACCAAGCAGAAACCAGATATACTAGTCTATGGTAGATGTTATTCAGCTAAAGTCGATAGAAACTGCAAAATATTAATGGCTTGTTTAGGAGCTTAATCAAAGTCTGTTTCTGTTTACCTAAAACAAGGGCCTAGTTGCCATAAAAGAAAATGTGGTAGTCTGTCCCAACTTTCAAGTCATCTTCTAGAAATAAAAACATGAATATTTACGAAAACAGAGAACATGTACATATAATTGATGCTAATGAAAGATTTTTCATCAAATGAAATGGAAACTAAAAGGCTACATCTGCAGAAGAAATATACTGCAAGAAAATGACACATGATAGCCTAGAACTCTAGGATTTTAATCAAGTTGAAATATCCAGAGAAGCTAGGGGCATAGAAGAATAACAAAACCCATGTACATCTGAGGGTGCACACTGGAAAAGAAAACATAATAGTACATGTAATATCTTCGTGTTACCAGCAATTTTTCTGATAAATCATCATTATTAGCAGATATGGAGACAGTTGGATAATCTCAAATAAACCAGAAACTAAAAGAAAATGTAAGCTAAGAAGAGGGCAAAAGCTTACTTTCTCAATGTTCTCTCTTATTGCATATTTACAAGCCCGTTGGCATATCTCTGTAATATCTGCCCCACTAAATCCTTGAGTATACTTAGCAAGAGCTCTCAGATCGACATCTTTGGATAGTGGTGATTTTCTGAGACAGGCCTTGAAAATCTGATGACGTGAGTCTTCATCTGGGAGGGGAATATAAATTAACTGATCAAGACGACCCGGACGCAAAAGTGCAGGGTCAATTATGTCAGGCCTGTTAGTAGCCCCAATAATGAAAACAGTCTTTTTTGCATTCATGCCATCCATTTCAGTCAGGAGTTGGTTAAGAACCCGGTCAGCAGCACCACCAGCATCTCCAACACTGCTTCCCCTCTGCAATAATACCAAAATGGGTTGAACGCAAGTTTTCATTATCTTGGCACTAGTAGCAAATAAAATTGCAGTCTCTACAGTGCCAACTTTCTTTATTTGATTTCGTCTCAACCACACTATTAGGTACACGGTCCTAAATTAACTTATCATTTTTCTCCTCTTATAAGCATCAAAGTTATATAATAATGAGCATGTTTAGGTGGGCTTACAGAAAAGATAAGCTTTTATAAGTAGGAAAGATAAGCTTTTTGGTTAAGATGGAATAGACTTCATTTTTGAACAAGCTGTCCTAACAAGTATATCAATCAAATTTATCTTTGGGAATCTAGTTAGCATAACGCTAAATCAATGACAAAATACCGAAATGCCCTTACGTATAGGAATCTAGTTGCTTTAAAGGTAAAATGATTTTTCCTTGGTCCAAGGAAAAAAAGAAGCCCTTGCTCAAAAATAAGTAGGACTCCATGTGCTTATTTTCCATCATTGGCTAAAAAAGGGAGTTTTTTTTCTAAACATACATGTTTGGCAATTAAAGGTGCATGCTTGACCAACTTATAAACCCACTACGCAACAATTCACACTAATTGAACATAACATGCGGAACACCAACCTGAGTAGCGATAGAGTCAAGCTCATCAAAGAAGAGAACACATGGTGCAGATTGTCTAGCCTTGTCAAAAATTTCACGAACATTAGCTTCACTCTCTCCAAACCACATGGTAAGCAATTCAGGTCCTTTAACACTAATGAAATTGGCTTGGCATTCATTTGCAATTGCCTTCGCCAGTAGGGTTTTACCACATCCAGGAGGACCATAGAAAAGAACACCTTTTGAAGGTGACATACCAAATTTCTCAAACTTCTCTGGATGTTCCACGGGATATTGCACGGTCTACAAGAAAACAAAAGGTTAGCAATGTGGCTTCAGAAAAAAAGGAAGGTTAACAATGTTCAAGTACTAAAAATTAAACAGAAAAAATATGGTACAGCTTAAATCTAACTTGATGGTTTCAATTACCTCTTGAAGCTCCCTCTTGACATTTTCAAGCCCTCCAATATCTTCCCAAGAGACATTCGGCACTTCAACAACCTGCTCATCAAGCAAGAAAATAGAGTATAAAATCACAAAATTAAGCTTCATATCCCATAACAGCGAGTAGATAACATAATGTTACAGCTGAAAGTCACTCACAGTTTCCCGCAAAGCAGAAGGATTGCTTATTCCAAGAGCAGTCTGGAAGTGCTCATTTGTAACAGCCATAGAGTTCAGTATCTCAGCATCAATTGAATCATCTTCTAAATCGATGACATCCATTTTCTCTCTAATGCACTGGAGTGCAGATTCAGTACAGAGAGCTGCAAGGTCAGCACCAACATAGCCATGGGTGTCTTTTGCAACTCTTTCTAAATCAACCTGCAGCGCCATAATAATATTATTCATAAATTTTGCGTTGTGTTCCCAAGAAAACAAATTTTAATTTGAAAAGTAAATTTCAGCCTTACATCATCAGAAAGCTTCATGTTCTTAGTGTGAATACGAAGAACTTCAAGACGTCCAACTTCATCAGGAACACCAATGTCTATTTCCCTGTCAAACCTACCAAACCTTCTAAGAGCTGGATCAATGCTGTTCGGACGATTAGTCGCCCCCATAACAATGACATGGGCACGAGATTTCAGTCCATCCATGAGAGTCAAGAGTTGAGAAACAATCCTCCTTTCAACTTCACCATGTGTCTTCTCTCGCTTAGGTGCTATTGAATCAATTTCATCGATAAAAATAATTGATGGTGCATTCTTCTCAGCCTCCTCAAATGCCTTCCTAAGATTGCTTTCACTCTCTCCAGCCAATTTGGACATAATTTCGGGCCCATTAATCAAGAAGAAGAAAGCACCTGTTTCATTAGCAACAGCTCTAGCAATCAAGGTCTTTCCAGAACCTGGAGGCCCGTAAAGCAAAATTCCTTTGGGTGGTTTCACACCAATGGATTTGAAAAGCTGAGGATGCCTCAGGGGCAACTCCACCAATTCACGAATCTGAGCCATTTGTTTCCTAACGCCACCCACATCATCATAGCCAACCTCATCTAGCCTATCCTCATCCTCCCTTCTCACAGGCTCCCCCTCACAGAAGATCTCGGTATCAGGGGCAACAACACAGTACTCCCCAGGATCAGTTTCAATGACTTTAAATTCAATGCTCCTCATCCCACCTCTCACGAGAAAATGGTCCCCTTTTCTCAATGGGCGATATGCCTCCAGAAAGTAAGCTGCAGATGGAATATTGTCCGTTAAGCAAGACAGTGCAAAGCATAAACTCATGAAGTGAACAACAGGATGAAAGAACATTGAGTCATCAAACAGATACAAACTTTCAACTCATCATAGAATGATCCAATAATTGAATAGCAGTAATCAAGCACTAGATAATATGAATCAACCAACGCCCACCTATTAGAGCCAATCATCACATGTGAAACCAAAAAATCTAATCATGCTCAACGACTTACGCTTCAGGTATGCATCAAACAAATCCCCAGTGAGACCTTCTATTGTGTCATCCAGGGGCAATACATGTACACGCTTTCCATACTTGACGTCTGGGCACTGGTGCACAGACACTACATCTCCAAGCCGAACCCTCAAGTTCGTCCTGACGACCTTGTTCATTCTGATCTTTGGCTCCTCACAGGTCTCATCAGCCAGGGCAATGCACACAGTGTCCTTCCTTTTCTTCCCCTAAAAAACATTGTAGCAGAATAAGAAGAATGTGAGTTCACCAAACTATTAGCATGCTGTCTTAATAGATAAAGCTGAGCATATCGCATAACTGCAACTATTAATCAATATAATATGCCCCAGAAACCATACATACATATTCTGAAGTGAAACCATGTTGTCTTGTTAATACACAGTTAACTACCACATAAGCACAAAATGTTTTCTTTTGAGTATCGTAGATATGATAGAATAAAAGGAGGAGGGAAATATGACCATAACAGGAACATGCAGAAACTGATCTTAAAACCTCAGTAACTTGATACATAAGTCGTATCTCACAGAAATAACATGGGGTTTACTAAAAACTAAATTCAGTGACATTTGGCCAAGTATCCAGCTGGCAATAATCCCAAAGCAAGGTCAAGGATTGTCATTCTCTACATAATAACTAATATGAGAGCCCCAACTCCGGGCAACCAAAGAGTCTTAATATTAGAAATTCAGATTCTCTCAAACAAAATTTACAAACCCTTTCTATCAAGACATATTTCAATCCGCATTATCTTACACCTGAAGCAACAAAGTATTGAAAGTAAGTTAATTCAAGCCTACCCAATTTTAAGTTGACTTAAGCCAAAATCCTAAAGGGCACGTATATCTCCAAGCTGATCTATCATATGCTAACTACTAAACGAGCAGCAATTCATAACAAATAGCTTCTAATTTTCAGGAACCCTAAAAAAATCCACCAATAAAAATGAAACCTTAATCAAAATAGTGTCTCCTCGAAAAAGCTGGAGCTTCTCCATGGTGGCGGGGTGGAGCGAGACGACGGAGTTGTCATCGTTGACAGCCTCGTCAACGATCAGCCGATTCGCAGCCTTTTTCTCTCCAAAATAGCCGTGGAGAAGTCCTTCTTCCCGCCTTTCCTGTTTAAGACGAAAAAAGTCAAAATTCCGGCGATGATTTCAACATCATAACTTATCGGTCATCCATTGTAGACGATTTAACCGAGTCATCGGTGAGATCAAAGAAAGAGTACTTACGAGTCGGAAGACTCAGCTTGGTGACTCATCTTGTGGATAATTGCAGAGGTGAATGTGGATTGTGGTGAAGATTTTTCCTTTGCTGGGAGAAGAAGAAACGAATAGACAGTTTGTATGGTATTTATACGACGACGAGAAGTATACCTCGACGGAAATTACTACCCAATTTAGTACGTGTTTGGCTCGACTTAAAAGTTTTACTTATAGGTAAATCGAAAATCATAGAAAAGTTTCTTGTTGGGCCAGCTATTTGAAGGAAGGCCGTTGAAGCACAATTTTTCGGCCCATCAATTGAGGCCCAATTCTTTAGCTGAGGCCATGCCATTTACTGATTTGGGCTCGTCTTCATTCCCATCATCCACTGATTGAGCGTCCGCCACCGCCACCGCCACCGCCACCGCCACAGCCACAGCCACAGCCACAGCCACAGCCACTGCCGGCTGTCCCATTCCTTTACAATTGCCACAGAGGAACAACTTCACACCATCTTCAGGTAGAAAATTCATTATACTTTAGCAGGTTTTCCGATCCGAGGTTAAATTTTTTGAGTACTTACGATATTTGAGTAGAATTATTGGTAAATAATTTTTTTCTTTTATAAATTTGATGCGATAAACTGAGGCGCATGTGCAAAACTCTCTGGTTTCAATTTCGATTTACCTTAGTTCTCTAACCAATCACTAAATTCTTCATGGAAGGTGGCAACTACCCCAAAATAAACCCAATCCAAACTCTTAGCCCGAATTATATCCCCCAAATTAAATGTCTATTTTCATTTTTCTGCTCCCAAAAACCTCCTTCTCGGCCTCTCTCTCTCTCTCTCTCTCTCTCTCTCTCTCTCCTCTTTGGCGCCTCCAAACGGAGTATAGCTGCTTAGGAAATGTAAATTTTTTTTTTTTTTTTTGGTTGTTGCAATTTCAATGTGTAACTTACAATGTTCCTTTCAAATAAAAATTACAAAGTGTATTTAGGTTTTATTGTTGAATTTTTATTTATTTTACAATGTTGTTCTTAATTTTGTTGCTGAAATTTAATAAAAACTAGTTATTAGATTAAGGTTTTGAATATGCACATTAGATTGCGCTTAGAGTTGTGCAGAAAACAGAAGCTCAAGATGGGGATTTATAGGTGTTTTTCTGGTACATTTGTGCCGATTCAATCCTGAATTTCAGCAGTTAAGTACTCCAATTTATTAAATTTATGTATGTTCAATGATTTGGAATATCTTAGCAGTTAGCACTAATCAACGATAAAAAGTTGCAGTCTTTCCCAATTGTCTTCTTTGATTAGATATTGATTAATATGATATAGTATGGATTGTTGGACTCTTATCCCATGGAAACTGCACTGCTCTTATGATGAAGCATATATTTCTTGTTGGAAAAATATTCATCCACATTTGAAGACTTTCGGCATGTACAAATTAGATTAGGTTTAGTATTTTGAATGTACAAACTAGATTAGGTTAGGGTTTTTATAATTGGCTGCCAATATATATGTGGCTTTTATTAAAGAGATGAAATTTATGCTCTAGAAATCGCCGAGCACTAGATAATGTCATATTATGACTTTTTTAGTTATAAATGAATTTTATTTGTACAATGACCTTTTTTAATATTTCACAGCCCCACAATGTGATTTCTTGTTTCCTCTCCTGTGACGGGAGTTCACAGAATCATTCATATGTAGCCATTCTCCATCGGACATTTCAAATATTTAATTGTTATGTGCTATATATTTGAAGTAGCATATAGTTTTGAACTCTATAATATTCTTCTTCTCTTTCTATGTTTGATGTTTCTATCTTGACAAACTATAAAAGGTAGATATTTAGTAATTTAGTTATGAAAGTAATTGTGACTTGACAACACAGGTACAGTTCAAAACATCTAAGCAAGATTTAGCAAGACCATGAAACTGTTTTTCCACGATCAGTAAATAAAGAAGAAATATAGATGCTGCCACCTCATCTTTGAATTTTTGTATTTTGAACTCAACAAGCATGCACCTTTTGCAATGTATGGAGCTCCTGAAATTTTGATATCCGTCTTCTTGCATACTTCAAGCCAGTACTATGCTTTTTTCTTGTAACTATGTAATCTCTCTCTTTCTTTCTGTTTTCTTTTGAACGCTTGTTTACAAGCATTGAAAGCAGAATCTATTGGTTATGTACTTATATTACATTTGCATACGGCGCATGTTAATTTTGTCTGCTCATGAAAATTTCAGCATGTTTTGTTACTAGTTTTGAGCTGAAATTGTAGCAAAAAATTTACCTACATGTTTGCTATACCAATGGATGGATTACCTAACCGGAGCTGTTTCATATGATTTGGATGACGACTAGTAACCTTTCTTCAGTTTGGTAAAAAATATGTTCATGCTTTGCTTGTTTGAGGAAATATCCACATGGATGACATGGTGAGCAAGCAGCTACCAGAGTTGGGCTAGTATTTCTAAAGCCAAAGGGAAAGGAAGAGAGAATATAACTAAATAGATACATATTGTCTCCAAGGTTTTTAAATTTGACGGCATTTAATCTCTTCGTACAAGATTTCTTCTTTCAAAGGAGTTATTCAATGATTAACAGGATAGAGTCGATTTTGATATCATCTTTTAGTTTGGGATGATTTTTTTTCTACTATGCATAAATATCTAGACATGGTTTTGCAAGTCATTAACAAATTACTTGTCCTTTTAACAGATTAAATTTCACGGATGACACTGCTGAAGAGATATGTGCTGAGATTGTTCATATCCTTGAAATATATAACTGCAAACGTGGTAGACAGGAATAATGGACGGATAGTTGCAACAGCTTCGACAGTTGAACACTCTCTAAAAAATTCACTTGAATGTGGTCGGTCTTGCAATGCGAAAGCAGCAGCAGTTGTGGGAGAAGTGTTGGCGATGAGACTTAAAGTGGAGGGTCTTGAACAAGGCCAGGGCCGAGGTATCCATGTAGACGTGAACAAAGAGATTGAGAAGAAAGGTCTGAAGAACAGCACAAAGGTATGGTCTATAGTTAACGCCCTTAAGAACAACGGAATCAAACTTATTCTCGAGGAAAATGACAAAGAGACTTCTTGCTCGAGTTATAGAGTGCACGGAGCAAATGATTTTAGACATCGTAGAGATTGACCTATTGTGTCATTACAAATATTGTGGTTTGCTTGAGATGTCCGTGTAATATCTTTTTACCCGAAGTACAAATTCTCTTAATTATAAACATGATAGATGCTACATGTACATGCATTCTATAAGACATTTTTATAGTATGTCAAGTGGTAGGATTTTATTGGACTTTGTACAAAAAAAAAAGATTTAAAACAGTTAATTAAGTCCCTCCACGTCATCATCCGTGAAGCTTCTTGGCATTGCTATATGTACAAACAGTTTTACTCCTATAAACATTTCCAACAAGTGTCCGTGAAAATAACTATCAGACCCTATCAGTGCTATTTGTGTAAATTCGTCTTGAACGTTAAAAGTTTGGCCCACAAGAGAGACATGGCCCCGAACACTACAAAAAACCCGACCCGTTGACAATAGTTCATTAACCAATGTGTCAAATTCAAAGGCAAACCAAAAATCCACCAACCCGACCTGACTAACCCTTCAAGAAAATAGATTGATTTTGATGTGATTGATTTGATGTATGCAGAATCATCATAACACTGTGGTCAATTGATCAGACGGTCAACATTCTCGCGCAATGTATGCCGATGTCAAATGTGCAGAACAGCCTTTTAACACAAGAAGTAAAGTTATAAAAATAGTAGAATGAAAATGATTGAAAGCGCATTATTGAGTTGTTTTATTCGTGCAATAAAACCTAGAATTGGCAATCGATTAATAAATGATCAAAATTTTAATTACAAATTTATAATTATTACTTAGTCTTTGTTTGAACCCTATTTTTGAACAAAAAATATATTTTTGAATAGTATTTTGTTGAAGATTGTGTGGTTAAAAAGTAAAGAAAATTTTTCGATTTACATGTATTATTATTTTATAGGAGAATGTGTGGTTGAAAATAAATTTTAAAAAATATGATTTTTTGAAAGAATTGATGCCAAACATAGGCTTATTTATCGTCCAAACATTTTGTCAGATTTATTATTATCATCTTAGCCCTTGATTGATTTCTGTTATTTTCAAAATATATTTTTCTCTATTTTCTTTTCAATCACACATTTTTCAATAAAAATAATATTACATACTATCCCAAAACTTTTCTTCAATGTTTAACCATATATTCTCCATCAATCTAATATTCTAAAATGTATTCTTATCAAAAGAAATGGGGGCTCAAACATACTCTTAATATAATTTTTATAAGCCGTCACCTATTTTTTGAAAAATAAAGAGTTTTGAATAATATTTTTTTAGAGAATGTGTAGTTAACAAGTAATGAAACTTTATTGATTTGTGTGTAAAATATTTGATCATGTGAATGTGTGATGAATAATGATACTGTAACAAATAATTTAAAATGGTGACAAACATGTACTAAATTATTTATAAATTTATCGAATATAGATGTTAAAAGAATAGGAATAGGATATGTTGATTTGTTTAACATGGTCTATGACAAGATAATACTAAAAATAAAAATGTTACAGATCAATCATTATTGTTTTTTCTAGTCCTTATACTAAAAATATTTGAATTACGTTTTACAAAATTGTTTGAAACTATCGTGGTCTAATTATGGTTAGTTGAAACTGTTAGAATTCTTTGTCCCTGAGCTTCGATTTGAGCAGTATTGATCAGATTTTGAATCACTCGACATCTAGCTGGATGATGCGTCGAGACATCGATGAATATTGTTTGATACTAAGGTTAAAAAGTGATGATAGAGAAGACAAATGTCAAATAAATGTATGAAATCTGCTAGGCATATAGATGGGAAGCATACAGAAATTTTACAGAATAGAGACAAATATGTGAGGTCCATTTTTTTGGTAATATTTAATTTACATGGGGTCCACTCACTATGTGAGTATCTGTACAATTTCTGTAAGATTTTTTCTGTACAAAGAGATTTTTCCTAAATGTATTAGGTGTACGTTTAGAGATCAAAATAATCTTAATATACATGCGTTGAAGATCACTTATATAGGATAGTCCACCAATAGTGATTGTTGCTGCTGCTCCATTTACACAAAATATTTATTAAAACATTAAATCTACATTTTAATTTTGATCACATATTTTATATGACTCACTATTTTTCAATCATATATTTCATCAACCTTTAACAAAATTTATTAAAAATCTAATTTTAATACATATCGAATAGGAGGTAAACAATTTTGCGAGACAAGACTTCTCGCAAAAGTTATAAGAGCTTACATCTTCGCTAAACATTTTGAAAAAAGAGGTTGAAAGAAACTCAAAAAAATTATGTCCAACTAAGAATTAAAGAAGTTCGGACTCGAAACGAATTTACTTCATTTAAAGAAAAAGAAGCTTATAAGTTTCATTTTGCTTTGTGCATGTTTGTTACTTATAATTGTTTATAAATAGCAGATTTTAAGGAATATGTGATTAAAAAGTATGTAATGAATATAAACCCTAAACAAAGTTTGACTAATCTGTAAACATTTATAAACTTTGAAAACATGCATGGTTGCTCATTGTATTGTCTCATAATTATGGGTGGATTTGATCTCGTTACAAAGAGAACCAAATCGAATTAAGGTATCTTATAAATGGAACCATCAAATTCAAATTTAATTATAAAATCGAACTGAAATTGAACTGTTGAATTTGGTTCAGTTCTATACCATAATCAAAATTTTCGATGTTTTCATAATTCCAACACCTATTCCATTCTTCTAAAATTTGAAACAACATAAAATTTCGATGTACAAAACATATTATTATGAAAATGTGTGATAAAAATGAGTTTGAGATGAAAAGAGTTTTGAAATAATGGAAGATATATAAACAAAACTTGATTTAGTTCTTCAATTCTAAATATTTAGAATGAAGACCTGAACCAAACTCATCGATTCTCGTATTTATTATCCATTATCCCATTTTATTTTATGAGAATCAAATCGTTCAATTCGATTCAAGGGTTTTGTCTACCCTGCTCTTAGTCTTCTCAATCTTTCTTCCAATGAGCCGTGCTATTTGTACAGTTCAAATATACAGAATTTTTGACAGTCCCTTTGCAAATAGGGGACCCACGATTTTTAAAGGCTGTAAGAATAAATTTTTCCTTCTTCCAATAAGAAGATGGTCCCGCAAAGACTAGTGTCGCAATTAAAAATTAACAAGTTTCAATGGCCGCGGCACAAAAGAGAACACGTTTCAACTGCCCAGCCACGGTGGGGCTGGGACATTGACAGTGGTTCATTCATGCACATGCGGCGGAGGATAATTAACGTAATACATGCAACTTGTGACATCACACTGGTCCATCGAATCCCTGTCGTAACAATTTTGACTTTTTCGAGAGGTGAGCCAATTTTTGTCTTTTTCGCTTTGGAAAATTAAATAAATAAAAAATTGTTCTACCTATACAATAATATAAATTGCATTATGATGTTAGTTATTTATTTTAAATAAATATAAAAACTAATTTATTCGCCGTATAAACTCTATTCTTACTTATACATTATTATTATTATAATATATTAATTCTTTAGTTATTTTTATTAATTAATTTTGTTATGAAGTGTCTTGATCTCAAAATAAGTTATTATAAATTATGAAGTGTCTTGGGCAAATTATTAGGACGATCATGAACGTACAAATCTTAGATTTGGAGAAAAACAAAGGGTGCATTTATACAAAATTATATAAATCAAAGCGAACGTCTTTACCATCCAAGTAAGATCGAATCTCGTCTGTCCAAAACCCAATGTCGGATGGATTTCCATTATCAGATTTTATTTTTTTTTAATGCTAGGCATATCAATTTAACCGCCTTTTCTAGTCATTTTTTGTATACATTTTCAATGTTCTATATTAACTCCTCTAAACTAAGGTTGGTTCTCATTTTTTTTTTTTTTAAAAAAAGTTAATAAAATGTGAATTTAAAAAGTCGAGGGTTCCATGGAATTTGAGATTAAAATTAATTATTAATTTTAACTTGAATTTTTAACAACTTTTTAATCTACACAAAATACGACCTAATAGTCATATATACTACATTTGTTAAATTTAATGTACAAATGACGACGCAATTTTTTTTCTCAAAAGCTAAGCAAATAAGCAAGAAGATTGTACGGAATCTTAGGTAAGAGTGGGGCAATGATTATAAATTTACATAGACAAATCATTGTCATAATGGTTAATTAACAAGTGATTAAAATAATCAAACAACTTATAATTTCAAACAAACTTCTACCTTAGTTTGCCTACCATTGAATAAAGCTAGAAGCAAGCAAAATACAAATCTACATCTACGCTGTCCCAAAAGTCAGTGGGGACTACGACACTTTGTCTACTTTTTATCAATAATAATCATATGATAATGATCCACTATAAATAATTATAAGTAATTTTCAAGATACCTTTCAATTTTTTAAATTGGAAGATTCGACGATGCAGAAGAAAAGACAAAAAATGAAAAATGAAAATGAAAAAAAGAAAAAAAGTGGGAAGATTTGATTATGGATACCAAAGTTAATTGGATTAATCTCGATATACATCTTACTTTATATTATGATTGATATTTTCCCCTATCTAGCACAATCTAAACAGTGAAATGAAATGGTGTTGGGAAAATTAAAGGAGATGATGGTGTCATGTGGAAGAATGTCAACAAAAATGTAAACATTGATGTACATGTATCGTGATTGAAGTTACTTTTGTAAATATTATAGAATTTTTTTTTTTTTTTTTTTTTTTTTTTTTTTAACTTCGAAAAGTACTCGTTCAAGGATTTTAAAATTCATCTTGTTGATAAGATTGAAAAATAAAAGTATAAAAATAAAATTTCAATAAATTGATAACTTTAATTAGATAATATTTTTCATCAATTCGCACTAAGGGTCAAGATACTAAATTTATAATTCGATAAGTTCATAAGATAACACAATATAGAAAAAATCGATTTGAATCTTATAGGACGGACTTTCTAAGTAAATTATATGCAACTAAATTCATGCGACGCGTCTGAGAAGCCTTCGTAAAATATGTATTCAATGTTGCTCTTTTTTTTCACTTTTTTTTTTCATTTTTTTTTTTCAAGTATGTTATAACCTCTCAAGAGAACAAGACAAACAATATACTATTTAAAGAACTAGTATTTCCATGCGCGTATATAATAAAATAATTTTTTTTATTTTATTTTATAAAGAAACTTTATGAAAGTCGACCATATTTCCAAATTCATATCCATATTTTTGTTATAATATTTCCAGAATCTTAGTGTGGTGTCCCAATAGATAGATGAACAATGATTTTGCTGTATATTGTAGACAGGTCAACGAAAAGCGTTAATACAGACAATAATTTTGCATAGAAAATAAGATTATGGCCAACAGAGGAAAGCGTGTTTGTTGATAGATGACACAAGAACAAGGACAATAACTATCAAAGGCATATATATATAAGTTTGTAGGTTTTAAGTTTTTTCGTCACTTGCTTATAAAATTATGCATGCATTTTCCCTTATATGTACAACCTTGCTTCAAGTACACTTTTTTTGGCATTAAATTTGACACTTTATTTACATACAAAAGATGGGACCCGCAATTAAAATAATCATGAACTCTACACATGTGAATGGAATGTCAAAGAAAGAGTGTACGCTCAATATTTTATATATATATATATATATAAGAGTCTGCACGTAAAAGAATGAATTGAAGCTTAAATGATGCTGAACGTGTATTTTCTCTAATAGATACCAAAATTTCATGACAACTGAAAGAAATTTAGAAAAAAAATTACATGTAACATTTAAGTAACTAAAAACTATATGTTAAATTTTTATTAATTAGTATTGGTGAAATATTGCATGACTTTATCACGTCCAAACATGCTACAAGAGACAATCTTCTATGGGCACAACTGCATTGGGAGTTAATCGTGTGTGTACGCGCTCGCGCGTTTGTGATAATGCTTTTTGTGAATTAAAGTTCTATATCAAAAGTTACAAATTCATTGTAAAAATGGGAGGATTGTTTCCATGTTTAGCATGTAAGACTTTTGTTTGTGACTTTCCAACATCATTTAACCGTCATGAAATGTATTAATGGTAATCAAATCATGTGTTCTAAACAGTATGCCTAGGCACATGGAGAAAACAACTTGCATAGTATCTAGGCCGGAAAAAGAAGGTCAACTCTATGTTGATTGCAATTTGCAAGGCATGCGTGTCTTTGGTTTAACAAATGGTATCTACTTGTTTTGAAGTCTAATACAACAAATGCTCAACAATTACTAAAACTCAAAAAAAAAAAAAAAAAAAAGAAAAGAAAGAAAAAAAAGGGCACCTTTGCCCAAACCCATTTTACCAATATAACATTCTTTGCTTTATCTTATTTTTTATTTTTTTTTAATTTAATAAATGTAATTATTTAATGTGATAAATAAAAAGTTACTCTTTTGCCTCTTTTTAAAATATTAAAAATGTGGTCAAAATTAAATTTTTGGTCAACTGACGGAATTGTGGATGGAAACCTTCCAAAAGGACCTCACCTGCAACGTTTGAAAATGTTAGGAGTGACGGCTGCAACAAGTCAAAATTTTAGAGAAAGTCTGCAAGTATTTCAAAGGTTTGAAACTTTTGCTGCAATTATCACTATTTGTTTTAAACAAACCCTTATTTCTGCATATGCTTTTATCATAAATGTAGTGCATCTATCCTTGTAAGAGTAAATAATTTGCGTTAACTATACTTTCATTTACTTTTAATTAAGTATTTTAATTTTGATCATTTAGATAATTGAACTTTAATTTGATTTCATACTCTCCAATTATATCTAGTCATTTCTTCCCAACATGCTGCCTTCTTTACTCAACAATGGTCAAAGGCTTGAAATTTATTTGCACAAAGATAAATTATGTGTCCTTCACTCATGTATTTTTTTTTTCTTGACCTTTCAAATCTCACTAATGTTGTAGCCCAAGGTATTTTGAAATATACACTTCAAGATCAGACAACCAAGAAAAAACATGCTACTCTAGATAGATAGTCCTTTAAAAAATGTGATTATGCGAATTTTTTTTTATTTTAATATTTCATATTAATTATTAGATAGCAGATATATTAAATTATGCATATAAAATATGGGCGATTTCATAAATTTTATTAAATGTCAAATGTTATTAAATATTGAGGATTAATTTTGAAATTTTAATGCTATATTTGTAGGTTAAATTCATTTCCACAATGAAAGTAAATATAACAATTTGACAACTATAATACCATATTAAATCAATCCGTTTAAAATCTAAATTATTTAAGTAGTGAAACATTTAGCTCTTATTTGATTTTCATTATTTTCAAAATATATTTTTCTGTTCTTTTCAACTACACTATCTTCAATAAAATAATATTATACGTAAATTCAATTTTTTTTTATCATATATTCTCGATCAATTTACTATTTTAAAATATATTTTTAACAAAAAAAAAAAAAAAAAAAGAGGGGTGGGGGGGCACAATTATATTTTGTCTTTGAGTCTTCTACATCTGTGATCTTACTTACAAGAGTTGGATATCAGAAATACAAGAAAGAGAGGAGATACAACATTTACTGTATAATCATGAGATGGAAACTTCTAAGTCTAACAGCTACCTGTTTAGCTGAGAAGTTTGAAATTAATCCAATGACCCTATCTCTTTGACTTGTGTAACTCTTCAAGAAATATAAAAATCACTCATATACTGTTTCTTAACCACGGTTTTCTCTCAATAAAAACCCCAAACCCTTCATACACCAAGTCAATTAGACACAGATAGGGAGAGAAAAGAGAGAGAAATTTCTCGAACAGCTAACATACATGTACTTATAGCAAGTTATAGAGAGAAAAATGGGAAGGGCTCCTTGTTGTGACAAGGCAAATGTGAAGAAGGGACCATGGTCACCTGAAGAAGATGCACAGCTTAAAGAGTTCATTGAGAAATATGGGACTGGTGGGAATTGGATTGCTCTACCTCAAAAAGCCGGTATGTACACAAATTTCTTTGCTTTTTGTGTTTTACATTTATGTTGACGGGTTGGTGTTAAATCCAGGTCTGAAAAGATGCGGGAAAAGCTGCAGATTAAGGTGGCTTAATTATCTGAGGCCTAATATTAAACACGGTGAATTTTCTGATGAGGAAGATAGAATAATCTGCACACTATATGCAACCATTGGAAGCAGGTATACTGATACAAGCAACTCTGATTAAATTTTCTGGCTTTTCCCCCAGTTTTTGAGTATTTCTTGATAATATCATGAAGAAAAGAGGGATAAAAATGCTAAATATGAAACCGTTAAAGAAACATATTTTACAAGATTCTGACAGTTTCATGTGTGCATGCCATTTTAGATCTTTAACTGATGCTAAGTCTCACTCTTGTTCATGGATAGATCTTCAACTGATGCTAAGTCTCACTCTTGTTCATGTGTAGGCGAGGATTTTAGTCGGAGACAAGTGTCTTTTCTAATTGTTTAAGCTTTTAGACTAGGAAATTCGACTCTTTTTTCTAAATTGTTTATGAAAAATGCAGGTGGTCAATCATAGCTGCACAGTTACCAGGGAGGACAGATAATGATATCAAGAACTACTGGAACACCAAGCTAAAGAAGAAGCTCATAGGCAAATTTACTCCAGATTACCAAGGAAAAATATCATCATTTTCTGCAACTCTTTCTCAATCACTCCCAAATCTGTCACAATTATATAAAGATAATCTCAACTCATTCTACACCCCAACAAAACCCCTTTCAGGATTTGAATCCTCTTCACTCCCACAAAATTTTCTCTACAATAATTTCAACATTCCTTCATTTAACAATCAATGTTCTTATTACTCTCATAATCAAGAGGGTCTGATGGATTTGAAATATTATCCAATGAAAGATCAGAGTATGCTAATGTTTGGTGGAAATGAAGCAAGTTGTTCTTCATCTGATGGAAGTTGCAATCAGATCAGGTACAGAAAAGATGTAAAACAGGAAGAAATGGGCTGTTTTCAGGGTCTCGTGATTGAAGAAAATAAAAAATTTATGCTTGATTATGGAAAGATCAACAGTGATGATCCACTCAATACATTTTCCGATGATCATGAAAAGTCAAATGGGATTTTTGGCAACAGTCAGTTACAATATGATCTCGAGGAAGTTAAGGAACTAATTAGTACTGGAGATGGCAACAATATGTTTTTCTTGAATTATGAAAACTGACTGTATTGAATCAGAAAGACTGTGGGATAAAGCAGTTTCTGGGATTTTGTGTGTGTGCGTGATAAAATTGAATGAAAAATCTACTTTTTTCTTTAAAGATCTGACTGTATGTTTATGTGTCCGTTTCTCCTAGGAAAGCCATGAATTTTAGATTTTTTGGTGTGACAGTTCCTCACTTGTGTTTGTACAGTTCTCAGTACTACCAGAATTCTTATAAGCTAAAAGTAACTTATTTTTTCAGATTTGAATGGTAAAGAATGTTATTTATTCAAAACTTGCTTATTTACTTATAAGCAAGTATTTTAACTTTTAAGTAATGGATTTTGAAATTAGAGACAGTTTTTTGCTCTTGATTAGCCACCATGAAAAATCAAGAACTTCCCGCATTATTGTTCTATTTTCTTTTATTAGAATTCTTATCCTATCATACTATAGGCTTATAGCAATATTTACTTCTTGAGAGTCTTCTCAAAAACCCTAAATTAATCAAAACATTTTCACAATCTAAAATTTTGCATACCCATTATAAGATTTATATTTTTTTTTCTTCCTCATCATTTAAATATTCGCATGCGAAAATGACACTAAAACTCTCTTCATTAAGAAAAATTGAAACGTTAGATATAGATTAATTTATATGATTAAGAAAGTAAAAAAAAAAAAAAAAAAAATCAATATTCATTTATTATATTGTATGGGATTATTTGATAATATTTTTTAAAACGAATTTAAAAAGAAATTGTATGGGATCATTTGACATTACTATGTAATATTAAGAAAGAAAAAGAAATTAAAATTTTATTTATTTTATTATTTAATAGTGTTTAATGATGCATACCCAAAACAAAATGTTATTAAATTGTGAAAATACTTTAATTTATTTAATTTAATTTATTAAGAAAATAAAACGACAAATAATGCAAGTAGTTCTTTATTTTGCATGGTAACTAATCAAGAATCGGAAATGACAGAAATAATCACAATCTTACTCTAATTTGAAAACTCAATAAATTTATAAGTAAATATTATAATTATCGCAATCTTACGCAAATTTCAATCCCATTTTAATAATAAACTTGGGATCCAATATCCAGATAGAGCAGACATCCACTAGTTAATTTATGTGCACTAATTAAAAAATTATATAATTGCAGACCCATCGAGGCACGTCGCATATAATGGTCCCTTGGATCGATTGGTTAATCATTGACCAATGTTTAATGATTTTATCAATTTTCAAAGGGGTCCCATTAGAGTTGACCCTTTTTAGGAAAATCAGCTTAGATAAATTTTAGTCCAACATCGATCAAATTGATTCCAATTGGAAATTGTCTTGGAAACTAGGGTTTCTTGTTCCAACAAGTAACCTTCGATATTTGAGGTTAAAAAAATAAAATGGCCATTTCATTGTGATCGAGTTTCAATTTGAATGATGTTATTTATCAACAGAGAAGATGAACAATAGTTTATGTGATAATGTAAATACTGTCACGTTCACATTGACCAATAAATAAAAATATATTCAAATTTCATTGAACAATATGACATTAGCCATATTGTTATATAGACTACTGTAAATGAATCATCAAATATTCTTTAATCTCATTATAGATAACACTTGAAGACTAAAGTTTAGAATATCAGTATACAAATTTAATAGACCAAAGATGCCTATATTTGGCTTTTGTTTATAAATATTCAATTCACTCTTTGTTAACATATTTCGATGAATTCATAAGTAATATTCACTTATTTATTACTTATTTTTATCTATTGGTAAAAATTTTCAAAACATGCTTTAGTCCATGCTTGAGCCTCATTTTTTATGTTAGATTTTGTAAAAAAATAATTTTTTTTTTTTTAAAGAATGTGTGATTAAAAAGTACTAGAAATTTTTGAATTTACATATAAAATTATTTTGTTGACAGAATTTGTGATTGAAAATAAATAAAAAAAATAAATTTTAAAGAATGAGCTCAAAATTATATTTTCCGAGTTTTGCTTTTTCAAAAAAAAAAAAATGTCTTTTCTAGTGAAGAATGAAGATCAAATGTGTGGAAAATTATTGAGAATCTGACACATGAAAAATATTGAAAAGCTTTCAAATCTATGGACAATTTCCCCAAAAAGAAAGAAGCATGAAATTTTGTTCTGTCTTGGCGTCAGCTTTGAACTGTTAAATGTTTATATAATAATAAATAGTGAGATTTTGTCTAGATTTCGTCTTGCCAATTAATTTAGCACCACATGGAGCAATGCATGTAAAATATTTGTTTAATACATACAAAATTATTTTTTATTGACTCTATTCTGTATACAGTAAAAAGTGCAGAAAGTGGAAATAATATTTTTTTCACCTCAAATCTGGCATTTCTTTGACGTGGAGAAGAGACTTTCATAAAATATAAATAATTTTATTAGCACGTCTTTTTCTATGTTCAAGATGATAATATGAGAGCTGATCAAGGTGGAATCTAAGGGCATCTCCAATGGATGCACCAAGACACCAAATTTCATCAAAATTTAGTGCAAAAACTCTTCAATGTGACCCCAAAGTTTGCACCATTTTTGTGCAAAATGATGTTGTTAGGATTATGGGTGTTTAAACAACCAAATACATCATATACATCAATGGAAAAACCACCAAGAACATAAACCGAAAATCTGAAAATGGAAGCTCCAACAATGGCCGAAAATCTGGAGCTTCTTCTTCCTTGTTTATGGTTGATTTGTAGGCTCAGGAACAGCTCCCATGCTATGCAAATCGCCCCACCAAAAGAGAGAATGAGAAACCGACAAAGAACCCTCCAAAACCGACCCTAACCACTCTTGAATCACCTCCTCCACTTAGCCCTATTTCATGCCTAAGTTACCAAGGTATTCATCCACTAAAACTCACTTCAAGCTTACCACTACACTCTTGAACAAGGTAGAAAACGAGAGAGAGAAAGAGAGGAGAAGAGAGAGAGTTGTAGAAGAAGGTATGGGTCTTCCTTTTGCCCTAGCATTGCCCCACGTGAGAGAGAGATAGTTGGTAGGATATATAGATTCAAATGAGAGAAAGCTTCTCCAACAAACTAGCCAAATATCTACCAAACAATCTCAACCAACCAATATGATCCAAGGGCTCACAATAATGGTAGGTTAAGAGAATCATTCTCACATTCTTCACCTTGGTTCTCATAACACACTCTCTTGATTGCGAATTTGCATATGGAAGAACTGTTCATCATCATCGCCCACTACCTGCAAGAAAAATTAACCCGTATCAATATGTAACAAAGATAAGCATAATTTAAATTTACCTGCAGGTAGAATTTTAGTTCCCACATCAGAGGGATTCCTATCAGTGTGAATCTTAACAAGTTTAACTTCATTTTGAGACAATTTCTCATGAATAAAATGATACTTCACCTCAATATGTTTAGATCTTTCATGATAAACATGATTTTTACAAAGCAATAAAGCACTTTGACTATCAGTAAACATAATAGGTGTATCATGCATGAAGTTCAATTCTTTTAAGATTCCTTTCAACCAAATACATTCCTTAACCGCCTCGGTTATGACAACATACTCTGCCTCAGTACTTGACAAAGTAACTAAAGGCTGCAACTGTGACTTCCATGTTATACAATTGTCACCTAGGGTAAAGAAGTATGCTGTAGTTGATTTCCTACTATCTTTATCACCAGCAAAGTCAGCATCAACATAGCCTTTTAAAGTTAACCCCTCAGATCTTTTCTCATAAACTAAGCCCAGATTTAAAGTCCCAACCAAATACCTCAATAGCCATTTCAAACCAGCCCAATGCGGCTTACCAGGATTGGACATAAATCTACTTAGGAGACTGATGAAAAAAGCAAGATCAGGTCTAGTAGTAATCATAGAAAACATGACAGAACCTATAGCATTAGCATACGGCACATTTTCCATCTCCTTTAATTCAGACTCAGATTTAGGCGAATGAGCATGTGATAAATTCATATGACTGGCAAGAGGTACATTCACAATTTTACTGTCTTTCATACAAAATTTTGTCACAACTTTGTTCAAGTAAGCTTCCTGTGAAATAGTTAACCTATTCTTAGCCACGTCCCTTGTTATCACCATCCCTAGAATCTTTCTAGCATTCCCTAAATCTTTCATGTCAAATTCAGATTTCAAAAGATCTTTCAGTTTATTAATTTGAGACTTGCTAGGTCCAGCTAAAAGCATATCATCCACATAAAGCAGTAAGTAAACCTCACAACCGCTCTTTATGTCATTAAAATACAAGCAAGCATCAAATTCACTTCTCTTAAACCCTATTTTCAGCACATAAGCATCAAATCTCTTGTACCATTGTCTTGGGCTCTGTTTCAGCCCGTACAAAGATTTCTATAACTTGCACACATAATCAAATTTTCCCTTAGCCACAAAACCTTGTGGTTGACTCATGAAGATATCCTCTTCCAACTCCCCATGTAGAAAAGCAATTTTTACATCGAGTTGTTCAAGTTCCCAATTGAATTGAACCACAAGAGCCAACATCAATCTGATTGTCTTGTACTTAATCACGGGTGAAAATATTTCATTATAATCCACACCCTCCCTTTGAGTATAACCCTTGGCCACTAACCTCGCCTTAAAGCTCACCGGATCAGTAGGGCTCAAACCCTCCTTTAACTTGTAAATCCACTTACAAGGAACTAATTTCTGATCTTTAGGTTTTTTAATGAGTTTCCAGGTTCTGTTATCACTCAAAGATTTCATTTCCTCCTGCATAGCTATTAACCAACTTTCAGAATATTTTCCATTCACAGCTTCTTCAAAACTATCAGGTTCTATCTGTTCAAGGGCTTCACCTGAAATTAAGGCAAAATCAGTCATGTTTAGGGATTCATATCTAGGATTTGGCCTGATCTGCCTCCTCCCCCTATCCCTAGTAAGCTGATAATCTTGATTAGGTGGCTGATCATTAAAATGTTCAACTTCAACTGGTTCAATGTTTTCTTGAAGTTCAGTCACCCCTTCAGGTTCAAGTTCAGTTTCATTTTCAGCCTCATCTTCATTTTCAGGTTCTTGATGTATTGGGTCATTAACCTCATTCCCAGGTGTAGGTGAATCAAGCTTAGTCAGCTTTACCTCAATCTGAATACTCTTCTCAGTTTCAGATTTGTTAGTTTCATCAGTTTTCTGTTTTAGACATGGCATCTCAGATTCATTAAAGACTACATTCCTGCTATTAATAATCTTAATGCCTTGAACCCCTAAAACCCACAACCTATAGCCTTTCACAACCTCGGGATACCCTAACATCACACACTTGACCGCCCTCGGCTCAAGTTTTCCTTCAGATTGGTGTGCAAATGCAGCACATCCAAACACTCTCAAGTGTTCTAGATTTGGAGGCTCTCCCGTCCACAACTCCTGTGGGGTCTTAAACCCTATACTGCTGGACGGAGACCTATTAATCAAGTAAGCTGCAGTACTTGCAGCTTCAGCCCAAAAGTCTTTCGCAAGGCCAGAGCTAATCAACATACACCTAACTTTGTTCATTATGGTCCTGTTCATTCTCTCAGCGACCCCATTCTGTTCAGGTGTGTATTTAACAGTTCTGTGTCTTGTTATGCCTTTCTGCTTACAGAAGTTGTCAAATTCAAAATTGCAGAATTCAAGCCCATTATCAGTTCTCAAAGTTTTAAGCTTCTTATCTAGCTTATTTTCCACAGACTTCAACCAAATTCTGAATTTTTCAAAGGTTTTCGACTTAGCCTTCAAAGGGTAAATCCAAACCTTTCTCGAGTAATCGTCCACTAAGGACAAGAAGTACTTGCTCCCACCAAATGTGGAGTGCTTCTCCGGACCCCATAGATCAGCATGGACATAGTCCAATGGTCTGCTGGTCCTATGAGTGCTAGCTTCAAAGCTCACCTTATGTGACTTACCCAAAACACATATTTCACAGAAATCCATTGCTTCAATATCATCCTTTCCAAGCAATTTCTGATTACTTAAAGATTTTAGCCCTTTGAACCCAATATGACCCATTCTGTTATGCCAAATTTCAGTTTTGTCTTTACTCACAGTAAGAAGGCTAGAATCAAATGGTATTTCAGTTCTACCCTCCAAATAGTACAACCCATTCCTTTTAGGTCATTTCATAACTATGAGAGAACCTCTCATAATTTTCAAAATTTTGTTACCAGACTTGAAGGTATATCCCTCATCTTCAAGAGAACCTAAGGAAATGAGGTTCCTCTTTAAATTAGGAACACATCTAACATTTCTAAGCTGCGTGACGGCCCCATCATACATCCTGATGGCTATGTCACCAACTCCAACCACATTTTGAGAATTATTGTCCCCCATGTAGACCTTCCTAGGTTCAGTCTCTTTGTAGTTATAGAACCAAGACCTCTCAGGGCACATATGAAAAGTGCACCCTGTGTCTAGGATCCAATTTTTATCAAATTCTTCCTCAGACACATTAAGGACATGCAAACTGTCAAATTCAGACACAATGGCAGCATTATCTTGATCAGTATTGTTTGGGTCTCTTTGTTTCCTTTTCCACTCAAAACAGTCTTTCTTGAAATGTCCCAACTTTCCACAGTGATAACATTTATTACCGCTCTTATCTTTAGATTTGGATCTCATTTTGGATTTCCCTCTCCCCTTCTTGTTATGGAAGTTAAATTCTTTCTTTTCAGATCTTCCCCTAACAAATAAGCTTTCTTCACGAGAATAAGTTCTATTGTCTCTTTTTAATTCAAGTTCTCTTGATTTTAAAGCATCCGTGACAATAGCTTGAGTGAGAGTGTCCCTACCATATCTTATGGCATTTTTCATTTCTCTATAAGATTCGGGCAAAGAGTTTAGCAATATGACAGCTAAATCCTCATCGGCAAATTTTTTATCATTATGAGCCAGACTCTTAACAATTATGCTAAAGTCACTCAAATTCCCCTCAACATCCTTCCCGGGATCCATCTTAAAACTAAATAGCTTCTCCAACAAATATATCTTGTTAGGTAAAGTTTTAGTCAAGAACAATGCATCTAGTTCAGTCCATAAAGTTCTAGCAGTTTTGGCATTATCAACTTGTCTTACAATGTTATCAGATAAATGAAAAATTATAGAACTGTAAGCAATTTCATTCATGTCTTCAATTTCATGTGGTTTAGCCTTTAACTCATCAGAAAATGTAGTAGGATCATCAAGAGCTTTAGCAACTCTCTGTTGGACCAAAATAGCCCTCATTTTCTGTTTCCAAATCGAGTAATCCCCCTTTCCATCGAATTCCGATAATTCGACCCTCGAACCCATTACAGATTCTGTAAAAGAGTGGCCTATACTCGTGGACATAACAGAAAAGATTTTGAATCTTTTCCAGATGATCAAATAAAATACAAATGCAGAGTTAAAAAACCAATGCTCAGTAATGAAGCACAACGATGAAACAGGTATAATGCAATTAAATATGCTTTCAGGTCACGAATTAATCACAAGAATTCAATCAACGGAATTCACAAATAAGCAACCAAGCAATCATGCATAAACCGATAAAAAAATACCAAACCTATCCTAACGGAGAGTTTAGAATAATCTTATCAAACTACTGTTGAAAAACAGTAAATATACCAAAGTTTCACAACCGAATCGCCAAAGACGTCAAGTCAGGGGCAAAATCGTCCAACTTTTTCTGTATAACCTGAAACACAAAACTAAACACATCAATACGTTCAGGACATCAAAATAAGTATTCTGCCTGAAGGGACCGTCGCCAGAAAACCTCTCACGCGCCCCACGCGCCGTCGCCGGAAAACGGGTTCGCTGCCGAATTTTCACGCGCCACCTAGGAATGTTCTCCTCGGCCTGCTGAGCACCCCGGTGGTCTCGGAATTTCCAAATTCCTTCTGGTTTGGCAGGAAATCGCGTTTGAAGATCTGGTTTTTCAACAGTTTCTGGACAGCTTCTCCTTCCTGTTTTCTGGTTCGTTTTCAGGCCATTTTCTGGGTTGTTCCAAATCTGTTTTTGGCCGGAAAACACCCCAACCTTGCTCTGATACCAGTTTGTTAGGATTATGGGTGTTTAAACAACCAAATACATCATATACATCAATGGAAAAACCACCAAGAACATAAACCGAAAATCTGAAAATGGAAGCTCCAACAATGGCCGAAAATCTGGAGCTTCTTCTTCCTTGTTTATGGTTGATTTGTAGGCTCAGGAACAGCTCCAATGCTATGCAAATCGCCCCACCAAAAGAGAGAATGAGAAACCGGCAAAGAACCCTCCAAAACCGACCCTAACCACTCTTGAATCACCTCCTCCACTTAGCCCTATTTCATGCCTAAGTTACCAAGGTATTCATCCACCAAAACTCACCTCAAGCTTACCACTACACTCTTGAACAAGGTAGAAAACGAGAGAGAGAAAGAGAGGAGAAGAGAGAGAGTTGTAGAAGAAGGTATGGGTCTTCCTTTTGCCCTAGCATTGCCCCACGTGAGAGAGAGATAGTTGGTAGGATATATAGATTCAAATGAGAGAAAGCTTCTCCAACAAGCTAGCCAAATATCTACCAAACAATCTCAACCAACCAATATGATCCAAGGGCTCACAATAATGGTAGGTTAAGATAACCATTCTCACAGATGCAAAATTATATTTGCCATTTTTTTCATTTGCCAAGATGGAGGATATTTGTGTTATTTGTTTTATATATTTTTTAATACAATAATTTTCATAATTTTTATAATAATAATAATAATAATAATAATATTATTATTATTATTATTATTATTATTATTATTATTATTATTATTATTATTATTATTTGCATTTAAAGTAAATTTTAAATGTAAAAAATAATAATTAATGAATGAATTAAAATAAGAATACAAAAAAATTTTAAATCCAACAAACATGATTATTTAAAATTAACACGAAATATATTACAACAACCACATATATACATTAATATAATTTAATATTTTCACTAATTTAATGTAATCATTTATTTAGTAATTTATGTATTTGTAAAATAAATAAATAAATTATTTGTAAAATAAATAAATTATTTAGAATAAAAAAGAGAGAAGAAAGTGATTAAATCTTGTTCATTTGGTGTAATGGTTGGAGATGATTTTAGTTTGGTCCAAGATTTGATGTAAAATGGTGTAAATTTTATTGCATGGTTGGAGATGACCTAAGAAGAAGAAGAGGAATGCCCAACACAAAGTTGAAGCTACTAAGAGCATCTTTAATATATTTTACAAATTGCTATCTAGTTGACATGTGAATAAAACTAATAATATTATTTAATACTACTGATTATATAACATCAATTTAGGTGACAATATATAATCCAATTATTAAAGTTAAAATTAAGTAACTCATATAATTAGATTTCTCATTAGTGTCATCTAGATTGTGTCTTTTTATCTATGTGGCATTGATATCTAATCAATAGATCAAATTCAAATTTAATCTTCATTGTGTTCCGTCTATAATTCAAGTTTCACCTCTAATGTTCAGAGAAAAAATAAACGTGAGAAAGAAAAATTAAGATACAAGAGAGAGGAAAATAGAGTAAGAGAGAAATATTAGATTTCATTAACTCAGTTCGTCTAGAAGAGCATCTACATCTATAAGGATCAATCCACAATGTCTATTTTTTCTTAATAGTTAGCCAAACAATCCTATACATGTTGGTTTAGAGAAGAAGTTTTGAAAATTTATTCATTCACTACAACAAAAATGACATTTTGCATCATGCAAATGACAACATTCATTAATTGATTATTGTTAAAAGGAATCTATCACAATATTCAGCAAGTGTATGTTGTCATTGACTAAAAAAATTGAGATTTTACAATAATATTTTAATGAATGTTATTATTGTCTCCTTTTTGTAACGTTCATTAATTTTTTATTATTATTATTTTTACATATTTCAGATTTTGTGCATTGTTCTATGACTGTTGTTAAAATCCCATTCTTTAGCAACGGTCGATGCATGTTGTTAAATGTTAATTCCAACAATGGGTAATGATCGTATCTGAAACTAACATGTTTTACACATTTACCAATGTTCACTGTGTTGTAAAACCTTTTGCAACGTTTAATGATTGTATGTATTTAAAAATTCATAGTAAAATTATTATCAATTTCATGTTGTCCCAAAAAGGTCATTAATTTTGCTAGTTAATTTGCGTAAATTACTGTAAAAATAGAAAAAAAAATACATAATTAATAAAAAAAAAAAAGGGTAAAATTACCTACATCAGCGATAAAAAAGTTGTAAAAAAAAAAAAGGATAAAAGGAAGGACAACATGAAAAAGCGTTGCCAAAAAGTGAAGATAAAAATAATGACAACAATCTAGAAACATTGCCAAAAATTAAGAGCAAAACAAAGACAAAGGGTGAAAAACTAGTGAAAAAGTGAATACAAAAGTAAAGACAACATTCATTGAATGTTGTAAAAAAAAATAAAGACAACGTCCGCTGAAAGCTTTCTGCAATAGTTTTTTATATTGTCGTATTTTTCTACTCTATGACAGCATTAAAACCTACAAAATTCGTTCGATTGTTGCGAAAGGTCTTGCCTAACTTTTTTGCCTGTTACGAAAGACAATTTTTATTGTAGTGATTTTAGTTTATGGATAGCCTTTTTATTGCAATCCATATTAATATTGGAGATGTTCTAAGCATTAAGTTCCATTTAAGCTTTATGTGATGCTAGGTATTACTTTTCTCTGGTATAGTGTAACTTTTTATGATTTATGGGTTTACGGTTGTTGTATATATTGGATCCTCACGAGTTTCTTTAGGTGGTGTGATAGTATGACTACCATTGACCTAAATATATCATGACCTAATGTCCTACCAAGTTCTTGCTTTCTCATACGTTTCTCGCATATTCAAACAAATCATCAGGCACCAAGATCGTCATACCAAAAAAAGAGTAGCAATAGTTAGAACCTTGATCATAAAGTCATATTTCGAAACAAGAAGAACATACGGGGAAATGGGTGTGGGAGAGACAAGCAAGCATATTTCTTTGGCTAGAGTTTCAAGATGAAAGTCCCTTTACCTTTACATGAGTATATATTTATAGGGAAGGAATCCTCGTGAAATTAGGTCACATCGCAACCCTAATTCCACGTGTTGTTGCCTTATTGGTTGATAGATATTTTCTTTGCAAAGTTTCCTTTTACAAATCAATTCTTCTATGATTAGGTTTCTTTGTGGGATTTGATCCTTTCAGATCTTCCCTAATCAACTGAAAATTTTGCCTTGATTTTTAGAAGCTACTAAGACAGATCTTATAGAATTTGTTACCTTTATATGATAGTTAGCTTCATAATATGTGGATTCTTTGATATTGATAAGGCATTGGACCTTGATAAATATATTGTATACATTTATTCGGGGCCAAAAATAGCTATATTTGGTAGTTCTTTTAACGTAATATATCCTAAATTATTGCATTTTATATTATCTAGGAAAAACATAATGGTTGAACGAGAAATTGGATGAAACAAAGAAAAAAATCAAAGAAAAGTGTGAAATCAAAGTATGGGGACCAACTTGCAACAATTCGATAGTTGACTCAAACCACAAAACCAAGATCAAATATGAAAAAGGTTTAATTGGATGCAATTAGGAGCCAAAGGGATGGAATATAGTCGAAGTATTCTTACAAATTAATTTCTAGCCAAAAAAGTTATGCTTCAAATTTTTAGCCTCAATTTGAGACCCATATTTTGGATAGTAAACGTCCGAATTGGTAAATTGTAACCCTTTGAGTTATTTTTCCAAAGAACTTTGAATCACCTCAATCTCCAATATCAAAACAGAAAGTTATGAAAAAAATATCAAAAACTGCTCAAGGATGAATCGACGCGACCCAACATTAGCAAGGGAATTCACGGTGCACGCTCGACACCCTACTTTCACCAACTCGAGAGCCATTTGGCTCAACGGCTCACATGCGATAGTTATGTCGGTGCATGGGTATGGGATATTTCGTGACGAATCAACTGTTTCTTTTTGCAATTCAAACTCAACTTGGCAAGGATTTTTACGAGATTTTTGACCTAAATTTGACCCATATATATACCTGGATATCTCCTACATAAACTCTCACCTCTCCTACATCATTCATACTCATATTACGTCCGTAATTCCATTAATTCATACACCAAATGAGAGACAAATTCATAGTATTGTGAGATACAATCAAGGGCAAGTGCAAAAACTAAATCAATTGAAGAATTCATCAGATTTTTGGACAAAGAATTGAAGAAACAATTGAGGATTCATCAAGATTTCATTGAAGAGATTCCAGAGACATAAAAAAAACGGCTATCATACACGCCACGTTTTTCACTACCTTTTGACTTTTATAATTATTTTATTTCACCTTTGACAGGTACTTGGATACCAAGCAGAAGGAGCTTAGCAATTTAATGAATGAAATGTATTGCTTCAACAAGCTACTTCAAAAATTTGGGGAGTACCGTTTTTTTTTTTTTTTTTTCCCACCTCTTTATATACTTACTTTTGTTTTAAGACATTAAGGACAATGTCTACTTTAAATTTCTAGGTGGAAAACATAGAGTTTTAACTATTGTGTGTTGTCGTGTGTTTATTACTTTATACATGAGAAAAATATAAAAAAATAAAAAAATAAAAAAATAAATTTTCAAAACAATATTTTCTTTTGTTTGCTTGTGTGGGTTAGGTACCCTGACCAACGATGATGAATATATTTGAAATTATGTGTTGATTTATGAATTGTGAATATGTTACATATTTAGATTAATTGATGCTTATCAATGAAAAACTTGATATTAATTGGGCATGTGAATTAAGTTAGACATTGTGAATCAATAAATTGATTCATATGCTCGATATGTTGAATTAGTAGAACCTAGATGCTATACCCAAACTATATTTCTTTTTGCATCCTTAGAACAAATTTAGAATAGTTTGGGGACGATTAAATTGTTGTAGAAAGATATGGATATGAACGAGGATTTCATGTATGTAAATTCTTGTGTAGATTGTCTAATGTCATTAAAAATAAGTATGAGATACTTCAATATGAAACTTCTCTTCGTGGCATTTATGACTTGAGTTGTTAAACTTGTAAGAGCGTCTAAAATCAGATGTCCTAAAGCCATCTGACTTGAGAGTTATCGGCCAAAAACTCGTTACATGGATCATCTAAAAAGCTTAATGAAGAGAATGCTGCAAAATAATATAAAAAAATCAGAAAAAGCAAAAGCATAAAATAGAGTATGCACCACATGCCTTGATTAAATCTCAAACAATTTGAGAGAATTAGATTTTTGACAGGGGATTATTAACCTAATTGAGTCTTGGAAGTTGAAGCAATAAAAAATTTGAAAAATCTTTATTTGTTGAAGTATTGATTTGCAATTAGTGTGATCCATCTAATAGAAGGTGATGAATTAGTATAAAAATTCCACCTTAGATCACATAGCGGGAAAAGAGTGAAAAAAATAAGTTTGGTGGTGTGTGAATCATACAAGAGGTGAAAAAATTCATGATTGTCTACTTAGTTTTTCATACACATCGATTTTGCATTAGAAGAATGAATAGTTTGATAATATGACTTTGCAGCGGTTGGTAGATTTAATACCATGATTTCAAATCCTGAAGTAAAAAGCTAGATTGTTTAACCAAATATTTTTGCATGCTTGTGTGTTTGTTGTTATTTGTGTTACAGTTTTGTTTGAGAACAAACAAATATTCAAGTTTGGGGGTGTTTGATAAATGTATTTTATATATTTATTTGGGGGCCTAAAATAGAAATATTAGGTAGTTTTTTTGACATAATATGTCATAAATTATTTTATTTTATATACTAGAAAAAACTCAATGGTTGAATGAGGAATCGAAAAAAGGAAAAATGTGAAATCAAAAGTATGGGGACCAACTTGCAACAATTCAATAGTTGACTCAAACTACAAATGAAGATAAAATATGATAAAGGTTCGATTGGATGCAATTGAGAGCCAAAGGGACGGAATATAGTCAAAGTATTCTCACAAATCAATTTCTAACCGAAAAAGTTATGTTTTGAATTTTTAGTTTCAACTCGAGACCCAATCTTTGGATAGTGAACATTCGAATTGGAGAAATTGTATTTTGAGAAGAATTGTGGCCCTATGAGTTATTTTTCAATGCACTTTGAATCATCTCAATCGAATATCGGAAGAGAAAGTTATGACCAAAATATCAAAAGCTACTCAGGGATGAAATGACACGAGTCGGCGCGTGTAGGACAACCTATTTTCACCAACTCGAGAGCCATTTGTCTCTACGGCGAGTGCGTGGTAGTTACATCAGTGTGTGTGTGGGCTATTTTTGCAGACATATCAGCAATTTCCTTTTTCAATTTGAACTCAACTTGGCAAGGATTTGTAAGAGATTTTTTTACCTAAACTCGACCCCTGTATACTTGGACGTCTCTTACATAAACTCTCACCTCTCCTAGACTCCTACATCATTCATACACATATTACATCCATAATTCCATTAATTCATACACTAAAGTAGAGGCAAATTCATAATATTGTGAGATACAATCAAGAGACAAGTGCAAGAACTAAATCAATTTAATAATTCATCCCCTTTTTTGGGCAAAGAATTGAAGAAACAATAGAAGATTCATCAAGATTTCATTGAAGAGATTCAATAACATCAATATAAATCTTCGTTATTCATCAAATCCATAATTCGGCTCATATTCTATAGAATTAATATGTTTTCTTGTACTTTCCATATGCTAGGATAAAGTTATAATTACTAGGATGTAGATGACCCTTTGTTATGAAGTTCTTATTATAAAATAATTCTTTTGACGTCCAATATGTGTGAACTCATTGATGGTTGTTATTGAGTTTTAATGCCTTTTCAATTGGTTGATTACCAATTGTCTTGAACGTGAATTTTATTGATTTCGAGAGAAATAATAGAATAAATAGCATTTATAACAATCATTATAAAGTTTGATATGAAATAAAGATATATTGCTATGCTTTGCATAATTTCTATAGATGTTCTAGCGTTTTTAATGCGCATTTTCATGTTCGCATTTTTCATAGAGATATAAGAAGGTCACATGAAGGGATAGATTTAATTGACATCGAGAAATGCTTTTAATTAACTTAGAAACATTGATTAACATGAATAAGTACATATTATCCTGATATTTTATTATATAAAAATGGATTAACAAGGGGGATTAGAAGTGTTAGTATTCATCTCACACATTTGACAAAAAGCCTTCATAATTGGCTTAATCAAATGATTAGTCCTCGTCAAAAGACCCTAGTTCATCAGATTCGATATGGACTGTACCTCTTCGTCTTGACAAGGGTTGTTCGGGAAAGGGGAGGAGCGGCGATGCGATACTTGAACTCGCCACTTAACAATGCAAATATCATAAGGGATGACATGGTACATCCTAGAGTAAAGATCACGATTAGAAATATTCCAGGTAGGCTAAGGGCGTGGAAAAGCATATGGCTTGTTGCCACTGGCCTACGTGGCTTTCATGTGAAATCAAGGGTAAGAAATATATGTCATATTGACTCTTTTTGTCATGGGGCTATGTTAGGGCTAGTTCATGCCAATTTTTTTTTTTTTTTGTCTTATAGGTCTATCTGATAAGGCTTTTACTACTACTTTATGTATAAGAGTTCTTTGAGAAAGTAACTTCCTCTAAAAAGCTAGAAGTTATTCTAAGTAGACTAATGACCTTTAGAAAATTATTCAAAGAGGAAATTACATAATTCCAGGTGTTTGAAGATTAGAATTCAAAAATAAAGACCCAAGTTTCATTGTTAAAAAATCAGGTATGAATATAATACAAACCCTAGATAATCTTCTCTCTCTCTCTCTCTCTCTCTCTCTCTCTCTCTTCTCTTCTCTCTACCTCTCTCGCTTGCACCACACTACCACAACCACCAACAAACATTCCTACCCCACGCGTCCCACCCACAATACAACACCAATGCCACCAACATCACCACCTCACTACTATCATGACCACAAACCAGGTTAGCAGCCAATGTTTTTATTCTGTCTCGTGAGTCACCGCCAACACTTTCGCGACCACCACTACCACCTCACCACACCACCACTCAAAAGCCACCAACAAATCAGATATCATCATCAACACTACCATAGCCACCGACCAACAAAACCCAAAATCCATTACCTGCAAATCGAAAAGAGAAAGGATAACACCCAATAACCCCAAACCCCATCCCCACACTAGGGACTACAACGTCGCCATTGATAGAGAGAGAATGTATTGATTTATGGACAAAAATAGAGACTGCAGCATCGTCGTTCGCTGCGACATTGAGGCGACACGAGGTCACCCGACTGGCGGTGGTGGTGGTGTCAGGCTGCTTTGCGTAGCTTTACTTTGATGGGTCTTTCCAGCAGATAGACATGAGAATATAGAAAGAGAAGTGACGGAGAAGAAAAGAAGACAAATTTGAAAATATGTGACCGATTGATAAGTCGTGATCTATAATTTTTTTATTTGTGATCAATGAAATAAACTGACTTATAATTTTTTTGATTTGTGACCTCAACATAATCTGTGACCTATAAAAATTTTGATTCATGACCTCGAAATAATTTGTGACCTATAAATTTTTTGATTTGTGACATCGAAATAATCTATGACCAATTAATTTGATAATATGTGACCAGTAAATTAGTTGTGACCTTTAATTATGTAATTGTGACCATGAATCGTATAATTGTGACCTTAAAATAATTAATTAATTATTTTTAATTAATTAATGGACACCTATTTTTGCATTTTAAAACCTTAAGCCTGAATTTTGAATTGATCATACTTAAAATCTAGTTTATGAATTTTTTCCCTTATTCAAATGTGTCCAAAAATTTTAATATCAAAAATTTCTTTTGACTTTTGAAAACCACGAAATAGGCCTTGAGCCTATTGTATGGGAGGGTCAAACTGGATCACATGCTCATTTCCAGTTTTCTTTTTCTTTTTTAATAAATTAAATGTATATCATATTGGATAAATTAGTGCATGAGTTATATTTTGTTCATAAAAAACACGTCAATGCAAATACTAGAGTAACGACTTACCGAATCATAGTACGTATATAATAATGAGCAAATCACTACTTACACAACTGTAGAAAATGCAAAAATCGAAGGAAATAAAATGAAGTGAAGTATGCGAATATAAATCTCCTTAAAACAGATTTCGTCCTTACATTGGGGCTAACGAGATCAAATGGACGTCCGTCTCCCAAAATATAATGCTTCTTCCAGAATTAATATGGCACAACATTAATTTTGCTGGACAAACCAACGCGCGATTGTTCTCTACTGGAACGGGAGATATCGAATACTAAATATCGAACACGAAACATAAACATGAAATGGAAATTATTTTGACAGAATTGAAAGAAAGAAAGAATTAGAAATCAATTTTTTTTTTTTAATTGATTTGGAGTGTTGAAAATGGAATTAGGAGGGTCCTATTTATATATTTTCACGCGTCTCTTCGAATGGTTGCATCTTTCGACACAAATTAATCTCAACCACTAGATCGTAACATTTCATATTTAATAGCATAGATTGCGTCTTATCAAAGGGTCACTCCCATTCAGATACAAAATAACTCATTGATTTGCACCATTTGCAATTGAAGAGTCACGACTAGTCATCGCATCAATTGGAGATTTTTCTAATTCACACCTATAAATATCACAAAAATTCTAACAATCTCTCACATGGATAGAAGAAGTTAAATATGATTAAGGAAAAATGAAAAAGAGTACAATTGAAATATAATGCATCCAGACCAATAGCTTTCCCTTTGAACATTCCTTAGTAAAAATCTATCAGACTCACTTGGCTAATTGGTGAACACAACGTTTTGAACCGTCGACCATTATTGTAAGCCTAGACAATAGATTAAACACATGATCTCTCATATCAAACTTTGGTTCTATATTGTATTCATTATTTCAGCCTTGAATCTTCTTGGTTCTACAAGTGTGCTAGGGAATTCGCCTAAATAAAATTCTCATAGAACCGGTCAAGTTCGCACTCACATATGTGATGTTCTATAAAGAGTAACCTACAATACTCTATTTGTACTGTTTATAGTTTACAGTCATCATTAAAAGCATAGATTATCCTAATTAGTCTTTTTTAGGTAACACTTGATTGCATCATAAAAATGGGGAGCAGTTAAACTCCGAAGTGCTACTTATCAAGTCAATCATAACTAATTTTCCTATTGAATCTAATCCGTGGAATCTCCAATAGTCATGTTAGGTTTCCAATAAGCTGACCCATTAGTTTATACTTTACACCCATTTCACTCTATGCGTAGTCTATTCTCTCTCAATAACTCATTTATAAACAAATTCGACATGTTATTCTTCAATAAAACAATCATATTATTTTATTTCGAGAGTAACTGCCAAATGGTATTATGTCTATGATATGTATGTCGAGACCTACCATTATACACGACATCGTGTGCTTTGAAACCATTATGCTTCTTACTAATTTAATTGAAAGCTCTAATTACTTTCAATTCTCATATCGTATTGAGGATTTTTACAAAACTACTACACTTTCAGTTGTAAAGCATATTTACTAATAGATTTTGAATCATTGCATTGGGATATCCGATTTTCAACATTACGTGCATCTTAAGTTTAACAAGGTATTCGCAATGGTGTAGATTATCATTTCAAGTATTCGAATATCTCAATATTCTAATTTGAAGAAAAAGTGCCACCCCAACAAATCCTAGAGTGCATCGAACTTAAATTGAGAATACTATACACACAACCATCTTACCCCCACAATTTTGGATAAGACTCAACTTAGCAACATAATATTCTTCTAAGTATATAAAGTTCGACCATATAAATAATTATGTTTATCTAACGGATAAACAATTTTATTCTACCTTTAGTCAACATAAAAAATGACTAGGAATATCAATGTCTCGCGAAAGATTACCTACTTCCATGTTCAAGGATATTGCAGTCTTATTTAGTCATTAGTGGCACATGAAATCACAATTTTCTGATAAAAATTAGATTAATTCTTTGTCCATTAGACAGTTTGCATTTGAATTCATCTACAAATCAGACAGCAATGGTGGGTTATCCATGACACAGAGCAGAAATATCTCATTATTGTGCACCTAATTTAGTGCCTTCTGCATTTCATTCTAGATTTCAGTGAAAAAAAACGAGCACTTCTTCCGCATTTCTTATTCGTACTTCCCTTTCACCGGTGAGCACTTTCCACTTCTCAAAGAAGTTACTGTCACCATCGAACCCTAGGTACCTTCACTTGTGGCAGTGCCAGTACTATTGACTTTCTTAATGACTGATGAAATTAAATCAGAGAAAGATTAATAATGAAATCAGCGAGAGAGAGAGAATTTAACACAAAACGAAGAAGGCGGCTAAACATCAAATCATGCTTGACACAGAAATCCATTACCCTCATTTTTCCCTTATTGGTTCATTAGTTATGCACTGAGAGATGATCATAAGAAATTATAACAGCCGCTGTCGCCTGTCAGTTGGGGACCTTTTGAAATTGAACAGGCACTCTTTCCTTAAAAGGTATCATGGAAGTTCATGTACGTTCACTTTCAACACCAAGACTTTATTTCATACAGTAATGATTCAGTCATGAATTTATAAAACCAAATAAATTTGCATTACTCAAGTTGAATTATATCTTTATGTCAAACTCCAATTGACATGTTCATGAAGAACCATGCATCTTCATTTTTAAACTATCGTCCATTCTGTGAAATAACTACAGTACTATACTAAACAAGAAATGAAGTAAATGGCATAATCCAATGTTACAGCAGATGCCATAGATAATCAATTAAAAGAAAATGAATATTTAAATTTAAATATTCAACACTTTAAATTATTAGCATCATCAAACAGCGGGTGATGCTACACGTATATTAGGGTGTTCATAATTGTGTCCACCCCCCACATGGAGGGGACCCCACTTCGGATAAAATATACTGTATTATGTACAAATAGCATACTCTCCAAATAGAATAGAGAACACAAATGAAAATTTTACTGTCTTTCATGAAACAAAGAAAGTATAGCCAACAAAATTTAACTGATTAAACAAACAGAATGGTAATCATTAAGCAGAAACTTTAATGTGAATGTAAAACTGATTTCTTTATCATGAATTGACACGATCAATTTCAACAAAAAAGAGCTTTGGTAATTTCCAATAGCATAATCATGAATTAAAGCAGAAACATTTGAAATATATTTTCCAAACCCAATTTCAAACATGAACAATTCTGCGAAATCACACATGCATACACGTACTCTTTAATAGAATATATTATGCAAAAGGAAATTCATCTTATGATTGTTGGATAAATTAGTGCATAAATTATATTTTGTTAATAAAAAAATACGTGCATGCAAATACTAGATTAACTACTTACCGAATCATAGTACGTGGATAATAATGAGCAAATCACTATTTATTCAACCGTAGAAAATGCAAAAAATCGAAGGAGACAAAATGAAGCAAGGTATGCAAATGCAAATTTCCTTAAGACGGATTTCGCCCTTGCACTGGTGCTAACAACAATACTTCTTTCAATATTAGTGTAGCAGAACATTAATTTTGCCTGGAGAACCAACATTTGATTATACTCTTCTAGAACGGGAGATATCGAATATGCAACTCAAAAATAATATGGAATTTTTTTGGACAGAATTGAGAGAAAGAAAGAATTAGAAATCAATTATTTTGAATTGATTTGGAGTGTTGAAAATGGAATTAGGAGGGTCCTATTTATGGATTTTCATGTGTCTTTTCGAATGATCACATCATTTGGCACAAATTAATTTCGACCACTAGATCGCATCATTTCATATTTAATGGTGTAGATTGCATCTTATCAAAAACGTTACACCCATTCTGAAACAAAATAACTTTTTGATATACACAATTTGCAATTGAAGAGTGGCGACTAGTCATCGCACCAATTGGAGACTTAGCCAATTCACACCTATAAATATTCCAAAATTTCCAACATATCAAACAATAATGTTGATGTTTTAATATATTGCTTTATCATAAAAAGTAATGCTATACAGCTCTTGAACCACTTTTACATATACCCGTGCTAAGCATCACTAATCGTACATAACGTTATTATTTCAAAAAGTTATGAGGAATTTATGTCTTACCTCAAACGAAATGACCCAAAGGTATAATTAAGAGCAAAGACTGATGCCTCTTTACCTGGGAAAATGTCCGGGCACTTAATGCTAAGTGAACTTTTAGCCTGTTTCCATTCTGTGGTATGCTTCTGTACCATTGCACTTAGATTTGGTACGTTTTATGTCAAAACTAAAAGAGATTTAGCAATGTTTTGTAAGTTTTTAAGGTTAAGAATAAATAATAGAAGACTTCATCATGTGATTAATCAAAACTTTCTAGCGCAATAGCAATCATTATCAGTTACTATAATAAGAACAAGAGATCTTTCTAGACCAATCCTTCAATAGGTAAATGAACATGAATTGAGGAAACTTTTACCAAGAAATCATTACACTAATGCTGTTCTTCATAGAGGAATGCCTTGCATCCATTTCTTTATCATTTCTAGTGATGCTTTTGGTTGATCCATAGGAACCCAGTGACCGGCATTATGGACCTTGAGGAACGTGAGAAGTCCACCGCTTTTCTTTAACCCCGCCTCCACTCCATCTACCATAAATGGAACAGAAGGTGCCGATACAAAGTTTTTCTGTCCCGACCATACCATAGCATCGACCCATCTCGAGTTTCCTGACAATAATAAAACTTAGTTATAGCAATTACATTACAAACCTTGCCTATGTTTTTCATAGTCAGAATTCAGTTAAGAAAAAGATTCATTAAAGTTGAGTTGAAGAAAGAAAATCTTACCAAGCCAGTTGCAAATAATATCATATTCCCCAGCATATACAAGTAACTTGACTCCATTCTCTAGTAGTGCAGGAATAACAACTTCGTAATTCTTCATCCAGTCCGTTTTCATTGATTCATACACAGAAAGATTACATGTAACAAATTTCATGTCTCCAACACCAAGTGCTTGTCTAACTGACTTCTGGTTCAAGAAAATTTCCACGTTCGAGAAGTTGTAGCATGGAGGGCCCCCTGCACACTGTTTTCGAATATCGAAGTACTACAATAAACGACAAAACCATATGGTTAGTAAGTTTAATTTTCTGTTAGATTAGATGATTGAATAATGTGTTTTCTTACATTTATATGACCATTTATTTTAACTATCCTATCGAAAATGCCGGTGCAGTCGTAGAAAGCCTTGGAACAAGCTGATGACGGACCACTACTATTGCCTGCGAATGAACTTTTTATCAGAATCCAAGTGAGAACTGCTTGTGGAAGGTTTGCTGTGTAGTTTTATAAGCACATTGTAAATAACCTTCCTGAGGTTACCATGTCTGTAACTTGGTCCCACAAGAAAGGAAGCCGCTGGACGGGTCTCCAATGTGCTTATAAATTAGGCAGACTTCCCACGAGGACGTAGATTCAGAAGTAGATATTAGAAGGGATGGATTTCGGATTAAGAATTACCACAGAGTTTTATGCCCTGTACACACTGGGGAACTAACTGACTCAGGGTGTCATAATCAGATTGGGTGATCAATTTCATGCTTAAAGCATAATCAGTATATGCTTTGTACTGGATCTCTGGATCTGTCAATCCATTACCAATAGCTAATCCCTGTTTAAGCATTGGTTAGTTGCATAACTAAACAAAGAAAACTACGACACTAATTAACAATAGAGATGAAATTCAAGGCTTACATTCATGTTTATATGAATCCCTTCTTTATTCTTGTTTCCCCGTTGTACACGATCAGCAAAAGCTGGAATATAGTGCCCGGCATATGATACTCCAGTGATGTAAAAATCATTCCTTGCATACTGAGGGTGCACTTCGAAAAATGCCTAACATTTTATGAATATTATAGTTCAGTCTAAGCTAGTTTATGATTTTGGACGACTGCCCATATTATATGAAAATAAGCTAAAATCTTGTCTAGTTTCCTGTAGCTAACTGGACAAAGAAACTTACCTGCAGGAAGTCATAGAAATCTTCGGCAGCTCCCTGTGAATCCGTTCGTATGTCAGCTATGTCAGAAGTATAACTGAAACCAGTTCCAGTTGGTTGGTCGACATATATAATGTTTGAGACCTGTCGTAGCATATCATTCATGAAAATATCTGAAATTCACAAACGAATCTTTTCTTCCCAGGTAGACATAGGAACAGGCAGAAAAGAAGTACAGAATTGCAAGAACAGATTTATGTTTCGGTGGTGAGTAGGTGAGGGTTATTTATTATCTAATTAACTCCCAATTGGAATGTAAAAGCTTTGGTTTCGGTTTATCGGGATAGGGATAAGCAAAAGAGAAATTTTCATCAAAGCCCTTCCTTGCCGAGTCGAGGCAAGACATTGACTCACCTTCAGGAATGATCATTTGGAGTCTAGACGAAAAACTTTTAATGAGAATTAAGGAAAATGAGAGTACCTTATCCCAACCAAAATCATTCCATACAAGAGATAAGTTGTTTGTTATGTGGAAAGGGCCGTTATCATAAAACAGGGCCTGCGATCCGCTGCATCCGGGTCCACCAGTTAAGTATACAACAACAGGGTCGGTACTCGGTTCGTTTCTTGATTGAAAGAAAAAATAGAACATCCTGCAACAATATTTCAAGCAGCTTGATAGAGAATTCTCTCATAAAGCAAATATGAATAAGACTTGGATGAAAATCATGAATTTATTCATGAAATCATTTAGAATGACAAGATATAATTAGGGATGACGAAATTGTATTTTATTTTTATAACTTTTCTTGCTCTTCATGGCACTTTTTGGACTAATATGATTCACTTGTCGGTGCGTGCCAAAAGTATTCTATGTTGTTTTTTGCTGTAATAATGTAAAGAATTCTGTATTGGACATGCAGTCGTTCACCTAATCAGGTAAACTGCAAGAAAAGATAAAGATACCGAAACCTAAAGACAAATACATGTTATACCTTGCACTTTTGGTGTGAGGAAGTCTATAATATCCAGCTGTGTGTCCCAAGTATTGAACACAGGTTCCGGGATCAATTATGCAGGGAAATTGTAAACTTTTCTCGACTATTTTTGGTGTTGTAAATGCAGGATCTTCTTCAACAATGTTCACGTCAAGCTCAGGAAACAAGTTCAATCCTCTGATCATCTTTTCTGCTTGTGTTTTTGGGAATTCCATGGTTTCTGCAAATGAAAATGTGCAAAGCAAATGGAGAAGGAAAAATAGAGGAAAAAAGAAATGAAAATTTGCCAGTTCCATTGTTGTAAGAATGATTCTGAAAATGAAACTAAGGATGGCGTCTTCGATTCAGAATTTATAGATTCTCTGGGATTTCATGTATTTAATAGAATTCAACAGAACTCATAAGATTTTAAGAATTCTATACATTGATTATAATGGATTCTTTTGAATTTTGATGGATTTTTTACAATTAGGATAAAATTATATAACTTCTTAATAGATTTCACAAAATATGAAAAATCCTTAATCTGTAATTGGAAATAAAATTCATAATCTGATTTGATTTCTTAAATCTTATTACAAAATAAATAACTAAAGTAAATAAACTTAAACTATAATTTAAGTTGGTCAAAAATTATTTCATATAAACATTCTCTATACCCACAATTTATTATTCATTATTCTATACAGATTTGGGGGTTACAATGTGACATTAATGATATGTGAAATTAAATAAGTCATTTAATTTCACATTTCTTTCACTATATCATCTAGTGTCACCTATACTGAGGTTGTAACCCCATTGGAGCTACATAGCATTATTCTAAATTATAATTTAAACATCTTAAAACAAGCCATTATTATTTTTCCATTCTACACACCAGTATAAATACATACAATGTATGTGCATTAAAATTGATTTTTAGAATTCTGCCTTGTACCACTTTTACATATATCAATGCTAAGCATCACTAATCGTAAATAACATTATTATTTCAAAAATTTATGAGGAATTTATTTCTTGCCTTAAACGAAGTGATCCAGACTGATGCCTCTTTACCAATTATCACCTATAACTATCTCGACTTCTTTGTAGTTTATTACATCTATAATCTATTTTTGCAAGTGATGTGATCCCGAATGCGGGAGTCATGAATGCAAGTTCAAATCGAGACCCGTTTATTATCGAAGAAGGGGCAATGATGCGATCGAGAGCAAAACGAGTCAATGAGGCATTAGGGATGCTCGTCAAAGCCACTATTAATAAAACCATGTTCGAGACGCAAAATGGAGCAAGTTTCAAATTTAATTCCTTTTTCACGTTTTTCCTATTTTGACTAGAATTGTATTCCTACCATAACTTGTAATATTCTAGTTAGATTATGCACATTTTTTTTTACTTGTTTTAGGTCTAGTATAAATATTTTTCATATTTCATTGTATTACAACTTTTGACAATTTGATAATTACACTAGAGAGACAATTGTGCTTTCAATCTTTATTCTTCATTGAACATCGTGAACTTATCAAGATTTTCTTGTGACGTTCAACATCCGGTGTGGATCACGGGTTGTGTAATCAAGAGGTCATCCAAATTTCATTGTTGTTTGGTTACTTGGTTCATTGTTCTTGATTCAAACTCTAAATCGGATTATTTTTTAGGCTTTATTGGGATCGTCAATCTTTTGCGGGGTTGTGTAGTGATCGTTGCTACGTGGTTTTCATCACATATACCTCCATAGTTTCATGTAAGAATTGAGACATAACGATCATTAGTGAATGATGACCTCTAATGGCTGTATTATATGAAAATAAGCTAAAATCTTGTCTAGTTTCTTGTAGGTGACTGGACTAAGAAATTTACCTGCAGGAAGTCATAGAAATCTGTGGCAGCTCCCTGAGAATTCGCTCGTATGTCAACTCTGTCAAAAGTATAACTGAAACCAGTTCCAGTTGGTTGGCTGACATATAAAGTGTTTGAGACCTATTGTAGTATATCATTTATGAAAATATCCGAAATGCACAAATCAATAGTTTTTTTCCCAAATAGACATAGGAACATTTAGAAAAAAGAGAGTACAGAATTGCAAGAACAGGTGTGTTTCCTCTTGAAAAACAACATCATTAGCTGGTTTGAAGAAATTTCTGTGGTGAGTAGATGAGGGTTCTTTATTAGCTAATTAACTCCCAATAGGAATGTAATTAGAAATAAAATTCATGATCTGATTTCTTATTACAAAATAAATAAATAAACTTAAACTACAATTTAAGTTGGTCAAACATTTATTTCATATAAACATTCTCTGAACCCACAATTTATTGTTCATACTTCTCTACAGATTCAGTAATTCCTTAAATTATAGAGTAATACTATTTATCCCCACTGTGGTTGTTATCTCAATGTAGGTGATGTTAATGTGACATTAAATGATAGGTGAAATTAAATAAGTCATTTAATTTCACCTTTCATTCACCATATATCATCTAGCGCCACCTAGACTAGAGTTATAATCTCAATGGGGTTGCATAACATTATTCTAAATTATAATTTAAACTTCTCAGAACAAGCTGTTATCAGTTTTGCATTATAAACACAAGTTTAATTACATACAACTTATGTGCATTAAAACTTATAAAAATCCGTACATATGCGAACCGGGATCCTCCTTATATTTTGCCTCCTAATTTTTTAGAATTATTGTCTATGTTCTTCTGGGAAATGATAGTCAGGTTCACTGGTTCTGAAATAGCAAATGGCTCTTTCTAACACCGCTCTAGCATGTCGAAAGCATTTTCTCGTGTGTTCATAATCACCTACTTCCATAGAAGATGTCTCAAATTTGGTATAACACCTTCAAGTGTTTTGTGCATTTTGAAAGCCTCTCATTAATAGCTCTTGTTCTTTCATATTTAGGGCCCATTTTATGAAATTAAGAAACTGCTTTTGAATATGTTTGAATAATTTTTGGAAATATTTCGTCTGGCTAGAATAACTTTTAAAGGAGAACTGTTCTGAAAAAAAAAGGGACATGTTACCAAGTTGCAGCCTTAGCTCTATATATTTCTTAAATATCATATCTTTGGGAGCTTTGTGAATCCAAGAATTAGGCATGGTTGATCAAAGATCTAACCGACTTATTACAAACTATGCAACCATCAACAAAATCTTAGAAAATGAAATTTTGTCGCTATATCTCCGTTTTTCATCTCAACCTTCACATACGTAATCCAAGCGCAAACTTCGAATGACAGTCCACAAATCGTTCAGAAATCCCTCTTACCCTGATGACCTAATTGTACCTCATCTCAAACTTCATTTATGAAAGCCAGCCCAGCCTTTCCGATCAGGATGCTTTGACAACCACCTCTCAGAAAATTTCCCTTGCAATAGCCACATTGCCAAGCATCTCCTCCATGTGAATATACTTGTACCACAACTGATCCACCATATGTTTGCGTTTTGTTGGATGCCATTTGTCTATTTGGCTGTGGGCAACATGTCCATTTCCATTTTTGTTTTCATTTTTTAGTAAACTAAATGTGTAATGTAAAAAAATAGTTGTTAATGTTTTAATTTATTGCTTTATAAGAAAATAATTTATCATTTTAGAATGAGTAATGCTATATAGTGCTTGCACCACTTTTACATACATTGGCGCTTAGCACCACTATTGGTACAACATTATTATTTCAAAAAGCTATAGTTCTTATCTCAAATGAAATGATTGAGAGGTTCAATTAAGAGCGAAAATTGATGCCTATGTACATATTGTTATTTATACCTTTCTTAAATTGGTTAATTTGTATAAAACATCCATATCTTTCAATGTTATTATGTAAAACGTCCATACATTTCATATTTTGACATTTTCACCCTCATTTTCACATTTCATTACGAAAATCATCATTTTCATCCAATTTCTCAATAAAAAACGTAAAACGACACATATAGCCTCATTTTTAAATAAAACAAAAAGAAAAGAAAAGAAAAAAAATAAAGAAAAAAATTGCAATCACACTCCCAAACTTTTAAAAAAAGTAAAAATGAGTCCAAATAAATTATTAAAAGGATAATTAGCACAAAACGTTCCTACCTTTCAATATTATTGCTCAAAAAAGCTCATACCTTTCATTTTTTTTGGTATTTCCATCCTTATTTTCACATTTTATTGCGAAAATCATCATTTTAAAAATTGCAAAATGACGAATATACCCTCCTATTTAAATAAAATAAAAAGCATTTTATCAAAAAAATTGGGAGTATTGTTGCAATTTTTCTTTTATTTAAAGATGATGGTATATTTGTCATTTTATAGCTTTTAATTGAGAAATGAATGAAAATGATGATTTTTGCACTGAAATATGAAAATAAGGGTGAAAATATCAAAAAAAAGAAAAGAAAGATATAGACGTTTTGCACAATAATATTGAAAGATATTGACGTTTTGCGCTAATTACCCATTTAATAATTTATTTGGATTCATTTGCATTTTTTTAAAAAAAATTGTTAGTTTGATTGCAATTTGTTCTGTATTTTTATTTTTGCTTTGTTTTATTTAAATTTGAGGGTAAATTTGTCATTTTATATTTTTTATTGAAAAATTTGATGAAAATAATGATTTTCGCAATGAAATGTGAAAGTACGAGTGAAATGCCAAAAATTGAAAGATATGGACGTTTTTCACAATACTATTAAAAAGTAATGACGTTTTGTGCTAATTGCCCTCCTTAAATTCTTTGTAGCTATTGTAGTTTATTACATTTAAGATCTAGTTTTGCAAGTTCTTGAATTATTGATAGATCCATTATAAAGTGCATCATTTCCAAGCTTGGCCCCATTTTTCGTCTTAAGCCAAACACCTTAATTTTGTATCGAAATTTGTTTGTGATCATGTCGAGCTCTTCAAGCAAATCTTGACTGTCTTGTTGCCTTATTGCAAGAATATAGCTCCATAGTTTCGTGTAAGAATTGACACATTATAATGATTAGTGAATGGTGACCTCCAATGGTACCAGTCAAATTATTTAGACTTAGCTAATTTAATCTCACTATAATTTGTAATCAAAGTCAAATATTAATTTCTAATCTTCATAATTGGTTTTTGGTTAAGAAATAAGAAGCTAATAATGTAAAGATTGAGAAAATCATGTTTACCTAGAAAAGAACAAGATAAAAATTACTTCGTTTAAAATGTTGAAGAGAATAATTTCAAAATCCTTATTGAGATGAGATACTGATGTAAGTTATATAACATCGAGAGTGATATAATAGGGAAATGGATGTGGAATATTTAGTATGTTAGATCTTGTCTTTGGAAATTGCGTCAACCACTCTCACCATGAAACGCGGACGAGATATAAAGGGGCATACAATGTACTAACTCGTTGACACATGTGATACAGTCACTGACACAATCGATGGAAATGAAATTACATGACTTACAATATTTAGTGTCTCTTACCGAGAGAGAGAGAGAGAGAGAGAGAGAGAGAGAGAGAGAGAGAGAGAGAGAGAGAGAGAGAGAGAGAGAGCAAATATCATACAAAACAGCCTCTTGAAGGGCAAAAAAAAAAAAAAAAAAAAAAGAATGTTAGACTTCAAGCTCTGAATAACTCGAAATGAAAATGCACAAATATGATTTTAATTATTCTTATTATTAACTAAAACAGCAATTAAAAAGGAAACAAATTTGAAAGTTCGATCAAACAACGAAGGCACTAGGATCCCAAATCAAGGATTGTTAATATTCTTTAATCATTAATTATACGTTTATAATCAATTCTTGATTATGCTGACAATCGATATTTCTTAAGTACTAATCTTGTCTCTAGAGATAAATTAATCCAATTTTTATCTACGACCTAACTATATCTCTAAGAAAATGAAAATACATAAAAAAAAAAAAAGGAGCAATACAAATGTAGAATATCAATTAAGATTGCATTGAGCATAAAAATATCTCTATCTTTAATAGGACATATTGTTGGTTAATATCATGTGCTAATTTATCCCGAACCTCTTGGAAACAATATAATTCTCAAACCTCTGGGTTGCACGTCGTGGACCATGCAGTAGTCATATGCAATCGGTATTCGAGAAACGTTGTTTGTATTAAGGAGAGCTTTGACTTCTAGCCTGGAATGATTGCTTTCAATTTGGACATTAAAAGGAATGGCAAGTTCAGTATCAGAAGACAGCTGCTTACGGTCATTTTGGATGACACGATCCAAATTTTACCTGGGAAAATGTTAGGGCACTTAATGCTATGTGAACTTTTAGCTTGTTTCTGTTAGTGTTATATTTTGTATTGATGATTCTATGAACAAAATGACCAACTTGAACAATCATAAAGTTTAGGGACTAAATTGTAAAGTTTCATAGTTGGTAAGTTAGTTTAGGGTTTGAGCTTTTATGTTTGGAACACGAAGGTAACTCACTGATTTTTCGCTAGCTGCTCGTCGGATTTGTACTTGAGCGGATGAAGCAAAGCATCCAGCGCTCGAGCGGATGAAGTAGAACATCCAACCCTCGACCTTCACCCCACCTTCGCTGGAGCGACAGGCCCTTCGTTCGAGCGACCTATTTATCCGGGCAACCTAATTTTCGATTTGCTAGAATTTTACTTGGCCTATGTTTCCTAAACAGTCCAACATATAAATACTAGCGCCGCATTATTCCGTTGAAGAAGGTTGAATATTATTCTCTCAAGAGCAAACATCCTACATCAAATCTACTAAGTTCAATCCTTCATACATATGCGCCAACTTTGTTGAAAACATCAAAATAACCAAATCAAACACCAATGTTGAATTTCTCTTGGTTCTGTCAAAGATTTGAAGATCAAGAAAGATTACTGAAGAACGAGGAGTTCTTCTTGAAGATCCGCAGGAGATAAACGTTCGTGAAGAGTCAGGTTTGGTGTTCGTGTGCACATTTCAAGAGGGCTGCTTCAAACTTCAGACAGGAGATGAGAAATCTTGTGTCGGCAACTTTACTGGTAGTTTGTAAGTTTATCAATACGTTGATCGTGGATTTTTGACTGGTAAAGTGCCCGGTGTTTTTCCCACGTTGGGTTTCTCCGTGAACAATTCTCGTGTTGTTTATTGCTTTGATTACTGCTTTATGTGATTGTGGTATTCAAACATAGGAAAAATGACTTGGTTGAATTAATTACCTAGACGTAATTAATTAATGACTTGTTGCTAATTAATTATTATTTTAATTCTGCATTTGCACCTAATCACCATCTCTAGGTGTAGTTGGGTCGAATCTTGCAATTTTCAGTTTCCATTCTGTGGTATGCTTCTGTACCGGTGCACTTAGATTTGGTACGTTTTATGTCAAAACTAAAAGAGATTTAGCAATGTTTTGTAAGTTTTTAAGGTTAAGAATAAATAATAGAAGACTTCGTCATGTGATTAATCAAAACTTTCTCGCCTAATAGCAATCATTGTCAGTTCTATAACAAGAACAAGAGATCTTTCTAGACCAATCCTTCAATAGGTAAATGAACATGAATTGAGGAAACTTTTATTAAGAAATCATTACAATAATGCTGTTCTTCATAGAGGAATTCCTTGCATCCATCTCTTTATCATTTCTAGCGATGCTTTTGGTTGATCCATAGGAACCCAGTGACCGGCATTATGGACCTTGAGGAATGTGAGAAGTCCACCGCTTTTCTTTAACCCCGCCTCCACTCCATCTACCATAAATGGAACAGAAGGTGCCGATACAAAGTTTTTCTGTCCCGACCATACCATAGCATCGACCCATCTCGAGTTTCCTGACAATAATAAAACTTAGTTATAGCAATTACATTACAAACCTTGCCTATGTTTTTCACAGTCAGAATTCAGCTAAGAAAAAGATTCATTAAAGTTGAGTTGAAGAAAGAAAATCTTACCAAGCCAGTTGCAAATAAGATCATATTCCCCAGCGTATACAAGTAACTTGACTCCATTCTCTAGTAGTGCAGGAATAACAACTTCGTAATTCTTCATCCAGTCCGTTTTCATTGAATCATACACAGAAAGATTACATGTAACAAATTTTATGTCTCCAACACCAAGTGCTTGTCTAACTGACTTCTGGTTCAAGAAAATTTGCACGTTCGAGAAGTTGTAGCATGGAGGACCCCCCGCACACTGTTTTCGAATATCGAAGTACTACAATAAACGACAAAGCCATATGGTTAATAATCTTAATTTTCTGTTAGATTAGATGATTGAATAATGTGTTTTCTTACATTTATATGACCATTTATTGTAACTATCCTATTGAAAATGCCGGTGCAGTCGTAGAAAGCCTTGGAACAGGCTGATGACGGACCACTACTATTGCCTGCCAATGAACTTTTTATCAGAATCCAAGTGAGAACTGCTTGTGGAAGGTTTGCCGTGTGGTTTTATAAGCACATTGTAAGTAACCTTCCTGAGGTTACCATGTCTGTAACTTGGTCCCACAAGAAAGGATGCCGCTGGAAGGGTCTCCAATGTGCTTATAAATTAGGCAGACTTCCCACGAGGACGTAGATTCAGAAGTAGATGTTAGAAGGGATTGATTTCGGATTAAGAATTACCACAGAGTTTTATTCCCTGTACACATTGGGGAACTAACTGACTCAGGCTGTCATAAGCAGATTGGTTGATCAATTTCATGCTTAAAGCATAATCAGTATATGCTTTGTACTGGATCTCTGGATCTGTCAATCCATTACCAATAGCTAATCCCTGTTTAAGCATTGGTGAGACGCATAACTAAACAAAGAAAACTACGACACTAGTTAACAATAGAGATGAAATTCAAGGCTTACTTTCATGTTTATATAAATCCCTTCTTTATTCTTGTTTCCCCGTTGTACACGATCAGCAAAAGCTGGAATATAGTGCCCGGCATATGATACTCCAGTGATGTAAAAATCATTCCTTGCATACTGAGGGTGCTCTTTGAAAAATGTCTAACATTTTATGAATATTATAGTTCAGTCTAAGCTAGTTTATGATTTTGGACGACTGGCCATATTATATGAAAATAAGGTAAAATCTTGTCTAGTTTCCTGTAGCTTACTGGACAAAGAAACTTACCTGCAGGAAGTCGTAGAAATCTACGGCAGCTCCCTGAGAATCCGTTCGTATGTCAGCTTTGTCAGAAGTATAACTGAAACCAGTTCCAGTTGGTTGGTCGACATATATAATGTTTGAGACCTGTCGTAGCATATCATTCATGAAAATATCTAAAATACACAAATGAATCCTTTCTTCCCAGATAGACATATGAATAGTTAGAAAAAAAAATTACAGAATTGCCAGGACAGATGTTTATTTCCTCTTGAAAAACAGCATCATTAGCTGGTTTGAAGAAACATCGGTGGTGAGTAGGTGAGGGTTCTTTATTATCTAATTAACTCCCAGTAGGAATGTAAAGATTCGGTTTCGGTGTATCGGGATAGGGGAAGCAAAAGAGAAATTTTTGTCAAAGATGTTGAGTCGAGGCAAGACATTGACTCACCTTCAGGAATTATCTTTTGGAGTCTAGACAAAAAAAATTTAAGGAGAATTAAGGAAAATGAGAGTACCTTATCCCAACCAAAATCATTCCATACAAGAGATAAGTTGTTTGTTATGTGGAAAGGGCCGTTGTCATAAAAACAGGGCCTGCGATCCGCTGCATCCGGGTCCTCCAGTTAAATATACAACAACAACAGGGTCGGTACTCGGTTTGTTTCTTGATTGAAAGAAAAAATAGAACATCCTGCAAAAATATTTCAAGCAGCTTGACGGAGATTTCTCTCATAAAGCAAATATGAATAAGACTTGGATGAAAATCATGAATTTATTCATGAAATCATTGAGAATGACAAGACATAATTAGGGATGATGAAATTGTATTTTATTTTTATAATAAGTCGACTTTTGTTGCTCTTCATGGCACCTTTTGGACTAATAGGATTCGCTTGTCGGTGCATTCCCAATGTATTCTATGTTGTTTTTTGCTGTAATAATGTAAAGAATTCTGTATTGGACATGCAGTTGTTTCACCTAATCAGCTAAACTGCAAGAAAAGATACCAAAACAAATAATACATGTTATACCTTGCACTTTTGGTGTGAGGAAGTCTATAATATCCTGCCCTGTGTCCCAAGTCTTGAACACTGGTTCCGGGATCACTTAAATAGGGAAATTGTAAACTTTTCTCGACTATTTTTGGTGGTGTAAATGCAGGATCTTCTTCAACAATGTTCACATCAAGCTCAGGAAACAAGTTCAATCCTCTTATCATCTTTTCAGTTTGTGTTTTTGGGAATTCCTTGGTTTCTGCAAATGAAAATGTGCAAAGCAAAGGGAGAAGGATAAATAGAGGGAAAAAGAAATGAAAAATTGCCAGTTCCATTGTTGTAAGAATGATTCTGAAAATGAAACTAAGAATGGAGTCTTCGATTCAGAATTTATAGATTCTCGTGGATTTCATGTATTTAATAGTATTCAACCGAAGTCATAAGATTTTAAGAATTCTATACATTGATTATAATGGATTCTTTGAATTTTAATGGATTTTTTACAATTAGGATAAAATTATATAACTTCTTAATAGATTTGACATCATATGAAAAGTCCTTACTCTGTAATTAGAAATAAAATTCATAATCCGATTTCTTATTACAAAGTAAATAAATAAATAAACTTAAACTATAATTTAAGTTGGTCATACATTTATTTCATATACACATTCTCTACACTCACAATTTATTATTCATTTTTCTCTACCGATTTGAGGGTTACAACCTCTGTCTAGGTGATATTAATGTGTCATTAAATAATTCGTGGGATTAAATAAATCATTTAATTCTATACATTGATTATAATGGATTCTTTGAATTTTAATGGATTTTTTACAATTAGGATAAAATTATATAGCTTCGTAATAGATTTCACATCATATGAAAAGTCCTTAATCTGTAATTAGAAATAAAATTCATAATCCGATTTCTTATTACAAAGTAAATAAATAAATAAATAAACTTAAACTATAATTTAAGTTGGTCAAACATTTATTTCATATACACATTCTCTGCACTCACAATTTATTATTCATTTTTCTCTACAGATTTGGGGGGTTACAACATCTGTCTAGGTGATATTAATGTGTCATTAAATAATTCGTGGGATTAAATAAATCATTTAATTTTACCTTTCATTAACCATTGTGGTTGTAACCTCGGTAGGGCTACATAACACTATTCTAAATTATAATTTAAACATCTCAAAACAAGCCATTATTATTTATGCATTATACACACAAGTTTATATACATACAACGAATAATTATAAAAATCCGTACATATGTGAACCAGGATCCTCCTATTCCGCCTCCTAAATTTTTAGAATTCTAGTCTTTCTTTTGGGAAATGATAGTCGGGTTCACTAGCTCTCAAATAGCAAAGGGCTCTTTCAAACACTGCTCTAGCACGTTGAAAGCATTTTCTCATGTGTTCATAATCTCCCTCTTCCATAGAACATGTCTCAAATTTGGCATAACACCTTCAAGTGTTTTGTACATTTGGCAGGGCCGGCCCTGAAAAATTTGAGGCCCTAAGCAACTAATTATTACGAGGCCCTATAATTTTATTTTTGCACACATATAGCAAAGTAATTTCTATCCAAAATTTGAGGCCCTATGCCCACATAGCAAAGTTATCCAATTTCTATCCATTTTTGCACACATTACTTTATTTAGTATATGTCAACTAATTTCTATTTAATCCATACCACATCCAAAGTTTAAGGCCCTATGCTCAAAGTCAAAATTTTGAGGCCCAAGGCCATTGCCTTGGTCACCTTGCCTCAGGGCCGGGCCTGACGTTTGGAAAGCCTCTCATAAACAACTCTTGTGTCTTTCATATTTAGGGCCCATTTTTAGAGATTAAGAAACTACTTTTGAATTTGTTTGAATAATTTTTTAGAAGTACTTTGTTTGACTAGAATAACTTTTAAAGGAAAACTCTTCTACAGAAAAACTAACATGTTACCAAGTTGCAGCCTTATCTCAATGTATTTCTTAAATATCATATCTTTGGGGGCTTTTCCAATCCAAGAATTAGGCATACTTGATCAAAGATCTATCTGACTTATTAAAAACTATGCGGCCATCAACCAAATCTTAGAAAATGAGAATTTGTCGCTATTTCTCCATTTTTCATCTCAAACTTTGCATACCTACTCCAGACGCAAACTTCGGATGACAATTAAAAATACCTCTCACCCTCTCGACCTAATTGTACCTCAACTCAAACTTCATATATGAAAGCCAGCCTTTCTGATCAAGATGCTTTGACATCCTCCTCTCAAAAATTTCCCTTGCAATAGCCACATTGCCTCTCCTCTCCTCCACGTGAATATACTTGTACTACAACTGATCCACCATATGTTGGCATTTTTTTATATGCCATTTGTCTATTTGGCTATAGGCCACTTGCTCGTTTCCATTTTTCTTTTCATTTTTTAATAAACTAAATGTATAATGTCAAAAAATAGGTCTTGATGTTGTAATTTATTGCTTATTTACCATTTCAAAATGAGTAATGATATATAGTGCTAGCACCACTTTTACATATATCGGCGCTAAGCACCACTACTGGTACAACATTATTATTTCAAAAAGTTGTAGATCTTACATCAAATGAAATGGTCAAGAGGTTCAATTAAGAGCGAAGACAGATGCCTATGTACATATTGTTACTTATACTTTTCTTAAATTGGTAATTAGCACAAAACGTCTCTACATTTCAATGTTATTGTGCAAAACGTCCTTACATTTCATCTCTTGACATTTTCACTCTTATTTTTACATTTTATTGTCATTCAATTTCTCAATAAAAAAATGTAAAATGACACATGTATCCTTCTATTTAAATAAAATTTTAAAAAAAAAAGAAAAAAGAATTTTTTTTTTTTTTTTTTAAAAGAATGTGTGATTAAAAAGTACGAGAAATTTTTGAATTTACATACAAAATTATTTTGTTGGCAGAATTTGTGATTGAAAATAAATAAAAAATAAAAAATAAATTTTAAAGAATGAGCTCAAAATTATATTTTCCGAGTTTTGCTTTTTCAAAAAAAAAAAAGTCTTTTCTAGTGAAGATGAAGGTCAAATGTGTGGAAAATTATTGAGAATCTGACACATGAAAAATATTGAAAAGCTTGCAAATCTATGGACAATTTTCCATTAAAAAAGAAAAAAACGTGAAATTTTGTTCTTTCTTTGCTTCAGCTTTGAACTGTAAAATGTTTATATAATAATAAATAGTGAGATTTTGTCTAGATTTCATCTTGCCAATTAATTTAGCACTACGCGGATCAATGCATGTTGTTTAATACAAACAGAAATAATTTTTATTTACTCTATTCTGTATACAGTAAAAAGCGCAGAAGGTGGAAATAAAATTATTTTCACCTCAAATATTCCTGCATTTCTTTGACGTCTTTTCAATGTTCAAGATCATTGGGGAAACTTGAAGGAAGGGAAAAAAAAAAAATTTAAAAATAAAAAATAAAAAAAATGACGCCCAATACAAAGTAGAAGCTATTAAAAGTATCTTTAATATATTTTATAAATTGCTATCTATGTGACACATGAATAAAAATAATAATGTTATTTAGCCCTATTGATTATATATCAATTTAGGTGATGATATGGGATCCAATCATTAAAGTTAGAATTAACTCATTTAATTAGATTTCTCATTAGTATCATCTAGATTGCATGCTAAACAACGTTGCTAAAATAGAAATATTTTCTATCTATTCAATAGGCGGTTAAATTCAAATTTAGCCCCTGTTTGAGCTCCATTAAAATTCTAACGTATTTTGTTCCTTTCTTTTTTGAACCACATATTTTTCAATAAAAATAATATTACACGTAGATCCAAAAATTTTCTTTATTTTTTAATAACACATACTCCAAAAAACACTGTTTCAAAATACATTTTTCATTAAAAGCTCATTAAAATGGAGACCAAACAATGGCTTAATATTATTGTGTTCTTTCTATGATTAAAATTTCACCTCTAATATTAAGAGAAAAAATGAAGATGAGAAACAAAAATTAAGAAACAAGAGAAAGAAAGACAGATATATTAAATTTCCTTAAGTCATTTCTTCTAGAAGTGCATCAACATCTATAAGGATATGTTCACAATGTCTATTTTTTTCTTACCAGTTAGCTAGACATAGTCCTAAACCTGTAGCATTAGAGATGCACTTTTGAAGATATATTCATTCACTGCAACAAAATGGCATTTTGTAACATGCAAAAGGCGACATTCATTAATTGATTATTGCTAGAAGGGATCTATCGCAACATTCAGCAAATTTATGTTGTCGTTAGACTGACAAAATTGAGATTTTGCAATACTATTTTAATGAATGTTATTATTGTCTCATTTAGCAACGTTCTCTGACCATTGTTAAAATCCCATTTTTTTAAGCCATGGTCGCTGCATGTTGTTAAATGTGACATGTTTTACACATTTAGCAACTTTTACTGTGTTGTAAAACCTTTTGCAATGTTTATATTTTTCAACGTTTAATGATTGAATGGATTCAAAAATTCGTAATAAAATTATTATCAATTTCATATCATCCCAAATATGCATTTAATTTGGCTAGTTAATTTGCGCAAATTATTGTAAAATAGAAAAAAAAAAAATACAGAATAAAAAAAAAAGGTAAAATGCCCTACAATAGCAACCAAAAAATGTTGTGATATGAACCCACGTAGCAATTAGCCACGAAAACCCACAAGAAGTCGATTTAGAATACAAGAACACCAAAGTAATCAAGTTTAGACTTGAATCGAAAATATCAAACCAAAACAACCAACAAGCAAAACTTTTTTTTATTGAATATTAAAGAATCTCACCCGGTTGATTTGAGCGCCACAAAATTGAATCTTGATAAGTTCGAGTTTCGTCCAATGAAGAACAATGAGTAGAAAGCAAAATTGCCTTTCGATTTAAATCTTAATAACAATCAAAGTTGTTTACAATAATGAAATAGGAAAACTATTTATACTAAATCTAAATCCAGTAAAAACATGCATCAATCAACTAAAATATTACAAGTTATGGTAATAATAAAATTCTAGTCAAATAAGGAAAAATCGCGAAAAAGGAAAATTTCTGGTCCGAGTCATAACCATGCAGTCACATGATTCATGCGGCCACATGGAACAATTGCAATGCCCCTGTTTGCTCTCAACCATTGGTTGTGCGACCGCAAGGAGGTTACAACCATACGGTCGCATGGTTCAACATTTGCTCTTCGTCTTCATTCACTTGAATCAAGTTGCTCCAACTCGTTTCGACCTTCGACTTCAACACAAAACTTGCTCATTTCTTCTCCAAAATCATTATTTCATCAACAGTTTCTTGAACGAGCAATCTCATCGCCTCTTTTACTCGCTTTGCTCATGAATGTGTTATCAATCCGCATTCTACGAACAACAGATCTTACCTGGGACTTGACTTCAACGTGTTCGGCTCTATGCTCACATTATCTCTTTTCTTTTCAAAAGAATTCGACCTATAATCTGTACCTGCATCAAAGAGAGAAAGACCAGACACATTAAATGTAGCTGAAACATTATACTCACCTAGAAGATCTAGCTTTTAGACATTGTCCTGAATCCTTTCAATCACTTGAAACGGTTCATCTCCCCGTGGTTTCAACTTTGATTTCTTTGGTTCAGGAAAGCGTTCTTTCCTCAGATGTACCCAAACTTAATCACCGAGTTCAAATGTAACTCTTACATTCCTTTTTTGCCTGCGATGCATAGTGTTTGTTTTTCTTTTCAATCTATATTCTTACCGTTTCATGAAGTGACTTTACAAGCTCAGCTTTCTTCTTCCCATCTAAACTACCTCGTTCATTTACAAGTAAATGAATTAAATCCAACGGTGTCAATGGATTAAAACCATAAACAATTTCAAAAGGTGAATATGAAGTAGTAGAATGTATAGCCCTATTGTATACAAATTCAACAAAAGGTAAGCATTCTTTCTAAATTTTTAAGTTCTTGTTTACAACAGTGCGTAATAGTTGAATCATAGTCATGTTTACCACTTCGGTTTGTCCATCAGTTTGTGGGTGACATGTATTAGAAAATAACAATTTTGTGTCTAACTTACCACATAAAACCCGCCAAAAGTGATTAAGAAACTCAACATCTTGGTAAGATACTATACTCTTAGGTACCCCGTGTAAACGTGCTATTTCTTTAAAGAATAGATTAACAATGTTAGTGGCATAATCTGTTTTATGACATGGAATGAAATATGTCATCTTGCTAAACCTATCGACCACTACAAATATCGAATCATGAACATTTTTAGTCCTAGGCAAACCTAACACAAAATACATGAAAATATCAACTCAATGCTAACTAGGAACGGGTAAAGATGTATACAACCCCCTAGACTTAGCCTGTTTACAAGTTATGCATCGCTCACAGATTCGTTCTATGACACTCCTCATTTTAGGCCAATGAAAATGTTCCCCTAACATTTCTAAGGTCTTTGTAACCCCAAAGTGCCCCCATTAAGCCTCCAACATGTGCTTCATTATCCAACAATTCACACATAGAGCAATTAGGAACACATAACATATTTTCTTGAAATAAATATCCCTCATGCTTAAATAATTTATCTACCGTCCCTTTATTACATGATTGATATATGCCAAAAAAATCCAAATCATTTACATACATGTCGTTAATGTACTCAAAATCAGGTAATTTTGCACTTAAGGATGTAAGAAGCACATACATTCGAGACAATACAACATTCACTACATTCTCCTTACGTTGTTTATATCGGATGACATAGGGAAAAGTCTCTATAAACTTCATCTATCTTGCATGTCTTTTGTTCAACTTACCTTGACCCCACAAATACTTAAATGACTCATGATCAGTGTGAATTACAAACTCCTTCGGCCATAAGTAATGCTGTCATGTTTCCAAAATTCGAACAAGTGCATATAGTTCCTTGTCATATATGGGGTAGTTTAACGTTACCCTACTTAGCTTCTCATAAAGCATGTAATTGGTCTTTTATCCTGCATCAAAACTGCTCCAATGCTTATACCTGATGTATCACACTCAATCGCGAACATTTTGTCAAAGTTAGGTAGTGCTAAAACTGGTGCTCGACACTCAATCTTAAGTTGAACTTTTCTAAATCACTCGTGAGGGTCTTAACTGTCTATTCTAACCTCTCATTCTTACACTTCAACTTACTCAAGTTTTTGGCAAAGTCTTGAAGTTTACTAGCTAACTTCACTTTCTCTCTCTAGCAGATCAAGCTTCTTAAGAAGGACAATATTTGACTTCTTAATTTTAAGACTCTCCTCATATAACTTCTGGTACACTGCTCGAATGTCACTCTCCACATCCGAGTCATCAGTACAGCTCTCACTAAAGTCATCAAACACACATTGTTTATTAGCTTTGTCAAATCCACTCTCTACTTGAGACATGAAGGCTATGTACTTTCCTACTTTTTCACCATCTGACTGCACACTAGGATCACTATCACTATAATCATCATCAGACAGTGCAGCAACTAAGGCTTTACCTTTATCTCTTGTCGAGCTCCTCTTAAGATTAGGACATTCATTTCTATAGTGCCCAATTCCCTGACACTCATGGCATCTAACTGACTGGAGCTCATTACTAGACACTTTACCACCACTTCTATCATGTTTATCTCTCTGAAACTTCCTAGGTGGACTTCTCTTCCTAGGCTGTGGTTTCTATCTATTTTTAAAGGCCTGATTAAACTTTTTCACAAAGTATGTTATCTCCTCACCCTTAAGGGACTCACCGTCACTTGACTCTGAGTCTACTTCCCTACGGGTGTTCAAGGCGATAGATTTTTATTTCTTAGGCTGTGCTAAGGTCAATTCATAGGTTTGGAGGGATCCTATGAGTTCTTCTATCTTAGTATTATCAAGATCCTTAATTTCTTCAATAGAACCTCTCGGGTAGGGATCTAAGAACCTTTTGAACGATTTTAACCTCGGGAATCCGTTCGCCTAAATTAAAGCTAAAGTTCACAATATCATTCAATTTAGCATAGAACTCATCAAACCTCTCATTATTATTCATCTTAAGTTCCTCAAACCTAGATATCAACATTTGTAATTTGGACATTTTCACAGTTTTAGTACCCTCATAGGTTGTCTCCAAAATATCTCAAACTTCCTTAGAAGTCTCACACATAGACACTCTCCTAAACTACTCAGGAGACACAGCCATAAAAAAGCATACAGACCCTTACTATTACAATTACACTCAAACAGTTCCTCTTTGGTCCAAAGGGAAATATTAGTAGGAGTAACAATTCCTGACACAGTAGTAGAGGGTGCAGACCAGCCATTTTGCGCACAAAGCCAAACGCGCTTATCTAAAGACTTAAGAAAGACTCTCATCCTAACTTTCCAATAAGCATAATTAGAACCATCAAAGTAAGGCGGTATAGAAAGTGATTGACTCATCTAGACTAATCAATATGGGTCAGGAATCAAATTTAGGCTCTGATACCACTTGAAAATCCGGAGATTTGACCCAACTGCACCTAGAGGGGGTTATTAGATGTAAATGCGAAATTAAAACTAATTAACAAACAACAAATCACAATAATTATGTTTAGGTGATTAGTCAAACAATTCAATTAATCCTATGTTTGAATACCGCAGTTATATAAAAACTTTAAAGAAAACAGTAAATAACACTGGTATTGTTCACGGAGAAACCAACTTGGGAAAAACTCTGGGTACTTTGCTAGTCAAATATCCACTATAAACTGTATTATAAACTTACAGACCACCAGCAAAGTTGACGACACAAACTTTCTGATCTCCTGTCTAAAGTTTGAAACAGGTCTCCTGAAATGTGCACACGAACACCAATCCTAGCTCTTCACGCAGTTTATCTCCTGTAAATCCACCAAGAACTCCTCATTCTTAAGTTTCTTCCTTGATCTTTGTAGCCAGCCAAGTTGACGACACAATCTTTCTGACAGACCCAAGTGAAGAATAGCATTAGCACCTATGTATTGATTGAAGATTTTGATGTTTTCAATCCGAAGGGCGCATATAGATGAAGTGATTGAACTGTTGAATGTTTGGCTCTTGAGAGAATAATTGTTTCTCTTTAAATGTATGATGTTCAATCCCCCTTACCAGAATGCGCAGTGCCCCTTTTTATATGTGGACGGATTCGGTAACTTTGGCCAATAAAAATCTCGCGAAATCGCGAATTAAGTCAAGCCGTAAAATAGTCGCTCAAGCAAGGAACACTTTCGCTCGAGCGGGGCGAAGGTCGAGCGCTGGATGTTCTACTTCATCTGCTCGAGCATGACTCCTGCGAGCATCTAGCGAAAATGCGACGAGTTTCCTTCATGTTCCAAACTTGGATCCCGAACCCTACACTCTACAACCAACTATGAAACTTTACAATTAAGTCCATAAACTTCTAAAATGTTCAAGCTGGTCCTTTTGTTCATAGAATAGCCAATTACAATAATCTAACACTAACAAAAATACACCACAACAAATTTTCCAATTATGTATGCAAAACATGATTAATTAAATACATAAACGTGCTTGGTGCATTAGTGAGTCCAAACAACGTAACCAACCATTTATACAAGCCATACTTGGTCTTAAATGCAGTTTTCCATTTATCTTCCTCTCTTATACGTATTTGATGGTAACCATTCTTAAGATCAATTTTACTAAATATGCATGCACCATACAGTTCATCCGACATATCATCTAACCTAAGAATATGATGACGATACTTTACAGTTGTGTTATTGATGGCCCTGCAATCCACGTACATCCTCAAAGATCCATCCTTTTTTTGGTACAAGTAGGATTGGTATGACACATGGATTCATGCTCTCCCTGACGTGCCCTTTGCTCATCAATTCTTCCACTTGCCTCTGAAGCTCCTTTGTCTCATTGGGGTTACTTCGATAAACTGGTCGATTTGGAATGACTGTGTTGGGTACAAAGTCAATCTGACGTTCGATGCCTCGACTGGGTGGTAACACATTTAGCATGTCCTCCGGGAATACATCTTCAAATTCTTGCAATAAAGAAACAACCAAAATTGGAAGGAGTGTGTTAGCTTCCTCAAAGTGAAGGAGTAATTCCTTATACACCAAAAGAATCATTTGTTGTCTCTCTACAATCGCCTATTTCAACTCACTTCCTTTCGCAAAGAAATTAGCTCTCGACTTTTCTCTCCTCTCGGACGACTCCTCTTTTCTCTCATGTAGCTCCTCTATCTTTTTTTCTCCCTTAGCCATCTCACTATTTTCTCTTCTATTCACAAGCTCACTATTTTCTTTCTTCTTTTCTAACTCTTTTCTTCCTTATTTTTCAACTTGATTTGGTCTTCATACACTTGTGCCTATGTTAATGGTACAACTGTAATTGACTTTCCTCCCTTAACAAAGTTGTACCTATTTTTATACCCATCTGTATCACCTTCCTATCATATTGCCATGGTCTCCCAAACAAACTATGTCCCGCATGCATGGTACTACTTCACACATCACCTCATCATGGTAACTACCAATTGAAAAATGTATTAACACCCTATGATTCACCTTAACCACCCCACACTCATTCAACTATTGTAACCTATATGGCCTAGGATGTTTTAGCATAGTTAATCCCAACTTCTCAACCATATTTGTGCTAGCTACATTTGTACAACTTCCACCATCAATGATTAAACTACATACCTTATTATTGACGTGGCACCGTGTATAAAAAATATTCTTCCTTTTTTGGTCTAAGTAATTGGCCTTGATTTGAGTATTGAGAGCTAGCCTCGTGATCAATAACTCCCAACGGCATATTCTACCCGGTTTTTATCACTAACTTCCTCCAATTCTGGCATGCCTTCATAATCATCTTTCTTTTCACTCACCAGCTTTCCATTATCCCACAAGATCATCGTTCTTTTATTTGGACATTGAGAAGCGATGTGCCCAACCCCAAACACCTAAACATTTGATGTCTCAATTCCTTGACGCTTGTGATTCCATCTTCTTACTAGCATTTTCATCATTTCCCATTGGCAACTTAGCTCTACCTTCAGACATAGCTCAATCTCCTTTGTTGTTGTCCCACTTCGGTTCAAAGATGAGTTAGAACTCGAAGTACCTGAAGAATACCGTGATATTTCCTTCCTTTTCAATTATCGTTCTACCTTCATTGCGATATACAACATATCATCTATCTCTACATAATGTTGCAATTCCACCACGTTGGATATGTTCTTGTTCAAACCATTCAAAAACCTGGTCATGGTGGCCTCCCAATCCTCCTGCACATCCACCCTAATCATCAACAACAACTCCATCTCCTTGTGATAATCTCCACACTCGTCGAACCTTGATAGAGGCCCTGCAGTTTTTGATAAAACTCTCGGTAGTAGTGATTAGGTGCAAACATTTTCCTCATGATAGCCTTTATGTCCTCCCATGTATTAATTGGTCTCTCCCTATCATGTATTCAAACCTACATATCATGTCCTCTATCATGTTGTTCTAGTTGTTGTTGCAGCCTGGTGTTGGCCCCTCTTTGTCAGACATCCTAAATCTAAGATTTTTTGCCTCACAAATTTGTCCCTCGCGTATCACTCAAATTTTGGCTTTTTTCCTCGATTGTTCTCACCACTCTACATTTTTCCACTAAATACTTTCACCCAAATTGTTTCAAAGGACAAAATAGAACTCGACCAGGATTTACTCTCGTAGAATTCAAACTGAATTTTAGTGAGCTTTTGAAATTTTGAAGCTCAAAGAATAAAAGAAAGGAAATTGAATGAGATGATTGGAATCAAAATTTTGAAGTCCCCAAAAGTGGTTCTTGATTTTTTTATTTTTTACTAAAATGAATTTGAAAAACTGAATATGCTGGCAATTTCCAAAATAATTATTATTATTTTTTTTTTATTTATGTAATTCGATTTTTTTGCTCGAAAATTCAGCTAGGAAACCAGAAAGAAAACAAAATTTGATTTGGATGCAAAAAGAGACCAAAAACAACCTTTGAATTTTTTATGGATGAATTTCGAATCAAAGACTCAGAAAAATGAAGAACTTGAAGAACGAAGAAAATAAGGAAAACAAGACTCAAACAGAAATTAATAAAAGATAGAACATTGATTTGTTGGGGCCGGGCTCTGATACTAAATGATGCGAACCCACATAGCAATTAGCCACGAAAACCCACAAGAATTCGATTTAGAACCCAAGAACGCCACAGTAATTAAATTTGAACTTGATTCAAAAATATCGAACCAAAACAACCAACAAGTAAAACGATGTGTTGAGCTTTTTTATTGAATATTGAATAATCTCACCCGGATGATTTGACCACCACAAGATTGAATCTTGATAAGTTCAAGTCCAACGAAGAATAATGTGTAGAAAGCAAAATTGCCATTCGATTTAAATCTCAGTAATAATCAAAGTTGTTTACATTAATAAAATAGGAAAACTGTTTATTCTAAAACTAAATCTAGTAAAAACGTGCATCAATCAACTAGAATATTACAATTTATTGTAATAATAAAATTCTAGACAAATAAGTAAAAATTGCAAAAAAGGAAAAATTCTGGTTCGGGTTAATAACCATGCGGCTGCATGGAACAATTGAAATGTCCAAGTTTGCTCTCAATCATTGGCTGTGCGACCGCAAGGAAGTTACAACCATGAGGTCGTATGGTTCAACATTTGCCCTCCATTTTCGTCCACTTGAATCAAGTTGCTCCAACTCGTTTCGGTCTTCGACCCCAACACGGAACTTACTCATTTCTTCTCCAAGATCATTATTTCATCAATAGTTTCTTGATCGAGCAATCTCATCTCCTCTTTTACTCGCTTTTTTTGCGAATGTGTCATCGGTCCGCTTTCAACGAACAACGGATCTTTCCCGGGACTTGACTAAAACGCGTTCGGCTCCCTATTCACATCACGTTGCAAAAAATAAGGATAAAAGGAAAGACAACACGAAAAGAGTGAGCAATAGTAGCACCCTAACTGTCTTGTCAAATGTCAATACTAGTACAATATACGAGAAATGGGTGTGAGAGAGACAAGCAAGCTGAAATTTTTTCTAGAGTTTCAAGATGAAAGTCCATTTACCTTTACCTGGGTATATGTATTTATAGGGAATTTGGCATGCTTGATAAAAGATCTAACTGACTTATTACAAACTATGCATCCATCAACCAAACCTCAGCAAATGAAATTTTTTCACTACTTCTCCATTTTTCATCTCAAACTTCACATACCTAATCCAAGCGCAAACTTCAAATGACAGTCAGATATCCATTTCACCCCTTCGACCTAATTGTCTCAACTCAAACTTCATATATTAAAGCCAGCCTTTCTAATCAGGATGCTTTGACATCCACCTCTCAAAAATTTCCCTTGCAATAACCACATTGTCGAGCCTTTCCTCCATGTGAATATACTTGTACCACAACTGATCAACCATATGTTGGCATTTTGTTGGATGCCATTTGTCTATTTGGCTATGAGCCACATGCTCATTTCCATTTTTCATTTCATTTTTTAACAAACTAAATGTATAATGTCAAAAAATAGGTGTTGATATCATAATATATTGCTTTAAAAGAAAGTAATTTACCATTTCAGAACGAGTAATGCTATTTAGTGCTAGCACCAATTTTACATACATCGGTGCTAAGGACCACTATTGGTATAGCATTATTATTTCAAAAAGCTGTAGATCTTACCACAAATGAAATGATAGAGAGGTTCAATTAAGAGTGGAGACCGATGCCTCTGTACATATTGTTACTTATACCTCTCTTAAATTGGGTAAAACGTCCATACCTTTCAATATTATTGTGCTAAACGTCCATATCTTTCATCTTTTGACATTTTCACTCTTATTTTTTTTACATTTCATTGTGAAAATCATCATTTTCATCCAATTTTTCAATAAAAAAAAAAATGCAAAATGACACATATAGCCTCCTATTTAACTAAAACAAAAAAAAGGAAATAAAATGTATAAATGAGTCCAAATAAATTATTAAAAGGATAGTCAGCAAAAAAGTCTTTACCTTTCAATATTATTACTCAAAACGTCCATACCTTTCATTTTTTGGCATTTCGCCATTATTTTCACATTATTTTGTGAAAAATCATCATTTTTATCCATTTTCTCAATTAAAAATAGTAAAATAACGAATATACCCTTTTATTTAAGTAAAACAAAATGAACAAAAAATTACAATTATACTGCCAAATTATTTATTTGAAATTTATTTGTACTTTTTTGAAGACTTTGGAAGTATAGTTGCAGTTTATTATTTATTTTTCTTTTCTTAATTTTTTTATTCAAAAATGATGATACATTTGTCATTTTACAGTTTTTAATTGAGAAAATTGATGAAAATTATATTTTGCAATGAAATGTGAAAATAATGGTGAAAATTCCAAAAAATGAAAGGTATGAATTTTTTGCACAATAATATTGAAATGTATGGACTTTTTTGCTAATTACGCATTTAATAATTTATCTGGATTCATTGCATTTTTTAAAAAAAAGTTTGGGAGTTTGATTGCAATTTGTTCTTTAACTATTTTTCTTTTTGTTTTATTTAAATATGAGTGTATATTTGTCATTTTACATTTTTTTTTATTGAGAAATTTGATGAAAATGATGATTTTCATAGTGAAAGGTGGACGTATGGGTGAAATGCCAAAAATGAAAGATTTGGACATTTTGCACAATAACATTAAAATGTAAGGATGTTTTGAGATAATTACCATTTTTAAATTCCTTGTAGCTATTATAGTTTATTACAATTAAGATCTATTTTTGCTAGTTCTTGAATTATTGATAGATGCATTATAAAGTGCATCATTTCCAAGCTAGGTAATTAGCACAAAACGTCCTTATCTTTTAATGTTATTATGCAAAACCTCTTTACATTTCATTTTTGCATTTTCACCCATATTTTCACTTTTCATTGCGAAAAATGTCATTTTCATCCAATTTCTTAATAAAAAAATGTAAAACGACAAATATATACTCCTATTTAAATAAAAAAAATTAAAGAAAACATTACAATTATACTCCCAAACTTTTTAAAAAATTGTAAATGAGTTCAAATAAATTATTAAAAGAGTATAGAAGAACAAATTGTTCTTACTATTCAATATTAATGTGCAAAATGTCCATAACTTTCATTTTTTGACATTTTCATATTACATTGTGAAAACTATCATTTTTATCAATTTTCTTGATAAAAAACTGTAAAATAAAGAATATACATTCCTATTTTTTTCATTAGAAAGCCCTAAATTTGTGCCCTTCTCCCGTTTTCCATTTCCCCATTTCCTAATATTTTTCATTAGAAAGCCCTAAATTTGTGCCCTTCTCCCGTTCTCATTTTCCCCAGTCGAGCACTGCAAACCCTTTGGGCGATTCATGCGAAATTCTGCGATGGAGAGGAGAGACGACCCAGCTGGCTTCGGGTGTTCGACAGTGTGAGTCCAGCAGACTGCGACTGTGATTTTGAGAGTTCGGGTGAATCGGGTGTTCCGCGTTCGACGGGACAATGCCTACTGCAATGCTGTGTCGTGCCGTGTGCGGAGTGTGGTGCCTGTGTTGGAGAAGTGCCGCCACTGCCCATGGAGAAGCGCCACCTACTTTCGGTACAACTGCTGCGTCAATTTGCCCCTTTCTCTCGACTCTCAGTGTGTGTGTATAAAGACTGAAGAGCATGATGTTGTCGGTTCCAGTTCAACCAAGTGCGAAGAAATGGGAGTGTATGGAACCCAATTAGTTGAATTTGTAAATATGGGAAGATCAAAGAATTCAAAAAGGGTTAATTGGGCTTCAGATGTTAATCTTTGTCAGGTAAATCCTCTAAAAGGAATTTCTTCGTCTTGTTTAATGATTTTTCTATCCAATTTCAATATTGAAACTTTATAGCCGATGAATGTGAGAAATAGACTAGTCAGCAAAATTATCACTTGAAATTGTTGTCACATTCTGACGTTGCACGAGCGATGGTGGTCTTAAAATATAAAGATTGAGATTGAACATAAAAACCACATGGAATTTGTGAAGATTGTTCTTTTGAAAATGAGAGTAGCCAACAGAGTATTTGATGTGAAAAAGGAGGAGGGTCATAGTTCCAACTGACATTTATTTTTTCTTCTCAAATAGAGTGGTGCACCTTTCTGCAAAAAAAAATGATGAACTCTTGTTCTTTTCTTTTCCAGAGAGAGGTATCATTAACTAGTTGCTTAAGTAACATAAACCAATGTCACTGTCATTTTTAGATTAATTTGAAGTGGAAATTAGATGGGTTTGTTGATGATGTTACTGTTGGCACTTCAGCTAGTAAGATCTATTTGGTTTACATCTAGTTGCAGACCTTTCAGTAAATGCAATGCTAGTTCTAGTGAATCAGCAAAAAAAGGATTCATGTAACTGACCCAGATCATGCATATTGTCAATGATTTTTGTTGCCTGACCTCCAAAGTTTGGAATATTTATACTGACAGTCAGCTGAAGGGTCTTTTACACTTATTTTGATGTTGAACGAGCACATGCACCTAGAAATCATTCTAAGTGCCCAGAAGATTGCCTTTTCCTGATTACACCCTTAATGTTTTCATTTTATTGACCTTTTGCAGCATTAGATAATTGATGCAATTTGTTCATTGCTAATATTCAGGAATTTAGGGTGCAATTATATCAGCACACAAGAAAATATCAACCACCTACCTCTCCTAATATTTTGAAGTGGCTCAACTGTGTAACAGAGATAGATTCTTTTGTGGTCTAAGATGAAAATGAGTATCATATGCTTTTTATTTATGATAATTTAAACTGTGTTGATAACTTCTTCTCTTGTTGTAGCTGTGTAGATTCGAAGTTAATGCTATATCATTTTTTGGCATTTAACCAAATTTTCCAGATCGTAGGAATGTTTTAATTTGTTGAGAAGTCTACCTTGTAGTACAATATCGCCTGATGAAGTTTCTAGGGATTGAAAGGGCTTAGTTATTTAAACAACTGGAGGCTGACTTGACTTGATAAGCAGCCATGGTGGCTAAATAATGCTAGTATTCCAGTTTGAACAATTTCTTTATCTTGGGTTTCACTGACATTTGGGTTAGGTGGCTGACATATATCCTAGGGTAAAATGTATAGGAGGTTGCCATACTTCTTGTCAAATTTTGGTTCCTTGTTTAACTTCTCTCATTCTACTACTCAGAATACATTCAAATGAATAGTAAATTATGGATCTTAGGCATGTTTAAAGTTTAGTGGTAAAAATCAGAATGAGGGGGAAGTAGTGTAGTTTGTTGATTTAAAGTAGCTCTACTTTTTGTAACGTCCTTTCTGTGATGGAACCTTAGAGGTGTCTTGAGTCATATCTGAAAAGTTGTGGTGGGTGATTTGAAATGAATGAAAGTTACAGTGAATCGTTTGAATAGGAGAAATTCAACAGGCATATTGAAGTTTCTTGGTCTCTGATGCCCTTTACCTTCTCTATTCATGCATCAGTTTAAGTGTGCAATAATTTTTTCCTTCCTAACAAGGCTTCAACTTTCACATCCCTTGTGTCAAACTATTGTGGTTAAATAACAATTGAAATAATCAATGTATACCATGAAAAACAAACATGTATATTTTATGAAGAAGTGAGAGAAAGAAAAATTAGAAAAATGTATAGAGGAATTTCAATATTACTCGATATGTCGAATCACTTGTCTATATTAATAGATAGTCATATTTATACTTAAAAATCCAAGAAGTAGCTGACAATGGACACCAAACTTTTCCTATTGTAGCACTTGGTCTTAAATCAAAATTTCTTGTCATTTGGATAAAAAACATTCATTTTTTGGTGCAAATTAATACCGACTGGATGGAGACCATGTTTTTTTTCCCTGTTGCAAATTGGTCCAAACCCCATGTTTCATGAATCGAGGAAGAGAGAGTCCCTAGTTTTTTAGAGGGGTTTTGCGAAAATGAAGGGGTTTTCTCAGTGGGTGGAGGTGGGTAATGGAGGAGTTTGATGGCAGCAAGTCAAAAATTGATGAAGATAATCCTTTTGTCCGTTTTCTTTTTACTATTTCAATTTTTTTTTGGGAGAAATGTAAAAATTGATGAAAATAACCCTGCCATAAGTGTTCATGTGGTGCATGTCACATTTACCAGAATTTTTGACAATTTCTGCCTAGTGTGGATCAACTTGCACCAAAATGGAACTTTGGGTACCATGGCTATAAATTGAAATTTATTGGGACCTAAGTACTATACCCTGCAAAGTTTGGGGACCATGGCTATAAATTGTAAAACTTCCCAAGCAAGATAGATAATTGCTGAAAAAAACAAAAAAATGAACTAGTTACAATGAACAAGTGATTGGGTTCAAGAAATGGGTTCCGTACATTTTCTAAACTTTACATTGCAATTTTCTTATCTCTAATATTTTCTTGATTTCTTCACACTTCAAATGTTTCGTACATGTATTTTATTTAGACCTGGGCACGGTTCGATTCGGTTCTGAAGAGAACCGAATCAAATCGAAAATTTTCGGATAGTTAGTAAATGGAACCGTCGGATCCAAATATAATTTTGGAACCGTTCGATTTCATTCGATTCGGTTCGGTTCGGTTCCATAGTATAATTAATTTTTTTTAACATTTATAACAATACTACAGTCTGACATGTTCAATCTTAACTTTTACAAATTAACGTATTCCAATTTAATAAGATATAAATAACAAGTTGTTCAATAAGATTAATTTATCAATGTATACAAATAACAAAAAATAGATAGTAAATTAGTAATACTAAAATATCGGTGATCCATATAAATTAGAAGTCATAGACTCGTAGAGATAAAATATTTTAAAGTATTGCTTATACAGTAGTACTTAACAATTATTTGATTTAATCATCAATTATTTGACTTACCATACTAGACACTAAAAAAACTTTACAAGAAAGATTGAAAAATCACAATTAACAAACATAAATAAACAAAAAATTGTTCAACTAATAATATTTAATAAGAAAAAATATAATATATTTTTTATTATATGTCTCAATGTCATCATAGAACCCAGTCTCTTCATTGCAAACTCTATATTTGTTAATTTATTTTTAAAAAACTAAATAATTTGATTTATCCCATATATGAAAATTAAAAAATTTTAAAAAAATTCGATTCTTATTCGGTTCTGGGTCTAGAACCGACCAGTGCCCGTCGGTTCTCAATTCTGATACACGTTCAGGTATTTCACTTACGAAGAACCGCTCGGTTCGGTTCGGGATATATGCCCAGCCCTAATTTTATTAGTAAATCATAAGGAAATTAAGTTGATTTTGCTTATGATGTTTGATTTCTCTACAGGGTTCAAGTCGCTAGAGACGAGGAAGTTGATGGAATGACACTTGTAGTGGGATGATTCGGTTAATGTACTTCATTTTCTTTTTATTATTATTTATTTATTTTTGTACGTAAACTGTAGTTTTAACTTGTCTTATTTTATACAAGTAATTTTATTTTTGTAAGAGGAGTGTAAGAGAGTTTGCTCTAATTTCAATAGTTTGTTTATATTTGAAGTGTATGGATTCAAATTCGTAATGAAAGTATTATTTTTTTGCAATCCAAAAATGTTTCACAATGTGTAAATTTTTAATTTTGTTAGGTCAATTTCATAAATTGCTACAAAAAAGTAGAAAAAAATGTTGAATTAATAAAAAAAAACGTAAAATGATCTATGACGATGATAAAAAATATTTCAAAAAAAAAAAGAACAAACGCTTCAAAAGGGTTTTTCGCAACACGCACTACACATTGCAAAAAGATTTTATTTTCGCAATGTGCATTGTACATTATGAAAACTGTTCACTCTACGACAACATCAAAACCCGTAACGCACGTTCGAATGCTGTAAAAAGTCAGTGACAACGTTTTTCGCACGTTGCAAAAGACAGTTTCTGGTGTAGTGACGAATTCGTGTAAGAACTGAGATATTATAATCATTAATGAATGGTGACCTCTAATGGTATTCGCCAATTTATCTAGACATAGATAATTTAATCTCATTATAATTTGTAATCAAAGTCAAATATTAATTTATAATCTTCATAATTGGTTTGTGGTTAAGAAATTAAGAAGCTAATAATGTAAAGATTGAGAAATTCATCGTTTACCTAGAAAAGAACAAGATAAAGATTACTTCTTTTAAAATGTTGAAGAGAATAATTTCAAAATTCTAATTGAGATGAGATACTGATGCAAGTTATATAACATCCACAGTGATATAATAGGGAAATAGATATGGAATATTTAGTACGTTAGATATTGTCTACTTTCTTCTATGTTTTTTTTTTTTAAATCACGGACGCTAGCGATGGAAATGAAATTACATGACTTACAATTTATGTCCCGTAGCTAAAAAAGAGCAAATATCATACAAAAAGCCTCTTGAGGGGAGAAAACAATAAAAATAAAATAAAAAAAGATTTAGACTTCTCTAAATAACTCGAAATAAATCACTACTCTCAGCGAAATGCACTTCAAAACCATGACATTAACAAACAAAAGCTTTCTCTCGTAGTGAAACAGCTTCAGCGTATTCTCCTGAAAGACACCCCACAATCAAATTGAAAAGTGCAGCTTTCGCCCTCTCACGAAGAAAACTAGTATGATGTAAAGTTTGAAACACTCCACATTAATTCAAGGACGAATCCAACACCTAGCGAGCTCCAGCGACCGTGCGTGCTGAATCTGCCGAGAAGAATTTTTTTTTTTTTTTATAACAGATAAAAGATTTATATTATATATCTGATAAATCATTTTACTTACAACTGTCCACGGCAGTTTAGTTGGTTAGCGGTTCCACTTTTTGCATGGGAGGTTTCGAGTTCGAAACATGAACTACCCTGAACGCTTGCGATTTCTTTTTTTTCTTTTTTCATTGTCACCTTTTCTTTTAAAAATGTCATTGTCAGTTTGTCACATTTTTTTCTTTTCTTTTAAAATCTCATTATCAATTTCAACATTTGACTTTGACAACCAATCTTCACTTCCGGTCAATCTAATTTCACGCTTTTAATTTATTATTATTATCTACTTTACAGTGTGTCAATTAACCATATACAAGCCCTGTTTGATTCCATTTTTTGTTAAAATGTATTTTTTATTTCCTCTTTTCAGATACACATTCTTCATTAAAATAAGATTTCACGTAAAAAAAAATTCCTTATTTTTCAACTATACATTCTCGATCAATCTATTATTCTAAAATATATTTTTTTTCACAAAAATGAGAATCAAACGGGGCCACAATATGTTGTATGATTTTTGTATTTTAACAATTTTTACCAAAATAAGTGCAAAGAAGGGGATTCAGACCTGTCACCTTTGCTAAAGCATATTGGCAATTTTACCATCATAGCAAACATTGATTTATAACACTCAACGAAATAAAATAATATATGTTCATTTTATTAGTTTTAATACAAATAAAAATATTTTAACTAGTGATTTGTCCATCTTCTTGATTTTTTCTCTAATCAATTAATTTGAGAGTTTGATCAATTAATGACGAATAAATTTGTAAGAAAATTGACATTAGTGTCATAAGGAGTCTTTCAACAAAACTTATTTAATTAATAGAAAGTTCAACTTTTTATTCACAAAAAATTGATTGCGAAAAAGTTAGATCACACAAGAATATAAATAATTTCAACTCCATTAATATAATAATGCTTGTTTAATTAATCTTAATTGTAAATTGAATATTGGCATTTTGTTAATATATTACCTGTTTGATTGAAAAAATAAATTAGGACATTTTGAAAATCATAGAACGACTTTTTTTTTATCCGAAATGAAAGTTGGTACCTAATTCTAGTCTAGTGGTATATCTAGTTCTAGTTCGTACGATTTTTTAAATATTATTTAATTAAATATTAATAAACAATATCGCTATCATGGACGTTGACCGTAAGCGTTTAACATTCACGGTCCACCCTAGATGAAGTTGAACGACTTTTTTTTATCCGAAATGAAAATTGGTACCTAATTCTAGTTCTAGTGATATATCTAGTTCTAGTTCGTACGATTTTTTAAATATTATTTAATTAAATATTAATAAACAATATCGCTATCATGGACGTTGATTGTTTACTATAAACGTTTAATGTTTGTGGTCCGTTCTAATTGAAGTCGAACCCTGAATTTGTCCCTGTGCATTATGCACATGAATTATCCACCCCAATTTTGTGCCACCAAAGATTTAGCTTGGTAATGAATCATAGAAAGCTCGCCAATGAAAAATCAGGAATTTAGCTGGCATGTTGACTTTTCACACTCTTTTCCATCAGCTAAAAAGATAGTTCTTGCTGGCACTTTCCTCTGATGTGTACTGTCACCAGTCTTTTATAATCGAGTTCAACTATAAGTACAGTACGATACATAAATCGAGTTCAATTAAAAGTGAGGCAGCTGCCTCACATGCAAAGGTGAGGCTCTTTGTAACGACCCGGGTCCCACTTAACGGGCTGTCCCGACCGTTAGATCGACGACGTACTGTCCCCACTGTACCAGCATAGGTCTTTTCAGCATGCTTTGTCCTCACTCGCACGCTCCCCGAGAAAACTTCCCAGGGGGTCACCCATCATAGAATTGCTCCAAGCCAAGCACGCTTAACTGTGGAGTTTCTAACGATGGACTTCCGAAAAAGAAGGTGCACCTTGTTGGTATGAGTAGTACCTATCAAATCTTTTAAACTTTCCTGGTCTGGGTACTACAATCACCCCCCGTTAGACTCGCGACGTCCTCGTCGCGCTTGATCCATCTGAGGATCCGTTGCCAGGCGTTGGGATTCTAGAGGTGGCTCCTACGGGTTCAAGTGGTGGCTCCCGCCCTATGACGTAGCACTATGTCCCGCATAGCACTTAGTTCCCGATTTCCGGCTGGCAACTGGCTCTGATACCATTTGTAATGACCCGGGTCCCACTTAACGGGCTGTCCCGGCCGTTAGATCGACGAAGTACTGTCCCCACTGTACCAGCATAGGTCTTTTCAGCATGCTTTGTCCTCACTCGCACGCTGTAGCGCCCCGAGTTCCGCGGACCCGGAATGCTACGTCATCATCTTCTTACCCTAACTTAACTGAAAAGTTTGGCGGAATAACTAATTTTTAAAAACATCACATTTAAAATTTGTGAACTTAACGGCAATAATCTCATTTAAATAAATTTAAGGAAAATTGATTAAACTGTAAACTCAAGTTGAAATAGCGGAAACGACAAAATAAGTTCATAGCGTTCAAATGAGTGAAATTTAAAAGTAAAATAAAAACGGTTAACAACTTTATTTCGTTCACATCACCACTGCCCATCAAACTCGGCCGTCTCCAAAATCTGCAAATATTGTTAAAATAGTGGAATGAGCATTTCGAAGAAATACTCAGTAGACTCATCGCAAGTAATTAATTTACAGAATAATTGAACACATAATTATGCAACTCATACAGTGATATTCTCATGGGCTTATTTTCTTTGAAAAATCATAGGCTCTTTAAAATCATAGGGTGTGGGTAGTCTGTCTCATGCATTTAAGCAAGTAAGTTATGCATAACATCATCTTATCTCATAAGAGATTCTCTTTCTTCTCATGCAATTAAGCATATAAGTTACGACAAGCATAACAACATAATCTATCTCATAAGAGATTCTTATCTTATGCAATCAAGCATATAAATCACATAATACATGCAATTATAATTTAAACTAATTAATGGGGGCGAGTCTACCTCAATCTATCTCAATTTGCGTGAAAAGTGGAGCGGGAAGAAAAATCTCAGTTCCTCAATCGTTCGCACGTTTCGTCTAGCCAAAAATAAAAAAAAAACCTTGAATTAGTGTTTTGAAATTTTTAACGATTAAAAACGATAAAAATAAGGTTTAGGGATTTAATTGGAATTTATAAAAATTGAAAATAAAAGTTTAAGGGCTAGAATTGAACTTTTCGAAAATAGGGACTAAATTGAAAATTTATTAAAACTGAAAAATAAGAATTTAAGGACTGAAATTGACTTTTTTCAAAATCTGTGGCTGGTTTATTTTAAAATATAAATTCTAGGGTTGTTTTCATAAAAATCGAATCTTTAGGGCTGAAGATAAATAATTTTAAAACTAGGGGGACTAAAATAACCTAACTCTAAACTAGGGGCTTAAAATCGTAATTTTTGAAAATCAAATTTAAATAAAACAAATCTCTCTCTCTCTCTCATTCGCGTTCAACGCGAGGGCGGAGGGGAGGAGGCGACGGGGAGGAAGGGGCTTCGCCCCTCCCGTCGCTGCCGGCCGACGGTGACGGCGACGGCGACGGCGTCGGCGGTGGGAAGGTGGTGATGGGGTGGTTCGGTGTTCGGGTTGGAGAGAAGCCGGGACTTGGAGGTGCAATTTTCTTGGACTTTCCGGCGGTGAAGTATGAGGTAAGTTCGTGGGTCTCTTTTTTCTGGTTTTGGTTTTTGATTTGGGCTCGATTTTGGGGTTGATTTTGGGGTCGAAGGGGCTGTCGATGGGTGGTTCTGTGGGTTTCGACCGTGAAGTGGGTGGTGGCAGCAGGGTGGAGCCTGTGGGTTGGAGGTGGTTCTGGGTTTTCGACTGTGGTGCATTGGTGATGTTGACGTGCTTCGGCTGGGGTGAGGGTTGGTGGCGGCTTGGCCTTGTAGAGGTGGTGTTGATGCTAGAAATTGATTTTCTAGCATCACCCATGAATCTGTTGATGCTAGAAATCGATTTTCTAGCATCAACGGTAAGTTTCTCAGCTGGGAGGATGAACCGGGAGTTTATTGCATGGAGGAGGGGGAATTGAATTTTCTTACCTAGGCTGCTACTGTTGTGGGCAGCGTGAGGTTGAGGGGGGGAGAGATGGGGTATATATACAGTAGGAATAGTCTAGGGCACAAATCCCTAGGCTGTAACGGATCGGGAAATTGGGCCGAGAGAATTTTCTGATGGGGCTTAAAGGATTGGGCTAGAATAACCATAATTAGACTCATGGATTATTGGACCCGAAATAATAATCTATCGTATTAAATTCGGATTTAAACGATAAGGAATTTAAAATATTCGAAATTGGATTGGATTTAAATTAATTTAATAACGGCTAGACGAACGCGTTTTTATTTTTAAAATTCGGGTTTAAGAGTTAGCGACACGTTTTTCAAGAAACATAACTAAAATTCTCGGTCGCTACAACCTTATCCCCTTAAATTAATTTCGTCCTCGAAATTTAAACTTACTTGATCTATAATATCTGGATACTTAGCCAGAATCTCATCCTCCTTTTCCCAGGTAGCTTCATCGCTATCCTGTCCACCCCATTGGACTTTGACTAAATGAACTTCTTTGTTTCTTAAGACATGGACTTTTCTCTCCACAATGCACATAGGCGTCTCCTCATAAGACAGGTTCCTCTGAACCGAAATAGTCTGAAAATTTACCACATGGCTCGGGTCGTGGATATATTTTCTTAATAAGGAAACGTGAAAAACATTGTGTACGGCCGAGAGCTCCGGTGGTAACGCTAAACGATAAGCCACGTTACCTACTTTTTCTAAGATTTCAAATGGTCCAATAAAACGAGGTCTTAGCTTCCCTCTCTTGCCAAAACGAATGGTACCTTTCATAGGAGCTACCTTCAAAAATACTTTCTCTCCAATCTCAAACTCCAAGTCTTTTCTCCTTCGATCGGCATAACTTTTCTGTCTATCTTGGGCAGCTTTGATCCGTAACCTGATCTTCTCAATAGCCTCAACTGTCCTCTCAATCAATTCTGGACCTAAAATTCTTCTCACGCCTACTTCATCCCAATAAACTGGTGATCGACAACGTCGCCCATAACGCTTCATATGGTGCCATACCAATAGTAGCCTGGAAACTGTTATTGTAGGCGAATTCCACTAATGGAAGATGAGTCTCCCAATTACCACTCAAGTCTAGCACACAAGCTCTAAGCATATCTTCCAGTGTCTGAATAGTGCGTTCAGACTGTCCATCTGTTTGGGGATAGTAAGCTGTACTAAAATTTAATTTAGTACCCATTGCGACATGTAAACTCTTCCAAAATCTTGAAGTGAATCTTGGGTCTCTATCTGAGACAATGGAAGCTGGTACTCCATGAAGTCGAACGATCTCTTTAGCATACAATTGGGCTAATTGATCCACATTGAGAGTCATTCTGATTGGTAGAAAATGAGCTGACTTCGTAAGTCGGTCTACAATAACCCAAATAGCGTCGTGACCTCTTATTGATTTTGGTAACCCTGTCACAAAATCCATGGAAATTTTCTCCCATTTCCATTCTGGTATATCCAAGGGATTTAGCAACCCTGATGGTCTTTGATGCTCAGCCTTGACTTGCTGACACGTCATGCATCGAGAGACAAATCTTGCAATGCAACCTTTCATGTTTCTCCACCAAAAGGTATTACGCAAATCACGATACATCTTTGTCCCTCCTGGGTGGCATACATATGGTGCTGAATGAGCTTCCGTCAAAATCTCATTCCGGATATGTTCATCCTTCGGCACACAAAGACGTCCTTTGAACATAAGCGCTTCATCAGCGGTAATCTCGAAACATATTCTCTTGCCAGTCCCAACCTCGGATCTGATCTTTTCCAAGAACTTATCTCTGACTTGAGCTGCTACAATTCGACCTCTCAAGTCTGGTTTGACGATCAGATTTGCCAATCTGTTAGATCCTTGGACTGTTGGGACTCGCACTTCGATTCTTAAATTCTGAAAATCTCGAATCAATTGATCTTGCGTTGTTCCCAAAGCTGATAATTGTCCAACGTTCTTTCTGCTCAAAGCGTCCGCAACTTTGTTTGCTTTACCCGGGTGGTAAAGAATAGTGCAGTCATAATCTTTTACTAGCTCTAACCATTGTCGTTGTCTCATGTTCAGTTCCTTCTGAGTGAAGAAATACTTGAGACTCTTGTGATCGGTGTAGATTTCACATTTACTCCCATACAGATAGTGTCGCCAGATCTTAAGAGCATGCACGACAGCTGCGAGCTCTAAATCATGGGTCGGGTAATTCTTTTCATGTGGCTTCAACTGCCTTGAGGCATATGCGATCACCTTGCCATTCTGCATCAATACACAACCTAGACCATGTTTGGATGCATCGCTGTAAATAACGAAACCATCGGACCCGTCTGGTATAGTCAACACTGGTGCTGAGACAAGTCTGTTCTTAAGTTTCTGAAAGCTTTGTTCACATGGTTCCGTCCATTGAAATTTAACTCCCTTCTTGGTCAACTGGGTCATAGGACCTGCTATTTTAGAGAAACCCTCTATGAATCGTCGATAATATCCGGCTAATCCAAGAAAGCTTCTCACATCTCCAACATTTGCAGGCGTTGGCCAATTCGTTACAATTTCAACTTTAGAAGGATCAACCTCGATGCCTTTAGCTGTAACAATGTGACCTAAAAAGCCTATTCGCTCGAGCCAAAATTCACATTTCTTGAATTGGCATACAGCTTTTCTGCTCTCAGTGTTTCCAACACAGTCCTCAAATGTTCTTCATGTTGTGCCGAATTTCTGGAGTAGATCAGTATGTCATCGATAAAAACAATAACGAATTTATCGAGATACTGATGGAAAACTCTATTCATCAAGTCCATAAATATTGCAGGTGCGTTCGTGAGGCCGAAAGGCATTACTGTGAACTCATAATGCCCATATCGTGTCCTGAACGCTGTCTTTGGTACGTCACTTGGTGAAACCTTTAGCTGATGGTAACCAGATCTCAAATCAATCTTGGAGAAGACAGTTGTACCCTTCAACTAGTCGAACAAGTCTTCAATTCTGGGAAGAGGATACTTATTCTTTATTGTCAACTTGTTAAGTTCTCGATAGTCGATGTACATCCTCATGCTTTCGTCCTTCTTCTTTACAAATAGAACAGGCGCTCCCCATGGAGACACGCTTGGCCTGATGAAACCCTTTTCTAGCAATTCCTCCAACTGCACTTTCAGTTCTTGCAACTCTTTCGGCGCCATACGGTACGGAGCTTTAGAAACAGGGGCAGCTCCTGGTACCAAATCAATGGAAAATTCTACTTGCCTATCTGGCGGAGTACCCGATAGATCGTCTGGAAAGACATCGCTGTACTCGCACACTACTGGCACTGAGTCCAGAGTAATCTCCTCTACGGGTTTGTCTTGAAGACTAACCACATAGCCATGACAGTCATCCTTGGCTAATAATTTCTTTGCTTGTAAAGCCGAGATAAGGCGAGGAAGTGTTTTGATCTTCGTCCCGTGAAATCTGAATACTTCTTCACCATCTTTACGAAAGATAACCTCTTTCTCGTGGCACATGATTGCGGCACGGTTGGTGCTAAGCCAATCCATACCCAGAATAATATCGAAATCGTTTATTCGTATAATATTCAAGTCTGCCTCCGAAACTTGGCCATCAAAATCTATTTGTACCGCTTTGACTATCTTATTGGTATCAATAGTTCCTCCTGACGGTAAACTAACCTCAAGAGTACTACCAGTTTCTTCTCCTATTAAGTTCAGTCTTCCTAAACATGCTTCACCTATAAATGAATGCGTAGCTCCTGAATCTATTAGAACATATACAGGAATACTAGAGATAGATAGTATACCTGCAATCACGTCAGAATCCTCAGCGGCATCCATAGCAAACACTCTTGCCTTTCCTTTTCTGTTCTGGTCTGAGTTCGCCTTCTGATTGGAACCCTGGGCGGATGGGGTACGACAATCCGATGCAAAGTGACCCGGCTGGCCACACTTGTAGCAGACCCCCTTTCCAAAAAGGCACTCTCCTTTATGCGGCCTCTGGCACTTAGGGCAGGGTGGAGTGAAAGTGGTCATCTGTCTCCCTGTTGGTCCTAGATTCGGCCTCTTGGTAAATGTTTGATTCCGGTTCTGATTCTGATTCTGATTGCGATTTGGACCTTGCCACTTTCTCTTTCCCTGATACCTCTGCTCGGTATGATTGCCTTGGTTCCCAACTCTCACACCGGCATAGGCTACAGCTTGAACCTTCTTCACAACTTCTCCGTAAGTTGGCAGTTCGTGTGAACTGACAATCTGTCGGATATCAAGGCGCAGACCTCTCTCAAAACGCCGTGCCTTCTTGAACTCAGTCTCCACCAGATGTGGAGCATAACGTGACAGTTCTTCGAACTTCCTCTCGTATTCGGTTATGTCCATTTCACCCTGTACCAAACGTAGAAATTCGGACTCCTTGTGATCTCTGAGGGCTTGTGGGAAAAATTTATCCCTGATCTCAGCCTTAAATTTGTCCCAAGTCAGAGCTGCTAGCTGCTCTGAGCTCCTTGTCCGTGATGCAGATTCCCACCAGAAACCAGCTCTTCCGATTAACATGAACTCGGCACAAATTACCTTCTTATCTTCAGGGCAAGATATGTGCCTGAATATCTTCTCAATGCCTTGGAGCCACTCTTCCACTGCTAGTGGACTATCCCCTCCATCGAACGTAGGTGGGTGGTATCTTCGGAACTGTTCTATCGCTGGTATTGTGGGGTTAACCAGCTGTGGAGCTTGTCTCATCTCTTGCACCACGTTAAGTAATTCCCGAATGACATCGCTTTGAGTTGGTGGTGCCATAACCTTCATAAAATTTTTAAAAGTAGTTCGTAAAGATCGAATTACGTGTACCAATAATGTAGACGATAGCAGATAACTCAAAAATGAAAATTGGAACCCAAATATCATTTTATTCAAAACTCGATTTCTTGTAATGAAAATACATGGGTAGGAAGGCATGTATGCCGAATTTATTTTTTTTTATTTTTTTTTATTTTTTTACAATAACATGTCGAGCCTACTCTAATTTCTATCTCTCTATTATCCTTCGGTCACGCCTGATTCAGCGTCCGAGAACTCTCCTAGCGCTGGATCAACGTCTTCCTCAGCTTCTTCTTCTTCTGAGTCTTCTTCGGGAGCAAACCCATAGCGGTACTCAAAGTACATGGGCCAATATACCACAAATCTCGTGCAGAAAGCATCATACTCCATCTCCACATTCAGAGACGCTAGAGTATCTACATATATGCCATTAGCTACCTCCGCATAGTCATTTCGAAATGTCGAGAGCAAGTGACTGATCGACTAGCGATTACTGGTCACGTAGCCATGCTGTGGGCCCTATCACGTATGATGTTCAGCTGCTCCACGTGTCGGACAATTGCCCAATCAAGTCTAAGCCTGAAGCGATCATAATCTCTAATGGCTTGTTCTACGTTACTGAGTACATTTCTACTAATGAGTGTCATGTCCTAAACCAATTATGCAAAGTTCAAGTATGCGGGTTATTCATCTCTCTTAGTTAAAATTACGAGGACGTAAAAATTTAAAAATTTTAAAAACTCTTTCATTTTCTGCTCCGACACGTCTTTCTTTCTTTCTTTCTTTCTAATTCGGATACACTTTCTTTCTCTTTCTTTCTTTCTAATTCAGATACACTTTCTTTCTTTCTTCTAAGTCTCATAAATCATCAAAACAGGTATCCGAATTAAAATAACATTAAACTTCATAAACTTCTTTACCTTCGGAGTCGATTAATCGTATGATGGCAGTGGCAACTTTCATTAATAAGAATTAAATAATGTAAAATGTCTCTTTGAAAATTTCTCTTTTTTTTTTTTTTAAAATTTGTCAGTCTACAAAAATGCAGATTGGCTCTGATACCATTTGTAACGACCCGGGTCCCACTTAACGGGCTGTCCCGGCCGTTAGATCGACGACGTACTGTCCCCACTGTACCAGCATAGGTCTTTTCAGCATGCTTTGTCCTCACTCGCACGCTCCCCGAGAAAACTTCCCAGGGGGTCACCCATCATAGAATTGCTCCAAGCCAAGCACGCTTAACTGTGGAGTTTCTAACGATGGACTTCCGAAAAAGAAGGTGCACCTTGTTGGTATGAGTAGTACCTATCAAATCTTTTAAACTTTTCTGGTCTGGGTACTACACTCTTGATTACATGCAGAGGTGAGGTTCGTGATTAAAAAAATCGCGGACCCCATCAACTGTGAGGCAGCTGTGTACAGCTGCTGCACAAACAACATTTCTGTTTATAATCACTATGGACAGAATACACTCGGTTGGATTCAAATCTCGTGTATCGTCTACGTAAGTCTTTTAGTCCATGTTTGAGACACGTGGAAAGAGATTTTAGTTTTTTTTTTTTAATATTGTCCAGTTCACTTAATTGGACGTGCCATTAATGTATGCCCGTCTTGGAGCGCTATTTTATCCCAAAAAAATCGATTTTTTGCATTGTCATGTGGGTCCCCTTTTAATTTTTTAATCCAATTTCAAGCGCGCCATTGTCAAATCACTTTTTGAATTTTACTCCCAATGCCTATTTTACCACTTTATATTAAAGGTGACAATTTACATGAATTTAGCAACCTTTTTTACCTTGGTTTCTGGAACCATGCAGAAATAATGGAATTAAATCTAATGAAATAATGGAATTAAAAATTTAACATGTATATTGATTTCTATCCAAATCTGATGAAGATAAAATCGACACCAGAGGGGCTATAATTTTTATATGAACAACTCAAATTTTGAAATCGTATGCAATCATCACATATGTAATTCTCATTTTAATATGGTATCAAAGTCCATTAAACTCCAACTAGCGATTCGATTCGATTAAAACTCAAAAATTAGCATATGAATTTTAAGATTGGTCTGCTCAAACGAGCCACCTCTTGCGAGAGCATGTTAAAGGATAAAATCTCACATCGAATAAATCGATGTGAGATTTTATCCTTTAACATGCTCTCGCAAGAGGTGGCTCTTTAAGACTTGGGGGTTCATCTTAAAAGGTCAACCTTATTAAGAGAAGTAGCACAAATCTTTATAAATTGATCTATGTTTTCATTTTTATTTGATGTAAGATTATATCATTTAACATGCCCCGCAAAATGGTAGCTCGTTTGAGCAGACAAATTTTAAAATTCGTGTGCTCATTTTTTGAATTTGAATCGAATTGAATTGTTTGTTAGAACTTTAATGAGCTCTGGTACCATGAAAAGTTTTCTAAAATAAAATATTGTATTGAAGGCTCTGAATGTTCTCATTCATTCAACCGACAATTGAAACAAATTAAGGAATGATTGCAAAGGTAAAGAAACTAAATAATAAGGATTTTTACAACCTGCTTCAATTCTCTTGTGAATGATTTGATCATATGGAGATTGATTGATTCTTTTCTTTATTTGCTTAGATTTCCGAGATCAACTTTCTTTACAGGATGGCTTAATGATTCTTGTCCAGGATACCAGATTGTCAGCTTCATTGTCAATATTAAGGAGATCGCCGTCTTCACCTTTACAATCTTTCTTTTCCTTAATATTTGATATTTGCCTTTCATCATGTTAAAGTTTGAGAGTTCATTTTAAAATTTGTCAATCTTATTAAGAGGAGTAACACAAATTCTTATAAATTGATCCTTATTTTCATCTTCATTCGATTTAGAATATTTATCCCTTAACATGCCCTGCAAGATGTTGACTCGTTTGAGCAAACCAATCTTAAAATCCATATGTTCAATTTTTTTTTTTTTTTTTAATCGGATCGAATCGCTCAATGGAGTTCAATGGGCTCTGATACCATGTTAAAGATTTGGAGGTCATCTTAAAAGGTCAACCTTGTTAAAAGGAGTAATCCAAACCTTATAAATTGATCTATATTTTCATCTTTATTCGATGTGGGATTATATTCATTAACACCTTTGGGCTTGCATGTTGTACCGTGCAATTGTCATTTGCAATTGGTATGCCAGAATCGTTATATGTATTCGTGGACACATATAGAACCAGGAAATTGTCGGTTAAGGATATACAGGAGCTTATTGAGGAGAACTCCGACAAGTCGGGAATGATTGAGATCAATCTGGACCGGGAAAGGGGCAGCAACTTCAGGTATCAGATGACTGCTGCCTACGGTCATTTTGGATGAGACGATCCAGATTTCACCTGGGAAAATGTTAAGGCGCTCAAGGCTAAGTGAACTTTAGCCTTTTTCCTTTCTGTACCATTGCACTTGGATTAGGTACATTTTATGTCAAAACTGAAAGAAATTAATTAGTGTTTTGTAAGTTTTTAAGGTTAAGAATAAATAATAGAAGACATCGTCATGTGATTAATCAAAACTCTCTAGCCCAATAGCGATCATTGTTCGTTTTGTAATAAGAATGAGAGATCTTTCTAGACCAATCCCTCAATAGGTAAATGAACATGAATTGAGGAAACTTTTATTAAAAAATCATTACAATAATGGGGTTTGTGCTGCTGCTCTTCACAGAGGAATGTCTTGCATCCATCTCTTTATCATTTCTAGTGATGCTTTGGTGGTTGATCCATAGGAATCCAGTGACCGGCATTATGGACCTTGAGAAAAGTGAGAAGCCCACTGCTTTTCATTAACCCCGCCTCCGCCCAATCTACCACAAATGGAACAGAAGGTGCCGATACAAAGTTTTTCTGTCCCGACCATACTATAGAATCGACCCATCTCGAGTTCGCTGACAATAATAAAACTTAGTTATAGCAATTACATTACAAACCTTGCCTATGTTTGTCATAATCAGAATTCAGTTGAGAAAAAGATTCATTAAAGCTGAGTTGAAGAAAGAAAATCTTACCAAGCCAGTTGCATTCAAGGTCATATTCCCCGGCGTATACAAGTAACTTGACTCCATTCTCTAGTAGAGCAGGAATAACAACTGCGTAATTCTTCATCCAGTCCGGTTTCATTGAATCATACACAGAACGATTACATGTAACAAACTGTATGTCTCCAACACCAAGTGCTTGTCTAACTGACTTCTGGTTTAAGAAATTTTCCAATTTCGTGAAGTTGTAGCACCGATCCGCACACTGTTTTCGAATATCAAAGAACTACAATAAACGACAAAACCATATGGTTAATAAGTTTAATTTTCTGTCAGAATAGATGTCTGAATAATGTGTTTTCTTACATTTGTATGACCAATTATCTTAACTATACTGTTGAAAATGCCGGTGCAGTCATAGAAAGCCTTGGAACAAGCTGATGACGGACCACTACTATTGCCTGCCAATGAACTTTTTATCAGAATTCAAGTGAGAACTGCTTGTGGAAGGTTTGTCGTGTGGGTTTATAAACACATTATAAGTAGCCTTCCTGAGGTTGTCCTGTCTGTAACGTGGTCCCACAAGAAAGGATGCCACTGGAAGGGTCTCCAATGTGCTTATAAATTAGGCAGGACGTAGATTCAGAAAAACGTTAGAAGGGATGGATTTAGGATTAAGAATTACCACAGAGTTTTATTCCCTGTACACATTGGGGAACTAACTGACTCAGGCTGTCATAATCAGATTGGGTGATCAATTTCATGCTTAAAGCATAATCAGTATATGCTTTGTAATGGATCTCCGGATCTGTCAATCCACTACCGATAGCCAATCCCTGTTTAAGCATTGGTAAGTTGCATAATAAAACGAGGAAAACTTTATATTAATTAACAATATAGATGAAATTCAATGCTTACTTTCATGTTTATATGGATCCCTTCTTTATTATTGTTTCCCTGTTGTACACGAGCAGCAAAAGCTGGAATATAGTGCCCGGCGTATGATTCTCCAGTGATGTAAAAATCATTCCTTTCATATTCAGGGTGCGCTTCGAAAAATGCCTAACATTTTATGAATATTATAGTTCAGTCTAAGCTAGTTTATAATTTTGGACGACAGGCCGTATTATTTGAAAATACACTAAAATCTTGTATAGTTTCCTGTAGCTGACTGGACTAAGAAACTTACCTGCAGGAAGTCATAGAAATCTGTGGCAGCTCCCTGAGAATCCGTTCGTATGTCAGCACTGTCAGAAGTATAACTGAAACCAGTTCCAGTTGGTTGGTCGACATATATAATGTTTGAGACCTGTCGTAGGTGAGGGTTATTTATTATCTAATTAAATCCCAATAGGAATGTGAGTTTCGGTTTATTGGGATAGGGGTAAGCAAAAGAGAAATTTTAATCAAAGCCCTTCTGTGTCGAGTCGAGGCAAGACATTGACTCACCTTCAAGAATTATCATTTGGAGTCCAGACGAAAAACTTTTAATGAGAATTAAGGAAAATGAGAGTACCTTATCCCAACCAAAATCATTCCATACAAGAGATGAGTTGTCTGTTATTTGGAAAGGGCCATTTTCATAAAACAGGGCCAATGATGTGCTGCATCCAGGTCCTCCAGTTAAATATACAACAACCGGGTCGGTACTCGGTTCGTTTCTTGATTGAAAGAAAAAAATAGAACATCCTGCAACAATATTTCAAGCAGCTTGATAGAGAATTCTCTCATAAAGCAAATATGAATAAGACTTGGATGAAAATCATGAATTTATTAATGAAATCAATAAGAATGACATGATATAATTAGGGATGACAAAATTGTATTTTTAGTTTATAAGTCGACTTTTGTTGCTCTTCATGGCGCTTTTGGGACTAACAGGATTCACTTGTCGGTGCATGACAAAAGTATTCTATGTTGTTTTTTTTTTTTTTTTTTTTTTTTTTTTTTTTGCAGTAATAATGTAAAGAATTTTGTATTGGGCATGCAGTTGTTCACCTAATCAGGTAAACTGCCAGAAAAGATACCAAAACCTAAAGAAAAATACATGTTATACCTTGCACTTTTGGTGTGAGGAAGTGTATAATATCCAGCTGTGTGTCCCAAGTATTGAACACAGGTTCCGGGATCATTTATACAGAGAAACTGTAAACTTTTCTCGACTATTTTTGGTGTTGTAAATGCAGGATCTTCGTCAACAATGTTCGCGTCAAGCTCAGGAAACAAGTTCAATCCTCTGATCATCTTTTCTGCTTGTGTTTTTGGGAATTCCATGGTTTCTGCACATGAAAATGTGCAAAGGAAATGGAGAAGGAAAAATAGAGGAAAAAAGAAATGAAAAATTGCCAGTTCCATTGTTGTAAGAATGATTCTGAAAATGAAACTAAGGATGGCGTCTTCGATTCAGAATTTATAGATTCTCGTGGATTTCATGTATTTGATAGAATTCCACAGAACTCATAAGATTTTAAGAATTCTATACATTGATTATAATGGATTCTTTGAATTTTAATGGATTTTTTACTATTAGGATAAAATTATATAACTTCTTAATAGATTTCTCAAAATATGAAAAATCCTTACTCAGTAATTAGAAATAAATTTCGTAATCTGATTTCTTATTACAAAAATAAATAAATAAAACATAAACTATAATTTAAGTTCATCAAACATTTATTTCATATACACATTCTTTGTACCCACAATTTATTATTCATTCTTGTCTAGAGATTCGGGGGTTACAACTCCAGTTTAGATGACATTAATGTGGTATTAAATGATATATGGAATTAATTAAGTCATTTAATTTCACATTTCATTCACCCTATCATCTAGCGCTACCTACATTAAGGTTACAACCCAGTGAGACTACATAGTATTACTCTAAATTATAATTTAAACATCTCAAAACAAGCCATTGTTATTTTTGCATTATACACAAGTTTAAATACAAACAACGAAAACTTATATAAATCCGTACATATGTCAACCAGGATCCACCTTGTATTCGCCTCCTAAATTTTTAGAATTCTTGTCTATGTTTCTTCTAGGAAATGATAGTCGGATTTACTAGTTCTGAAATAGCAAAGGGCTCTTTCAAACACCGGTCTAGCACGTTGAAAGCATTTTCTTGTGTGTTTATAATCACCCTCTTCCATAGAAGATATCTCAAATTTGGCATAACACCTTCAAGTGTTTTGTGCATTTTGAAAGCCTCTCATAAACAGCTCTTGTTTTTCATATTTAGGGCCTGTTTTCTAAGATTAAGAAACTGCTTTTGAATATGTTTGAATAATTTTTTGGAAGTACTTTGTTTGGCTAGAATAACTTGTAAAGGAAAACTCTTCTACAAAAAAATATACATGTCACCAAGTTGCAGTCCTATCTCAATGTATTTCTTAAATAGCATACCTTTGGGAGCTTTGCCAATCCAAGAATTAGGCATGCTTGATCAAAGATCTAACTGACTTATTACAAACTATGCAGCCATCAACCGAATCTTAGCAAATGAAAATTTGTCGCTAGTTTTCCATTTTTCATCTCAAACTTCACATACCTAATCCAGGCGCAAGCGTCGGATGACAATCAAAAATCCCTCTCACCCTCTCAACCTAATTGTACCTCAACTCAAACTTCATGTATGAAAGCCAACCTTTCTGATCAGGATGCTTTGACATCCACCACTCAAAAATTTCCCTCGCAATAGCCACATTGCCTAGCCTCTCCTTTACTTGTACAACTGGACCACAATATGTTGGCATTTTGTTGGATGCCATTTGTCTATTTGGCTATGGACTACATGCTCATTTCCATTTTTCTTTTCATTTTTTAATAAACTAAATGTATAATGTCAAAAAATAGGTGTTGATTTGTAATTTATTACTTTACAAGAAAGTAGTTTACCATTTCAGAACGAGTAATGCTATATAGTGCTAGCACCACTTTTACATACATCGATGTTAAGCACCACTATTGGTACCACACTATTAGTTCAAAAAGTTGCAGATCTTACCTCAAATGAAATGATCGAGAGGTTTAATTAAGAGCGAAGATCTATGCCTTTGCATATATTGTTACTTATACCCTTCTTAAATTGGGTAATTAGTACAAAATATCCCTACCTTTCAATGTTAATGTGCAAAATGTTCCTACATTTTATTTTCACCTTTATTTTCATCCAATTTTTCAATAAACAAATGTAAAATGACACATATAGCATCCTACTTAAATAAAAAAGAAAAGAAAAATTAAAAAACAAATTGCAGTCACACTCCCAAACTTTTTTAAAAAGTACAAACGAGTCAACAAAATTATTAAAAGGGGAACTAGCACAAAACGTTATTACCTTTCAATATTATTACACAAAACTTCCATACCTTTCCTTTTTTGGCCTTTTTACCCTTATTTTCACATTTTATTGCGAAAATCTTACTCTCCATCCATTTTCTCAATTAAAAATTGTAAAATGACGAATATACCATCTTTAAATAAAGCAGAAATAAAGAACAAATTGCAACTATACTCACAAATTTTTCAAAAAAGTACAAATAAATTATTTTCTTTATTTATGTTTTATTTAGATATGATGATATATTCGTCATTTTACAATTTTTAATTGAGAAAATGGATGAAAATGATATTTTTGCAATGAAATGTGAAAATAAGGGTAAAAAGGCCAAAAAAAAAATGAATGGACATTTTGTACAATAATATTGAAAGGTATGAATGTTTTATGCTAATTACCTATTTAATAATTGATTTGGATTTATTTTTTAAAATTTTAGGAGTTTTATTATAATTTGTTCTTTAATTTTTTTTCTTTTTTTTTTTGTTTTATTTAAATAGAAGGGTGTATTTGTTATTTTACATTTTTTATTGAGAAATTTGATGAAATTGATGATTTCCGCAATAAAAGGTGAAAGTATGGGTGAAAATGTCAAAAATGAAAGATATGGACGTTTTGTAGAATAACATTGAAAGGTAAGGACGTTTTGTATTAATTACCCTTCTTAAATTCCTTGTAGCTTTGATTGTTTACTACATTTAAGATCTATTTTTTGCAAGTTCTTGAATTATTGATAGATGCATTATAAAGTGCATCATTTCCAAGCTTGGCACTATTTTTCATCTTAAGCCGAACACCTTAATTTTGTATCGAATTTTGTTTCTGATCGTGCCGAGCTCTTCAAGCAAATCTTGACTGTCTTGTTGTATATTGCCTTATTGCAAGAAGACAGCTCCACAATTTCGTGTAAGAACTGAGACATTATAATCATTAGTGAATGGTGACCTCTAATGGTACCAGTCAAATTATCTAGACTTAGCTAATTTAATCTCATTATAATTTGTAATCAAAGTTAAATATTAATTTCTAATCTTCTTAATTGGTTTTTGGTTAAGAAAGTAAGAAGCTAATAATATAAAGATTGAGAAATTCATCGTTTACCTAGAAAAGAACAAGATAAAGATTACTTCTTTTAAAATGTTGAAGAGAATAATTTCAAAATCCTAATTGAGATGAGATACTGATGATAGTTATATAACATCCAAAGTGATTTAATAAGGAAATAGCTATGGAATATTTAGTGTGTTAGATCTTGTTTGCTTTCTTCTATGTTTTTTTTGAAATAAAAGTTTCAAATTGCATCAACCATTGTCACCAAGAAATGTGGACGAGATATAAAGAGGCATACAATTTACTAACTATTGTCACATGCAAAACACATTAGTTTGATGTCATTTTCGAATAGTATTTTAGTAAAACGACGTTATGAATTGACGTTCGATTATTCGCGTGTTACAATTTGAAACGATTATCTAAGGTTCCATGATCATATAGGATGTCACAAATTGTATACTCGATGGTTCGGGTATAGTGAGACAATTCGTGATGTGATCAAAATATGTCGTTCACAATCAATTCATAAAGTTGGACGCTTTATGTTGATAATTGCATTATTCTTATTAAGATCTGTCTAGATTTGGGAATAAGAATAATAACGTGTTTCTGATGCACCTTGAACAGGGCCACGTAGATAACTCATTTGTGACTACTCGGAATGAGACTCTACTTGGTTATTAAACAAGTCACCTAAATCCTGAGTGAGTAATCTACCTTTGATTGCAAGTTCAAGTTCTTCGAGGTACCAATGAGTGAAGTCTTAATTAGAAGATTGATTCCGATGCTTATGGAATCGGGCTGAAACAATTAGAGATCATATACTTGCAATAGTGAAATTCGTTAATCATGGAGATGAGACGATCGTCACTCTAAGGTATTTTCCATAGGCAATTGAACATGAACTCAGTAGTCCGATGATGAGATCGTTGGACTCTATATTGTGATTTGATCACAACAAATTTGCCTTATGAAAATGGAACTTAGAGGGTAATACATGTTGAAGGGAAAAATGGTCATTTTGTCATTTTCAACATATTGACGGTTAAATGGGGGTTGACTTGTGTAACGATAGTCGGAGGATATTGTTATCGGATCATAATTTGCTTCTATAACTGTCACTCGACTCGAGAGTGCAATATTATTTTTTGGTAGAATGAGTCGGGATTAATAGATGTATCTCAATTGGTCAAGAGTTTACCCAATTAGAAACATCTATTAGAGTTTGAGTCTTGTGAGTCCGGTTAGGTCCTTGTCTTGGCTCCAATAAGGGTGCGTGACTTAATTGGTCTACTATAATAAAGTTCAATAAAGTTTGTGCAATTTTCAAACCCTAGTTGAGTATTATAAATATGCCCTTTAAGGGCACATTTTTCAAGGTTTTCTAGGGTTAGTCACATTTGATTTTCCAAAAAGTGGGAGGCAACTAAAGAAGAACAAGGGAGAAGATCTAAAGGAGGAAGCAATTGGCTAGGCCATTAAAAACTCATTCAAGGTTATCATCTTCCCTTTATGTGTGAGGATTTAAAACATACAATGATCTCAAGGTGATCTAAAATCCTTATTTATTTGGGTTTAATATTCAAAGAAAAATTAATTTCCTATTGTGATGATTAAATCCAATAACCAACAATACAGTCATTGACGCTAACGATGGAAATGAAATTATTAATGTCCCATAGCAAAAAAAAAAAAAAAAAGTCAGGCTTCAGGCTCTGAATAACTCAAAATGAATCACTACTCTCAGCAAAATGCACTTCAAAACCATGACATTAGCAAACAAAAGCCTTTCTTGTATTGAAACAGCTTCAACGTATTCCACTGAAAGACACACCGCCATCAATTTGGAAAGCACAACCTTCACCCTCTCACAAAGAAAACTAGTATGATGTAAAATCTGAATCACTCAACATTATCAACATGAATTATCCACCCTGATTTTGTGCCACCAAAGATTTACCTTGGTAATGAATCATAGAAAGCTCGCCAATGAAAAATTGGGAATGGATAATTAGCACAAAACGTCCTTACCTTTCAACGTTATTGTGTAAAACGTCCAAACCTTTCATTTTTTAGCATTTTTACCCTCTACATTCACCTTTTATTACGGAAATCATCATTTTCATCAAATTTCTTATGTAAAATGACAGATATACCTCCTTTTTAAATAAAAAAAATTATAATCATATTCTCAAACTTTTAAAAAAGTGCAATTGAGTCCAAATAAGTTATTAAAAGAGTAATTAGCACAAAATTTTCATACATTTCATTATTATTATGCAAAACGTCCATACCTTTCATTTTTTGACATTTTCATCCTTATTTTATTTCGAAAATCATCATTTTCATCAATTTCTCAATTAAAAGCTGTAAAATAACAAATATACCCCCTCTTTAAATAAAATAAAAATAAAGAACGAATTGCAACAATACTCCCAAAATTTTCAAAAAAAGTACAAATAAATTTCAAATAAATAATTAAAATTTTAAAAAATCAGTTTCTTTTTTAATTATTGATTTGAAATTAATTTTTATTTTTTTGAAAAATGAGTATAGTTGCAATTTGTTCTTTATTTTTTTCCTTATTTTTGTTTATTTAAAGAAAATGGTATATTTGTCATTTTACAGCGTTTAATTAAGAAAACTGATTAAAATAATGATTTTCACAATGAAATGTGCAAATGAGGATGAAAATGTCAAAAAATGAAAGGTATAGACTTTTGCACAATAATATTGAAAAGTAAGGACGTTTTGTGCTAATTACCATTTTAATAATTTATTTGAACTTATTCGCACTTTTTATAAAAGTTTGGGAGTATGATTACAATTTGTTATTTAATTTTTTTATTTAAATAAGAGGATATATTTGTCATTTTACATGAGAATTGGATGAAAATGAAGATTTTCGCAATGAAAAGGTCAAAGTAGGGATGAAAATACCAAAAAATAAAAGATATAGACGTTTTGCACAATAACGTTGAAAGGTAAAAACATTTTGTGCTAATTACCCAATCAAGAATTTAGCTGGAATGTTGAGTTTCCACATTCCTTTCCATCAGCTGAAAAGATGGCTCTTGCGGGCACTTTCCTCCCTGATATGTGTTGCCACCAGTCTTCTATGACCACTATGGACAGAATACACTCTGCTGGTTGCAAATCCAGTCTATCGTCTAAATAAGTGTTTCAGTACTCCATCGGAGCACTATTTCACCCAAAAAAAAAAAAAAAAAAAATCAATTTTTTGCATTATCACGTGGGTCCCGTTTTCAAATTTTTAATGCAATTTCAAGCGTATGATAGTCAAATCACTTTTTGGATATTACTCTCAATGGCTATTTTATCCTTCTGTTGTTTTATATTAAAGGTAACAATTGATTCAGCCACTTTTTTTTTGCTGATTCAAAGGGTTGTAATGACAATTTACATGAATTTAACGATTTCACCCACCTTTTTTTACCATGCTTTCTAGCTAAGAAGCACAGATACGAATACTGATACTTAATTAGGATACAATACAACACAAATATGTTGATGTGAATTTTTTGAAAAAAAAATAGGATACACCAATATGTACGTATTGTAAAATTCAACATAATTTCATTAATGTGAAAAAATATAGAAGCATGATAATAAAAATAAAATAAAATACTAAAACATTTTATCTTAATCATTAATTATCGAAACTTCATTTTCTTCAAAATCATCAACAACATTTTTTTCATTGTCATTATAAATAATACTCTCGAACTCTGGCTCATCTAATGATAGATTAGCAACCTCAAATAGTCTGACGCCGTTAAGAGTGTCAAATGAGTCGACAACAATATCTCACATTTTGGATTCTCCTTTTGAATAGAGATCTAATTTTCTTGATAAAGGACACAAATTATTATGAATGAAAATCAATTCTTCAGTTCGTTGTGAAATTAATTTATTCCTTCTTGTAGAATGCATAAAAAAGTATGTACTCCAATTTCTTTCAACACAAGATGAAGAAGACGGTTGCATAAAAAGGTTCAAAGCAATGTTTTGTAGTAAAGATGCATGTGAACCATGAAGTTTCGGATATGTATTGAAAATCATACAAAAATATAAAACAATTAAAAAATGTGTATCGGAAATTTAAAAAATATAAAAATATATAGTAATTTAAAAAAAGTATCCAATACGTATTGAAAGGTATCGAAGAGTATCGGAGCTTGGATACGTATCGGATACGAGTATGTAACATGTTTACCATCTGAAACTGTACATAAATAATGGAATTAAAAATTTAATATGTAAAGTGATTTCTATCAAAATCTGAAGAAAAAATGGATACCAGAGGGGCTATAATTTTTATATGAACAACTCAAATTTTGAACTCGTATGCAATCATCATGTATGTAATGCTTTGGTATGAATATCTTGCCTTCATTTTGATTTAGCATACTGGAGTTGCATATTTCATTTTCTATTGAGATATGTTTGATTTTCTCTGACCGAAATTCTATACTTCACTACGCATACTTTCCTCCTCACCTCGGAATCTGTCAATGAAGGTAACCCCGATAAGCTTTGTGATCAAATGTCTGATGCGATTTTAGATGCGTGTTTGGAAAAAGATCCTGAAAGTAAAGTCGATTATGAGACATGTAGAAAATCCAAATTGTTACAGTCATAGGCGAAATCACAGCCATGGCTAATGTGGACTATGAGAAAATTGTTGGCGACGTGTGCAGATAAATTGGATATTCGTTGCCTGAAGTTGGACTTGATGCTGATAATAACAAAGTTCTGATAAACGTCAAACAAGAGAGCCCTGAGATTGCTGAGGTTGTCCATTGTCACCTAATGAAAACCCAAAGAGATTGGAGCCAGAGATCAGGGTCACATGTTGACTATGCGATGGACGAAACCCCTGAGCTGATGCAGTTGACTCATGTCTTCGCTAGTAAGCTCGCTGCCAAATTAACCGAGGTGAGAAAGAAGGATTCTGTCCCTGGCTAAGGCCTGATGAAAAGACTTAAGTCACGGTTGAAAACCAAAAGGAGCGTGGAGCTGTAGTGCCAATGAGGAGACACTGAAAGTCTTAAAAGGTCTGTTTGTACATGGAAGCCCTCAAGAGGATGCGAGATTGACTGGTAGGAAAGTTAGTCGACACTTACGGTGGCTGCAGCACATGGAGATGGTGCATTTTCGGGAGAGGATCCAACCAAGGTTCATCAATGTGGTGCCTATATTTCCAGGCAAGCAGCAAAGAGCACAGTGGCCTCTGGGCTTGCATGTTGTTGTACCGTGCAATTGTCATTTGCAATTGGTATGCCAGAATTGATATCTGTATTCGTGGACACATATGGAACAAGAAAATTGTCGGTTAAGGATATACAGAAGCTTATTAAGGAGAACTTCGACTTCATGCCTAGAATGATTGCTATCAATCTGGACCGGATAAGGGGCAGAAACTTCAAATATCAGAAGACTGCTTCCTACGGTCATTTTGGATGAAAAGATCCAGATTTCACCTGGGAAAAATGTTAAGGTGCTCCAGGCTAAGTGAACTTACCCTGCTTTCCTTTCTGCGGTATGCTTCTGTTGTTACACTAGGATTTGGTATATTTTATGCTGAAAGTAAAAGAGATTAAGAAATGTTTTGTAAGTTTTAAGGTTATGAATAGATAATAGGACTTCATCATGTGATTAATCAAAACTTTTTAGCCCAATAGTGATCACAGTCATAATTCTATTATATGAACAAGAGATCTTTCTAGACCAATCCCTCTTCCCCTCAGTGGGTAACCGAACATGAATTGAGGGAACTTTTATCAAGACAAGAATCATAACAATAAAGGGATTGGTGCTTCTGTTCTTTACAGAGGCATGCCCTGCATCCACCTCTTTATCATTTCTAGTGATGCTTTTGGTTGATCCATAGGAACCATGTGGCCAGCATTATGGACCTTAAGGAAAGTGAGAAGTCCATGGCTTTTCTTTAATCCCGCCGCCACTCCATCTATATTAAATGGAACAGAAGGAGCCGATACAAAGTCTTTCTGTCCCGACCATGCAATAGCATCGACCCATCTTGAGTTTCCTGACAATAATAAAAACGCAGTTATAGCAGTTACATCATTAAAAATCTTGCCTATGTTTTTCATAGTAGGTCTCAAGTATATGGGGAGGGTTGTGGTAGGTGGAAGCCAACCCCAAATTTAATGGAAACTTAACCCTAAACAGAAAAAGAAAACCAGAATATATGCAAAGCCCACACAGACTTTTAGTAGTACATTGGACTATAGCCCTGAGATTCAGTTGAGATATATATAAGCCGAGTTGAAGACAGAAAATCTTACCAAGCCAGTTGCAAATAAGATCATACTCCCCAGCGTATACAAGTAACTTTACTTCATTCTCTAGAAGTGCAGGTATATCAATTTCGTAATTCTTCATCCAGTCCAAATCCATTGAATCGTACACATCAAGACTACATGAAACAAATTGTATGTCTCCAACACCAAGTGCTTTCCTAACAGACTTCTGGTTCAAGAAATTTTCCATGTTCGAGAAGTTGTAGCACAAAGAACCAACACACGGTTTTCGAATATCATAGTACTACAATAAACGATAAAACCATACGGTTAAAAAGTTTAATTTTCTGTCTAATTAGATAATGAATAATGTGCTCTCTTACATTTATATCACCAGCTATATCAAGTATCTTTTCGAAAATGTTGGTGCAGTCCAAGTAAGCCTCAGCGCAAGCTGATGACGGACCACTACTATTGTCTGCCAATAAATTTTTTATCAGAATCCAAGTGAGAACCGCCTGTGAAAGGTTTGCATGTGGGTTTATAAGCACATTATAAGTAGCCTTCCTGAGGTTGTCCGTGTAAAGACTTGGAAGTCCATCTTAAAAAGTCAACCTTCTTAAGAGAAGTAGCCCAAAGCCTTTATAATTGGCCTATGTTTACATCTTTATTCGGTGTGAGATTATATCCCTTAACATGCCCCCACAAGATGGTGACTCGTTTGAGCAGACTAATCTTGAAAAATTCACGTGCTCATTTTTTTTAGTCTTAACGGGATCGAATCGCTCATTGATGCTTAATGGGCTCTGATATCATATAAAGACTTGGGGTCCATCTTAAAAGGTCAACCTTGTTAAGAGAAGTAGCTCAGGGCATTTATAAATTGGTCTATGTTTACATCTTTATTCGATGTGGGATTATATCCCTTAACAGTCCGGTCTGTAACTTGGGTCCCACAAGAAAGGGTGTACAATAGGCTTATAAATTAGGTAGACTTCCCACGATGGACTTGGAATAAGTAAATGTCAGAAGGGATGGATTTAGAATTAAGAATTACCACAGAGTTTTATTGCCTGTACACATTGGGGAATTGACTGACTGAGGCTGTCATAATCAGATTGGTTGATCAATTTCATGCTTAAAGCATAATCAGTATATGCTTTGTACTGGATCTCTGGATCTGTCAATCCATTACCAATAGCTAATCCCTGTTTAAGCATTGGTAAGTTGCATAATTAAACAAGGAAAACGTTATATTAATTAACAATAGAAATGAAATTCAAGGCTTACTTTCATGTTTATATGGATCCCTTCTTTATTATTGTTTCCCCGTTGTACACGAGCAGCAAAAGCTGGAATATAGTGCCCGGCGTATGATTCTCCAGTGATGTAAAATTCATTCCTTGCATATTGAGGGTGCGCTTTGAAAAATGCCTAACATTTTATGAATATTTTAGTTCAGTCTAAGACAGTTTATGATTTTGGACAACTGTACCGTTTTGGTCGTGTTAGATGAAAAATAAATTAAAATCTTGTCTAGTTGTGTCCAGTAGCTGAGGGGATTAGGAAACTTACCTGCAGGAAATCATAGAAATCAGCAGCGGCTCCCAGAGAATCTTCTCGTATGTCAGCTCTGTCAGAAGTATAACTGAAACCAGTTCCAGTTGGTTGATCAACATATATAATGTTTGAGACCTGTCATATTCTTATCATATCATTCATGAAAATATATCAAATCCAAAAATGAATCTTCTCTTCCCAGATGAACATAGGAACTTTCATATAAAGAGAGTACAGAATTGCAAGAACGGATATATATTTCCACTTGAAAACGGCAACATTAGTTGGTTTGAAGAAACTTGGATGGTGAGTAGGTGGGGATTCTTTATTTTTTGATTACCTCTCTTTTTTGGCTAGTCGAGATAGGTGTAAGTAAAAGAGAAATTTGCATTCAAGCCCTTCCCTGTCGAGTCAGGAAAGACACTGACTCACCCTTAGGAATTATGCTTTGGAGTCTCAGTGGAAAAGCTTTTAATTAGAATTGAGGAAAATGAGAGTACCTTATCCCAACCAAAATCATTCCATACAAGAGATAAGTTGTTTCTTATTTGGAAAGGGCCGTTTTCATAAAACAGGGCCAACGATGAGCTGCATCCAGGTCCTCCAGTTAACCATATAACAACCGGGTCGGTACTCGGGTCGTTTCTTGATTCAAAGAAAAAGTAGAACATCCTGCAACAATATTTCAAACAGTTTGACAGAGATTTCTCTCATAAAGCAAATATGAATAATATTCATATGAAATCCTTAACTTATTCATGAAATCATTGAGAATGACATGATATAATCAGGGATAATGAAATTTTATATATCTAGAGTTTTTAATCTGTTAAAAATTCTGTATTTGGACATGTAGTGGTTCACCTAATCAGGTAAACTGCAAGAAAAGATACCAAAACCAGAAGAACAGATGCATGAATCAATTTCTTGTAATGGGAACTTTTGAAAATGTTATACCTTGCACTTTTGGTGTGAGGAAGTCTATAATATCCAGCCTTGTGTCCCAAGTCTTGAACACTGTTTCCGGGATCAGATAATCCGGGAAATCGAATACTTTTCTCGACCATTTTTGGTGCTGTCAATGCTGGATCATCTTCAACAATGTTCACATCAAGTTCAGGAAACAAGTTCAATCGTCTGATCATCTTTTCTGCTTGTGTTTTTGGGAAATCCAGAGTTTCTGCAACTGGAAATGTGTAAAGGAAAGGGAGAAGGAAAAATAGAGGGAAAAAGAAATGAAAATTTGCCATTTCCATTGTTGTAAGAATAATTCTGTAATGAAACTTAGGATAGTGAATTTAATAGATATCTTAAAATTCATAGATTCGCATGGATTTCATGTATTTGAATAGAATTTAACAGAATTCATAAGATTTTAAATTTCTTTCTTATTGATTTTAGTGGATTTGTTGGATTTTGATGATTTTTTACTATCAGGATAAATGGATATAAGATTTTAAATTTCTTTTTCCATTGATTTTATTGGATTCTGATGATTTTTTTACTATTAGGATAAATTGATATAATTTCTTACTAGATTACACAAAATATGAATAACTCTTTGCAATTAGAAAACAAAGTTCATAATCTTCTTTCTTATTACAAATAAAAACTTAAATTATACTTTAAGTTGGTCAAACATTTTTTTGTCTACACATTCATTGGACCCACAATTTATTATTCACTTCTTATCTACACATTCGTTAGGATCTACTGTTTAAATTATAATTTAACAAGCCTTTATTGAATTTTCATTTTACATACAACGTATGTGCATTAAATCTATATAGCATCCTCGATTCCTTCCCTATTACCGTATTGCTTCTCAATTCCTTCCATTTCTTTCAAACTTGGCAAACGCCACAAATAACTCCTCTGCCTCCTCATCGTGCTTATAACAACTCCAGACTTGTGCAATTTCTTCATTTTTCATCTCAAACTTCGCAGGTGACAACCTTCCAATCATAGTCAACAAACCAGTCAAAAATCCCTCTCACCTTCTCGACCTCGTTGTACCTCAACTCAAACTTCATCTACGAAACCAGCCTTGCTGATTAGGATGCGTCGACATCCACCTTTCAAGAATTTCCTTGCAATAGCCACATTGCCGAGCATATCCTCCATGTGAAAGTACATGTACCACAACCGATCCACCATAGGTCAATATTTTTGTTGGACGCCATTTGTTGATTTAGCCCTGGCTAGCAACACTGCTCCTCCTATGGGGATATACCATTTATGCGCTACAAGATCATGCTACCAGAAATTGAGCCTGGCCTCCTAGAATTTTAAGGCAAATTCTAGTACCACTTAGAAAAATTTCTTGTTTTTATTAATTTATAATAATATTTATTAATTTAGAAAGTAAGGAAAAAAAAAACAATGACGTGGTAAAAAGTTCATACGTAAAAAACTAAATGTCTAAAGTTTCATTGTTTTCTTTATAAGTGTATTTTAGGTATATCAAACTCCTTGTAAATGATATATGGCTCAAAAAGTAGTCATGGAGTATATGTGATACTAAAAACTAGAATTAGAAGTTATTTTATATTTTTAAACAAAAGGTAATAATTTTAAGAAAAGAAATAAGTCATATTGACAACGTTGTTGGACTCTTTTACAATAAGTGAAACGATAGGTGGGACTCCTCGAATAACGCAAATAAGAAATAACACGTCAAAAACTCGTTGACTCTGCTTATACTCAAAATTTTATAGTTAAAGGCTCGCGTATTCCCGAATGCACTCACTCCGTCTCTCATATATATATATATATATATATATATATATATATATATAGGTTGACTTTCATTTCTTTCTTGTCCCATTTATATATTCATGTTTCTTTATTGAGAAAGTATTTGTTTTGTTCATTTACTAATACACTCTTATTTAATTTGTCTAGTTATAATCAATTCATCTCACTCAATCTTGAAATTGTACATATTTTAATTTACATTCTTGAAATTATCCAAATACATAAACATGTTTTCACTTCTTCTTGGAAACATGGACAAAAACACATTTCCCACTACTAGTAGTTGATAATAAAATAAGGGTAAGCTAGGGAAATTCTTTGCATAAATTACTTTTTCAATAATATTAAATAAACTTTTTAAGGGTAATTATATTACCACCAAAAAAATTATTAACTGTACCACAAATTTTTTTTAAAAATAAAATAAAATTATTTACTTAAATAGCCTTAAGTAAAATTACTAATTAGGATTTTAATATACTTATAATTAATTACAGCACAAATATAAACTTAATTATTTTTTCTATAGTTGGAGTCTTGTGTCGTCATACCACAGATAAGAATTCATCAATTTGTTTAATCATTCTTTATGGGGGTTTTTTTCAATTCGTTATTAGTAAAAAAAAAAAAAAAATACTTAAATTTGTTTTATATGAATTCTGAATCAATCTGTAATTATTTGCAAATTGAAGTTCTTTGAAGCACACGTATGTGGTGTAATGAATGTTGAGATGTTACTTCAACTTCAATTGTGATATTTAAAGCTTTTTTTCGAATTTATTTCAATTGTAATATTCAAAGAAGCACCGGGAAACTTCAATCGTAATGAAATATTCAATTACAGGTGTAAGTTCTATAATTGAGTTGCTTTCAATTTCTGGGATTCGAGAAAGATTATAATTGAGTAAAGAAAATCTTTTCCCAGATTTTGAAAAATTTGTAGCAATTACCAAATTCCAAACAATAGTCACAAGTGGAGGTGAAGGATTAGCATTAATCCACCATTGGATACACCTCTATTCGAAGCGGGTTTTTATCTATTTGTACAATATCAATTGCTGTAAAAATGTACAACCCCCTCACATTGAGAGAGCTCCACAGTGATTAAAATATTTGTGGGCCCCCTTAATGTGAGGGGGCTGTGCATATTGCTATGTACAATGGTGTACACCAAGCAAGTCTCATCCGAAGCTTTCTCTTTCGTCGAGAGTGGTCTCCTTTGGTGGCACTATAAAGATTATTGTTTTACCAATGCTAGAAGGATGTGTACGCCACCACATATTTATTTTTTTTCATTTTTAATTTTTATAGTATTAGGAGTTATTTATTTTTTTCAATTTTAGTTTTTGTTGTATTAGGAGTATAATTGTAAACTTGTCGTGGAGTATTTATTCAAATTATATTTTAATTGTGGTGTGATTATAATGTGATGTACTAATTAAATTTTGCGATGGTAATATAATTACCCATTTTTTAATTTGTGTGGAAAACAAAAAATCAGCCTATATAAATGAGAATGAGGGAGCATAATTTTAAAAGTTCACAAAAAATTTACAAAATACACCCTATATTATGGTGTTTTTACAATCAACTTACCATATTTTGCACTGTATTTTAGTTATTGATAACAAAAACAAATTTTGCAGGGAAAAATAGAAATACTTACAAATTTATCATTATAAATAACTACACACATCACACCTTGTATATCAAATTATATAACACTTTACAAACCCATTGCTTAACTATTTTATTATTCTTTATAAATTAATTACTAAAAGCTTATTGTGTTTTATTAAATTTTTTTTATTTTTAAATATGGTAAACAATGTTTACAAAATTTATTATCTTCGTTTTCTTTACATTACAACTTGAAAAAATTAAACAATAAATTTTAATAAATTGATATTGTTGGAAAATAGAGCAAAAAGTTAATTAATCTTTTTCCAATATTATTAAATGGACACATGGAAATTATTAGTTGTTATCATCTAACAAATAAATTATGTCAATCAATAAAAATTTAATAAAATCAAGTGGATTAATATAGAATATGATTTATTATTTTGCAGCTTAAAATAAATTTCTTTCTATTTTAAGTTGTGGTTATTGTTTTATCGTTTGCGATTTATTCATATAGTGCTTAATACATAATTTTTTAGTTTATGTTTTGTGTTCTTTTTCTCTTTTTACTAGAAAACTTTAAGAAGAGAATACAAATACAAATATAGTTGATAAAAACATACAATTTATAGTTTAATAAATTATATTGTTTGTTGACGTCAAAAAATGTGCAGACAGAATCAGCCCCACTTTAACTCCACGTGGATATCACCTGCACACTAAAAGCTCAGTTAGGAGGCAAAGGTCGTTGATCGAGAAAAATGTCCGATGATTGTTCTCTAACAATCAAGTCAACGACTAAACGAGAAATAAAGAGAGTGCAAGAGAGGGATTTGGCTAAGGTTTGAAATTCTTACATTTTTGTTAAGTGAAGTCAAGTATATATAGGAGAGTGCAAACGGGCCAAATGGGTTAATGGGCCGAGTCCAAACTCAAGATGCGATTGCTTAACTAAATAGGCACAATTAATTGAATATCGATGACACGTTAACAAATATGGGACACCCTCCGTCATGTGTATGCAACATAATATATATATAGGTGTAACAATATTCCCCCAAACCTAAGTCATACATTCATGTGGTCGAACTTTAAAATATAAGTAGTCAAATAGTGAGGTCTTACAGACTGCCTTAGATATATGATCAGCTATATATGAGGACTTATGAACTGCATTAAAAATATTTGTGCAATCATAACTAAGCGAGAGCTTCGAAAGATAGATATCACATATAATTTGCCAAAATTTTGGCAACATCTCCTTGTTATATGGACTAAATCAACCTGTAGTGCAATATAATATTTACACTGTATATATACAAAATAAAATTGGGGTCCATTTGACCCCTCCAAATACTAATAAGATAGCATGAATAATTTCAAATTAAACTTCTCCAAGATCGAATATGCAAAGAACCTATCATATATCATAGTAGATGATATGCTGTCAATAATGAAATGAAAATATAGATAACGTTTCATACGTACTGGCTGTAATAAAAATAATGTCATGACATGCTAGCAAGTGATATGGTGTGCGTATTTCAAAGCAATAATATAATGCATATGCTATCAGTAATATGTAATGATACTAAAATACTAGTATCACAATAATCCCCCAAGTTCAAGTATGAATATTCATATAATGTGTAGACTTTGGATAGAAGCAATGTTCTAAATATAAGTTGTTGTGATGAAGTTGATGCAGAAGCAAAACTCTGAATAAAAAAAGTTTTGATAAAACTTATGTAGATGCGAAAGTCTGAATATAAGCAAATGTGATAAACTGATGCATAAACGATGCTCCAAATATATAAACATTTGTGATTAGCTGATATAGAGGCGATGTAAGCAACTGCTGTAAAACTGATGAAGAGACGAGATTCAAAACTGAATATAAACAGTTGTACTGATAGTGATGCAGAGGTTACTCTGAACTGAATGTGAATAGCTGTACTAACACTTATACAGAGGCGGACTCTAAATGTGTAAGCAAATGTAATAAGTTTATGTAGAGGTGATGCTATGAGTGTAAATAGCATAGACGATTCTTTAAATGTAAGCACTTATGATAAGTTGATAAAGAGGCGATGCTTTGAATGTAAGCGACTATGGTAAGTTGATGCAGAGGCGATGCTCTAAATGTAAGTAGCATAGACGATACTCCTGAATGTAAATAGCAGTGATAAGCTGACATCCTTACATGGGGGTGGTGCATCCATGCCAAGGACTTTCTCCAAGGTGTTTGATCCAGTTATGGAAGGGGTTAACCTCTAAGGTAGTAAGGTGTGGCTCCTTATGGGAGGCATCACACTTGTCTTTGTCGAGGCTATTTTACTTCCTTGCAAGCGCCTTTTCTATGGTGTTTGATCCAGTCATGGAAGGCTTCGTTTTCGTAGGTATTAAGGTGGGTCAATACCTCTCCATACGAAGCAGTAAATAATATAAGCTCTTTGAAAATAAGTAAATGTGGCATAGTTGAAGTAGAAGCAAAGTTATGAAAGATAGGCAATTGTAATGCAGTCGATTCAAAAACACGATAAGTTCTCTGAAAATAGATATAGTGGTGTTATAGCTAATGCAGAGACGTGGCTCTGGATATGTAAGCAGCTTGTGATAAGTTTATGCAGAGGCATGATGAGCTCTCTAAAGATAGATTGCATCTTGGGTTTGGACTCGACTCATTAACCCACTCGGCCCATTTGCATTCTCCTATATATAAGTGACTTCACTTCACAAAAAGGTAAGAATTTCAGACCCTAGCCAAATTTATCTCCCCCTCTTCTCTCTCTTTATTTCTCTTCAAGTCGTTGACTCGACCATCGGAGTGCAAATGATCGTCGAACATTTTTCTTCATTGGCAGCTTTGCCTCTTAACTGGGTGTTTCAGTGTACAGGTCATGCCTACGTGGAGGAGAGATGGCTGAGATTCTGTTAGGGCGTTTTTTGAAGTCAACGGTGTTAATATTGTAGTAAAAAAAAAACATAGTGTAATCAAGATACTTGAATTGATATAAAAGTAATTTATGAAATAGAGATGTGGGAGATAAAAATGATTTATTTCATGAAATAGTAATAGTAATTAAAATTTTGAACAATAATAAAACCAGTATGAAAATGCTAATACTATGTTTGGTCCCCATTTTTTCAAAAACTCATTTATTCAAAATTCATTTTCAACAACACATTCTTCATAAAATAATTTTACAAGTGAATCGAAAAATATTTCTTATTTTTAACCATACATTCTCCAAAAAATCACTTCCATGATACATTTTCTTACGATAATGGGGCTCAAACAAGGGCTCGGTAGATATTTTGGTATTTGTTTTAGCTATTTATAATGACAAATATGTAAACATTTTTGTTTATGTTTATTGTATAATATGTATTTTGTTACCACTGCTAAAATACAATACGTACAATATAAATTTGCAAATTGTAAATATAACCTAAATCCAAGCGTGCATCTTGTAGATTTTCCGACAAGTTTTACAATATACCTTACCATCAATCTTCATTCTAGCTCTCAAAAGAAGCAATATTACATAAAACTTTCTATATAATCAAACCAAACTCCTACTCATATTAAAAATAATAATAATCATAAATTACAATTACTATAATGCACATAACTCCTGATCATATTAAACACGACTAATTATTTAAAATAAATGAATTTATAAAATGAATTTTCTAATTGCATCTCTACATATCATTCTTCTCAACTCAGAGTGAACGCATGAATATAGGCATTTAATAGTTCTTTTGAACAATTATACCCTAATTTATTGCATATTTTGTTTATTAGGTGAACCTCGATGAATGAAAATGGAATTTAAAGAAATAAGTAAAATTTGGCAAAAAAAAGAAAAAAAAAAGACAAGATCCAAAGTTTGGGGACTAAAGTGTAAATATTCAAAAATCGTGTTGGACCTCATGATGAAGATTCGAGAATGCTAGGGGTTAATTGAATGCAATTACAAGTCAAAATGGGTTAAATATGATCAAAATATGATTACAAATTAATTTTCAACTGCACAAGTATATTTTAGATTTTCAGCTCAAGATTGAAATCCATTTTTGATCTAGTAAACATTCAAATTGGGAAATGACTATTTCAAGTAAAGTTGTAGTTATTTGAGTTATCTTTACAACCCAATTTGAATTGACTCAATCAGATATTGATCAAGAAAGTTATGATAAAAATACTAAAAGAAGTATAGTGTTGATTTTCACCCGAAAATGGCGCTAAGGTGCACCAAATTCAACAACATAGAGCCGCAAGGCGCTGCCTGAGTATATCTAGGGTGCATTTTTGGCTCATTTCAAGCCCATAAAAACCTTACATTTGACACAAATGTGGGGAGGATTATAAATACAAGTTTGTGATACTTTTGAGGGGTTCCATACATTGATACATGAAGAATACATCTGAAGATCGAAGAACTCAACTTAAGGGAGAAAAACATTAAGAAATTCAAGTTTTGAAACATTGTTTGGAACAGGAATAAGATCTTGGTAAAAGATTAATCTCTTTTTCTACATCTATATTCAAAATTTGGTGATGTATTCAATAACAACTTCTTGTTTTCCTCTTGCATTATGAGCAGCTAATTTTTTTATTAGGGCGAACAATATAATCTACTTGAAACCATTTTTTTTTTTCAGGATTCTTGTTCTTTTATCTTATATGTGTTGATTTTGCTATAAGTTTAACTATTTGATGATTTTGTGAATCTTTTACGAATTGAAAAGTAAGTTTGAAATTTATATCAAATAGTAAAATTCAGTAAATTAGTATAACGTGTAGATATACATATACTGATTCTGATGATCATATATGAATTATTAGAACCAATATTTCATTTAACTAAAGTTGATTCGCATAGAGATATAAGATTGAATTAGTTAAATAGATTCAATGAGAAATCAAGAGGGGTAAATTGAATACAATAGAAGAATTCGACCAACACTACATTAGATTTTAAATCTTGATTTAAGACTTAGGGTGTGTTTGATACACTTTTTTTTAAGAATGAATTTTGGAATAGTAGATTGATAGAGAATATGTGGTTAAAAAAGAAAGAAATGTTTTTGATTTGCGTGTAATATTATTTTAACAATGAATATGTGGTTGAAAGGAAAAAAGATAAAAATGAATTTTGGGGGAAATGAGAATCAAACAAGGGCTTAAAGGTGATCGGTGGGTGAAATTGTTTTAATCAATCTTTGTGTATGTCCACATATTTTTAAGTATTTAGATTAAAAATCACAACATATAATTCTTTGCTTGGTTTCATCAAATATGGGTTAGAGAAATTAGATTAAGTGCTAAAGTATAATTCTCGTGAGAATCGTAATCCGGACTCAAAAGTCCACTATGTTACTTGTTATATCGTACACTTGCAAAAAAAAAAAAAAAACGCAACAACGCATCATTTACCAATTTTTTTGCTCCAATTTTCTCAATAGGATAGAATTGCTTCAAATCATTATCTTCGTACTTGGAAACTAAAACTTCATATTTGATCAATTTAGGATATATAAGTTATCACAAAGTTCTTCCCTTGTGCAATGATTCCTTTTTTCTGATTGTTCTTCTTGTACATTTTCGTCGATCTAAATGTCCCCCATATTTTTGCACGTTGCAAGGATTTCCTTCCTTTCTCCCTCATCTCTTGAATTCGAAACTTCACAAGTCATTCTGATTGTATTCCATTTTTCAGTTTCTTCGCCTGTCAATTGTCATCAGCAAGGTGGAGTACATTCTCAGACAACTGAGTCGAAAACAACAGGGCTATTGGCTCGTTTTCATTCTGTATATGATCTCTTTCACGCCTCTCAATTTCACCGACACAGACTGAAAAGTATCCCTCTTGAACTGGCTCGAGCTGACAAGTTAATTTTTCAGGAATTAATCCCATCTGACTGCTCTACAACTGAGTTCCTTAGGAACAACGGACTTAAAAATGGGCGACTCTTGTTCTTTGACCCGCCTAGGGCCGAAAGAGAGATGTTGCGTCTGGATACGGGTCCTTAACCTCTCATTTTTTTAGGACTGGACGGTTAAAAAAATCGCATGCACTTAGAAAGTCTTACTATACTCCTTTTTTTTCCTCTCTCTCCCCCTTTCGCAGGTGAGATAATTAGGATTTTCTATTATTTTCTTTAATTAAATGAAAAAGATCAAGATTTATCGAGATTACAGAAGAACGTAAGTAATATTACAGTACATTGCAAAAATAAGAAGAAATTGATATTGCATGATATTACAGGAAGGCTTTTAACATATTAGAGCTGGTTCACAAAATAAAGAACAATTTCTACATTCTGTGATCCAAATAGAGAGAGATAATTAAGGTGTAGTGATAAAACTAGCATCTGATTTGTAAATTAACTGATCTTTCACAATTTTAATACCACGGCTTATGATCGAACTCGGGCTAGACGGGCCCTTATTTCTTCTAACTCCTCTTCATCATCAACAGGCTCCTGCAGTTTCACATCAATGGCACAGTGTAAGGCACGAAAAGGGACGAAAAGAATATTCCATTACGGGTTTCAAGTGTACCTCTGCATCCTCTACAGTATGTGCAGGTTGCTTTAATTTCTCCTTCCTGGTTGCTTCAGGAAGTTGTGCAGCAGTTTCACCAGCAATTGCAGTTAAGACCTTGTCGACTTCTTCTTCAGTTTCCTCTTCGATGTCTTCTGAATCCAGTGCGTTGTCCAGAGCATCATTCACCACCTCTTCGATTACACCCGCCTGTAATGAACATGGATGGACACCAATGCCACTTTGACTCACAATGGATAAAAAAAAAAAAAAAAGGAAAGTCGGAAGAAAATGAAAGGTCTTGTCACAAAAAAATATGATAACTTATTCGGTTATTCCCCAATAATGGGTTTGCCTAAGGAGGTATACATACAGGGGGTTATTGAACGAAAAATGGGAAAGATTCTTCTCAATGCAAAAATAAACAAGGAAAATCAAGTGTGCTACATATAAATCAAGTTTCATCCAAATTTACTTGTGAAAGGAGAATGCGCTTTAACCAAACAGTGAAGATAGGATATCTTCGTAACGCAGGTCAGATACGAGATAAATAGTCAAGCATTCTAATACCGTGAAATTCCAATTTATATAAAGTATGTTAATCAAAATATAAAGAAACACTTGACACACTTCATCTGATAAGATCAACTTCTCGTAGATCTTCACTTGAAAGATTAAGCAATTATGTCTTCAAATTTAGGATATGAAGTATTCATGTGCAGCGATTATTCAAAATGTATGTAATACTATGACATGTCTGCTAAAGAAACATATTTTTCAAATCCACCACAGGTCCTAAGATTAAGATAGCTGACTGCTTAACTAACCCGAATAACGAAGATCCAGACCTATTCTATGACTATCACTAACCGTTTTAGCTAAACGAAGAAAAAAGAAAAGATATCAATTGGGGCAAATAAAATGATAAGAAGTGTTTCATTATAGACAACAATATTTTGTTCTACTAGATCTGACCATGTATTGTCTCTAATAAATAGCAAAAGCTTGGTTGCTCTCATATTGTTGACCCATACACAAGGAGGTAAAGGAAACAGTGAATTTCCATCCGTTATATGAATTAAATAATTTCATATTTTGAATTAGTATCAATGTCACGGTAACTTGAGGAAATAAATTTTTATCCCTAATGGCCTTGCAGAAAGATTTTTTCAATATTTTTTATTGGACTGGCGAAAAATTAAACAGTGAACAACAGGCTGAATTCTACTGATATATTCAGAATATACATATCGCATTCTCGATGTTCTTATAAATTCATGATGATATGAGGGGCTGAGGGCTACAGCTTAACAGCCTAAGAACCCATTTTTTTACAACAGAAAAGGACGAGGGCTTTTTTAGCATATGTTTCGATTTAAAAATAGATAAAACTGAAAATGGTGGTCGTAGCATATTTGCCAACAGAGCAATTTCAAAGAAGCAGTCCTTCCTCTACAATACATTCTTCCCTGTGCATCCTCCTTGACATACCGCAACACAGAATATCAATTAAATGAAGGTTCCACGCAGTTTAACATACCACTTTGCCTTGAGAAAAAGGAAAATGTTCCTCTTTATTGCCAGAAAAAGGTGAAAATTACCTTAGTCATTTCTTTACTGAATTCTTGCATAGTGACAGCCACTTCCGGAGCCTTCATAAGATTATTGACCAGCTTCATGACTTCAGCACTTTTGGACAAATGTCCCACAGTGCGTGCAATGGCTGAAAAATTAGTTAAAAGAACAAAATAAATGGAGATGCTAAGGCCAGTGGAAACATCAAAGAGCAACGGTAAAACAAAAAGAAAACATCCAAGCGGAAAGAGGAAACATCCCTGAGTTTTCTTGCAAAGTTTGGGTTCTGAAAGTTTATATTACAACTCAATTAATATTTTTCCAGTGACTCCACTCAAATAAAGGAAATAATAATATCTACATGGAATAGAATTTGCCCACACCAGAAAATTCTAATCTTAACCTATAAATAATGGAAAATTCTTCATTCATACTAACTCTTCGTGGACTTCTAAACAAGTAAATGGTGAAATGTCAATTTCAAAAGCAACTACCGGTAAAATCTTAACTCTTAACTTCTGCGTTGGGTGGCTGAAAGGCAATTAGTGCACATGTTTTGAAGACATTGGTTAGCATGAAGCAACAAAAGAATCAAAGCTTTTCAGCCATGAAGTTCAAGTTATCAAAATGAGAATAACAGACTGCAACCTGCAAGGAGCATCAGTGGATGCTAGGGAAGAACTGCCAGCAAAAATGTGGGTCAAGGCATCTTTCTTCTGAAGATAATCATCTTCAACATGTTTGTATTATTAAAATGGTGCAGTTTTTTTAAATATGTAAACGAAATCAATTATCTTCATAGTTTAACACATAGCGTGTTCACCACCGAAACATGGAACACAAAAATGATTTCTCCGACTCCAATAAAATCATTTTTATCATTGTTTCACGTGAGTGAAATCTGTCATGACGATTGATTTAAGCTATAAGTGCATCAAGTTATCAAACACTTTCAAAGAAATACAAGAAGTTGATTCTTAATGAGAGAATTAAGTATTCTGTCAGAAAAATTGCATGCAAAAAGCACAAACAGGATTATACCTACACTTTCTCCAAGGTGCATTGATATAGAATTCAACTGTGCTTTGTTTTCATAGAGACGGTTCACAGTTTTTCTAGATCTCACAAGTTCTTTGGCAAGTGCCTGACATGAGTACAGGGTAACATAAAATTATGAACTAGAAATAAGAATTTCTCAATAGGCTTGCATGTGCATTATTAGTAAGATACTATCCGGGTACACCGTTCTGACACAGCAAGCAAAACAAGAATGCATGTGAAATTTTAATGTGATGAAAATTTGAACGAATGTACATGAGCTGCGAGCATCGTGTTTAGAGAACTAGTTTCTAAGAAAAGTTACATGTCTCCATTTTATTCTTTCTTTAAATTATATGCAACAAGGTGCCATTTTGTCTAACAAGCTGCAACAGATTCAATTCCTGAAAACATTACAATGGCATCCAACAGCTCTAGTGGCTCATAATTCCTGTCTTTGATTATAAAACAAAAGTGACTCTCGAGCTTGAAGAACTCTTTAGAGTACACTAACTCTTCTTGTTGCTGCCATGGAAATCTGATAGACTCCTACCAGGTTTACCTATTCTAGAAGGATGGAGAAGAATGTGCAGCAACTGATTCTGTTATTATGGCAGTTGTGGTGGGTAAGTAGTTAGAAAGAATCTATAAATAAAGTGGCAACCAGTAGTGATAGGAGGGAATTTAGTGAGTGCAGTGAGACTTAGTAGAGAACAGCCCACTCAAAAGGCTGCTTGTATCTTTTCTCTATTTCGTGTCATTTCCATTCAATCAAAACAAAGTATATTTGCTGCTATGTTCATCTGTTCATTGCAACTACAGGTGGTTCCTACCAAAATAATTTAACCTGGGAACTTGCCCGAATTTTTGTTCCTTATTTGATATACATGTGAGTAGTTAATTTATTTACAGAGTAACAGAATTCAATCTCAACCTAAGCCCAGATGGTATAAAATGGTCAACAAAATCAAGGGCGAAAGGTCACGATTTTCAATAATCCAACAAGCGAATAACGCTTCTCAATTAAATGCATCACATTGAAAACTCTCTATTGGAAATTTTAAAACTCAATACGATTTGCCATTCCACATTAATGATCTTTTGTAGAATTTAAACTTGTAGGGGGCATATCCTTTCCTTTAATTTGTCAGGGTCTTACACCAATTGCTGCACGCCTACAACCTTGCTGTCATAGGGTAGCTTATATGTATTCAATTCTACTCACATTATTTAAATAGCACTTCTAACTCGTAATGATTGGAAATTTTAGTTCAAAAAATCTAGTACATAATTTTGTGTGTAAAAGGGAAAAATCGATACATGATGCATGGGTAATCTAAAAACCAAAGTTGATGCCCTTTTATCTTTCAATTTACAAATCCTTCAAATACAATGCGTAAAAACAGCTAAAAATCAAAACTTCCAAATAAAATTCAATCAATATCTCGAACAGACATCCAATTGCACAAAATTATGCCAAGTTAACAAAGTAATCACTAATTATCACTCGCTAAAAAATATAAATCATAGCTAACGATTACACAGAACTATAGTCAAAGAACCTTAGCAGAACCCATGTCATTTCTTTTAGCAGCCTCTTTGATCGCTTTCTGTACACCCTTCTCTTCTCTCTGTATATCTAAACAAAACCCACCATATAAAATAAATTAAAATCTCAGTAAACAAAAAATTCGACAATAAAATTTAAAACCCCCCAAAAAGTAATTCAAAAAAATAAACAAAAGAATGACCTCGGATCTGGCGTTCTATGTTGCGGCACTCTTGCCGGAGCTTACGCTGCCAATCTCTCAGTAGTTGCTGCGGGTTTGGTTTCGGCTTCAGAACATTCATCACTTTCTCCATATTGGTATTGCTATCTGGATTTTTCTTTTTCAATAATTATATGTAGAGTAAGATTTGTGCTGTTTACTTGGAATTGGAATCTGATTCTATTATGATTATTGCTTTTCAACAAAACAATTGTAATAAATTGGGAGAACTGCAAAATTATGAAAAACAGAGATGTTAATTAAAAATCGACGCTTTTACCTAGTCAACCATACCAAGAAACCGTAGAAGGATCGTAATGGTGTACTGGAGGGGGTGCGCGTAATGAGGTCAATATACTTCATTTTAAAAAATCATGCTTTTAAATAAGGAACTACGAGTCTACAACCACCATTTAAAAATGATAAAAATAAAAATACTAAACACCCGATTAGAGACAGATTAATTCCATTAATGGGGAAAAAAAATTTTGAATAATATTTTTAAGATATGTGTGATTAAAAAGTCAATTATGCTAGGATGTCTGAAAGAATGTTGATACTCTAGTTGACAGTTTTTTGTATTTTATATTTATGCGGGTCCCACACATTTGTAAGAGTATGTCAACCAGGATGTCACACTTCTTCTGACAAACTAATATTTCCCTTAAAAAGTAGGCAAAAAGTTTAGGATAAATCTACTTGTACACACAATAGTGTACATAACACCCTACACCACCTCTCACATGAAAGAAGACCTACAAATATTTTATTATATGTGGGTCTCCCTCCATATGAGAGAGGTGTAGAGTGTTATGTATACTATTGTGTACATGTAGCACATTCCAAAAGTTTAAGATATATATGTAGAATATTTTATTGTATGAATGTATGGTTGAAAATGATCCGTTTAAGAGAGGTCGAGAATACGTTTTCAATATTGACAAATTTGAGGAAGTCTTTCAAAAATCAAGTCATAAATAAAATAATAATGATGCTTTAATAATATATTCGTTTTATTTATATTACATTTATTTCGACTTAATTTTAAAAAAAAAAAATGAAATGGATAATTTATTAATTTGGTTTAAATTTTTATCACTTCCTATAATAGAGGATTCTGTTATATTTTAACCAAATTCTCTCTCCGAACACCTTGACAGAAACCCACCATCATATATCACATTCCACAACTCGGACCAGATGTATTTTTCATAATTATAATTTCATTCAATCAAAATTTCCTCACAATCTTCATCTTTATGTGCTAATTTTCTGGTTTGAAGTTACAATTTAGTGAGCTTACATTATATTTCGATGCACATCAATCCTACATATTTACAGTAGCTGTAATCTACAAAGTTTTGATTTCGTCCATGGAATTATCAATTGATATAAATTATAATCTATAACTTGTGAACTCTAATACATGACATGTAACATTTGAATTGTAACATGTGATTTGGGAACTAAACATGCATAGTTGGTAATTGTTACAAATTCAGAATGCAAAATGTGATCTTAAATCAGTGACATGTAACCATTAACCTGTGGCCTATGGCAAACAACAATTCAAATGACATATATATTTAACCATAACAAACACATACAGTTTGCTGAAAAGCAAATAACCTCAAAATGAAGTAAATTTCCCCAGCAACATGAACAAACTAAAACAATTGTAATACTCAAATGATCACGAATAAATTAGTCATAGATATTCTTTAACTTGCTTGGAACAAATAGTCTGTTGTTGTAGCTTTTATATTCACGTCTACATTGTATGTAGCCAATTGAGGTATGTAGCGGAAACAAATAGTACATAACTTAAGTCACGGATGTAAAAGGGTCCAATCATAGTTCTGGTTTGTAATGAAAATGTCACAGGCCACAATCGTAAATGTCATGGATCAAAATCGTAGAATAATTGAAGAACAATCAATTCATATTCGAATAACCATGTGACAAATAATTGAATAGCCAAATAACAATTTGGTTACAAATGGAGAAAATGGCCTGTCACGATTGGAGAAAATGGCAGGTCACCATTATAGAATGAGAATAAAACTCAGATCACAATCAAACAAAGTCAAGTTACAATCAGGTTACATGCAAAGAACAACTTCAACCAAAGTCAGTTCACCTAAAATCAAAACAAAATTCGGTCACAATCACCAGTAACTTTGAAATACGATTTACCCATAAACCAATCCTTCCATAAAATAGGTTTTAAATAAAAGAATTAACAATGAATTAATTTACTTTCTTGGAATTCGATTTTACATAGAGCCCGAAGGTATTGGATTTTTTTTTAATCAAGATCCAATATTGGATTTGGTTATTTTTCTATTATCACGCCCTTTACGAGCCCCATCTTCTTTCTTCACATCAACACTCATTGATAAAATCATCTTGATATGAGCTTATAAGCATTTAGGGTTCAAAAGAAGCTACTATTGTTGAAAAAAAGTATAGTGAAATTATGAACTGATAACTTATATGGAGATATTTCACCGGCAATGAAGTCCTTGAGTTAAATGTTTCATTAGCCACTGAACTTTGTATGGTGTCTCGACTTACTCACTGAACTTCAAAACTTATCCCGTTGGCCACCGAACTTTAGTCCGTTACTTCTCATCACTCACCGGTTCAAATCTGTGAAGTTACGGTCCTTCGTGACAGACGAAAAGTCCACGTGGTCCGTTAAATCAGCCAAAATGTTTAATTTGTGCCCAATCAGCCTCCACGTCAGGTTGAAACATGCCTTTGCCATATAAACATTAACCTTTCACGCCTTTTACCCTTAATTTCATCATTTTCCCTCTTCTAATTTCCTCCCAAATTCGACTGCTTCATGAACCACGACGGTGAAGAACCCTAAGGTTGAAATCAGCGACCATCTTCACCAAGATCTCTCGAGCCTTAATCAAATTTCTTGTTCTGAGTATAGCACGAGAACTATACGTGCGCATAGAACGTGAAGAAGCCATCCACTTCTTCTAGGTAAATCGTGGTTTGGGAAGCAGGTAATACGCACCCGAATTTTCTCTTTTGGGAATTAGAAAAATGAAAATATAGTGGTATTGCTGTAACCTATGTTGATACAGATGAAATCTTGAATCTGTCATTAGCTCAAGTCGTGATTCTCTGTCATTAATTCGATTTTATTTCTGTTTGGTCAGGGTATTTTTACTGCGCTTTCAGTTTTGCCCTCTTTTGATTTCATGTAAGTTGATGATTTTTTTTTATTTTTTTTAAAATTGAAGCAGCTTTAGGGAAGCAGGTTACAATTGGCATGTGTGGTATTAAATTGAAGCCCTAATTTAATTCCCACCAATATGATGAAATCCTAATTGATTAAATTATTTGTATTATTCTTTTCATGATTTTGTATTCCTGAGTAATTGCAGTGGAATTATGTATTTGTGAATGTCATCAGGGATATGGAAAAATTAACTATTTTGAGAATTTTGGTTTTCTTTTCTGTTTATTGTGGGTTAGTAGTTGGCTTTCTGTTTCTGTGGGTTTTTTTTCTTCCTTTTTCCATGTTTTGCTTCCTTGTTGATTTGCACTAGTGCTCTCCAGTAGCCGACTTAAATGTGTGTTTCTGTTACCTTAGGTTGTTCTGCAAGGATCGGTTTGTGTAGAGGAGTACGCCAAATCCAAAGCTCTGGGACGAGTGTCACTTTTATCATCAGGAAGAACTGTTGCGCTTGGTTTTTGTCACGCAGATAATGAAAACCCAAGAATAATTTCGATAGGAGATAATTTGCATGGTTGCAACCAACAATCTGTGAAAAATCAAAGAGAAGTTCCAATTGAAGATTTGTCTGGTGTATTAAAGGATTCACATAACCGAACAAGAGAAAGTGGAAATGTCATTCAATGTTACTATCCGCAAGGGTAAAGGTCATGTAGAAGAGAACGGGAAATAGAAGGGAATAGCTCGGTGAAATTAGACCGCCTAAGTTGTTGATTAAAAAAATGTTATAGTATTTGTCAAGTTGGACCAATGTTATTGTATCCGTTAAGTGTTTTTTTAAATATGCCGTTGTATGCACTTCTTATAAAGTTTGAATTGATTTTTTTGACCTGAGATCTTACCATTGTTGGGGAATTGAATTGATTTGATTTGATATTTTACCATATGTATGTATGATTGTCAAAAGCTAATATAGTTATGGCAACAGCAACATAAACATACTGATTTCATCCAGTGCTTTAAACATCATTCATATCAACATCTGGTGCTTTAAATAGTCATGGCAGCAGCCACACTGATTTCATAAATGTATTGGACAAAGTTGTACCATCCCAATCCGATTTCAATTTACATGCCAAAAGCAAAACATTGGACATTACAAAATACAAATTCAATTGAAGTAACAGCCACTGAACTGTTGACTTGAGTACAAGGCTACTTCACAATTGTTCCATCCTTGATCTGCTTCGAATTGTTGGTGTGGTATCTCTGCTTCACAATTTAATGAAGCAAATTGTAACTGTTTCCATGGACAACCAGTCCCAGGTCCTATTACCATGAATGGAGGACAAAGGATTAAGATAATGATTACAAATGCAATTACCAAATTCAGATAATGTAGACAATCTAACTAAGGAACACATTAAAATAAGTTAAATATAACCAAATTCAAAATCAGATTACATTATATTCATCACATTCAAATCACGGTTCTATGTTTCTGATCTTCTGGTGTCACAAAATCAATAGAAAAAAAGTGTTTAAAAACCTAAAAAATTGATGAAATCTACCAAAGACTACACATATATACCATCCATCTGTGTGATATTGTCATCCCTCTCTATTAGCTAAGTCTGAATTTCTTCATCTCCTCGGAACCCATGACCAACTCTAACAAAGAAACCACCATTAACCTTGCCAGAGAGCCCCCAGCAACACCTATCCGTGACCCATTTAACAACATCGAGACATCTGGATTCTTCAACTTTCGAAACCGACATTCAGCAATACTTCCAGATTGCATCCATTTCCACGACATCTTCTCAGTAACACGGAGAAATACGTACCCAGGAAAACACAAAATCGGTTGGGGAATTACCTTCGCATTGTCCGTCCATTCAGGCAAACTCCAGAAGAAGGAAATGGGTACGGCTTCAAATTCACGTTCGATTGGGCACGTATAGTTCTCATGCTATACCCAGAACAGGAAAATTGTTTAGGGTTCGACAGATTTTTGTGATTATGGTTACTGATTTCAACCTAGGGTTCTTCAATTTGGGGATTTTGCAAGTCGGGCTCGTATTTGGGAGGAGACTGGAGAGTAGAAGAGGTGAAACGAATTGAGTTTAGGGGGTAAAAGGCGTCTTTGACAATCTGACGTGGACTCTGATTGGGCACAAATTAAACATTTTGGCTGATTTAACGGACCACGTGGACTTTTCGTCTGCCATGAAGGACCGTAACTTCACAGATTTGAACCGGTGAGTGATGGGAAGTAACGGACTAAAGTTCGGTGGCCAACGGGATAAGTTTTGAAGTTCAGTGAGTAAGTCGAGACACCATACAAAGTTCAGTGGCTAATGAAACATTTAACTCGAAGTCCTTCGATTTCAAATTTTCCTCAACCAACGTGGATGAAGCGATTCAAGTATGGCCTCTCTCTCTCTCTCTCTCTCTCTCTCTCTCTCTCTCTCTCTCCCTCCCCCTCTAATATTGGTGATGTAATGATAAATTAATCATAAATTTAATAATATTATATTATATAATTAAAATTAAATAATTTAATTATAATCTGATTGTGAAATAATAAAGTTAAAATATGATTATTAAACTTGAAAGTTAAAAAATGGGTGGGTGTGTGTGTGATTTTTTCTAAATTAAATTAATAGGAATCAAACAGGTCCTAATGAACTTGAAAGTTATACAATTCACAAGCAAGTCCATGGATTAATGATCCTCTCAAGTTTTCCGTCTCAGTGGCCTAATTTTCAAGAACCTTGCTTCAAGTACATTGTATTTGACATGAAGTTTGACACTTCTCTCACATTCAAAAGGTGGGGTCCACGATTAAAATAATCTCAGATTCCACATGTGAGGGGAGTGTCAAACTTCATGTCAATGAAGAATGTACACAAAGCATTTTTCAATTTTCAATTCAAAAACTTGCCTGCAAGATAGAAAAAATAAAACGACCCAAAACACATGAGGCACATATACCAACATGAAATGGTATGACTTATAAAACATCAAAGATAATTATAATGAAAACAGTTCATCTTTTATCGATGAATTTTGATAAATAATCACGACCTTAACTTAACCTAATGGTATATATGAATTATAATTTTTTTTGCTTTAATATTGTCCTAAGGCTATGATCTACACTATACTATACACGTTGAAACCTTTATCTAAAAGGCTAATTTGTTAAAAGATGGTTCAATTCAACAAGTTTCACTCATTTTGAGGTCGAATTTATATTTTTATCATAAATTCAATATAAAAAATTCTGACCGTCACTTCTCTAAAAGCATGATTCTTTCACCCATTTGAATCTATACATTCTGTGATCTCTTACTCTCAAGTTCAAAACTCTCAAGTTCAAATGTTTACTCATCGTTTAACACAAGTTAGATTTCTACTCATTGTAGTCACTTAATCACTTTCGAGATTTTTCGATAGTATAGAAATATTAAGTGGTGCGAGCTGAGCGAGGTAGCTCGCTCCAAGCTCTTCAACTCGTTTGCGAGCCAGTTCATCATAAGTTGGTGAAAAAGTAATTTCAGTAAAATATATATAAAATTGACAAGTCGCGAAAAGTTCAAGAGCGGGCTCGACTAGTCCCATTTATCCCTCTAAAATAGTACCAAAGATCCTTGTGAGTTTTGTCTTGACCCTTTATCGGATAATGCAAGGTGTTCATAACTCACCATTCAAAATGAGATTTTCGAATTATATGGACAATGTTCTAAAATTTATTTAGAAGGCCAAAACAAATTTTAAAATAGTGTATTTTGTAAGGTAGTGTTTGTGTTATTCTCAGGGACCCGTGACACTCCTCCTTCACAATTGCACGTTAAAAGGTATCCAGCATTTCTGAGCTGCCAGACTGTAGCATCTCTATATCTTGTCCCCCCATCTCCTGCAATTATATATATTCTCTGCCTCGTGACTCGCTCCCTTAAATTCAATTTTGCATTCAAAGTCACTGATGAAAAATGTGAAAGCCTTTATTCTAACTTTGAAACCATCACTTGCGATGTTTTAGTCCATTTCGAACTGTCAGAAATCTATTCGAGAATAATTAATGTTAGGTATTTTAGTGATACCTAAAGAATCTTCTAGACGATGATAAAAAATCATGATCCGTTTCGTTTCATAGGTTTTAAGTCGGGATTGAAATATATATTAAGATCCACACCACAATTGTAGTAACCCAATTAAGTTGGGTATTTAGAGAAAATCGACTCGTTAAGACTAGGTGCTCAATACCTAATTGAAAATGGACGTGTTAGTTAGAGATATACCCTATTCCTAACTTTTGGTAACCTACCTTATTGTATTGATACCCATCTCGTGAAGATTTTCTTGAAAAATCTTGAAAATTCGTTTTCCCCCTTTTGACCTATTTATAAGAGACATCTAACCCTAGAAAAGACTCTCACTTGCTTGAGAAATCGTCCATTGATCTGTGCTATTGAGAAACCTTCTTGCTTTGTGCCTTGAAACCCTCTTTTTTGCCCTTTGTGTGCAATATACCTTTGTGTATATCTTGGACTCCGAAAATTTTTAGTTGGTGTTACCTTTGTGGTTGTGGATCGATATTTCTGAGCCTAAGATTAAATGGGGATTATTGTTTCTTGTTTCTTCATCTTCTTCTTCAATTTCTCTTGTGTTTTTTATTGGATTTCTTTGTTTATTGTTTAAGTAATCTCTTACTCTTCAATTTGTTTGATTGTAGGATTAATTAAACTCTTATAATTAAGAATACAATAGATCTGAACTCTTAATCTTAGTGATTCAAGATTAACGTAAATTAAACTAATTGTTCGATGAATCCTAATTCAATTAGCAAGTCATCGTTACAAACAAGGCAAAAAGTTTGCCAAACATCGAATTGAGTCTATGAAACTATATAATTAGTAATATAATAGTGGGATTGACAGTGTTTTAGCGACCCTATTACCGTATAAACTAATGACCATCATTAATTTATATGAATATCATATTCATTTTGTAATTTTAAGGCCAACCCAAATCGTCCCATCTGATAACTACGATATCACATGTAATCCTTCCTAAAAGTTAGTAAATCATGAACATATTTAAACCTTCGGTCGGGGAAGATTTTTTAAACAATTTAATTTATAAATGGATAGGAATTAATTGAATAAGTAGTAAATAAGTTGATAGTACTTGTAGATTTATTGAAATGTGTAGTTAAAATAATCAAATTTTGCCAAACGAAGGCTAATAAGATCAAACAATTTGAGTATAGAACCCCGCTAGACGTACAGAGGGGCATCTACTAAATGTTTTACAGACATTTCATAATGATGGGTCGGTATTTTTTTTGGCCATTTTTTAATTACATGGGGTCCCATGTGAGGGATCTGTACAGGATCTATAATATCAGATCATGTACATCCAGCATTAGTCTTGAGTATATGTATCACATTGAAGAAATTAAACTCATGTTTGGTAAAGATTAAAATTAAAATTTTAATATATTTTGATAAGCGTTTGTAAAATATGTGGCTGAATACTTGTGCTATGTGAATATGTGGTTGGAATTATTTGTTGAATCTAAAATAAATTAAAATTTTAATTTTAATTTTCTCCAAATAAGGGCTAAATAATCGATGAAATTTGAGAACTTTCGTTAACTTCTTTATTATCATGATAATATACAATTTAACTTACCAACAAATTATTACAACTTATATTCAATCACACCTCTATTTTATTTTCCACAAAAAATATTCGTCTTCACATGTACAACAGGAAACCTATGTCCCACCAAACCGCAAAACAAATCGAATAAGTTCTAGCCAACTCAGAAGTACCATCCCACATGGCAAACAACTAAATCTCAGACTTTTGGGCCCCACTTTCCTCTGTTAGCTATCAGCTGCCTTCCAATATACACGTGTCATACTCTCATTGGTCAAAAACACCATATTTTTTGTGGGACCTGTCGATCTTCTCTGATAGGGCTACCATTATCTGCCACGTCGCATCACCTTCGACCATTGGATCATTGAAAAGTAGGGCTTTCCTAACATCTGGGTCCCACAAATTTCTTTGAATGGAAGTGAGATTGGTGGCTGCCACGTCTCCAAGTAGATCCCCCAGCCTTGCCACGTCCTTCTCCGCCACCGTGAGAGATATCTCCGCCCATGGCAAGGCGGAGGGGAAGGGCAACCGGATGCCATCCGCTATGATTACCGGCACACATCCTAAAACAATTGATTCAACTATTCTTGGACTCCATGGGGCCCAACCCAATGGACATAAACAAAAAGTTGACCGTAAAATCTCTGACTGGTAACCGGCAAATCTCTGCCTTTGTAAGTAAAACCTCCGGTCATTGCCATACTTCCGCCATATCTCCGTCCTCACCCGCCTGAGAAGAAAAATTCGATTCAGGGTTAAACTCGTCATCCCAGATGCCAACATCAATGAAAAGGTGGTTGGAGTAACATATTCTTACTTGCTGTAAAAACGACCGCTGACATTCTTGGGATGAAGTTCCATTTTACCCCTGAAGAATGCCAAAATGTCACGCTGGCCGTTCAACGGCGACCTTTTCAGGGTGGTTCGCACACTTTCTGGAGAAACATACGGCGGAATCACCACATGTTCCACTTCTTGACATGGGTGTTTATACTTCACCCCAAATGTTTGCAATATGATTGAATTCTTCAAAAATTCAGGCACCCCATCTGCCATGGCCACATCCTCCTACAAATAACATCAAAACTTCCATTAAAAAAAAAACCATTATTATTATTATTATTTTGCAGTAATTATTAGTTATAAATTTATAATCAACTTTTTTGCATACCAAGGTGTGAAAGCAAGAACCAAAATCATGGGACGCAACGAAAACATGATCAGAACCACTGCTTCGATTCCAGAAGGGAAGTTCAGAGGAAATGAGTTGAATAGCAGAAGAAATGAGAGAACGGGCATGGCCAATTGCAGGGAAGCCATTAACAGTGCTGAAATTGCATGATACATAAACAGGGATAAAGAAAAAGTCAGCTTCCCATGGGTCTAATGTCCGAATATCGTTGTTGTTCATCAAGCTTTTATGTATCGCAACCTCAGAAGCAAACAAATGGCTGCTGCATCGCTCGTTAGATAGCCAGTCCGTGTTATACTTCGATGGTAAATCGTAAACATAAACCTTCATCCCCTTCAATGTATCTGAAAGAATATGATCAAGAAAGAAGTTAGCAAAAAGACAAGCTTCTTATCATCTGAATACTGGTTTGAGCTTAATGGATTGGGGATTTTCACCGTTAACACTTCTTACCTTGGGGATTATGAGTGTGTTGGAGAAGGGATGGTTCTTCAATAAGAGCTCGAGAGTGTTGGCTTTTAGAAACAGTATTTCTTGAAACTGAACTGGTAGGTTTATTGTTGGTAATAAGAAAAGAGCTAAAGAAGTAGAAAGATAAAGAGAACCAGAGAATCCATTTGAAATATCTGCTGCAAAAATTACTCTTATCTGCATTTCTGTAATATCTTGTATTATTTTGCAGAAGACTCATTCTCACATAGAACCCTTTAGTGTTCATCCCTCCCTCTCTCTTTCTCTTAAAAGCTTTCAAGAGATCGAAAGAGGTAGGAATGGAGAAGTGGTTGAGATGGGATTTTCTGTATTTGGTTTGAAGGTGTAGTAGAGATTAAGGAAGAATAGGAGGTGATGAGAGATTGGTTATTTGTTGGTATGTTGTTTTTGCTTAAAGAATAATAAAGAAGCAATGAATACAAATTGAATCCTAGATCTGCTAAGCAATTATTTATGTACTTATTGTTTTGTGTGTTTGTAGTATAGTTGGTGTGTGTCTATATACTATCAATATACGGTGATGGGTGGGGGTGGGGGTGGGGGTGGGGGTCTGGGGAGGGCCGGAGGGGTAATTGTATAAGGGAGTTAAATGAGGTGAGTCAATTAGCGCTCGTCTATGGAACGAGCCGATAGCAAATTGGTGTGGTAAACAAAAAGTATAACTCGTCTCATCTATGAGCTCGCATCTTAATGGTGCAAGTCAAGTCGATTCACTATAATTTTTTTCCCACTGAAATTGCATATTTCTCTCGATTTGGTTAGCATGATCAAATCCCTGCTCAGCTCGTTCGTAGAGCAAGTCTAGGCGATTTGCAATTCGCCTTACTTAATACCTAGTGAGATTGTGATGAGAGAATTAAAGTCTCATTCTTTTCGTCATCTCTTTAGAATTACGCCTTACCTAACTTTCATTGAAGGAATTTATTGTCTTGAACAACTTTATTAACTTTGGGTACCTACCGCTTTATTCTTGTCAAATACTTGATAAAAACTCCTATACTCATCACTTTGGAATGTTTAAACAAGCTTTTCGATTATTACAATAGAATACAAATATTCAATTAATTATGATTTATATTAGTTTTTAACTACATGAAATTTACAATATCGAGCTTTCTCTACATGGATCTCCACTTTCAAAGGCAATTGGTTGGCATAAAGAAACAGAAAGATTGTAACGAACAAGATTAAGGCCCTGTTTGGTACCCATTTTTCCTTCATAAAAATAAAAAATATGATCATTATCAATCACATTCAGCCACCATTTTCGATTTTATATCTTTTGTGTGGGACCCGTAACGACTATATTTTTCATTCTCATTCTACAAAGAATGAGAATCAAATGGAAGATTCAGTAATGCATATATAGCCCATTTTTGGTATTCATTTTTGAGGAGAAAATGCATTTTTGAATAGTTGATTGATAGAGAATGTGTGGTTAAAAATTAAGGAAAAGTTTTGGGTTTGTGTGTAATATTATTTTATTGAAGAATGTGTGGTTGAAAAAAAAATACATTTTGAAAAAATTGCTATCAAACAGGGGCTATAATAAAAAATTAAAAGTTCTAAATTTCATTTTTTCTACGTCTTTTCTTTATTATCGTTGGCATAAAGGATCCAAAAAAGAAAAGAAAAAATGAAAAGGCTTACTAGGATAAGCATAATTTTAAGATTATAATGGAACTTCCTTTTCCTTCCAAGTTAAGGAATCATAACATATAGATTTCTTATAAATTTTAAGAAAAGTCCTAGTGATTCTCTTGAGCAAAGTGTGAACAAAGTTTCATATCGTATAAATGGTGAGTTTTGTAAGAAATTGAGTTATTCCATCTAATTTGTTAACCTTTCAGACAGAATTTCAATTTTCTATAAGTGATATCAAAGTTAGGCTCCAAACTTAATCGTGTGAATCCACAAAATAGATCCTCGGTTGCAATTGAACAGAGGTGATTGGCCTTTTGAGTTTGCTTGTAATGGCTAGAAAAATTTATGGTTGGACTCTATAGGTGGTTGGTTGTACCCCACGTAAGGTATTGGCCACGATGCTGAGAATCGTGCCTTGATATAGCACATATTCTTTCTTGATTCGAGGAAGACACTTCATTTGAAGGAGGTTTTTGGGTAAAGTGCGAACATAATCTCAAATCGACTAGACAAGGGATGAATGGTGAATTTACAATGGATTGAGCTACTCAATTAACCTTTAGGGATGAAATTCCAATTCCCTTCAAAAAAAAATTAAAGTATTTGAGTATTCAATACTCTCTATCAATATTTAAATGATATATGTATTAAATCATTAAGATTCATTATTTAATTGAGACCCAAACAAATACATATTAATTAAATAGTGACTGAAAGTATTAAATTTCATACTTCAAAATAACTAATGAATTTGTTCTATTACTCACAATATGGAGGGAGACACGTCTACAAAGTAAAAAAGTTGCAAAAGGCAAAGTTCGAATTTGAAGTGTTGTCAATTCCCCAATAAGGCGTCAAAATATTATAGGTTAAGCACACTGACCTTACAGCCGAAGATGACAACCAATGTAGACATTAGTGTATTAAATAATATACAAGATTTTGTATAGGAGTAATATTATGTAACTCCATTGAAATTATAATCGCAGTCTAGGTGGTGTTAAATAATAGGCAAAATGAAATGTGAAATTAAATGACTTATTTAATTTTACCAATCATTTAACGCCACATTAATGTCACATAAACTGAGGTTGTAATCCCAATGAGACTAAATAACATTACTCTCATATATATATAAACAAAATCTTGTATATTATTTAATACACTAATGTGCGCGCGCGTGTATATATATATATATATATATATATATATATATATATATATATTATGCATTTTTACAATTTAGCTGCTGTTTGTAAAGTATTTGTTAATTTATTGAAATAAAATATGACTATTTTTAAATAATTGATAAATTTAACAAAACGAAGCATTAACGATTATCATCACTTTTGCATGACACATCATTAAAAAGGCAAATATCACTTGTAATGAGAATCCATGCTTGTTCACCTTGTTGTATGTCTCAAGTTGTTCAAAGGTCTCTCTTCTCCGTCTCCTTCTTTCTTGAGCCCTTTCATTCGTTCGAGGGTTTCCATTAAGTAGATAAAGCTTCGAATAAACAACCTTCAATCATTCGAAATAAGTATAGATTGTGACTTATCTCTTTATTTTTCTTTGTCAAAATTGAAGTGGAGCTTCTTGACCCTCTTATTATTCTTAATGATGATTGAGGTTATCAACAAATCGTCAAAAAATAAATTCTTAAGCCTCTATTTAGTTGATATTAAAATCAGATTTTTAGTAAATTTTGATAAAGTTAATGAAATGTGTGTTCGAAAAGTTGTAGATCCTATAAAATGCATGATTAAAATTAATTGTTGATTTTGATTTACATTAAAATTTTAATTTTAATTTCTACCAAACATGGATAAAAATTTTATTTTATTTTTATGTTCTTCATAGAAATTGTCACATACCCCAAATACAAAAGGGTAATTGGCGCAAAACGTCCATACCTTTGATGTTTACTGTGGAAAACGTCCTTACCTATCGATTTTTGGTGCATAACGTCCCTACTTTTACATTTTCTTGCGAAAAACGTCCTTCCGTCCACTTTCCGTTAGAATACACCGTTAAATCTTTGGATAATTAGCACAAAACATCCCTATCTTTAAAGTTTGACCCATGAAATCCAATTTTGACCAATTGAAAAGGGTAAAAGTGTAACTTCACTATTTAACCATTTAAAACAATTAAAACAAATAAATAACTAAAATAAAATAAAAAGACAAATAAATAAAAGAAAAAGTCAACTATCCTCATTCATCACCCAACCCCACCCACACCCACCCCACCCTACCCTATCCTACCCTACCCTACCCTACGCCACCCAAACTCTCTCAGAACCACCAGACTGCCGCCACCACCATCAATCCAAAACCAAACGCCACCAGCACTGTTAAAACCTACACCCAAAACCAAAAATCACACCTTACCATTTCTGTAAACTGATTTGGGGGCGAAAAATTGCACTCAAATTCCCATCAAGAAATCGCAGAAAAATGTTTCTGCAACTCAAATTTCGATGTTCTGTCCATCAGTATACCAACGCAATTCCATATCCACGGGCAAGCTGTCGTGCAGTGAAGGCGGAGATTGGGTTCGGCTCAATATTACTTTCACATTCATCGTGAATTCTGTGGGAGAATTGAGCAGAGAGAACTTAAAACCCTAAACCCTCGAGATAAGGTTAAAATCGAGATTGACGACGTGCTTTGGACTAAATCTACGCCGTGAGATGGCCTTTGTCACACTGTCTCCTACGATTTCATTTCCATTTCGAGTTTTGATTTTTCTGCGATCTTGGATTAATGATGGCGAAAGGGATTTGGTAGTGGGGAAGGTATTGAGGAAGGTGCGGACGGTGTATTTCATGTTGACGATTGTCGCTGTTGCTTCTGTCTTTGTCGTTAGTGGTGGCGATCGGTGACGTGGTGGTGCCGTGCTTGCTGATTCCAAGCTTCAATCAAAGGCAATTGAATGGATATATTTGTGGGGGTTTTTTGATTTCGACAATTTTTGGTGGAATTACAGTAGCAAATGTGGAGGGTGTCGGAACTGGCTTGCCGGAGAAGGTGGATCGAAGGTGGCGCAGTGAAATGGCTCGCCGGAGAAGAAGATTGGGGGGGGGGGTTTGATTTGGGGTGGGGCTGTCTTTTTGGTTTTTTCTTTTTTATTTTTGGGTCCCAAATGGTACAAAATAATGTTTTTCATTTTATTTATTTTTATTGTTTTAATTAATTATTTATTTTAATTGTTTTAAATGGTTAAATAGTGAAGTTACACTTTTACCCTTTTCAATTGGTCAAAATTGGATTTGATGGGTCAAACTTTAAAGATAGGGATGTTTTGTGCTAATTATTCAAAGATTTAACGGTGTATTCTAACGGAAAGTGGACGGAAGGACTTTTTCGCAAGAAAATGTAAAAGTAGAGACGTTATGCATCAAAAATCGATAGATAAGGACGTTTTCCACAGTAAACATCAAAGATAGGAACGTTTTGCGCCAATTACCCAATACAAAATGAAATTACAAACCTATTTGAATGTAGGCACGGTTTATGCCTTTTCATTCGAAAACCATTTTGCTTCGGGATGCCGTTGGAGTCCGAACCAAAATAGTACCCACCTTTTTGCGTTTATTTTCACTCTAACCCTCTCTTTCTTAATTCTTTCTTTTTCCTTTTTGCTTCCTTTATTTTTCACAGTTCCTCGTTACCCACAAATTCTTTCTCTTGGAGAAGTTAATTACACTTCAGAATAACTCCTGGCTATCAATTTAGATCGAATTCCTTGAAAATTCTTGTGGGTTTCTTGAATCGTGAGGATTAATTGATTTCCTTAGGGTTCTGCAAGGAGGATAATATATTACACTATTACAGAATGGAAGGGGATAAAATGGCAAAAAGGTCCTGTTTGCGAAGTTAATTACACTTCAGAATAAATCTTCAGTATCAATTCAGATCTAATTCATTGAAAAGCTACGTGGGCTTCTTGAATTTTGAGGATTTATTTGATTTTCTTAGGGTTCTTGAAAGGGGATTCTATTACAATCTTGCAGAATGCAAGGAGATAAAGTGGCAAAAAGATCCTCTTTGGGAAACATGGTGAGAAGGGGGCTTTCAGACATTACTAATTCTTTGCCACAGCCCAAGTCTTCAATCATTCCTGAAAAGTCACAGCCAGATTCTGCTTCTGCTAAAGACTACATGGATAATCTTGTCAAGGTACTTTTTTTTTTATGCATATTTTTTTTGTTGTTGTTGGATCATGTTCAAAATTATAGGATCTAATGTTATTGCAATTTGTGGGTATTTTTTCTTTTCTGATTATTTTTGTATGCTTTACAAACACAGGAAAATATGGCCATGGTGAAACTTATTCAAGAGAAAAAGTACTTATTTTATTTTTTATGTCTACTTTTTGTTAGCGCTTTGGGTTTTTTCCCCTCACGTTTTTGTAATAATTGGGATTCTTAACATTCTGACAGTAAAATTGTAGAATTGACTGGAATTGAGATTCAGAATTTGAGAGCCTGTCTTCAAAAGATGCAGGTGCAGAACTGGAATCTTGCTCAATCAAATAGTCATATGTTAGCGGTCAGTTGATTTGCATTTTTTGACCAATATATACTACACTGAGGATAACTTGACATTTTTGCGCGATACTTAATTTCTGTATTACGAATGCAGGAACTTAATTTGGGTAAAGAAAGGGTAAGGTCTGGCAAGTTTGGTTAGTTGATTTCCCATGTCTTTGCATTTGTAGTTAATTCATTATTGCTCATCACAGTTAAAAGCGTTACAGCATGAGATTGGGTGTAAGGAAGCACTTCTTAGAACAAAGAATCTTGAACTCAATGTAAGTTCATTTTTTCAGTCAATAGTACAATGAAATGTTATTTGAAATGCTTTCTCCATTCTGTGATTGAAACATAATTTATATTAGTTTGTTCTACTATTAGGCCTAATAAGATGATGTTTGTATATTTGAGGATTGTTTAAGTTGGATCTTTGAATTGAATGTTTATTAATTTCATTTTCCCCCTAATCCCATCCGTGATTGGCTCATGTGTTCTTATCTTGAAAATGCACTGGTATATTTTCTCATTGATCCTGCCTACTGGAACTAAATATCGGTTGAACATCTTTTAGTAAATTTCTAGCTTTGTAGAGATATTCAATATAAGTTTTCTTTTTCTCGTGAAGTAATTTTGGGGAATCTTCACATGTACAATTCAGAAATACCCTGCTTTACATGTTTACATGTGTGCTCATTATCAAACATTTATTGGAGAATTCTCACTAATAGTCCATGTATGCGTTAGACAAATCGGAATCACATTTGTACTGTATTCCTCTGCCATGTTATTGGAATGAATGCCTATTTGTGCATCATGATGGGACCTCAGAATTGAACAGTTCATAATTTTGAGTTCTTGTTTTTACCTGCTAACTTCTGTAGGGCCAGGAAGAAGTGAACATTCAAAACAATCAGTTACAGGTGCAATAGCTGATATTTATTTAAATTTTTCTGCCATTTAAATGATCCTGTATCTCTTGCTAACCATATGTTATGCAATCTTGGAGTAAAGGAACCTAAGGACAACAAAACTTGCAATGCGAAACGGAGGCATAACACTAGAAGTCAATGTACATCTTATTGGCACTGCCCTCTGATTTATTAGGCCTTGTTTTTAGTAATAAATTTAATATAACTTGTGTATTTTGTAGCTTTGGGCCCTTTAACAATATATCAACAAGTTGCTCAAAAAGAGGTGGTGGGGGAAAGCAAAAGGTATTTTACTTAATTTGCAAATGAATCAAGTTGATCTTGAAGTACATGATCTGGATCATTGTGGTTATATGATTGATGTTGATCTTGCTTGTCTTATTTTGCTGTCTTGAATGGCGGTGTCTAAAATGTTATCATTGTTTAAATTTGTCATCATCATCAGGTTTACCCTTATCTCAATTGGGAATAAGCATACAATGGGATTATACTTTACTTTACACTATCTTTGTTGTCATCACTAACATCTCTGTGTTTTTAATTCAGACGCTGTCTAAGAAGACAATCTGCTAGTTCTAGAATCCAACAGCAGGAACCGAATGAGAATTTGTTTGAGATAGAAGATGTCAAGTTTCCAGTTGCCATGCCTGCAAATAGTCCAGTTTGTACGGACAGATCACCTCAAGTGTCTTCATCTAACAAAAAAGAAGAGTTTGAATGTCGTCGTGACTCCGATTTTGAAATTCAGGAATCACGAAGAACTTCTATTACGAGACCAATGCGAAGAGCAGTCGAAAAAGTTCAATCCTACAAAGAACAACCTGTTAACATCAAAATGAGGAGAACTTGATGATTTGAGTGCATTTTAGAGCATCCATGATCCCTAGATATTAAAAATGGATAATAGGCTGTGAAAATTCTTGCTGCGTGTCTCCTTTAGTATGATTTTATTTAGTTTATGGGATATTTTTTTCTTTATATTTTGGTTCTGTTTTATCTGTCACTCATCTAGAGTATGTATATGTAGAGGGTGATTTGTATGTCCCAGCCTTGTTATTAACAATCTTGTTGTTCGTACAGGAAAGTGGTTTACCACTTCCCTAACAGACTCTCACATTTGTGAGGGTCCCACCTTTTTTTTTTGCATTGTTTATTCATGTGGGTCCCACTACATGTGAGTGGATGTTAACCAAGTGGTGATGAATAATTCTGTACAAGTAGATTAATTCTGTTATTAATCGATTATATGTAAAAGTTTCTGTTTAGGATTCCTTGGTTCTTGGATCTTGGCAGTGGTCCTTATCCAAAAAAAAAAAAGAAAAGGGTCTTGGCAGTGGTAAATGAAACCAAACCCTGTTGCTGACTAAAGTTCTGTTAGAGAATTTCAGTCTTTTTAATACTCCCCCGTCTCATTTATACATGCTTAATTTCCTTTTTTTTTCCGAGTCCCAAATATGTAGTCTTGTATCTTAATTTAGAATATTTTGTCTTGTACCTCTGCTAATATACCTTTATTTAATATGTCTAGTTATAATCATTTCTTTCCACTTAATTTGCCTATTTCTAGAAATCATCCAAATATATGCACATTTCTCAATAATTTTCCTACTTCTTGAAATCGATTTTCAAATTATTTACTAATTCCAACAATTATTTATTACTAATTCTTAAAATTTAAATAGGGGTAAACTAGAAAATTTTTTGACAAAAATTATTTTTTCAATAATATTAAATAAGATTTTTTAATCCGTGTGAAAACAACAAACTTATATAAATGAAACAGAGGGATTATAAGAAATAGATAGACAGTTTTATTTAATTTGAAATAAATAATAGAACTAATAAGCGAATAATTGACAAAAAAAAAAACAGCAGTGCTTGCTGTACAGGGCCTGTTTCACAGGCCCTGTACAGGGCACTCACATACAGGGGGGGGGGGGTGATTGATTTTTTTTGTTTAAAAAAATACCCCACATGGGCCCACCCCAAAAATTGAGTCTGGCCTGTACAGGCCCTGTGAAATAGGGCCTGTACAGCCAGCATTTTTCAAAAAAAAATTACTAATGACCGAACTCATGTCATTGACAGAATTCCAACTTAATAGTGTGGATCGCTTAGGACATGACAGTAAATCAATGCATTTTTTCTGTTTATCTGACATATATCAGATTTCTGCTTCATTTATTGTACAACTTTCGACTTCCAATTAATCGTTTCGAAGTCCAAATAGTGATTAAGTTCTCAATAACCAGAGTAATGGTGTATTGTGAATTGAAAAATTAACCTTTTGGAACTTGAAGAAAGACCAGTTAGGGGTAAATTAACCTTTTGGAACTTGAAGAAAGACCAGTTAGGGGTACCCATAAGTTATTCTTGGATATTTCAATAGCCAGAGGGCACAGAGAACAGACGATAATAATAATTGTAAAGGAAGCACCCAGTGTTCATATAAATAGGCCCCGAGTTTCTCTTCCAATTTAAGAGACTCAGTGAACAAAAACAAACAAGTATGGCTGAATCCAAGGTGAGTTTGAAGCTTTTGATTGATACAAAAAGGAAAATTGTTTTATTTGCTGAAGCTGGCAAAGACTTCGTTGATTTCATCTTTCACGTTCTTTCGTTGCCAGTAGCTACAGTAATTAGGGTTCTTGGAAAACAAGAGATGGTGGGCTGCTTGGGAAATCTCTATGGTAGTATTGAAAATTTGAAAGACTCCTACATTCAGCAAGGCCAGACGAAGGATGTAGTTTTGAACCCGAAGGTTCCAACTCCCATTACTTCGGTTCCTCTCTTACTTCTCAATGATACTGCAACTGAGAAGAGCTTTTGCAGATGCCCTCGCGGTTGTTCTAATTATATTACTGATGACCCCACTGTGAAGTGTCCCAATTGCGGTAACTGTATGCAGCAGCAGATGAAATACATTGCTCCTGCCTGCGTGAACCAGGAGTTGAATGAGGGTGGAGGATTTGTGAAAGGAGTGGTGACTTACATGGTTATGGATGATCTGATGGTAAAGCCTGTGTCCACAATTTCAAGCATTGCTCTACTGAACCAATTTAATGTGAAAGAAATGGGTGCACTACAGGAAAAGGAGGTGAACTTTGGGATGCCTGAGGTAGTATTAGGCAATAAAATGGTTTTTATATCGATTATTCATAACTATTTTTTATGTTGTTTCCAGTTTTAATTCCTTCTTCTTCTTCTTCCATTTTTTTTTCTCAGGCTTTGAAGCTGTTGAAGGCATCTCTTCGCACCAAGAAGGTTCTAACGACTGTGTTCCTGAATGATATCTGAACACAAGAATGCTCTCTACTACCTATTTCATTTAAGGATGATGACGACCTTGTTTGTTTTTCACGAACAGTTTTTGTTTCTTGGATGAAAATGAAATGTTATTTTGGGTTATTCTGGTACTATATGCCTGTGAAATGAATGGAATTAGGGTCAAAATACCAAATGAAAATAGAATGTTTCTTTTCTATTCTGAGGAAGTGTGTATCTTACTATAAAATATTTGTGTTACGAAGTGTATGGGTTCTTTATACATCGAGGTAGTGGATATTACAAAATGTGTAAATAAAAAATGTGTTTAATTAACTTTAGAAAAATTATAATACTTAATAGAAATTAAGATAGAAATAATAAAACAAAAAGGTTCATACTAATTTTAAAAAAGATAAAAAAAAAAAAAAAAAAAAAGGAAAAGAAAAGATCTATACTAATTACACCATCAAATATTGATGGAAATAATTATGAATATATCATGAGAATTACCTCTATACCAACTTGAAGATGAATATTCACATGATAATCATATTTCGTGACTTGTCTTAAATTGTGGCAATAATATCAAATAACAATTTTTATTTGATGCTAAATTCTTCGTATCAAACAAACATGCACGAAGTGTATAAATAAATATTGAATCATGCTTCCAACTTACAAGTCGAGTCTTTCATAGACAACAATGGCAGAAACCAATGTGACAATGAAGTTTCTGGTCGATATAAAAAGAAAAAAAAGTTTTATTCGCTATAGCTGGAAAAGACTTCATTGATTTCATTCATCATTTACATTCTTTCTAAGCCTTTAGCTTATGATATTTGGTTACAAGGCAAACAAGAAACAATGGGCTGTTTAGGCAACCACTATGAAAGCATTGAGAATTTGAAAAATACTGCAGAGAGTGCAACTTACATGATAACCTGTGATTTTGTAGTGAAACCTATTTTTGCGGTAACAAGTACCTTTGATTGTTTCAACAAGTATAATGTCATGGAATCGATTGACCTTGAAGAAAAGGAGGCAATTGTAGGATTGAATGAGGGAATATTAAGAAATTGATCATTTCTCAATAATTTAAACTTTTATTTTTTATGATGGTAATCGGATTTGATTTTATTTTTTTTTATTCTTAGGTTCGGAAGATGTTGAAGGCATCTTTAAATTCCGAAGACGTTCTAATTCCTGTGTTTATTGGAGGTGGCTTAGCCAAATTGAAGGCTTTAGGCGAAAACTCTAGGGGGCCTTATTGAAAATAATAAAAGATTTGTTTGAAAAGATTAAATAATATTAATCTTTATTGAAATATTATGTTATTTGAGAAAATTTATTTACTAGTAAGAGAAACAAAGGGCAGAAATATGAGACATTAGGCGACTGTCTGATTTGTTTAATAGTTGAAATTGTCTCTAGTGTTTTCTAAAGATCTATTAGTCAAGAAAGTGGTTGACTCTTTACATATCACTAGATTTTATATATGTAATATATTTCATTTTGTCTAATTGATAGTGCAATGTTGAGATAAAAAATTTAATTTCTACCAAATGGGAAGCCAACTGACTCCTATAACTAAATCATACTTAAGACATGTCTTTGTTTGTTTTTTTTTTTTAAATCTCTATTATTTGTCATCTCATTTTAAGTGATCCTCCTCAATCTCGATATTTTTAAATTGTGGAGAATCGGTGAGGCAAGTAACACATCTAATTTTTATTTTTTTGGTCATTTTCGTAAGATATGAGTACTTACCAAACAGAAAGTAGTTTTTATATCATGTGACTTGGCACATGCACATGTTTGGGAGTTGTTTATAATCGATTTAATTTATAAATAGCTAGTCTCAAAACTTAATTTAATAATAATTAATTAAATTAAATATATCATCATAGTCGTGTCAATGGAGGTCAAAAGCTACCTCTCAACTAATAAGAGCTAAATATTATCTCGTCATTGACATGGTTTTGAGTCTCTTTGGTGGGTCAAGGGTTATATTCAACAAATTTTATAATCATGTCACCGTTTGGTACCAATTTTTCCTCCATAAAACTAAAGAATATGACCGTTATCTATCACATTCAGTCACCATTTTTTACTTTCCATCTCTTGTGCGGAGCTCATAATAGCTATATTTTTCATTCTCATTAAGTAAAGAATGAGAATCAAACGAAGCCTTAATTTCTGACAGGAAAAAAAGTCAACTTATCATGCTTTGATTGTATGTAATTGCTTTTTTATATGAAAAACTTGAACAAAAATTAAGACGAATAAATAAATAATAAAATGACTTGTATTATTTTGTTGACACTCGATCAATCTTTAGTGTTTTTGTTTAATATAAAACTATTGATAATACAAATTATGTTTTTTTTTTCTTTACATTCAATCAATAAAATGATAGAATGGTGGTTATAATGACATTACATTTTTCTTAAATGCACCATATTTTAGTTGTATTAAAAGTTTTTAATCATTATTAAATGTCAAGTTTATGTCCTTAACTTCCATTACCTTCTTATTTTTAACGTTAAGACCTGTTTGATAGGCTTTATTTTCCATGAAAGTTGAAAATGAAATTCTAACCTCCACTTTTTGCATGTTTGATTGGCCAAATTTTCTTGGCAATTGATTTTCTACCAACCTCCCTCCAAGTAGCCCATTTTTCACCTTTTTGATGAATTTATTTTTTCAATTGTAATAAATTATATTCCTTTAATTGACAATTTTAATGAAAAATAAAGTCAAACGTACACCAAAAGATAGAAAAATTCAACATTTTTTAGCTGAAAAATTATATCAATCAAATACAATTAATTGACAATTCTCAGTAAAAACTAGGTTTGGGCGAGGTTTGGTTTGGGTTGGTTTCAACTCCAACCCGAAACCAAAATCAAATTAGTCGGTTTTGATAAATTTCAACACAAACCAACCCAGTCTAACTGTTAAACCAAACCGAACCAAACCAAATCGGTTTGGATAGTCGGTTTGGACTTTTAGTTCAAATTAATTTTTTTTTAGACAAATTGGAATCACATTTGTAATGTATTCTCTGCCATGTTATTGGAGTGAATTCCTACTTGTGCATCATGATGGGACCTCAGAATTGAACAGTTCATAATTTGGAGTTCTTGATTTTACCTGCTAACTTCTGTAGAGCCAGGAAAAAGTGAACATTCAAAACAATCAGTTACAGGTGCAATAGCTGATACTTATTTAAATTTTTCTGCCATTTAAATGATCCTGCATCTCTTGCTAACTATATGTTATGCAATCTTGGAGTAAAGGAACCTAAGGACAACAAAACTTGCAATGCGAAACGGAGGCATAACACTAGAAGTCAATGTACATCTTATTGGCACTGCCCTCTGATTTATTAGGCCTTGTTTTTAGTAATAAATTTAATATAACTTGGTATTTTGTAGCTTTGGGCCCTTTAACAATCTGTCAACAAGTTGTTCAAAAAGAGGCGGTGCGGGAAAGCAAAAGGTATTTTACTTAATTTGCAAATGAATCAAGTTGATCTTGAAGTACATGATCTGGATCATTGTGGTTATATATGATTGACGTTGATCTTGCATATCTTATTTTACTGTCTTGAATGGCGGTGTCTAAAATGTTATCATTGTTTAAATTTATCATCATCATCAGGTTTACCCTTATCTCAATTGGGAATAAGCATACAATGGGATTATACTTTACACTATCTTTATTGTCATTACTAACATCTCTGTGTTTTTAATTCAGACGCTGTCTAAGAAGACAATCTGCTAGTTCTAGAATCCAACAGCAGGAACCGAATCAGAATTTCTTTGAGATAGAAGATGTCAAGTTTCCAGTTGCCATGCCTGCAAATAGTCCAGCTTGTACAGACAGATCACCTCAAGTGTCTTCATCTAACAAAAAAGAAGAGTTTGACTGTGGTCGTGACTCCGATTTTGAAATTCAGGAATCACGAAGAACTTCTATTACGAGACCAATGCGAATTGCGAAGAGCAGTCGAAAAAGTTCAATCCTACAAAGAACAACCTGTTAACATCAAAATGAGGAGAACTTGATGATTTGAGTGCATTTTAGAGCATCCATGATTTTAGATGTTAAAAATGGATAATAGGCTGTGAAAATTCTTTCTGCGTGTCTCCTGTAGTATGATTTTATTTAGTTTATGGGATATTTTTTTCTTTATATTTTGGTTCTGTTTTATCTGTCACTCATCTAGAGTATGTTTATGTAGAGGGTGATTTGTACGTCCCAGCCTTGTTATTAATCGATTATATGTAGAAGTTTCTGTTTAGAATTCCTTGGTTCTTGGGTCTTGGCAGTGGTAAATGAAACCAAACCCTGTTGCTGACTGAAGTTCTATTAGAGAATTTCAGTCTTTTTAATACTCCCCCATCTCATTTATACAGGCTTAGTTTCATTTTTTTTTTTTTTTCTAGTCCCAAATACATAGTTCTATATCTTAATTTAGAATATTTTGTTTTGTACCTTTATTAATATACCCTTATTTAATATGCGTAGTTATAATCATTTCTTTCCACTTAATTTGCCTACTTCTAGAAATCATCCAAATACATGCATATTTCTCAATAATTTGCCTACTTCTTGAAATCGATTTTCAAATTCTTTACTAATTCCAACAATTATTTATTACTAATTCTTAAAATTTAAATAGGGGTAAACTAGAAAATTTCTTGACAAAAATTATTTTTTCAATAATATTAAATAAGATTTTTTAATCCGTGTGAAAACAACAAACTTATATAAATGAAACAGAGGGGTTATAAGAAATAGATAGACAGTTTTATTTAATTTGAAATAAATAATAGAACTAATAAGCGAATAATTGACAAAAAAAAAAATTACTAATGACCGAACTCATGTCATTGACAGAATTCCAACTGAATAGTGTGGATCGCTTAGGACATGACAGTAAATCAATGCATTTTTTCTTTTTATCTGACATATATCAGATTTCTGCTTCATTTATTGTACAACTTTCGACTTCCAATTAATCGTTTCGAAGTCCAAATAGTGATTAAGTTCTCAATAACCAGAGTAATGGTGTATTGTGAATTGAAAAATTAACCTTTTGGAACTTGAAGAAAGACCAGTTGGGGGTACCCATAAGTTATTCTTGGATATTTCAATAGCCAGAGGGCAGAGAGAACAGACGATAATAATAATTGTAAAGGAAGCACCCAGTGTTCATATAAATAGGCCTCGAGTTTCTCTTCCAATTTAAGAGACTCAGTGAACAAAAACAAACAAGTATGGCTGAATCCAAGGTGAGTTTAAAGCTTTTGATTGATACAAAAAGGAAAATTGTTTTATTTGCTGAAGCTGGCAAAGACTTCGTTGATTTCATCTTTCACATTCTTTCGTTGCCAGTAGCTACTGTAATTAGGGTTCTTGGAAAACAAGAGATGGTGGGCTGCTTGGGAAATCTCTATGGTAGTATTGAAAATTTGAATGACTCCTACATTCAGCAAGGCCAGACGAAGGATGTAGTTTTGAACCCGAAGGTTCCAACTCCCATTACTTCGGTTCCTCTCTTACTTCTCAATGATACTGCAACTGAGAAGAGCTTTTACAGATGCCCTCGCGGTTGTTCTAAAATTACTGATGACCCCACTGTGAAGTGTCCTATTTGCGGTAGCTGTATACAGCAGCAGATGAAATACATTGCTCCTGCCTGCGTGAACCAGGGGTTGAATGAGGGTGGAGGATTTGTGAAAGGAGTGGTGACTTACATGGTTATGGATGATCTGATGGTAAAGCCTGTGTCCACAATTTCAAGCATTGCTCTACTGAACCAATTTAATGTGAAAGAACTGGGTGCACTACAGGAAAAGGAGGTGAACTTTGGGATGACTGAGGTAGTATTAGGCAATAAAATGGTTTTTATATCGATTATTCATAACTATTTTTTATGGTGTTTCCAGTTTTAATTCCTTCTTCTTCTTCTTCCATTTTTTTTTTTTTTTTTTTGTTCTTAGGCTTTGAAGCTGTTGAAGGCATCTCTTCGCACCAAGAAGGTTCTAACGACTGTGTTCCTGAATGATATCTGAACACAAGAATGCTCTCTACTACCTATTTCATTTAAGGATGATGACGACTGTTAAATCTGAACTTGAAACCTCGTTTGTTTTTCACGAACGGTTTTTGTTTCTTGGATGAAAATGAATTGTTATTTTGGGTTATTCTGGTACCATATGCCTGTGAAATGAATGGAATTAAGGTCAAAATACCAAATGAAAATAGAATGTTTCTTTTCTATTCCGAGGAAGTGTGTATCTTACTATAAATTTGTGTTACGAAGTGTATGGGTTCTTTATACATCGGGGTAGTGGATATTACAAAATGTGTAAATAAATTGTGGCAATAATATCAAAAAACAATTAGCATTTGATGCTAAATTCTTCGTATCAAACAAACATGCACGAAGTCTATAAATAAATATTGAATCATGCTTCCAACTTACAAGTCGAGTCTTTCATAGACAACAATGGCAGAAACCAATGTGACAATGAAGTTTCTGGTCGATACAAAAAGAAAAAAGTTTTATTCGTTATAGCTGGAAAAGACTTCGTTGATTTCATCATTTACATTCTTTCTAAGCCTTTAGCTTATGATATTTGGCTACAAGGCAAACAAGAAACAACGGGCTATTTAGGCAACCTCTATGAAAGCAATGAGAATTTGAAAAATACTGCAGATAGTGTATGTAACAACCCATATTTTTTTAGTCAAAGTCAGAAATTGACTAGACAAAATTAAGTCAAATAAGGACTAAAATGAGAAGAATTATTTTATTGGGATTTATTTTATAAATTGGTAATATTTGAGGATTTAATTGGATATATTTTAAGTTAGAAAATTATATTTCTAATAATGGAAGTATAAGGGCCGATTAATAATTTTAAATAGGAGTGGAGGGGCTTATTTTGCAATTTTTGATATGGGCCTCATTTAAATAGACACTTTGACCCATTTTCATTTGAAAACACACACAACACAATCTAGAAGAAGAGGCACCCGGCAGAGAAGGAGAAAAACGCAGAAATGAGGAAAAAGAAAGGGAAAAGGAGAAGGAAAATGAAGAAAAAAGAGGAGAAAAAAGAAGAAGAAAGGGTAAAGAGGTATTTTAAGCTTGAATTTCGTTCTTTTATGGTATTTATTTTCTTTAAGAGTTAGAGATTATATTATGTTAAATTTCTAGGGTTTTGACTTGGTTCGAAAATTTCATATTTAGGTTGAGGATTATGACTTCTAGTTCAAGTTTCTTGATTGATTAGCTTCCATTTGAATCAAGGTAAGAAAGTTTATTTTTTTGGGCAAACCCTAGAATTTTTAATTGGGTTCCTAAATAAGGATTATTTGTGGAATTGATGGTAATAATGAAATATTCACTTGGAAGAATGATTTGGAGAACAAAATGTACATTAATTGATTGTAGCATGATTTTTAGTTTCCACTAGATTGAAGTGAGTATTACATTACGCTTGGAATGAAGGTTATGTCGATGAATTAATTATTAGTAAAGGGAGTAGAAAGTGTAATTAATTATGATTGTTCAAATGAGTAAATTGGGGAATTTCTTCAAGTATCGAGAAAATTAGTTTAAGTATTATAGCATGAGATATTAAAGTCTCTTGATTCGATGATGTTTAAATTGGTTATTCATATCGTATTTCAGGTGATGACGAGAAAATTAAAAACATTTATCAGCTAGTCTAGCTTGTAGCTCGTACTTTGTGAGTGGAAAAGCTTATTTTTCAAGAAATTAGTATTTATTAAATTTATATTAGATTTGGATTTGAAAGTTAATTATTTCATACATCTGATTTTATAGCATGAATTTCAGAATAAGGTGATTCTTATAACAAGTTATTTTTAAAGTTAAATTCCAGTTAAATTAAATCATTTCATTAGCATGTTGTATCAGTATTAAATATTTCAACAAATCTATAATTATTTTTAAAACCATCAGAAAGTACCCAAGTGATTTACCCGCTCTGCACTTGTGTGAATGTGTTTCCACAGTGTATGTCCAGTTATGGTGATTTTACCCGCTCTGCACTGATGTGAATGTATTTCCACAGTGTATGACCAGATTATCAGAGGTCTTTGGAACCCACTCTTGTACACACATAGGCTTTGGGCCGTGTACTTGGGTGCTTAGCCTTTGGGACAGCTCTGCGTACGTATGACCAGTTATCAGATTATCAGACTTGAATGACTTTACCTTGTACATCAAGATTACTCTGTACATGTGTAAGGTTGTTCATTGGGTACTTATTGGTATGACTTTTTAGTATATAATGTTATATTTATTCAGCTTATCAGATTTCAGACTTCAGTTTATTTAGTTTGCAGAATAATGATTTCAGCTTACAGTAATGTGAAACCATATTTTCACTTATAGTTACCGAAATCAGATTATTTATTTTCAGTTGTTTTTTTAGAATAAAAAGCAAGAAATGTTATGATACAACCATGTTTAGTTTTAAAAGTATTACCAGATTTCAGAATTTCTTAAAGTTTTAACAGAGCAAGATTTTTCAGAAAAGTATACTTATTTTCTAACTACCCACTCACTGAGTTACAAGCTCATATTTTAAAATCTTTTTCTGAGCAGATAGTAGCTGAGTTGTGCAGCCTTGGAGCCTGTCGATTCACGACGTTGAGACACACACATTGCATTAGTTGTTTGGTTCATTTCGTCAGATTATTTAGTTCATATTTCTTTTGGGCATTTTTGTTTTTAAGTTTGTTAAATATTGATTTGCCAACTTTTTTTGATTTGAATAATTTGTATTCTAAGGGACGAATGTGCACTATTTTAAATTACATGAATAAGTTTTGAGAAATTGATTTTATCCAGGTAGTTTTAGCCCATTTTCAAAGGAAACTCTGTCAAAATTTTATTAAAAATATGTCTCAGTCAAAGAATGTTCAGTTGCCTTAGTGATAGGTCCAGTATTTATCTGAATCTACCACCGGCGCACGACACGTATCGGGTCTATTAGGTTGACTCGGGACCGGTCGTGCCAGTGTAACTTACATGATAACCTGTGATTTTGTAGTGAAACCAATTTTGCGGTAACAAGTACCTTTGATTTTTTCAACAAGTATAATGTCATAGAAACGATTGACCTTGAAGAAAAGGAGGCAAACGTAGGATTGAATGAGGTAATGTTAAGAAATTGATCATTTCTCAATAATTCAAACATTAATTTTTTATGATGGTAATCGAATTTGAAATTTTATTTATTTATTTCTTAGGCTCGGAAGATATTGAAGGCATCTTTAAATTCCAAAGACGTTCTAACTCCTGTGTTTCTTGGAGATGGCTTAGCCAAATTGAAGGCTTTAGGCGAAAACTCTAGGGGGCCTCATTGAAAATGATAAAAGATTTGTTTGAAAAGATTAAATGATATTCATCTTTAATTCTTTATTGAAATATTATGTCATTTGAGAAGATTTTATTTACTAGAAAGAGAAACAAAGGGCAGAAATATGGGATTTTCTCAAAATACGAGACATTTGACGACTGTCTAGTTGTTTAATAGTTGAAATTGACTCTCGTGTTTCTAGAAAATTCATTAGTCAAGAAAGTGGTTGTGTCTTTACATATCACTAAATTTTATATGTGTAATATATTTCATTTTGTTTGATTGATAGTGCAATGCCGTTCAGTTTATATTGAGATAAAAAAAAAGTTAATTTCTACCAAATGGGAAGCTAACGGACTCCTGTAACTAAATCATACTTAAGATATGTGATAAGTACGTTTTGTACACTTATTTAGATCATAAAATATGGACAATTGTTTGTAATTATATTGAAATATGGCTTAATTTCATATAAATTGTGTTTGCAAGACAACATTGATGGATATAACGAGAAGTATATGAAAACGAGCGAAAAATGACCAAAATGAAAGAAAATGAAAGTTCAAGGATTAATGTGCAAATATTCAAAAGTTGTGTCGAACCAAACGATGAAGATTTGAGAGTAATAGGAGTCAATTGGTTGAAAGAAGATGTCAAAGAGATGAAATATCGTCAAAATATGATCACACATCAATTTCTTTGTTTCTTTTATCTCTATTATTTGTCGTCTCATTTTAAGTGATCCTTCTCATTCTCGATATTTTTAAATTGTGGAGAATCGGTGAGGCAAGTAACTCATCTAATTTTATTATTATTATTATTATTATTATTTTTTTTTTTTTTGCCATTTTTGTAAGATATGAGTACTTACGAAACAAAAAGTAGTTATTACACGATGTGACTTGGCACATGTTTGGGGGTTGTTTATAATCGATTTAATTTATAACTAGTCTCAAAATTTAATTTAATAATACTTAATTAAATTAAATATATCGTCGTAGTCGTGTCAATAGAGGTCAAAAGCTACTAAAAAGTACTACATGTACAGCTCTCTCACATATAAAGGGTGGGTCCAACTATTAAAATAATCGAGGGTCCCACACATATGAGAGGACTGTAATTTTTACGGCACTCAAGTATCTTTGTTCTTGCTTTTTTATATGAAAAACTTGAACAAAAATTAAGACGAATAAATAAATAATAAAATGACTTATATTATTTTTTGACACTTGATCAATCTTTTGTGTTTTTGTTTAATATAAAACTATTGATAAAAAATTTATTTACAAATTATGTTTTTTTTTCTTTACATTCAATCAGTCAAATGATAGAATGGTGGTTATAATGACATTATATTTTTCTTAAATGCACCATATTTTAGTTATATTAAAAGTTTTTAATCATTTTTAAATGTCAAGTTTATGTTCTTAACTTCCATTACCTTCTTAATTTTAACCTTATATTAATTAGTACATCTGATCTCTAATGAAAATTTTCGACCAAAAGCTCTAATACAGAGGGAAAATAAGTATTTTTTTACTCTCTCTAACAAAATTTTATGGATGGAAACTATCAAGAGATACAAGATATGTTAACTAATGAAAGGTTGAAGATAACAATGCGATGAAAAAAGTTAAGTGCACAAGTGTGAGAATAAATAAAGATTATGAATCTTTCATGCAATAAAAATGTGGTACATTTATAGGAAAATATAGTATCAGATATAAAATTGACAGTAACGGAACAAGAATAAAAGAAAATACGAGAGTCAACATTCAATACTAAATAGTCATCAATAATTATTTCTTAATTTTACGACATTGTCAATATATTTAGCCATATTTTTAACCTAAAAGTTGTTTTTTGTTACCATTAATTTTTTATTTTTTTTAAGACAAGCTAATAGGTAAAAATAATAATTCAACATAATTTTTTTAACAAAAAAATATTATAAGCAGAAATTTTTAACGAGCAGCCCTAGTCACATTCACCACTAGTGATTTGTAAAGTGTAAATTAGCAAAATATATTGTTTAAAATGTAAATACACCTTAAATGCATAGCGTATTTCGTAAATTTTATTATTATTATTGTTAGGGGCGGACCTAGGGGGATCCCACAGGGTGTTAAAAAAAAAAAAAAATTGTTTAGCTTTTTTATTTATTTTTTCTTTAGCCTTTTTTTTTTTTAATAATTAGAAGGTAACTATAAATTTTGATTGTGACCTCCTAATCCAAGTCATCTGGGTCTGTTTCTGATAATTGTTGTTGTTGTTGTTGTTGTTAGCATATTTACTATTATTTAATCTCATTTTGACAATTTGGAAATCATTAATGAATAATCAAACTTTATTTTGAATCAAACATTTATGGGATCCATGTGTACCATTCACCATTCAATTTTTTTTCTTTCTATTTTTAAATTAATTTTTTCATAAATTTGTCAGAAATGAAGGCTTAGATATGTCGATTCAACTAATTACCTTTTCCAAAGTTAATATCTACGAGATTCAATACTATGTGGTTACTATCGTAAACTGATAACAATAATAAAACCCATTTTTATAATGAATAAAAATACTTTTAAGATGATTTTTTGCTCATTAAATTAAATTGACATTTCCCTTATTGCTTTCTTTTGTACGTGTGACGCGATTTAGGATCCAAAAAGTAATAATTTTTCGTGAATTTTTGGAGGAAACTGCCTTTATTTTTATTTTTTTTGGAAGCTAATTTTTAAAAATATTTCCTATAACAAAAGTGTTTTTAGAGAATAACATATTGGATCAGTTTCCTCTAAAAATTTTTATAACTATCAAGAAGCACTTCATAAATCTAGTCAAAGGAGTTCAAAAGCAACTTTTGAGTCTTAAAAGCTTCTTTTAGCTTTTCAAAAGACATACCAAACGGTCCCTTTATTATGTAATTAAATTGCATTTATTTTCCTTTTCTAGTAATAACAAAAATAAATATTATAAGAGCTTGACCTTGTCATTTTTGAATAATTTTATCATTAACTAATTGCAAAGAGCTTAACCATAGAAGATAGAAGTTGGCATGTTCAATCCTACAAAGAAAAGACCTAGAAAATTTCATGTATGCTATCTCTTTTCCTACTTTCAATAATCAACTTGCGATCTATTTTTCAAAATTTCAAGTACAAGCATATATGCATAGATATTCGACACAAACAGGTGCCTAATCTCGATATTGGTTATAGAACAGAAAATAGAAATATAAAATAAAATAATATTATTGTGATTGTAGAAATTAAAATCCTAGGGCATTTTACATTCTCGTGATTGTAGTAATTAAAATAGTTGGACATTATTACTAGTATATTGTTTTGAGTTTAGTGATATTTCAATCAAAATTAACTTAACGATTAATGAATCTGTGACCCGATAAATTACTACCTTTCTCAGGTCAATGTGAGCTGCGTCTTATAACTATGATAGTGTAGTATCAAAATATATAATGATCGGAAAAGATTGTGCCAATTTTTAGACCCTTAATCATAACTTAAATTACTCCAAAACTTAGGGTCCGTTTAGTTTAATTTTTAATTTTTAGTTTTGTTATTTTAATGATCCATTTTAAGATTGCTAAAAATGTGTTTGGATTCTTATTTTAAAAAATTATTCTCAAAGTAGAAAACTATGTAACACGTTTGATTCGAAATTTAAAAAAATATATATTTTATGACATTATATTCAATTGAATTTGACCATTCTAGTAAAATAGAATTATTTTATGTTAACATATTATCAAGTAATATATACAATTTAAAGTTGGTGAATTTTATAATATTCTTTCTCGATATAAAAGTAAAATAAAATAAATAAATTGAGTTCAGAAATTTATAAATTAAAAATAAAAAATAAAAAAAATATTTTTGTTTATTTAAATATATATTTTTTAAACTTTTATGTAAATAATCATTAAGAACTTGATCTATTTTTACATTCTTGTATTTTGTAGAATTTTATTTTTTTGAATTTTAGATTCTATTTTTATCATTTTTCTTGTTATTTAGAATTCATGAATTTTTTAGAATTTAGAATTTTATTTTTTAGAACTTTAAATTTTTAAAAATTTATTGAAATGAAATTTTATTTAAACAAGTGATTTTCATGTTTTGAGTGTTTTAAGAATTTTCACTCAAAACACTCAAAATATCAAAATGCATTTTGTGTTTCATGGTAGAATAAGTTTTCTTGTTTTCAAAAATGTATTTTTAAAAATATTAGATCAAACAAAAATTTGAGTTTTCTGTAAAACTAAAAAGAGCAAAGCATATACGCCATTAGATCAATCAAGATTTATCTGGTTCGTCTATTGGCACATATAGAGGGACGGACACTAGTAGGGCACCCAATTGTTTAGGAAATGCCTTATTGATAGAAGAATTCTTATAGATTGTTTGATAGAAGAGTTTGTGATATTTTGTGATTGGATGACAGTCCAATGATACAACGCAACCTGACATTATATCTATCAGCAGATTTTCTAGAGAGATCGGCCTGTCTGTCTCTTCTTTTTCTAAGAGTGAGGTAAGCGAACGCGCGCATAGATATATATACAGGCCCGGTTCTGCCGTGAGGCAAAAGAGGCGAGCCCATCAAGCCCAAATAATTAGGGGGGCCTGTTTTTTGCCCAATTTTTTTTTTTGTGGAAATTACACAAAAACCTACTTTTCAAAATCCACTTTCAAAAATAAGATGGGAAGTTTGATTATACAAAAATCAGATTTTTTTTCCCTAATTAATATATTTTAAAATTAATTAATTTATCCTACAAAAATCAAACCCTAAATTATTTCTCCCCCACTTCCCCCGTCTCTCTCCCTGTCCACCCCTCCTCTCTCCCATATAGAAACTCGTCTCTTTCCTCTTTCTCTCTAATCTCACCCCTCTCTCTTTCTCCCTCTCTCTCACCGGCGACAGCGAGCGCGAAGTAGATCCACGACCACGAGCATTGCCGGAAGCTTGTAGATCGCGGTTGCAGGTCGTGCGACTGCGGCGGCGTTGATTCCGGTGCGGATCGTGATGATGCAGATCGCGATTGCAGCGATACGATTTACAGTGGCGTAGATTGCGGTGGTTATGGCGCGCGGCTACAACGGCTTAGATCGCGGTGGTGATTTTTTTTTTTTTTTATTGGATTTGGTTTCCATGTTTTGGTGGTTTTGGGGTTTTAGGGTGTGGTGGTGGTGGTAGCGCAGGAAGTTGGGCTGAGGTATTGACAGTGATGGTGGCAATGGAGACGGTGGTTTCAGGTGGTGGAGGTGGCGGCGTTGGAGATGCTGTTGGTGGTTCAGGTGGTGGAGAGGGTGGGTTGGCGACGACGGAAGTGCGGTGATGGTTTTTGTGGTGATGATGGCAATGGAGACGGTGGTTCAGGTGGTGGAGGTGGCGGCGTTGGAGATGCTGTTGGTGGTTCAGGTGGTGGAAGTGGTGGTGATGGAGAGGGTGGGTTGGCGACGACGGCAGTGCGGTGATAGTTTTTGTGGTGATGGTGGCAATGGAGACGGTGGTTCAGGTGGTGGAGGTGGCAGCGTTGGAGATGTTGTTGGTGGTTCAGGTGGTGGAGGTGGTGGTGATGGAGAGGGTGGGTTGGCGACGATGGCAGTGCGGTGATGGTTTTTGTGGTGGTGGTGGTGGGGGTGGCAGCGAGACGGCAGTATGATGGTGGCTTTTGTGGGAGTGTTGGCGATTTTCTATTTTGTTTGTTGGTGGTAAGGTGGTGCTAGTTGTGGTGTTTGAGAGATGAGGGCTGTCGAGAGATGGTGGGTAGTGGGTTTGGTGGTGGCAACTGCGACTTCGATGTGGCTGACGGGAGTGGTGGTGTGGTGGTCACATGTTGGTTTTGGTCACAAATAATTTAATCTGTGACCTGTGACCAGTAAACATGTGACTAATAAGAAAGAGGAATTTGTGACCAGAAAATAACACGTGATGGCGGCGACGGTGACGGTAGAGGATCTGTGACTAATGAAAAATATAAAATGTGACTAAAAAATAATGTGTGACCTAATCTGTGACCGATAAAAAATATGTGACTAATGAAAATATGAACTGTGACTAAAAAATAACGTGTGACTTAAAAATTTGTTAATTTGTGATCGATTATAAATTGTGATTTATATAATGTTCGTGATCTGTGACCGATAAAAAAGTTGTGACTTATAAATTTTTCATATGTGATCAAGGAAAAAATTGTGACCTTTAAATATTTTGAATTGTGACCGTAAAAAAAATTGTGACATTTAAATTTTTTGATTTGTGACCGAAAAGTAATATGTGACTAATTAAATTGTGAATCTGTGACCGATGAACAAATTGTGACCTGTAAAATTTTTGAATTCTGACGTAAAATAATTTTTGACATTCAAAAATTCTGAGTTGTGACCGAAAATAATATGCGATTAGCTAAATTATGAATCTGTGACCAAATTATATAAATCTGTGACCTTAATATATTTAATTAATTAAATATATATTTAATTAATTAAATTATAAATGAAAATGAATGAAAATCTGATTTTAGATATTTGAAACTTATTTTCTTACTTTTGAAATGGGCCATAGTTATGTTCTTAATTATGAAAATTTCCCTTTTTTTTTTTTAAACCTAAAAAGAACCGTAAAAGGAAACACAACAAGGGTTTTACAGTTTACTTTCCTGAGTTTCCTCTCCAGTCCTCGACGATGGCGCTGAACGTGAAGGAACTGGATGTGATTCTTAAGGCGGTTGAATCCAGTGGGGTGCAGTTTATGGATGCTACCATGTGGATGCATAATCCTAGGACGGCTGCAATGAAAGAGTTCCTCTCCAATTCGGAGCTTTTTGGTGAACTCAAATCAGTAAGTTTAAAATTTGTTGGTTTTTTTTTATGTAAATGTGTTATCTTGTGCAAATACTTTTTGTTTGTTTTATTGGATGAACAGTAAGTTAGTTATCTGTACAAATTTTCGAAATAGATAATGTTTTCTTATGATCTTCACCCGTCCCATCTTTTTCTCTTTTTCTTAATTAAGATAAAAGTAATGTTTGTTATATCAAAAAAGATTGTTGGAAATATAATTCAGATTGGGGAAATCATAGTGATGACATTGATATATATTGTATTATGTTTTTTAGAAGTTGTAACTTGCTTAATAAACGGCTCTATCATTTGTAATTTATAACCTAATTATATGAATAGAAATTGATTTCCTTGGCCCTCAATTATTCTCGTTCTTGCACCCCTTTCTTTTCTTAATTTTTGATTGGTTGTTAACAAATTTTACAGTCATCAAGTATGCATGAGCAAGACTCCCATCTTTTGACACGATTTTGTTCCTTCGAAAACAAGAATAAAGATTGATGAAATTTGTTTTTGATGTTACTTGAATTCAAAAGATAAATTATAAAATAACCCCAATACAAATAAAAAGTCTTTCACATTTTCTATAGCATATGAGATGAACAAAGGGATTTTTAATGTAGCAGTGTTACGAGTAGATGACATTGGACAAAAGTGCTTACATTTTAAACACATGGCTGTACAATGTTGATTTGGTCACCTTAAAGAAATAATAAGCGATGCATAGAATGACTAATATGTAACACTTATATGAGGCATAGAAATTGGAGATCTCTAAAGCAAAAACTCTAAAGCGCCACATGTATGGTATGGATATTTGATGTTAAATTTTTATTTCAGGCTCGTGAGTTGTGACGGCGAAATTTTCAAGGGTCTGATTCCATAGTTTTCGTTGAAATTCTACTTCTCAGGTAAGCAATGACTTGCTCTATCTTGTAATTAAAGAGACTGAAAATATTTGAAATCTTATCGGCTTATATAATTAGGGATGACAATTTAACCCGTCTCGTCACTCCCCGATGGGCCCCGCCCCTAATAGGACCTAAAAAATTCGTCCTGACGGGTGGGGTGGGGTGTAAATGGTCGTCCCGTGACGAGTTGCGAGGCAGGGCGAGAATGCCCCATCCCGAACCCGCCCCATGAAAAAAATAATTAAAAATAGAATTTTAATAAATGGTTAATTTTAAAATATTGTTGAATGTATTTACAATTTGTTAACATGTTTCTAATCCAACAATTATATTATACAATTGTTAATTTAAAATTTTACATAACTAACAATTGTTTATATAATTTATAAATTCGATCATTCAATTTTTTTATTATAATTAAATTATATAATCTAAAATTATGAATCATGATAGTTAAAAAAATATTTTTTGATTATGAAAGATTTATACTAATTAATCAAAGTAAAATAATATCTTGATAAAAAATATTAGAAAAAAATTTAAAATATATGGAATGACTTTTAAATTTTGGGTTAAGGGTTGAACTTTAAATAATAACATAACTCGAATTTTTGAAAATGTAAAAAAAAAAAAAAAAAAAAAAAATTTGAATTAAATAGGGTAACAAATGGAGCAAATTCTTGTCCCGTCCCCACCCCGATCCGCCTCGCCCCGTCTAAGGCGGGGCGGGGCAAAATTGAGGGGAGGCGGGGTGGAGGTGCCTGGCCCAAACCCGTCCCATTGTCATCCCTATATATAATTCAGTGGGGTGCAGTTTATATAATATATTTGTTTATTGTTGTAATATTAAGTTTTAAACTAGCAATATGTTGTATAATACATCGTTAAAATTTGCATTTACGTTGATTTAGGGCCTAGGGGCCTAATTTTTGAACTTCGCCTCATGCCCCAACAAAAACAGAACCAACTCTGTGTGTATACACACACACTCTCTGGAGAATAGCAAATAATCACATACACAAGAATGGAGAAGTCCATGAGTTTGAAGCTTTTGATCGACCCAAAAGGCTAAAGGCTTTTATTTGCAGAAGCTGGCAAAGACTGTTGATTTCTTATTTCGCATTCTTTCTTTGCCATTAGCTTCCGTTTATGGGCTACTTGGTGAACGAGAAATGTTGGGTAACCTGTACAATAGCATTCAGAATTTGCAATTTAATTGCGTTCTCCAAAATGCAAACATCATTCTGAATCCGAAGGCACCGGAATGGACTGCTGAATCAAAATCTGAATGCATGAAAACATGACCAATTTCAGTCTATTTGAGTAGATTAAGGATATTTTTAATGACATTTCATTAATTTAAAACTTTTTTTTATGGTGTGTTCCATTTGATCTCCTTCATTTTTCTCCCAGGCTTTGAAGCTGTTGAAGGCATCTCTTCGCACCAATAAGGTTTATAACGACTGTGTTCCTGAATGATATGTGAACACAAGAATGCTCTCTCTACTACCTATTTTATTTAAGAAGACTGTAAAATCTGAACTTGAAACCTTGTTTGTTTTTCAACGAACAGTTTTTGTTTCTTGGATGAAAATGTAATGTTATTTTGGGTTATTCTGTCACTACTATATATGCTTGTGAAATGAATGAATTTAGGTCAAAATATCAAATGAAAATAGAATGTTTCTTTTTTACGTCGGACGAAATGAATAACTGTTGAGAAATTGGTTGTTCAAAACCAACAAAGGAAGAAATGAAAAATAATTGATAACTTCGGTCGACCGAACTGAACTGCGATCGACTGAAACTCTGCAGGATTTCAACCAGGAAGCTGGAGGAGGTTTTGGTTGACCAATCGGTCGACCGAAATAGAGGTTCGGTTAACCAATCGGTCGACGGGAAAAGTTCAGTTGACCAACCGGTCGACCGAAATCTGTGACCGTTGGACGATTTTCTGCCATTGGTAATTCAATTTTGGAGACTTTTCACTTGGTTTTTGACACCATTTCGTGCATATGAATAAGACCTATATATAGTGGAGTCTTGTTCAATTAGAAAACACTTTGATATCAACACAATCTCTACAAACAAGATCAAACATTTTTACTCATATTCTCACATATTTTATTGTGTTTCTCAAGTTTTTGGTAGAAATAATTTGTGCTTTATATTTCTTTATATTTCTACTACAAGGCTTGATCAATCCTTCAAATCATTTGTCGAAAAATCTTTAAGTATCTCGATTTACCGGAGAGGGGGCAAATATTGTTTGAGGACAGCGATCACGCGTTTGAGCCTTTGCATTGAAGTTCTTATTCTTGAATCTTTGTTGTTGTTTTGGTTTGTTTATTCTCCTACTCGAAGATATTTTTTCCAACAATAACAAGCATGGCAGAATCCAATGTAAAGAAGCTTAAACAAAAAACAAGCACTAATAGATCGCAAGTTGTGGAATCATGCTTCCAACTTACTAGTCGAATTCATAAACAACCATGGCAAAATCCAATGTGACAATGAAGTTTCAAATTGATACAAAAAGGGGGGAAAAAATATATATATATATATATATATATTAACGAGAAATTTTATTTACTTTAAAGAGAAACAAAGGGCAGCTATATTGGGGTCTTCTCAAAATACTAGATACTAGACGACTGGCCGTGTGATTAGCTTAAGGGTGGAAACCAACTCCAGTGTATACTATTTTGTATTAAATGTTCGTCTATTCCTGATTGTTTGTGCAAATTTATTTTTCAACGTTAAACTCAAAATTTCAGATTCATAAACGGTTTGTATTAATATTTCAATCCCAATTTTCCTCCACTTTGAACTGCATTTCTGGAAAAAGCGATGTTAACCCTTGTACTAAAATGTACTGAACAGAATTCAAGAAACGTAGAGTGCATTACATAAATAATAAATACGAAATGGAAAAAAAAAAAAAAAAGAAAAAAAAATACAAAATTGGAAAACCAGCAAAAAAGGGAAAAAAAAACCAAAACACAAAAGGGAATTAAATTAAATATTAAAAAATTAAATTAAAAAATTAAAAATTAAAAAGAAGGGGGAAAATGAAAAATAAAAAATTCTATGAAAAACATATCATATCAAACACCCAAAGATGGAAAAACTTGAAATTTTCAATGGAAAATTAAGCCGATCAAACAACAAAAGTTAAAAAATGTGTTACTCAAACACAAATAATTGTCAATTCCCGGTAAACAAGTTTTAGGCAATTTAATTCCCTGAAATTTATTTTCTTTCCACCCAAATTCCACATTTGCAATCAAACGGACCCTAAAATCAATTTGTCAAGAAAGTGTCCGAATCTTTATGTATCATTATTGTTATTGCATACTAATGTATTGTATTTTCTTTGATTGATAGTACAATTTCGTTCAGTTTATATACAAAGTTAATTTTATAAGATATGAGTATTAATGCAGCAGAAAGTAATTACTATGTTTGAAAATTGTTTATAATCGAATTTAATATATATTCAGTCTCGATTATGTATTGCCAATAAAGTGCAAGCTTTTGCAAGCAGTTATGGAGCTATCCTCCTTGCTGGCCCTCTTATGCAGTGGTGCCACCCTCTACCACCACTTGACACCCATCAGATTCCACCATCACTGGTGGTAATTCCAGCACCACCGCTAGAACCCATTCACCAAGAATTATTACACAATATCATTGCTACCGGCAACATAAACAATTGGGTCATGATTTTGATACTTTCACTGAGTCAAAATATCAAACAGTTGGTCTGCATTGAAAAGGTTACCTTTAGAACAATTTAATATCGTTCAACTTTTATAATTACTAGTCAAGATTAGGAGCGTGGTGGAATTGCAAGTAAACTATGTACTGACAAGAAATGTTTGGTTTACAAAGTAAAAAATGAAAACCCACAAATGTTCTTTTTCACGTTTCAATAAAAAATAGTTACGTTGAGTTTCTCGACGCTTCTTTCTCATTTCTTCTTTCTTTTTTTCGCATAGTCCCGTCTTGTCTGTGCAAAAGAATATGAAATCTTGAAATTTTAAAAATTTTGATACGATCGCCTGACAACTTATTTGAGAATTCCATGGACACACATTTAACGAATTCATTAGTTATGAATCGATTTACACAATAGCCAGAATACTTATAATAATGAATAACAAAATTCCTATCGAAATGAAATGTTTAACATAGTACCAAAGTTATATTCTTAATCAAATTCGATTGTATTAGACAAAATCATAATCTTTTATCGTTAATTTACATCTAAGATATAAATCAACCAAATACTTCAAATTTTATACCGACACATGTTAACTTTAGTAGACTCCCTCCCTTCTATCATGTCCTATAGAGATCACGCCATTCTTATAAAAGAAAGCCTCTTTGAATCAAAGAATTACATTTGAATGATCATTGATATTCTTAACAATGGGCCAAAAAATTTAGTGTATCATTATTTTGAATCATGCAAGAATTCTCTTCAAAGACTCGATCTAGTTATATAAGAGATGTGTGCAAGAAAAATATTACAGTTGTTTGTTTTTGGTTGTCTGTTTCATTCTATTTAATCAAACATACTAAACATGATATCATAGTCCATGTCGGTCAATCTATGTACTTGCAATGGATACAATTTCTTCGTTCCCTTAACCATCATACTTTTCATCTTGATTGTCTCGACGATTATGCTTCTGAGCAGTGTACAACTTGGCAACCTGATGGACAAAAATTGAATATGAAGTCAACACGAGACACAAAAATTGATCCAGAGTAAAAAGAAACATAATGAAAAGAATAAGAAAGGTCATTGTTCTTCACCATATCAAATGGTGTGGGTTTGGGAGACTGGCCTGTGTTATAGCTCAATTGGGTTCATTTCAGAAATGATCACTGAAGTTACAGAAAAATTACAAAATGGTCACTGAAGTTCAAAACTTTCAGTAACGGTCACTGAAATTTGAAAAACTTACAGAAACGGTCACTGAGTTACAAACACTTTTGCGGCAACTTTTCGGCCAATTTCGATCACCGAAACCGGCAAATTTTGATACCGTTGGAAAGTCCATAATGTCCTCTTCAATTACCATCCAAAATATTCCCCTAACTCCAAGGAATTCGACTGAAAAATTGCCGCAAAAGTCGCCCAAAAAATCTAGGCAGATTTTCAGATTTTTTGGGCGACTTTTGCGGCAATTTTTCGACGACTTCCGACCACCAAAATCGCTGAATTTTGATACCTTTGGAAAGCTGACAATGTCATCTTCAATTACTATCCAAAATCTCCCCCCAACTCCAAAGCATTCGACCGAAATAAGCCCACAAAGTCGACTACCCAAAAAGGCGAAAATCTGCCCCAGATTCGGGATGCTAACTTTGTGGGCTTATTTCGGTCGAATGCTTTGGAGTTGGAAGGAGATTTTGGATGGTAATTGAAGAGGACATTGTCAGTTTTCCAACGATATCAAAATCCGGAGGTTTTGGTGATCGGAAGTCGCCGAAAAATTGTCGCAAAAGTCGCCCAAAAAATCTGAAAATTTGCCCAGATTTTCAGATTTTTTGGGCGACATCTGCGGCAATTTTTCGGTCGAATCCCTTGGAGTTACGAGAAGATTTTGGGTGGTAATTGAAAAGGACATTGTGGGCTTTCCAACGGTATCAATATTTGGCGATTTCGGTGGTCGGAAGTGGCAAAAAAGTTGCCGCAAAAACTACAAAAAAACTGAAAAATGTTTGTAACTCAGTGACCGTTTTTGAACGTTTTCCAAACTTCAGTGACCGTTTTTGAAAGCGCCCGAAATTTCAGTGATCGTTACTGAACGTTTTGAACTTTAGTGACAATTTTGTAATTTTTCTATAATTTCAGTGATCATTTCTGAAATTAACCCATCAGTGACCGTTTTGAACGTTTTTGAAAGTTTTTCAAACTTCAGTGACCATTTTGTAATATATTTTTTTTTTATTTAGTCCAGCCCTGATTGTGTCCCATCGACATGACAAACTGAAATGGCGGGAAACGTTACAGCCTGTGGAATGGGAAACATAATTTTTTTAAATTACTTTTTACTTTCTAGAAAGAATAATTAAAAGATAACCGAATTTTTGGTTCCACAACTCACAAGAAAATTTACTTAAAAGTTAAAAACACCAAAAGAAAAAGCCAAAAGTTTTTCAACATTTTCATCTTCTCCATCTCTCTCACCTGTCCATGTCTCTCTACTTCTCTCTCTCCTGTCACATCAATGAACAGTCACCTCGCTCTCCCCAACCCCATCCTCACAATCCTTCACACACAGTGGGGGGACAATGATGCATCAAATGCGGGAGTCATAATTTTGGTTTAGATTCCTTCCTATGTTGGCATTTTCTCTTCCGAATACACGCAGACAGATCATCCATAAACCTCGTGTGCTTAATTTTTTGGCTCTAATCTGGGCTTTGTTTTGTTAATCTATTACTGGGTTTACTTGTATTTGATCTTTTGCATTTTTTTGGGAAATACCCTTTTTCAAGCAGTGTCTGATTTTTATTTATTTTTACTTATTTTGTGTTTTTTGTAAAGAATTTTTTAACTGTTTTACTTCATACCCAGATTGAAATCATTGAATCAAAAAACAATTTGACAAAAAAACGAATAAAGTTGCTGGATTTTTGTAAAAAGTCAATATTGGTTCAGAGGATTTACTTTTGGAGGTGAAAAATGGAGGGGAGAATGAACAAGTACAGCCAAGTGAGCCCTGAAAGAGCAAAAATATGGACAGAAAAATCGCCCAAATATCATTATAATCACCACCGTAATAGGCAGCAGAATACTGGAAAAGTTCCTGTAGTGTATTATTTATGTAGGAATCGACAATTGGAGCATCCACATTTTATGGAAGTCCCCCTCTCTTCCCCTGATGGACTCTACTTAAGAGGTACTACTCGATTTTACTTCTACTCGTGAATTAATCTGTATTTTGTGGGTTTTAGAAATTTTAAGATTTGGTTTGTTTTGAAGATGTGATTGAAAAGCTTAATGTTTTGAGAGGCAGAGGCATGGCTTCAATGTATTCTTGGTCTTGCAAGAGGTGAATTACACTGAAAATAGTCCTTGATTTTGTATCTGATATTGTGAATTTTGATTTTCGGCCTTGTTTATCAATACAGGAGTTATAAGAATGGGTTTGTGTGGCATGATCTTTGTGAAGATGATTTGATCCTACCTGCTCATGGGAATGAGTACGTTCTCAAGGGTTCTGAACTTTTTGAAGAATCTAATTCGGGTAAATTATAATTTCTCCTGAGATTGCATCTCGATGGTATAGTATTTAGCTTTTAAGTGCGGCTAGAATCGTTTACACATTTGTATGACACGAGGAATTTGTCCCTACCGAATCTCTTATGGCTTTTGCAAGAGAAGCATGTTTTATAGTTATTCGGCAATGTAGGGAAAGTAAGAATCAATATCAAATCATGGATTTCTAGTTCTGATTAATTAGTCGAATCTGTTTATAGCAAATACCTCGGAATTTAATGTCTAATCACTGAAATTACAAAAACACAAGGCTAGTGAACTGTTAGTATTTCAGGTGAAAATGGGTGTTTATTTACAGCCTAATGGACACCACCGAGTAAAATATCCTTGCGCTTCAGGACTCAAGATGCTTTAGCGACAATGAAAAATGCACTAATGTAGGCAGGAGTAGAAACTTTGGCCTTTAACATTATACAACCCTTCAAATAGGAACTACCCGCTCCATGGGTATACCATGAAGTGGAAAAGGTTGTTCTTGTGAACAAGTACCTTAAAGAGAAATAGGCACAGGGAAAGAGCAATGGACTCAACCATTCTACAAGAACGAAGTGGTCCATCCATAACGATTCATCCGTAGAATAAAATCATTTTTTGTCTTTGGTAATTTATCAAGGGCTATAGTCATAATGATCCTCCTATTTCAACTGCTTCAACCATTTCTGAGTACCTTAAATGTATTTTCTGGGGTGAATGAAGATGGCCCATAAACTGATCAAGTGAAATCAAAGAACTCAATTTGATTTTTCTTTCTTCCTAAGCATATGAACCATGAATTTTCTTCTTTTGCCTCGTCAATTAGATGGATGAATCTTTAAAAAGAACTTTTCGAGGAAAAACTGGCCCCTTCACTTGCTATTTCTGATCCTCAGACCTTCCCCCTCTTGTTCAATTAATTGATGATGTTCCCTGTTCTTGAGATTGTTAAGTAGTCAGAGATTCTAAGACATGGATTGAATTAACTGTTAGAAGTTTTGAGAGCTTACACATTTTGGGATTACGACAAAAAGAAACAATGCCTATGTGACTAAAAGAGGAAAGCATAAATATTCAAGCTCTGTTTCTATTCATCCTTGATGTTTTTATGGAAGGAGTTTTCAAACTATTGTAACTATCATACAATTCTTAAACTCTTCTACTTATCGTTTCTTAGGTCGCTTTAGTCCTGTAATAGTACAGAATCCAAAAACATTACCAGAACTACCATCTTCCGGAAGCCAGAATGAATCTTCATCTTCATCTAGCTTGAATGGTAAAACCGTGAAGAATTCTCAAGATGGTGAACAATCTCCTCCAGTTCATCGTCCGGGTTCATCAGCTGTGTCTCCGGAGTCCATTATTGGTAAAAATTCCTGCTGGAATGGGCCTTTGAGTCTGACACAGTACAAGATCTACAAGAGTGATGGGCTCACTGATGCTTCCACTCAGACTGAGGAAAGTTCAAGCAGAGCTGTTAGAACTCAAGATACTTGTACAAGAGGTGTTTCAACTGAAGATGGGTCGTTTGAACCAGAAGGCCGCAAGACTCCTCAAAACGAGGTTCCTCGGATAAAAGAGACTTCTGAGATTTGCAGAGATTTAGTTTCACCACCTCCATCTACATCTAGTGCATCTTCGTCGAGTGGTAGGATCGATACTTTGGAATCCCTCATCAGTTCTGATGCCAGGAAGTTCAACAGCTTTAGGATACTTGAAGAGGAAGAATTTCGAATGCCATCCAGTATGAAGTTCAAACCTTCGAATATGCTAATGCAACTGATTTCTTGTGGTTCAGTTTCAGTTAAAGATCACAGCTTTGGCCTAATTCCTACCTACAAGCCAAAGTTTTCATATTCCAAATTTGCATCCCCATTGTTCTCAACGTCATCAATGTTGGGAGAGCATGATTACCTTTTGGAGAATCCAAGGCTAATGGATATGAAACTGGAAGACAAGGAATACTTTAGCGCCAGCTTGGTTGAAACAAATACGCCTGAGGAAGGAGTACCTGCTCTAAAACGATCTTCCTCATACAACGCTGGCAGGTCGGTCTATTATTTACCCGCCTTTTACCTTCTTGAAATATGCATATATGATTGTACCAAATTATGAAGTACATAGTTTCATGGCAGAACTAAGTTGGAATGCAATTTCTATAGTTTCATGTTACTCCATTTTCTAGAATGATGATTGTTAAGCTATGTCAAATCCCATCAATATCTTTTTTCCCCTGGACCATGTCTGTATTTCACAGTGTACGTTGGAACTCATGTTCGTGGTTGATCTAATATATGAGATTTTGATGTTTTATGATTCAAACGAAGGAGAAGTGATCATAGTTAGGGGCGAAATCTCTTGATTAATTTATCAACAGAACTTTTATTTTATCCTTCCTTCTGTATTGATGAAATCATTTTCTGATCAAGGGCTACAAAGGAAATTGATTCAGTTGAAGAAAAGGAAGAGGCCAGCTCTACACGTTTGAAGTGCATTCCAAGATCAATCAAGGCTACGCTAAGCAAGCAGCCAAAATGTGAATCAATGAGATCTCCCATCTCCGAGGGGCCTAGAATCTCATCGGATAGAGCGGCAAGCTCAAGTACCATTGTACCTGACACACCTGTTTGCAGTAGCAAGAGAACTACCGAGCCTTTTTTCGGGGAAAAACAGTCGAGGAAACAAGATTCATCTAGAGATGATGACGAAAATGTAATCAAAATCGAAGAAAGTTAAGTTCCAAACCCCTCTAGATCTCACAGGCACTCAACTTACTAGTGTAAAGCTCCTTTTCTCATTTATGGAGGTTTGAAATTTTCTTTTGCCTTTTTTCAACAGGCTTGCTTCAGGAGCTCGGGTTATAATACAATCCAAAGCAGCTTCCAACAGCAAGCGGAGCTCCTAGAGTTATCCAAAGATTGGATAGCGTCAATTTTATGTAGATTTCATGCAGAAAAGCCTGTTCATACTGTAACTAGTCCTCGGATGTGTATGTTTTCACTAAAATTCAGTTCTGTATTTCATTTTGTGTTTCTGCTAGTCTGAAATTGAGAAATCAGTGAAGAAAATAGAACATTTTCTGGAGGAACAAGTATAGATTGAGAACTTAAGAGTGGCTCGTGTAGAGGAATCCTTGTAAAAATTGTTACCGAACATGATTATGATCCCGTTGTTATGAATACACGACCATATTTGTGGTCCAACAGAAAATTTTAAGATTTTGATCGTGTTTCATACAAACAGCTCTACAAGACCATAGCGAGGACTAATGCTATCGATGCAAAAAATGTCCTGCAAGAAAATTGAACCGCTTCACGAAAGAATAACTCGCTCGTACACATTCTCCAAATAAATCCAATGTAGGTGTCATCGAGAAATTTCTTCTACAAGAAATCATCTGACTATCTCTGCGAATCTAGGAGAGCACGAAGAAGATTCTGGGCCTCCTCGTATCTGTCTAGTGTTATACGAGTTGCATTTCAAACATTTGCATGCGACGATGTGATAATGCACTTCAGATGTTGCTTCACAGTCGTTGCATAATATCCACACCTAATTGTAGAAAAATCATTAAACTAAGCGAGAAGTGAGTTTATACATGACTTTATCCACTTCAATATGTACAATGCATACCATTTTGTTATTGTACGTCTCTGGCATCGGAGTCAAAGCAACCTGTATTCAATTTTTCAGTACAAATTTAGCCAAATGGAAAGTGATGTATTTATATGAGTACCGATTGAAAGGAGATATTAGTACCTCTTCGTCGAGCTTTCTCCATACATTAGACATATCACAGATGGATTTCGAGCAGACAGGACATGAGTACCTTGAAGATCCCAAAGAAAAAACATAAATCCTCTTACTAAACAAGCAGAATTAAGAACAAAGCGCCATGAATTTAGCAATATTGCAAGAAAATGTTTCGGCTCTGCTACATCTACATAATTGGTTTATATACATATATTGAGATGAGATATGATTGACTCAGAATTTTTTCAACCAAATTTTAAACAAAAAAAAAAAAAAAAAAAAAAAAAACTTGCTCCACTCACTTTTTGACACCTCATTAGTATGTAAACAATTATGTCACTGTTTGTGTACAAATAGCATTATTCAAAATATTTTTATCGTGTTCCTTGAGTTCTTACTGGTAGTGACGCTCCATCTCCTTGACGCATTCCAAATGCATAACATGCCCACAATGTAAAACAGTAATCTCTTTCATCGTATCAAATAGAAACTGCACATTCAAAATCAAAAAGTTGACGCTTTTAAGAATGAATACATATTGTGAACACCATTTTATGGTAATTCTCAAGTAATCCTAGTTTACCTCAAAACAAACTGGACAGTTATGGTGCATTGCTCTTTCCACACAACGATGTGCATCCTTGATCAGACTCGAATAACAACATCCTGGGACCATTAATTATGAAAATTTTTAAACATCAAAATAGAGGAAATTATAGCCTCGGAAGAAAATCGAGATACAAGAATCATCTTAGCATACCACATTTGTTACAGTGGAAGAAATTCTCCTTGCCTCCAGTTCTGCAAAAGCAGTCATCAAAACTAAATTTAGAAATTTATTTCATGAGTCAGGAATTCAAGACGTGCTCAACTGAGTTATGTATCTCAAGCGTTCGTGTAAACTTCGGTGAAAGGCTTGTAGTAGCATACTTTCATCGGATGGTATGCTTTAATGAACGAGAAATAATTACAAATAGTATACAAGCGGGAGCTTAGAGTTATACCTACATATTCCACATCCGTCACAGTGGTATTGTTTCTTTGAGACCTAATCACAGACAGTGAACCATATAAGAAATAGCATTGATATGAGCATATTAGATATGCATGTGAAATAATGTGAAGATAAATTCTGCAAAGCTTACATCATCATCAAAAAATTTGCATTTTTGGCAAAAATACTTTCCCATGCAAGTGCCACAATTTATGCAGTTTTGTTGAATCTGATCACACAAAAACAAATATATTTCAGGCCAAAAAAATTCTCTTAAATTTAAAAAGTAAACTTACAAATCTATAGGACATACATCTTGTTCTGTGCAGCATAAGGAACATATTACCTGTAAAACACGAACTGAGAAAATTAGCCAAACACCAATGGAAAACTCGAGCTCGTAGTGTCATTCTGTAGACAGAGGATTCTATTAAACAATTCATGAGAAAATAAGAGGAAAGCAAAAGAATATAAGTGATCATAACAAAAAAGAGATGTCGTAATTCTAACATCAAATGATGTAAGCAACAAGAAACTAAGTCTCGCTCCCAATAAATTTGGAGTCGCTAGAATCCTTTACTTGAACGAAAATAGATCCTAAGAAGACATGATCCCAAGCTGATACTTGACAAAGGGCTATTTCAATAGTGCAGCATCCAAAATGCCGGGGGCGCTAATCCTTTAAATCCGGTATCAAGGGGTATCATAATCTACATGAATCCCTTTTCACAACTCTGTTCGAAACTGATATTGTCAGAGAACTTAGATATTTAACCTTATCTGCAACCTAGACTCAACGATGCCTAAAAATTCCAGATCAAGAAAATAACAGTTTCTTATGGCATTGAAAAGTGTAGTGGAAACCAAACCGAAAGCACCACGATTTCCTCCTTCCTTTCTTATGCATTTTCTCAAGCGGAAAGAAGGCATAAAAAAGGAGCAAAGCTTGAATACCGTCCATCAGCAATGTTGATCTTCTATTTTCCCCACAGCAAATACAAACAACAAAATATACATTGCAAGTAGACAAAACATTTCTAAACTTCCCTCGAATGAACAGTCAACTACCCGACCAATACGAGGACAATTGTCAAGTTGCACGAAGAAAGCTAAATTATCGTGGAGAAAAGGCTCACCGTTTTAACTTCATGGCGTGGAACATCATGTCGATGAAGTGGATCGATTTCAAGAGTGTTCTGTCGAAAAGAAAACAGAAAATTAGCTGCCAGAGTCCTAATTCATCCCAAATTAAAACATAAATCGAAGAATTGAAACACAATTAGAGCAAGATTCAAGAACAATTTAGAGTAGAATCACACCTTAGTTTCATTGTGACAATGCCTGCAATCAAAGATTTCATCGCAACATGGGGCTCTGATCTTGCATCTTCTTCTGTAATGCTTGCATCTAACAAAAAATCGAGCATTAGCATCTTATAATTATAAATTCTGCAGCATAAAAAATCGAAATTTGCACGAAAAATGGACAAACTAAAAAGAGGATTAGGAAATTAGAAATACCCATAATTCACAGAATCAATCTCGAGCAGATGCTCGTCTTTATCGAAAACCTCTGATCCGTCAAATGATGAATTAGGCTCAAATTGACGCTCCATTTTCTTCAGCTTTTACCTTTGAAAATGTCCTCTTTATACTGCAGCAAAAAAAATTCAGAAAAATAAAACACAAATTCTTCTCGAAAATCACATCACTATATTTATTAATTAAAAGAAAATTGAGCATTTATATTTACCAGAAATATTTCAAATTCTGAGGGACGAATTACAGTTTGTTTTGGAAGATACACGCACGTAAGAATCCTACCGCCCATAGCTTTTATAAGGACGGAAAAATGGGTTTCCTCAGAGTGAATAATTGGCAATGCTGTAATGTCGTAATCGAGATTTGACTGAATTCGAAGTTCGTAACCGACCAACTGCAGTGCAGAGGCAGCTTTTCGAAGGAGCAAAATTTGATGGCAAAAGATATTATGAACACAAAAAGATTCGAAGATGAAAAAGTATCTATATCCCACTGTCATGTCTCAATGCGTGTGATTCACCCATCTACACTCTTTCGATTCCATCTTATTTTGTTTGTGAATTCGATTTGTTTTGTGATGAGCTAGGTTGAGTTACTTGTTAAATCACGTTGTCTAAAGAGTATGATGTTATGTAGTCTTTGTGTATCGATGCATGAGATATTTGTTTGCTTTTTTTTTTTTTTTTTGATATCCAAGTTTTTCAACTTACGCCAGACTATATCCTGGACCACCAGCCCCTCAGTAACTGGTGGAAGTAAACCGCGGGTTATGTCCAAGTTGATCAGGGTCCGTGCATCCTTTATACTCCTGGCCCCCAAAGAAGTCTCCTCCGTGATTATTACATCACCAAACTGCTCCAACCAATAAATGGTTATTACAACACTCAGTTGCTCCAACCAGGAATCGAACTCCCTACGCTGAGGTTGCAAGCCCCACAATACTCATCATTTGCCAACTTGGATGTAACTAGGTCAATCTAAAAATTCAAGCTAATAGAAATTGAATAAAATAGTCTTCGATACTACATTAAATTTGCATTTTTTGTTTGCTCAATGTAAAAGATGAAAAAATGTGTTAAGTATATGTTAGTGTTAGATCATTGTAATTGACTATTCTGTGAACAAAAGAATCAACTTGAACATTTTAGAAGTTTAGGGACTTAATTGTAAAGTTTCATAGTTGGTTGTATAGTGTAGGGTTCGAGGTTCAAGTTTAGAACACAAAGAAAACTCGCCGCATTTTTCGCTAATTGCTCGCGGGAGTTATGCTCGAGCGGATGAAGTAGGTCATCCAACGTTCGACCTTCGCCCACCTGTCGCTCAAGCGACAAGGCCCTCGCTCGAGCGAAAATAGCTCCTCGCTCGAGCGACTAATTTACGGCTAGACCTAATTCGCGATTTCGCGAGATTTTTATTGATCAAAGTTTTCATATTCGTCCAACATATAAAAGGGGGTGCTGCGCATTCGGGAAAAGGTGTTGAACATTATTCATTCAAGAGAAAACAATTATTCTCTCAAGAGCCAAACATTTAACAGTTCAATCACTTCATCTATATGCGTCATTCGGATTGAAAACATCAAAACTTTCAATCAATACATTGGTGCTATTCTTCACTTGGATCTGTCGGGAAGATTGTGTCGTCAACTTGGCTTACTACGAAGATCAAGGAAAAAATTTAAGAACGAAGACTTATTAGTGGATCTACAAGAGACAAATTGCGTGAAGAGTCAGGAGTGGAGTTCGTGTGCTCACTTCAGGAGGACTGCTTTACAACGAAGAGTTAGGATTGATGTTCGTATGCACATTCCAGGAGAGCTATTTCAAATTTCAGACAAGTGATCAGAAAGTTTGTGTCGTCAACTTTACTGGTGGTCTGTAAGTTTATCATACAGTTTATAGTGGATCTTTGACTGACAAAGCGCCCGACATCTTTTCCACATTGGGTTTCTCCGTGAACAATTCTCATGTTGTTTACCGCTTTATTTACTGATTTCATATTACTGCGGTATTCAAATATAGGATAAATTGAATTAGTTGAATAATCACTTAGACGTAATTAACTTGTGACTTGTTGCATGTTAATTAAATTTTAATTCCGCATTTACAACTAATCACCGTCCTTCTAGGTGTAGTTGGGTCGAATCTCCCATTTTTCAGTATAGATTAGCAAAGTATAGAGAGGGTTTGCCCTGACAAAAAAGGGAATGAAAGCCAATTTTGCATTGGACGTGCTTTACCTTCCCCATAATGACGGATATGTTGTCTTTGGGCGAGAATAGCATCCAAAGCATTTATCCCAACCATTTGAAAGATATCTGGAGAAAAACTTTTCAACATCATTGTGTCCTATATGTACTCCAATTTATTAGATGTTTTTTTAAAACTCACTTCAGATATGAAACTTTAGATATTGAGAAATGCTCTTGTTATTTCAAAAAGTATGGCTCGATGGTAAACCGCTTACTCAAAAGTGTGCCCCAATCTGTCTTGCAGCATTTATGAGTCCTTGAAAGATATAGTAGAAAAGCACCTTGGGCTTTATCCTTTCTTTTTGTCGTCAAATTATATGTTGGTGCACAGGATAAATTTGTTTGTAAGATTCATTTGATAAGGTATTTGTTGCCAAGGCCACCCACATCGAGAAGGACATGACAAAAGTCATCACACCTACATGTGCACACTACCTTATGCATCAACATCATATTTGATCTTACAAATCTAGATGTTCCCTATCGTGGCTTCGTGTACCACATATTTATATATGTTATTGCCTTTATTCATTATATAATATCGTCTTTATTTTTCTTGTTGCTGGTCATGTATATCGAACGAATTTTGAGATTGAACATTGTTAGGAATATGAGTGTTTAAACTACTTAAATACATATCATTCCAAGCAAAAACAATGACATAAACCAGAAAACTTGGAGCTCAAAATCTGGACAGCAACAATGGCCGAAAATGGAGCTTCATTTCTCTTTGTTAATGGTTGATTTGTAGGCTCAGGAACAGCTTCTATGCAATACAATCACCCCACCAAGAGATAGCTAGAAGAACCGGCAAAGAACCCTCTCCAAAACGACCCTAAACACTCAAGAAACACCACCTCTACTTAGCCCTATTTCATACCTAAGATACCAAGGTATTCTACCACCAAAATTCACCTCAAACTCACCACTACCCTCTTGAATAAGGTAGAAACCGAGAGAGAGAAAGAGAGGAGAAGAAAGAGTGTTTGAAAGGAATGTATGGGTCTTTCTTTTTGCCCTAGCATTGCCCACGTGAATGAGGGAGAGTTGGTAGGTTTATAGATTCAAATGTTGAGAAAGCTTCTCCAATAAATCACATGAAATATCTACCAAGTAATCTCCACCATCCATTTAATCTAAGGCCCACATTGAAGTTGAAGTTAAGAGAAACATTTCTCACAAACATGATATCAAATATCGTTTAGAATATAGATTATGATAATTGAATATCTCAAACATAGTTTACCAATATATTTGTAATTTCGAAAATCTCTTATAATAGTTTAAGTCATGTATAAAAGCTAGGTAATAAATTAATAATAATATACTATTTAGATTAGGTTCATCTATTCATAACAATGTCACATCTCCACCATAATATTTAGTGTTAATTGTGCTTCAACGTGATAACATGTAATTTAAATTTAACCATCAATTAATTTCATTGTAGATCCATCAATTAATTTCATTGTAGATGAAAACCCTTTGTTTGTGTCATTGAGGTGAGCATTTATATATCTTTACTATACCTGAAATTCCAAAAAGGAAGAATTCCTTCTAAACGATTTGACTCTGGCAGGTTAAATGGCACCAACACTAATCAAGAAGCCCTATGATATCCCAAGAATTCTTGTTATATGTTCATTCCAACCTTCAACCATATGTTTTAGATTCATCAATATTGAATCAATCGAATGCACTTCTAACAATTGTTCCACTTTTGGAAGTCCTTAGGTTAACCTAGAACACAAATGGGACTTGAATCATGATGAAGAACTCAAATCTGGAACTCGCGGTTTGGGTTAACACTATGAGATGTTACTTAACTCTTGACAACTTATAATCAACAAATTTTCACTTTAATGCAACATGTAGAACTAATAAAGAAAAGAACCGATGATTGAGTTATATTAAGTTTTTGAGTTTGAAAATCAAATTTAATAGTTAAATTTACTGGTCAATTCAATTTTTTGTTTTATATTATTATTACCTTAACCCAAAAAAAAAAAAAAAAAAAAAAAAAAAAAAAAAAAAAAAAAAAAAAAACCCTATATTGTTTATACTTCAATTAAAGAGGAATTGAAATTTATAGGCTCACAAATAAATTAGAAAAAATAGAGTAATTTTGTAGGAGATGTTTGGACGCGCTATTAGTAGCGTGATGATTATCATGTTACATCCCACAATTGGATTTGAAAAACAAACGTGCTTCTGCAACTTTGCAATCAAAATGGATAAGTATTGGATTTTACTGACTAAGCTCCACGTCATTTCTTCATTTAATTTCGTCTGTTTGTGTCCTTTTTCTGACAGCAAACAACGCAAATCCATGTTAATGGACCTATATATGGCCCCTCCTTCAAAATCTGCTGATTCGGCAGCGATGGAGACAATCGCACGAGTCAAATTAGGGGTGACAATAAATCAAAGTGATCCGTTTTAATCCTAAAAATGTATTTTTTTTATTAATGTGATGGTGAATGTGTGGTTGAGAAAAAAAAAAAAATTATTGATGCGATAAAAAATATTATTTTATTGAAAAATGTGTGTTTGAAAATGAATAGAAGAATGTGTGATTGAAAATGAGAACGTGTACCAAACAGGGGCTAAATATTAGAGTTCGACTCGACCTTCGAAAAGAGCTGAGCTCGATTCGTGTCCAAATCTTCGGCTTGGTCATTTGGCTCATGGACCTCATCGATCGAGTAGGGCTGTTCGTTTCTTTGTATTTTTTATTTTTTTTTTAAAAATAAAAATTTAATAAAGTCAAAAAAATTGGCAAAAAAAAAAAAAGAGTCGATCCACGAGTCCAAACGAGTCGGCTCATGAAAAAAAAAAGTGGCATCACGATCGTTTACCCTTCAGCATGTACCATTTACTTGAGCTTGAGCGATTCGAAGGTGATTTAATGAAAAATGTTAGGCTTTGTCATTATATTTTACTATAGACATGATGTTAATTAGTATTATTATTATACATGAATGCAAATGCAATGCATAAACTTTTAAATTTATAGTCGTGTAGAAGTCATCATGTCCCATAATAGTAATTTTAATATGTCAATGATTAGGTCGAATCTGGTTCGTTAGTATGTTTATAATATTAAAGAAATATAATAATAAAAAAAATTAAAATACACGATGAGATTTGTGAATTATAGTGACTAGTCCTATCATTGTAAATACGTGCCACATTTTCAATAAAGACAATAAACTAATAGTTGGAATTGAGTCATTGTTTTGTGACTTTTCATTGCTTTTTAGAACCTTTATAAGATTCTATGTCATAGCTGGAAAACAATCTATAAAGATGGCTACAACTAAGTTTTTGGATCTCACTATAAAAAGATGAACGAACCAATTCTTCACGAAAGAATTCCAGAATACTCGTATAGGTAGGTCATGTGAGTAAAATATTACAAAAAAAAATTCCACCCACCCCATAGTGTGAATATTTTGGAGAAGTTCTGCGAATCTTTTTTGTACACTAAGCATCTCTCTAAAATGATCAATGTTACTCTTTTAAAATAAAAATGCAAAAAGATTCCAACTTATTTTGACACCGTGTCTGCGTGCTAGCTTAAAATTTGAAAGAAGTAACTTTTAAGCAAAGCTAAATATGCAACTATTCGATTTAGTAGCTACTTATTATTTTATGTTCATTTTCCTCTTCCTCTAATTACATAATCTTCCCAGTTCTAGATTACTAGTGATGGTAATGGCCCAAGCTCGGGCCACGAGTTTTTTTTTTTTTTTTTTTTTTTTTTTTGCAAATTTTTAGGTTTTTTGTTATAAAAAAAAGGGAAGAACTCATATCTCAGGTGTTAAGTTTGGCCCAATTCAATTTTCAGGCATTAAGTTTCAAAATGCAAAACTCAGGTATTAATTAATTAATTAAAAATATTTATTAATTAAAGGTCACATATACATAAATATTAGTCACAGTCACATATTATCAATTTAATTGGTTACATATTATTTTGAGGTCACAAATCATAAATTTTTAGGTCACGAATTATTTCAAGGTCACAAATTCAAAAAAATTTTAGGTCACAGCTTATTTCATTGGTCACAAATGAAAATATTTTAAGGTCACAATTTATCTATTGGTCACAGATTTTCAAATCTGTTCGTCACAGATTATATTTAAGTCACATGTTATCAAATTTTAACGTCATGGTTTAATACTTGGTCACAGATAACCAAAAAATTGGTCACAGATATTGCCACAATTCAATCCAGAGGAAAGGAAGAATACAGCAGTATCTGTGACCAATATCTGTCTGTGACCACCATCACCCTCACCGTAGACCGTCCACACCACCACCACCACCACCACCACCTCCATCATCACCACCACACATATATCCATCATCTTAGAGTCGGCCGCCCCTCAACGGTTAAATACCCAGGACCAAAATCGAGTTAAGGCAAACCCTAGGTGGCTCCGCCCCAGCTTTTTTATCTTGCTGTAACTAAGATGTTCGAGTTTGGTCACCTTCTACGATGGAGATGAACTGCCAGCTGAATAGGAACACACACACACACACACACACCATCACCATCACAAAACCACGACGCCGCCATCACACACACCATCACCATCACCACCCTAATTTAATCGGCCGCCCCTCAACGGTGAAGATCGAGTTTGGTCACCTTCTGCGATGGAGATGAACTGCCAGTTGAATAGGGACACACACACACCATCACCATCACAAAATCACGACGCCACCATCACACACACCATCACCATCACCATCACCACCCTAATTTAATCAGGCCAAGTTTCCTTCGGCCAACAGCAGCTCCGTCTCACTGCGCGTAACTGCGCCGTCTGAGATGAAGAGGCGACGGCAGCGTTGTAGTGCCTCAACGCCGGAGTTGTGTCGCCGAGGAAGGGCTGGCGTAGGGAGAGAGAGAAGGGAGGCGGCGAGTTTAGAGTGAATGTAGGGAGAGAGAGAGAGAGAGAGAAGGGGCGGGGGGAGAAGGCGTGGGGGGAGAAAATGAGATTAGGGTTTCTATAATTTTTATATATTAATTATAGTACCTGATATTTGCACAAATAACTTTTATACCTGATTTTTGCACTTGGTTCTTCAAACACCTGGTGTGGTGTAATTTCCTCTCTAAATTCAATTTTTGACAAGCCCACACTCGGCTCGAGTTTGGGCTGGTCGTTTTACAAGCCGAGCCAACGAGCGACAAGCTAGCTCGGCCCAATTGCCATCCCTATATTTTACTGTAGCAACGATTATTTTATTTTATTTTATTTTTCTCGACTTACGGCGAGAAATACTATAGATGCTGGTTGAGACTCTCAATCTATATCGAGAAATATTTGTTTATGAAAAAGAATTCCCCTCTCCCCCACTCCCTGACCACAACCACCATCACCACCATACCTACAACAATCACTGATAAATTTGCTAAAATATCAAGTCCAAACCACCACAAAAATCACTACCACCACCATCAAAATCAATATACATCGACACAAAATTTTGAAAAATCCGGTTTCTTTAAAGTTGCAACGCAATCTAAACATAACCAACAGATAAAATGTAGCCCCCCCCCCCCCCCCCCCCCCCCCCCCCCCTTTCTCTCAAAATAAAAGTAAAAAATATATGTTGCTAAAATTCTAGATCTGGGCCTGATTAAGTTATGACCGATTGAATTGAAAGGGCTTTATAGTGACAATTAGGTGGGATGTGGTAAACTTTAGCCCAATCTGAATTTAAAACTTGAAGTCTTAAACCGCTAAACCGTTACCTCAAGTAACCTCATCCCAACCTCGTTAGCCTTTTCGGCTCACGAGGCCCAACCCGATTCGTATTATCAGTTGAAAATTTTGCAGCGAAGGTTTTAAATCTTTCAAATAGTAGAGATTATATCCAAACCTTTAAATCAAAACATAGAGCTCCCAAACAAACCTTTCAAAATTGAGCGTTAGAAAACCTCTGGACGATTTTGTCCAAAATTTCGTAAATTGATCAAAACTCAAGCGTTTAAGCTTAATTTAATCAATTTTAAAATGGGCAAAACGGTAAATATAGTAACACCACAATTTTTGTTCACTGCACTACATTTTTTTATTACAATGCATATCCCTAAAGTTTTCTTATTTTTACACTTATGTTTTCAACCTTTAAAAAAAAAAAAAAAAAACTAAATTTATCATCAACTTTCTATTAATTTTCACATCTTGTTTATAGAGATGATTTTCATCCAAAATATTTGATATGAGAGCCAAAAAGATATATTTCTCTTTCGCATTTTTAAATAATCGAAATAAATAATTAAAATAAAAGTTATACAAAATATTTTTATATCTTTTAAATGCACGTTAGTAGAATATTTGGATAAAAACCGTTATTAAAGATAAAAATATATCAATTAATTGAAAATTAAGAATGACAATCCGACGCGAAAAAAGTTGAGAACATAAAAATAAAAATGAGCAAATATTAAAAACCTTTATTGTAAATAAAATGTGATGCAGTTATAAAAATAAAAATAAAAATAAAATGATGTGGGGATATATATATATATATATATATATATATATATATATATATATATATATATAAAAACCAAACAAAATTTACGACCCGATCAAATCAGGAATAGATTCTGTTACGGATCCAAAAAGACCCGACACGTGTCAAACAGGAGAAGCCCCATGCATAAGTGAACTGATTTGGCATGGGCGACCGAACTCATCTTCCGAACTGAAGCGTCTTAAATTAAAGCAGAGCCGAACTCATCCGCCCCTCTCAGCGGATGCAAAGGCCCGCACTCCGCAACCAGAACGCTTCACCGACCTGCCCCATCTCTCCCTAGCCAAGATCCTTTTTGTACGAAAGTCTTTCCAAAACCAAATCCCTGACTGATTAATGAGACGTGTGGCAGAGTTCGAACGGTCAATTCAGCCGCATTCGTCAGAACATTTAATATCCGCCAACCTATTGATTGACAAGCTGATACCTAGGATGGGACGACTCGGGAAGATCTGAGGCCACGTGTCTCCTCATCCAACGGTTCTCTTCTTCCCATCCTTAGTATAAAAATCTCCACTTAGTGCTAGAAGGAGGACTTTTGATTTTGGATCCCCACAAGCAACATAAGATATTCTCCCTTTTTTATATACACACTGTGTTACTTTCTTGTATTTTCTAACTACCGGAGACCTTTTTCGGTGAACTGAAAAACTGACTTGATCGTCGGAGTACTCGCGGCCGTCTCCACCCCCACCGGGAAAAGGACCACGAGTGACTAATGACTTGCTACCGTGCGAAGGAAGAAGTGGATAAAAAGACTTATCTGTAGGCGGCTCGAAACTCTATTTTTTGAGGTCAACAGATTCTAACAATCCTTCTTAGCTTTCAATTGCATTTTCAACTAATTCAGCTGTCTTTATATTCCATTAAGTGATCTTATGCACTGAACTGATGATTAAGTTAAAAAAACGAGCGTGTTATGCATCTCACACTACTTTGCTTAAAACCAAATCAAACCGGACCGTGCCCAACCCTAGTGACAATCATACCCTAAACACATACTTGTGTAAATTATGCGTCTAACGCTACTTTGTTTAACCTCTGTTTGTTTGACTAAAAATAAGATTTTTAGTAAATTTTAATAAAAGCTAAAATATGTGATTAAAAAGTTGATAAAAAATGTGTAAGTCCCATAAAATATTTTTATAAATGAGTTTTAAAAAATTAGGACCAAGCATGAGCTTAATTTAATGTATACGAACACAATATAATTACAAGTTTTTTTTTTTTTTTCATCCGAAAGAATAAGAGAGTCGAAGGTTGAATCTTTGACAGTTGGATTTGTTTGATTAGTAACATCAAGTTTGTTGTGATACATGCCTCTTGGGTTTTCTTGAAACCTTGAACAACAGATGTGGGTTCTGATTGAACATGCTTAGGGCACATGAAGATTGCCAAATTTTTGGGGCACAATTAAGAGTGGGGAGAGGGCTATTAAAAGGGCTTAATTAAGAATTAACAACTCATGAGCAAAGTTTGAGAGTTGGAAAATAGTGTAAGTAGTAAGAGTTGAGTAAAAGCAATAGTTTAGAACCTAATATTGGGTGGGAGTTGGAAAAAAGTCAGTGTCTTTGAAAGTTGTTTAATGGGGGTACCTCACAAAGTGGTTCTCATAAACATCACTAATTCCACTACTATTACTAGCACTTGAACTTAAGCATGTGTGTGAGAGAGAAGGGTAGGGTGGTGTGGGGGACGGGGTACACATAAATCTTGTATTGTGTCATAATGGTGTCACTTAGCTCGTGCTTTTATTTCAATCAAGTTACTCTACTCAAATTTATAAACTTGTCAAATGGAAAAATGATATAAATTTTAACACAACGTTAAATAAATTTGAGTTGAGAATAATTACAACTATCACGGCAGTATTTTCCTTTGTTAGGCTAACAGACTTGAATCGTGTGATTTAGCCAAAATAAAATATAAGTTTCATTATTCAATTAAGGTAAAATGGGACATGGGTATGGTTACCCCATAAAATTTCTTCTTAAGCAATTAAAAGACTATATATATATATATATATATATATATATATAGAGAGAGAGAGAGAGAGAGAGAGAGAGAGAGAGAATACTTATTATATTGAATTTCATAGAATTTGATCATAGAAGGGCCTCACTGCACTATTGGAAGAAATAATAAAGCTCTTTGAGTAAGACTAAAGATTAATAAGTACATAATTATATAAGACTCAAGATAATTTTAGAATTAATGAATGATGATTGACTTTGGGAATTAAAGAAGAACTTTACATTAAACAAAATAATTGAAATATTTAATTAAAATACTAAACAAAATTAGACACGATACAAGATTTAAACGAATGCTTGATCAAAATAGGATGTATATTGAGATCAAGACATATCTCAAATGGTAAGAGTGTACACTACCTGCAGGTATTGTTCTAAAAGGCTCGTGTAGGTGGTGCCAATGTGTCGTCTAGGCGCGATGAGCAGCCAAAATGTCAAGCCAAGTGGCTTAGCGTCTTATTTAGCGGTCATGTGCGCCTAGGCGTGATTATGCGTGCATAGACGCCCATTATTGTCTTTTTTATTTTTTTTTACAATTCTTTTAAGTTAAAATTTAAAAATTGATTTTTTCACTTTGCTGGCGTAGATTTAAAATGGCCGCTTGAAACATTGAACAAAAGAAAACTCCCAAAAATTTCTATCTATTTACTATTTAGTGTATTTACATTTGAAACTTATCATTTTATTGAAAATTTTGAAAAAATGTATAAAATTCTATAAATCTATTTTAGATGTTTGGTAGGTATTATTTTTAATTATTAAATAATTTTTTGATTGATTAAAAATTAAAATAAGAAAACGTTTTTTTACACTTTTTTATGCCTATGCCTCATCTAAACTCGTCTAACCCATAGCTTGACCTCCACGCATTACGCTTTTTAGAACACTGACTACAGGTCATTGCTAATGTCATTTTAGATGGTAAGGATCTTAACGAAGCTCGTAAGGATGACCCTCCCGCCTCGTCGGGGATTTTCGAAATTTGAGGTGGACGATGTGGGGTAGGGACGGTGCGAGGTCGGGCCAGGAAGGAGATTAAAACAATTATATTTACACCCTTTTTACTTATTTATTTTTAAATGCAATTCAAAATTGCAAAATATAAAATAAAATAAAATAAAAACAGAACAAATAATAATAATATAATAATAATAGACTAATAGTAAATCATGATGGATTCAAGGCAGGAACTATGTTCCCTTTTCCCTCTCTGATGACTAAATGGGGTGGAGATTTCTTGCCTCATTTGGGATAAAGTAATTTATATTATTAATTTAATAAAATTAAAAAAAAAAATTGTTTCATTCTATTCATTTTAATGTATTAAATATATATTTTATTTACTACTCTAATTACTTTAAAAAAAAAAAAAGATCTGGAAGAACTGATTCGATTTTGAAGAGATATAAAAGCAAGAAATTGATTTCTAAAGTTTCACTTACAAATTTTTATATGTATATTAGGATAAAGAAGGATGCAGTCAAGTGAAAAAAAAGAATAAAATCTATAAACACATAGTGTTCGGTATAATCGAGAGTTGTGTTGCATCAAAACTAGAATTTTCATTTCTCAGATAAATGATGTGGTTAAAAATGAAAATTTTAGAAACATTCTAAAAAATTAAAATAACCGTAAAGAATGTGACAACTAAAAAAGTTAGACAAGTAAAATATATGTACACTATCTTGTCTGATCTAAGAAGCTATACAAGCGAAATACTTGTATGTTATCTCATCTTATCTAATAGTTCAATTACACTCAAAATATTCTCGACTCTTATAGATAGTGTAGTGGGACAAACTAGGAGTGACAAGTATTGTGTAAAAACCAAAATGAATGAGCTAATTCAAGACAATTTTTTGCCTACTAATTCTAAGTCACAATAAATTGCTTAAAAGTTCCACAATATTATTTATTTTCAACAATTCCTAGCAAAATACAAGAGATTGTTATTTATCCTTCTTAACTTAAATATATTTTATTGAGATCATAAGACATCCACGACCTATAATTTCTTATTCATATTTTAAATCAGTTATACATTCACTTATTACGTATTTTTCATGTTTCATCTTACAATTCAAAAGTAAATTTATGAAAAGGAAAAAAAAAAAATAAAAAAAAAAATTTTAAATCACATTTCTTTAAGAAATAAATAATAAAATTCAAGAAAATTATTGGAAGATGAATAAGTTACTTACCCTGCCACCCAAAACAACAAGAAGGTTGTGGTCAGTTGTGCTATATGTATATAATATTTTACATAATAATCTACATACACATAATGTGGTGAGGTATGATTGGGTTAAAATTTCTACAAAAAAAAAAAAAAAAAAAAAAAAAAAAAAAACTCACTCACACCCTATCTATTTGTAAATCATTACATAAAACCTTATACACGAGTAGCATTATTCGGTTGCGACATCCCAACTCATATGCTTCAACCACCCTACAATCACCAACCCACCCACTTCCTTTTGAATAGGGCATAAGAAAATTAAGGGACTTCATTAATTACTCTAATAATAAATAATTTTATCTTGTAATTATATTAGATCGAACTTATATTATACATGCTTTTAATTAATTTTGATTTTTTAAATATACAAATTGATAAAAGAATATTTTATTATTCTTTACTTGCAAACCTCTCCAAATTCCTCTGCCTCTAGGTAAGTTTCTAGCTCCATTATGCATAAATAATAGTGATCATTTACAAATATTGTGTAGATTAATAAACGTAATTTGAAAAGATAAAATCTTATTCGTTATATATATATATATATATATATATATATATGTATGTATGTATGTATGTATGTATGTTTTAACGTTGAAAATTATTGTTTAATAGAATAGTGGATGAAAAATGTATTTATCATAAAATTTGTCGAAACACTGAGACGATCATGACATATTTATAGCATGTTTAGTTCGGATTAAAATCTGATTTTAATCTAAGTAAAGTCAATAATCAATATTAATCACATCTTTCATGGGTCCCACAATTTTTTAATCACACATTTCAGAAATTTATATCACAATCTACTAAAAAATCTAATTTTAATTCCCACCAAACACCTTCTAATATAGTGACATCGACAACGATTCAATGTGAATGTTTACAAGGGTGGCTTTTGATTCCAAATTAAAACTTACTTAAGGTCCACTATGTATCTGTGTACATATAGCAACACTAACAATCCCATCATAGTTTCTTTCATCACTCTTCTTCACTTTCTTACACTACTACTCACTACTCTTCTTTCTCTCACTCTAATTCTTTCTAACCCCTTTTTTGGATCCAATATGGAAATCTTGGAAGAGTATTTGGGGTCCAATGATCATTCAATTGTTAAAGTTAAACGTACCAAGCGGCAAAGGCCATCATCCTCCACCTTGTCATCAAGCAGAGCCACCGCCCTGATTGGCGGAGACGGAGGAGGAGGTGAGTTTTATTCGTCTTTTTCCTCTCTGACAACCTCAATTTCTACAAACACCGAGGAAGATGAAGACATGGCCAATTGTTTAATTTTTTTGGCACAAGGTGGTGTTTCACTACCAAAAAATGCGACGTCAACGACAAAAGATAGCACATATATTTATGAATGTAAAACTTGCAAAAGAAGTTTTCAATCATTTCAAGCATTAGGAGGCCATAGAGCAAGTCACAAGAAGCCGAAACCATCGGAAAATGATCGAAAAGAAACTCCGGTCCACGCCCGATCTGGCAATCAAGAAGAAGAAGAGAAATCCCACAAAAGTTTCCATTATACTCATAATAATCCTAAAATTCATGAGTGTTCAATATGTGGTTCCAAGTTTTCGTCAGGACAAGCATTGGGAGGACACATGAGAAGACATAGGAACCCTAATAGTACAAGAGTTAATGAATCATCATCCAATGATGAAGACAAGCCTAGAAATATTCTTGCATTGGATCTCAACCTGCCAGCTCCGGCCGAAGACAATCAGCGGCCGGGGCCGGGGCCGAAGTCTCAATTTTCTTCCAACTATCAAGGTCTAGCCTTCTCCACCGTGGCTTTGGTGGATTGCCACTACTAGGAGAAAGATAATGGATTGATAATTATTGTTCTATGTGAAAAATTCACTCACAATTACTTTTTCCCCTTATTATCAAGTGTTATTATTTCATTAATAATCTTTGAACACTTTATTGGTTTTTATGTTATGTTGAAATACAATTCTTTGAGTGAGCAAGTGGTTAGTGTTCATGGTTGCCTTCCATTCAAGAAAGGCAAGGCATTTTTTTCAATTTCCTATTCACCCTACCCTAACCTACCCCCCACTCCCACCCTCTGGTGGGGTGGGGTGGGGTGGGGTGGCAGTGGCATTGCTATTTGGTAAGGTTAGGTACAACCAGCATCACAACTTAAGTCATGGATTAGGTTGTAGGAGCTTGATCTGTTTTTAATGATAAATAAAGCTAAATAAAAACTTCCTTTACTTCAACGTAAGTTTCATTACTCGACTAAGATTAATGAATGTAAAGATGGGTATCTTTTAATATATTAATTTATCAATTCAATATCGTTTACTGTGCCAAACATGTCTTAATATCGCATTACAAAATTAGGGTTACACTAGCTTATCTTGAATTTAAATTTCATTAAGCTAATCAAGAAATGCCAGGTATTGTATTAGAGTTGATCCTTAATTTCACCAAACACACACATACACACAAGAGGGGGGTTGAGGTGGGAGGCTCAAGTCACTTATGACTTGACTTATAAGTGTTTGTTGTGTGCACGTTTATGTGATTATTGTTAAGCAAAGCATGTGGGCACTTGCGTTAGTTGTCCAAAGTATAAAAGATATTGGGAGGTTGTGAAGATTCATTGAGATAAGCACGCATAGTAGAGGACTATTATTGCAACAATTTAAAATAATTTTGTACGTATCTAAGTATTTCATGAATACTAAATTCAATATGTAAACGTACATAAAATAATTATCTTTTTATTAGGTGTTCAAGATTTGATACATCATGAAACTAGTCAAATTGTACTTTTATTTTTTATACATTGTTATAAATCAAATGAACCAACGAGTTGATGATTTTCTTATATCCAATATTTTCGACTAAAAAATGTTTTATGAGCTATTTAATTAGCTCATTCCAATCCAATAGCATCATGTGAACAACTCCATATATGCATATTTGAGGTGGCTACCTTACCAACTTGACAATTGTTTGGTTGTGAAATATTTTGACTTTCCAATAAAATAGAAAATATGTATGAATATAAACAAAATAATCATTCAAGAAATATGTACACATAAAATGGGTTGTTGGATGCCATTACTATGCACATTCTTGAGACTAGGCATCATGTAATTGATACAAAACAACAATTTTTCAATAAAATTGAAGTAAAAATAAAATAAAATAAAATTAAACATAACTACATGAACCTTATTTCTCGTTTAGTCCAACTTATCGCTACTTTTAGTTAAAGATCGGCACGATTACATAATCTGCAACTAAACTAAAGTTTAGTAAATTTTGATTTATACATTTTACTCGCTTGTGATTGAGAATCTGTGTGTGAAATATGTAAACATTTCAATTGCTAAATATTCATTTTTATTATTGGATATCTACGATGTGCTTGCACGTGTAACTTGACTATACCGTCCACAAAAACTCATTGTATATAGCAACCAACATAGTATGATAAACCTAACTAACATGTTAAAGAAATGGAAGTGGATAGCGCGTCTTTTTAAGGACTACTCCATTCATTTTTTTCGCCCCCTACTTTTTAGAACTTGGGTTTTGTTTAAAATATATTTAAGAACAATTAAAACATCCTAGGCTAGAAGTCAACTAGTTTAAAAGGTTGTGACCGATGGATAATAAGCAATAATTGAAACTACAATTTCAAACATTTAATTTTTTTTCAGGCTATATTGAAACCTTTCATTTTTGTGTAGCGAAAAGATATATGGACACTATCCGTCCATATTTCCATTAGTTGTTCAAAGATATATTTTTAAATTGGGCAAAATTGTAACTTTTATATTTTTCACATTAAACCATTTAAATAATTAAATAAAATAAAAATTCCAAAATAAGGAAAAAATTATCGAATTTCACAAGTTTGTCACAATGCCCCATATTTGTCTATGATTCTTCAAAAACTCATTTTTAACTATACATTCCCACAAAAAAATAATTTGCATGTAAAATTAAATTTTTTTTCTAACTACCATACTCTAAAAATCACTATTCCAAATTTTATTTTGTTTTCCAAAAACTCTTTAATGAGTATCAAACGAGGGCTAATAACTTGATTTCTAAGATAGCTTCACTCTTCTATTTTGATTTTTGAGGATTTGGATTATTAAAGCGAAAACTTGGTATTTTTTCAAGTGAATCCCAGCCTCAAATTCACAGGTTTGTCACAGTGAGGCCGGAACTTAGCATCCTTCACTTTTTTGATACCCGACGTTTTGCAATGATGATAGTGTTGTTTTGGGAACGACGAATTTATTGTTTTGGAGGTTGTGAATGGGTTGTAGGTTGTTGTGGTGGTGTTGTAGGATGGAGGGAGAGGTGGTTGCAAGCAGTGGTAGGTTTTGGTTTGCGTAGGAGTACGGTGTGGTTTGGGGTAAGGGGAAGGAAAATGAGAAGCGATTGTACTACATGTAAATAATAAACAATCATACTTCATGTACATAATCATTCACACAATCTTTTACACTCCTCTCACATGGAGAAGGGTCCCACACACAATAAAATATTCGCAGACACTATTTATGTGTCACAGGTGTAAGTACACCTGGTGTACAAACATCTTTATCCAATAATAAATTTATATAATAATTTACATACATAAAATATGATGAGATATAGTGGGAAAAAAAATCTCGCTTTTTTTTTTTTACACCTATGTGTATGTAAATCATTATGTGTCTATATACAAGTAAAAATATTCAAGGGAAACATAAGGAAAAAAAAAAAAAAAAAAAAATCATTATGTAATCATCTATATACAAGTAAAATTATTCAAGGGAAACATAAGAAGATGAACTTTTTTCTTTTTCTTTTCTTTTTTTTTAAATTTATGTGAAATTTGTAAAGTTATAATTTTTTCTTAATCATTTATCATGTTATCGAACTTTGAGACATGAACCTCAATAACATGGTGGGATGCCAAAAGGTTCCAAAATTTCCCCAAGGAACAGTTTAATGAGTTAGAAAATCAAATTGCAATGTTCCTAATCACTTATCATTAACAGAATCAACACCAATGGTCATATAAGATTCTTGTCACGCTGTTGAACATAAAGCTTTGATATGAAACAATTTATCAGGGAACAATAAGATTAGTTACTTGGGATGCATTGTCAATATGCCACATTTTAAAGAACGAGTTGTACACATCAAAAACATTACATTCATGTTGAGTACTCATGAATAAACAGAATGACCAAGGTGACATGAGATCGCTGTATATAAAGGTCTCATTTAATTCTCATTTTTCCTCCATAAAAATGAAAAATATAATCATTATCCATCACATTCAGCTATTATTTTTTACTTTACATCTCTTGTGTAGGGCCATAATGACTATATTTTTCATTTTCATTTTACAAATAATGTGCATCAAACAGGACCAAAGATAAAGGAGTTAAATGTTTCATTAGCCACCGAACTTTGTTCCATGTCACGACTTACTCACTGAACTTTCAAAATTATCCCGTTGGCCACCGAACTTCACTCCGTCCAACTCCATCGCTCACTCATTTGAAACCGTTAACAAACACGCCTATGTGGCAGACGGAAAATCTATGTGGCCGGTTAAATACTTCAAAATATGAAATTAATCGCCAACTCAGCTCCAAATAAGCAAAGCCAAACACACTTTGAATTTAATATAAGAAATTGAGTCTCTTAGTCTTCTTACCCACAGGAGAAACAAACCAGAGAAAAGTGAAAGAAGGAAATCCCCAAATCTACTTCAAGGGATATTCTAAATCTATCCGTCGTCGTCGACTATTCAAGCAGCCCGACTGAAGCGGTGAAGTTGAACAGTTCGGTAAGCGTACTTAAAGTCCTAGCTTGCAAATCATTTTATTTTTGGCGTGCGCCTTCTTCCACTTGTAACGGTAGGACACGAGTTGAAGCTCCAGTTTGATTATTGTATCTTATTATTTAAAAAAATAATGAATTTGATTATTTAGCTAATGGAGTGTGTATGAGAAAATTGTTGTCGGGAGAAAATCGATTTTGCTGAAAATTACAGGAGGAGGAATTGGGATGTTGTGGAAATTGCAGTAGATTTTATTACATTTTTCTATTGGCCCATTAAGTAAGTTTTGTTTGTTCAGAAGTTTGAAGTTGAGAATCCCGGTTAAATGGACAATGAAATCACCAATTACAGTATTTTCCACTATGGTCTTTTAGCTCACTAATTTGCTAGAATGCATGAAGGGAAGAATAAAAGAAAAACTTGATGTAAAAGAAAGGAACTAACCGCTTTATGATTAATAGAATGGAAAATATGTCTGAATTTATGAATTTTTAGACAGAAATCCCATGATGTTGTTTGAGAATGATGTTGTAAAGCATACTTGCAAGATCTTGTTTATAAACTGAGCAAAGTGGATCAAGCCATAGAAAACAAAGATCTATCTGCTGCAAGTTCAGTTTTTGGTCCAAGTACTAATACAGAATGAGTTTCAAAAATCAATTCAGCATTTAACAAGGTTGTTTCTGGAATACTTTCATGCTTTGTGTCTGTCAGTTTCTGCATAAAAAGACAATTGTCTATGTAATTGTGGCTTATGTTTCTTACACCTTCTCCCGCTAGTTGAGCTCTAGCCCTGAAGAGAAAACTGAGGTCGACAACTTCAACTCCTCACTCTCGTCTTTGATCTCATCAGGTGACCAATACTTAACAGTATCCACAGCAATGTTTGCGCATTGCGGTTACGTCTAACTTAATGCTGTATATATGTACGATGAATGCAGTTTCTGGAAAAGACATTGAAGCGTCAAAAAAAGCTTTTGTGGCATCAGCCAGTGCACTTGAGAAGTGGACAATATTGACAGGGTTGAATGAACAGCTTAAAGGCATTAAGGCCTTTGAACCACAAATTAAGAAGCAGAGCTTATACAAAATAGGCGTTTCCTCAACTTCCAATATTAGAGGATTCTTTCTTCGGCTAGTTTTTTCCAGGATCAAATGATAATTATTCTTTGCCTTATGGAGCTTTTAAATGTTGCTCACACTCGAGCTCAAATTGTAACTGAATTTCCTACCAGATAATCAATTTTTTTGATGGATCTTCCATGATTAGATATGATTTCTTGGAGCTCTATACTTGTATGATATTCTATACATAATCAGCAAAGACAAGGAATCCGCTTAACTTATGAACTTGCAAAATACAAATATAAGTTTTCTTCAGGACCAGAGAGGAACACAGTTTTGAAAGTTGCACGTCACAGAACTTGCCTTTCCAAACTCACCATCCTGAGCTGTTAAGGCCACACGGTACTTGGTGCTTGACATTTTCAAGTCCATGACATGTTGTGTCTTCTTACTCTTTCATTAGTTAAAAAATGTAGCAGATCACAAGGACGGACTAGACAATCAAGAAACATAAGCATCACCATAGGTATAAAACTGTCTAAATCTATATAAATTGCCCAAAGAACTAGATAAATAACAAAAGAGGTGGATTGTTATACAGAATCATGTAATCAAACTATCTTCAGAATGAAGATTTGTCGGTGAAGGAAACGATCAAACACCAAATGCACTTTATTTTATTTTTAATGGGCTTTACATAATCAGTACATTGGCACCTATCACTTTGTTCTTCCACTTCCCAAGTGGTCCATTCTAATTCCCCACGGATGCTCCCCCACTGCTTTCATGTTCGGACGATTGATTCGTCTGGACGCTGCACAATTGATTGTGAAACCGAACATTTTCACCAAGATTTCATGCTCTATTTCTTCCTTCAGTAAAGGATCTAACATCTCCGTCAACTTCCGTTCCTTGTATTTTTTGAAAGCCTGCATAAAGATATTATTTACTCGGTGAATATTTTCTAGTAGGTCATACTGTAAAAGAATAGAAGATTGAGAGAAATTGTGGTATATATTGAATACTATCAGCAACGTATATATAGCCAAGATACAACAAATTGTCTAGTCACAAGCCTAAATACAAGGCGCAGAATTACAAAAGTTTTAATATACAAAAACTCTCTCTGATTTGTTATAACTACTGGATAGAATTTGATCTTTAACACTGGAAGTATATCCGCAGCACATCTGTTATTATACTGAACGTGCATTTAGTGGAATAAAATACGTGTTTCCCACCATAATTCAAAAATGCTCTCTTCAGTGAACATTTTAAAACACAGATGTCAATAAAATTAGACTATACATTCCTCCTACTGCAATTCCCACAACATCCCGATTCCTCCTATGCAATTTTCAGCAAAATCAATTTTCTCCCGACAACAATTTTCTCATACACACTCCATTAGCTAAATAATCAAATTCATTTTTTTTTTTAAACAATAAGATGCAATAATCAAACTGGAGCTTCAACTCGTGTCCTACCGTTATGAGTGGAAGAAGGCGCACGCCAAAAACAAAATGATTTGCAAGCTAGGACTTTAAGTACGCTTACCGAATTGTTCAAACTTCATTGCTTCAGTTGGGCTGCTTGCATAGTCGACGAGGACGAGTAGATTTAGGGTTTCGAATATCCCTTCAAGTAGATTTGGGGATTTCCTTATTTCACTTTTCTCTGGTTTGTTTCTCCCGTGGGTAAGAAGACTAAGAGACGCAATTTCTTCTATTAAATTCAAAGCGTGTTTGGCTTTGCTTATTTGGAGCTGAGTTGGCGATTAATTTCATATTTGGAAGTATTTAACCGACCACATAGATTTTCCGTTTGCCACGTAGGCATGTTTGTTAACGGTTTCAAATGGGTGAGTGATGGAGTTGGACGGACTGACGTTCGGTGGCCAACGGGACAATTTTGAAAGTTCGGTGAGTAAACCGTGACATGAAGCAAAGTTCAGTGGCTAATGAAACATTTAACTCAAGATAAAGCAATAAAATCTGTCATAATCCTTTGATATTTGCGCATGAAATTGGAACATTCAAGAAAGTATATGCACTAACAGTAAATTTAAATTTCTATTGAGCTTGAAATCATTGAAGCAGACTTTCAAACGCTAAGAAAATACACCGAGAAAACGCAAATTTCATAATATTGTAAAATCTTATAGTAAGTTCATTTCTTTTCTAGAAGAAATGAGAATTTCAGTAAAAAGGAAAACCAGAGGAATGATTATTCACTTGGCAAGAATTTGTTGAGCCTGATTCTCCTGCTGCTGCTGATAGTTCAGTGGCCTCCTGAAGAGCATGATGTGTGGCTCCGGTCGGTGAACTGCATAATGGACCCACCCACGACTCTGCTGAACCCCAATCGCACGCCATTCATTCTAAAAATAACAAAATCAAGCCACATTGAGAAGCCCAAATTTACAAAATTTTACATGAATGAAGATAAAAGAGACATTTATATAAAAGCTTGATTTAATGTTTTATATATGCAAACCACAAATGTTATGCGAGTTAGGATGATAATAATTTCTAGTATGCTGTGATCCTCTATTGAGTTTCGAAGAAAATAGTAAAAACTTCATCGGATGCAGCAATCGAATTGAAAATTGAGTAATTTTTCCAGTATTTATTCACACGGAGCCTACCGGTTATATTTATATTTATCAAACACAGCTTACTAATGAATGTATTAATTTCGAGAAAAAAAAAAATCAAAGAACTACGAAACCCTAATCTTCTCCGCATGAAGCAGCGTTCGCTGAAATAAAATAAAAGAATAATAAAAATCTTAACAATAATTATGAAAAACTTACTTCAGAGAGAAGACGATTCTTGGGAAGCATTTTAGCCACTTCCGGTGGAAGAACAACATGCCTGAAAATTCCAAAATTACACCAAAAAATGCAACATTATCCGCAAACAACATAACACGTAACAATTGCAAAAACGAATAATTCAAATAAACTAGAAAAACACCTGTACTCGTTGGTATCGTCGAAGTACTTTTCTGAGTACTGGATCTGACCCATTTCGTGTTCGCGTCCAAATTTCACGATTTCTTGATTCTTGAATAAACCGTATCTAAAAGACAATTAAACTTAAAAAAGGAGTCCAAGAAAAGCCCAAAAATGTACTCTGTATTTTGAATACGCTGAAGATAGAAGGAAAATAGGGAGAGGAATTAAAAGGGTGACGTTTTAATTTGGTTGATTTCAAATTTCAAATTTCAAATTTTAAAAAATTTCCCGCTTGAGTTAATGTGCATAGAAAGATGTCAATAACGGTCATGTGGAGCTGGATTAGCAACTTATTTGGCCGTATTCGACAGCTTCAAATAGTAATTTTTTTGGAGAATGTGTGATTAAAAAATAGAAAAAAATTTGGAATTTACATTAAGCTCCTGTTTGATTCCTATTTTTTCAAAATTCATTTTTCTCTCTCTTCTTTTCAATCACACATTCTTCGATAAAATAATATTACACGCAAATCCAAAAATTTTCCTTCATTTTTAACCACACATTCTCCATCAATCAACTATTCAAAATGCATTTTCTTCCCCAAAATGAGAATCAAACGGGGCCTAATATTTTATTGTTAGAATCTGTGGCTGAAAATGAGTATGAGAAAAAAAAAATTTGAAATAATAATTACCAAACAAGGGCTTGATTTTGAATTTTGAGACGTGATTTTTTGGAAAAAGTAATTCATTTGAAGAATGAATTATTAAAAGTAGTAAAAAATTTGAATTGACAAGCGAAATTATTTTATTGAAACAGATGTATGATTGAAAATAAGTTAGGAAAAAAGTGATTTAAAAAATATCGAAATCAAATAAGAATTTTAAGTTTTATACTTCTTAAAATTTTGTCGATAGTTAAATAACAATAAAATTTATGCCTCGTTTGTTTTTCATTTTTCCTCCATAAAAATGAAAAATATGATCGTTATCAATTATATTCAGTCATTATTTTTTACTTTACATCTCTTGTGTGGGATCATAACGACTATATTTTTCATTCTCATTTTACAAATAATATGTATCAAGCAGGGTCTTAATTAGGATTAGACATGAACTTTTACTTCATAATTAAAAGGTTTTAATATAAATAAATTTAATTAAGAATGAAATTTTGATCTATAAATAAAATAATAAAAAATACCGATTACTACTTGTGTGGGTTCCTAGTTACGTCGATGTAGGAGCCACGTGTAGGCAACATAGACGAGCCGAAGCCGCCGATCATTACCATGTTTGCACGCCGAAGCCAAACCTTTACATTAGCCAACTTGCACAATGCGGTAGTGAAATTTTGGAATCAAACTTCAAAACCCCCGAAATTTTTTTTTTCCAAAAACAAGCACTTACCATACAGTTATACTAGTGTTCCAAGATGTGTTAATTCAATAAATCATGTTATAGTAATATAATGATTGACTTAATCTTTGACATAAAACGACGTGACATTATGTTATTAAACTGTATAAAACACAATCAACTTTTGTATCCAATCATATATCACCAACATTTATTCTGTCAAAGTATTTGTTACTATTTTTCCGTCAAAGTGACTTTACCCTAATTCAATTCATTTACAAAAGAAGAATTGATCAAATCTAAGTATTCCATTAGAATCAACAATTTTCGATCATATACTTTGTTAATTTTCACTTCTCAATGCTTAAAAACACACTCATCGACTAGATTCAAAGTGAAGCATGTAAACAAAGATTCTCAAAGTGTACTGTGAAACCCAATTAATCCAGCTAAAAGATAGTACATTACAAAGTATATGCTCAAGTTATGTGCTATCAGCCACTACAGAATTGCATACAAACACAAACTTCAACCCTATATATTTTGCAAAATTAGGCCCTACAGTTCAAAAAGACCTTCAAAACAAAAATCATTCATATCGTTTCAAATGTCTGATATTTCAAGAGTTGGAGACTGATTTATGTAACACGGTCGTTCCTCGAAAAATCTTCATTTCGTACTCCTTTCTGTACTGATCAAGCTACAAAAGCAAACACGGATACACGCATTGATCATTAGTTCTAGTTTCCCACATCGTGAAATGAATACACTAATAAAAAACTGAACGTACTTTTTTTTCATTGCTGATCTTTTTGAAACCAAACTTATTCTTCCATAAAGATTTGGCTTCATCAGCAGCAGGAAGCACCAGGCTTTTCACATTCAAAGTCGCAAGAAAATTTTCAATACAGAAAAAGAGCGACTGGAAGTACCCCTGAGAAAAAAAAGAGATAATATGTTTTAAGGTAGATGGTGTTCTAGATTCATGAACTATAATTCTTCCACATTTGAGCAAATATGGGATAAGTCGAGTAACTGAGATCGGACCTTTCCTTGATAACCACCAAGTGTGGCAACTAAAGGAAGTTCTGCAACTTCCTGGCCAAAAACCCGAACAATTCCAGCAGAGACAACCAACGAGCTGCAGTAACACAACAAATCAGAACAAATGGTATTCCAAAGAAATACGAATGCAATAGAAAATTAAATAACTCTCACTTGACTGTCAATATGGCACAGTACATGCCCGCCAAATCCTGGTCATTGAATCGCTTCCTATAAATCATCAGCAAAAGTTTTATTATTAAGTCTATACGAAAGCAAAGATACCCGTAAACAATCCACACAAAAAAGTAATCAGTAACTAATAATTTCATGCATAAATGTAAAGGCGTGATGATTACCCATAAACCATTTTAGGAATAAGATCAAGACAGCTGGTACTGGAATCAATAATAGGATTAAACTGCTCCTGTTATACATTGCACGACAAAAACAATCATTAAACACATTTTATACAACCACCAGAGATAAAATGAGGAACCAAATCAAACGGCAGATGAAAAAGAGACGCATCTCCACTCTGTATCATATAATTGCATTTGACAAAGTATATGGTGCACTTATTAGCTCAGAGTCTCCTTAATCGCACTTTTTTAAAAGAAGAGGTAGATTAGCATAAAGTCATTTCAAAGCAGAGAAAAGAAAGAAAATGGCTCAGGGAAATACACGAAAAATGGTTTCAGCCCCAGAAAGCCACACTCTGGTATCTTCGGAAATCAAATTCCCATTCAGAAGCCTCCATCTTATATCAACCTCAGGATTATCCTCTGAACTTTTTTTCTCGTGTTTCTTCTTCACTTGGTTCAAGAGAGCTTCTGGAAGCTTCTGTTCACCATTTATAACCAAGTTCTGGAGAGCAGAGTGGATATGACTACATGTTGTGCAACAGAACCATTTCTCTTTTGGTAATTCCTGTAGTGTGCAGAACATCGTTAATTTACTAAGACAATTTCACGAGTACATAGTCACGTCTCTAGAAACAAAGGAACCATTTTCAACAAACCTTTAGGTCATCCATTTTCTGCTCCCTCAGACAACCAACATGATATTCCTTCTCGCACTACCAAAAAATCCATAATGTTGATCATGACATGCTTGTGATATAGGAAAACAGAATACATTTTAACTTGATTTGAAAGCCTGTTTCATCGTAGAACATGACAAGAATACAGTAATACCTGATCGCAAATAATAACTGTAATATCATTAAATTCTGATGCACTGAAATCGTCACCCCTGCAAGCACCGAATTGGAATCATTTATAAGGGGAAATGTAAAGGTCATAGGGTAACCAAAAAAAAGGGAATGGAAAGAACAGAAAAAGTCATTGGTAGTGTATAGAGATCAAATACTATGAGTTTGTTTGTTTTAGCAACTAAACAACAATGAGTGGATCATCTTTAAAAGGATAACAGAGCAAAATATAATATAATAGCTGTACTAAGTGAAACCTCTAACGTGTATATAGTTCAAAATCGGTTTGAAATTAGCTGAAAGACTTGCATATTATAATAACCACCCAGCTGAAACAACTATGTGAACAATTTATCAAATGCTTGAAATCAATCAATGTTAATAGAAATTCAGTTAGATAAAGAGTGGAGCAAAAACTCAACCCGCAAATGGCACATCCACTAGCATCAGCGTCTCTTATTTCCACAATTCGTATGCACCTCTGGGTTATTTGCTCAAGAGCATTTACTCCGGCAACTCTCCCAGCAGCGATGGCATTAGTATTGTGCTCTGCAGACGTTTCCTTCCGGATCATATTTGCACAGTATTTACAATACCAACAATCTGGAGGAATTCTTGGAAGAGAAACACATTCTGCAAGAAGAACCAAACATGAAGAATAAGGCAGTGGAAAAGAGAACTTATAAGAATTTTTCTTTTTGGAATTTCACCCTTACCCCCCCAAGGAGACTCGAACCCAAGTCTATGACCTAGTAAGACTTTGCTCAGGTACCCATATATTAACTATAAGCTAATACAAAGAAGAAAATAGATCTAATACACAAAATTGCGGCAACATGACTGCAATTTAAAATATTGCACCTGAGTGAAAAACAAGATTTCAAAGTACATTCAAACACCAAGATTAACACAAGAATAAGGCGAAGATCGCACAAAATAGTATCTCAATTTAATTCTCGATTTCCTTGCTAGTAAACAAATACTCCTAATTTCAAGGAGCAAAGCAGGAACAGAATCAATACATTACAATGCCATAGCCTATTGAACAACTGCAACTTTTTGCAAGGTTTAAGAAAGGACAGAAAACTCATTGAACAGGCAATAATGCTATAAAAGACAGATATACTCACCAATGTGAAAAGATCGTGGACAATTATCACAACATATAAGATCTCCATAATCAGAGCATATGGAGCAGAGATCATCATTTGCATCTGGAGAGACTCTGCGTTTTTTTTGACAGGCTGAGAGATAGCTCATGCAGAGACACCCCATTGGATGTAAAATATGTTATTGTAACTGTCAAACCAACCAGAACCATGTTAATGGTAATGGAATTCTAAAACAATTAAAAGAGATTATACTATATATTAATTAGGGATCTGATCAATATATCTGGTCCTTGAAGGTGCTCTGTCTAATTTTATTATGGCAGGTGACATTAACAATAATTAAAAATTGGCACTTCCTCAAATTTGTTGCCTGATAACATGACACAAATCACAGAATCAATGTGCCACGAAGAAAAACGTGATCTCTCATGGCAAAGAATTAAACAGGAAAATCTAAGAAATACTCACGGCTTTCGGCGAGAAGGAAAACCAGCATGCGCCTCAAACTGAGAGGGGCTTACCTGTTAATAACAATAAGAATGTTAACTTCACAGACAAGGTGCTTTTTACTGCTTTAGCAGACAAACAGCATGTTTGGGTAAATTAAAAGGTGCTCATAACAACCTTATTAGCTCATCCAAACATGCACAAAATATATAATTTAGATTTTCAAACAATGAAAGAGACAGATGTACCACTTTATTGCAGCAAAAGCAGAATATACCAAAACCTTCCTTGTATCCCTCAAGCTTAATCTGCTCACAGGAAGAAATAAAGAAAGGTTTAAAAATCTTTCTTCAAATAAAATGGATGACTTCATTTGAGAACTACTTTTACCTCCTCTACAATGAATATTAAGCAACAACCAATAATTTAATCTAAAAAGAAGAAGAAAAGATGAGAACAAATTTCATAAACTGCAGTTACCACTCCCCGATTACAATAACTCAATGCTGTGTGCTCCGGAAGAATATCATCCATAAATACCAATCTGTGCATTCCCAAATCCCTGCAAAATGGAAACAACAAGAATTAGTGCTACGTTTAAAAATATGTGCAGGCTACAGAAAAATCATGTTACATACATAGATTTTACATTTACGAAACTGGAATGTTTAGTATATGCCCCAGAAACACAGAATACTTACTTCCTTGTTAACCTCCCCTGACCCCTTGTTCGAGGCTGACTAGTTGAAGACATTGGAGAAGATGGTTTTGTAGAAGCAGTCGACGGAGACCTGAAATCAGTGGATATCAACATATAAACAAAATTGCTCACCTGAATCAATTATTAAAAGTGTATTTTTCTATTTTTCAATTATTTCATTTTTTAATCTATAATTGCATTCAGTAACTATTTCATATAAACCACTAAACCAAAAAGGTAGTCATTCAAATTAGTGTGTCATACAATAAGCAATCATTTCATTACAAAGTATTATATGCAAGTAATTTGATTTCAAGAAGGCAAATGACAAACTCATTAATCTCAAACGCGTCCTAAATGAGTAGAAAATCAGTACAAAAACCATTCATCAGAGGAAAAACCAATACCAAAACAGCATTTCACCATTCATCAGTAGAAAAAGAAACTGAATCTGTAGAATCAATAGAGATGTTGAAACCAAATTGACATTAAAATTCATGAAAATCAAATATTTGTTACCATTTATAGATTTTAAAAAATGTCAAATGTTTTTAAATTACTTCAAAAAACAAGATCAACAATAAACTCCAATTACAAAACAACTTTTAATGATTATAGAAATGAGAAACATATTTGTTTTCAACAACTACTAACTGAAACTGCATATGTTGCATCAATATGGAAAATGAGAAACATTTCATTGGAAAATTATAAACAAATGCAGTACATTCTTCTATAAAAGCCAAAAATTTCAAGCCACCCCAATTAAAAATAAAATTTCTCGACATTAAGACATATAGGCCAAATTGATATTTGAAACCAGGTAAAAATCGCAGTGAAAAACAATCATTGAAAAAACATATAGATCCGTAAAGGTAAAAAAAAAACTAATAACGTACACATAAAAAGGTAAAAATTCAGCCTAAATCTGCCTAAAATAAACCTAAATTTGCTCCTTTTTCCTCTATCCCATTGACCATAATTAAACCCACCACCACATTCTTGCAATTAATCATCATCCCAAATATAGAAATTTAAGGTTTGAAATTATCAGGGTCGAAGAAGATCTCACATTTCCATTTTCCTTCACTTTGTGTTGTCGCCTCTAGAATTCTCCGTGGATTGTGATTTGTGAGATTGAAAGGCACGCTGCCAATTGGTGTAACTCAATTAGGATGTGGCGTGGGCTCATGGCCTGGTCATTAAATAAATAGGTGGGCTCAATTTCTTTTTTTAAGTTTAAGGCTCCATCTCTGCTATATATGATTTTTTCACCGTGGAAAATCCCATTTCAAATAACAGAAAATAAAAAGACAACACATAAGGGTTTGGACTACTCTTCTTAATATGGTTGAACTTTTAATATGGAATCTCAAGTTTTCATCCCACATCGTTTAAATTAGGGATGGCAAAAAAATCCATTAAACCCGATATCTGCAGGCCCCGCCCCGAACAGGGCAGGTAATATCCGCTTAATTGGTCGGGTATGGAGTAGGAGACTTCGACCCGAGTAGGGTATGGGGCGGGGATGGGTAACAAGGCACCTGCCCGATTTAATCTTTAAATTAAAAAAGCCAAGCTGCCAAGGCCCAAAGTGAGTTATGACTCCCAAACTGGCCCATTTCCTAGATTCCAATTCCCAGGCAGTAAAGGCTATTGTTAGAATTAGGGGAGAGGATAAAGTGGCTGCCATGTGACCATGTCTATCTCACGCCATCGAAGTTCTTGTTCACAGTCTCATTCTCTCTCTCCATATCTCACTTCCTCTCAAGTCTCAAGCCTAAGGACCCAAGGTAATTTGACAATCTCTCAAATCCTTCATCTTCTCCAATCTCCAAAGGTAATTTGACAATCTTCTCTAGGTCAGAATGTTGCAACAGTAAATTTTTTGCATGGGATTTTATTGTCTTATACAATATTATCTTTTGATTAATTTTTATTTTAAACCATTTGAGTTTATGTCTTATACATAGCTTCATAAACATGTTATAAAGATTGAACCTGTGAAGTCCCAAGATCTTCTTTCTATAAAGTTCCTGATGCCTCTTACGTTTTTTATATTCTTCCTAATTTAGTCAGGTAACCCAAGGACTAAATTTTGATAGATGTATTGTTATTGAAATGGTGTAATTGAAATAAGAACATAATGGTTTTGTTATTGAAATTCAGTAATTTACTTTCAAGAATTCGAGATATTTAATACTATGATTAAGATGTACAGGAAGAGATGTAATTTATAATAATACACAGGTTTTTTCCTTTTATGACAAACTGTCGGAGATTGAGAAGCCTCAAAAAGGCATTGAAGTACTCATAAAGGGCAGAGGCGCGGTAAGTTTTAGTGAAAAAATGTAATTGCAATCATTTAAATTGAATCACCGGTAAGGGATTGGAAAGTTATTGGAGGGCCGTTTGGAATGGCTTTTGAAAAGCCAAAAGGAGCTTTTGAGACCCAAAAGCTGCTTTTGGACTCATTTTAGCTAATTTTCTTAAAATGTTTTTTGTAGATAAAAGAGCTTTTAAAGGAAACTGGTTTAATATAACTTCCTCTAAAAGCACTTAGAGAATAGGAAGTGCTTTTAAATATTAGTTATCAAACAAAAATTACGTTAGCTTACTCCAAAAACTCTTCCATAAGAAGCAAAAGCTATGTCAAACAAGCCCGAAGTGTAGTTGAATTCTAGTTTGCAATCTGCAGATATAAAAGTCTAGGTTTTTGCTATGAAAGAAAATTAATATGCGTTAAGTCTAGGTTTTTGCTATTACTTATTTTGAGAAACTGTCCATTGCATGAATACGAAAAATATTATGTTGCGCATATGATTTTATTGTTATTTATCATATAGCTTCATTCTTACAAGTTGTCTGGATTCATTTTAGATGTCTGTATTACAACATTGTACATCAATACCAAGCATTGGAAGTACTCCACCACGATCAAATGATAGTCCATCCCATGAAGACTTACCTAGTCAGGTAAACACAGAACAAGATCCAATAGACTTGTGTGATGAGGATGATAGTAGAAAATGTAAGAAAAGAAAAATTGACTTCGGTAGTGTGGAACCACTTTAAAGAAAAAGGTCATTAAAGGGGAAGACAATGCAATTTGTAACTATTGTGAGGAAAATTAGGGGCTAAAAGTAAGAATGGGACAAAACATTTGCATGAGCATATGAAAAGATGTCCTTGCAGAAATCAAAAAAATATTAAGCAAACAATATTGAATCCATTAAAGGAAGCATGTGGAAGGGTTTCATTGGGTACTTACTCTTTTGATCAAAACAATGCTCGAAAGGAGCTTGAAAGTATGATAATCTCGCACGAGTATCCTCTTTCAATGGTTGAACACATTGGATTTAGAAGATTCACGAATACTTTGCAACCATTATTTGAGAACGTTTCTCGTAACACTATAAAGAATGATATTTTGAAAATCTATGATTACGAGAAATTAAAAGTAATGAGCTTATTGGAGATGAATGATAGCAAAATTGCAGTCACTACAGACATGTGGACTTCTAATCAGAAGAAAGGATTGGCCATCACTGTACATTTTATATATGATGTTTGGAGACTTTAAAGTCGAATTATGAGGTACTTATCTTGTATAAAATTAATTTAGCTAATCGTTATGTAATTTAAATTTATTTTTGTCGTAATTTATGTTATTTTTATTTATTAAATACAGGTTCATATATGTGCCGCGTCCACACGGGTCTGAGGCACTGAGTATATTGTTAATGGATTGCTTATAGGATTGAATATTGATCGTAAGTTGTCTACTTTGACTGTAGATGATTCATGATTATACTACAAATGATATCATGATCAACATTCTTTTAGATAAACTTTCTAGTAATCCAATTATGTTAAATGGTGAACTTTTCCATATGCGTTTTTGTGCGCACATATTGAACTTGATAGTTAAATATGGTTTGGAGATCATTAGCTCAAGTGTTGAGAAAATCCGTGAGAGTGTTGCATATTGGACAGCAATTCCAAAAAGATTAGAGATAATTGAGACTTCAACACAACAATTGAAAATTTCTTGTTCCAAAAAGTTAGCACTAGATTGCAAAACTAGATGGAACTCTACATACTTAATGCTTCATAGTGTTTTACAGTATATGGATTTTTTCCTCAACTAAAGCAACGTGAGACACAATATGTTTGCCTAGTGATGCAGATTGGAATTTGGCGAAAAAGATATGTGAAAGGTTGGAGGTGTTTTTTGAAGTGACAAAAATATTTTCTGGGACTAAGTACCCAACATCCAATTTTTATTTTTCTATTGTTTGTGAGACAAAGTCAATAGGTAATGATTGGATGAAATCTCCTTATGATGAAATCAAAATGATGGCTTCAAGGATATAATTGACAAGTTTGAAAAATACTGGAGTGAGATTTACGAAATTTTGGCGGCGAGTGTGTTGGATCCAAGATTTAAAATGAAGATGGTTGAATATTATTTTCCCATGACTTATGGAAATGAAGTTCCGGATCTTGAGATTGAAAACGTAAGAAAATTTTGAAACAAGCTGCTAAATAAGTACAGAATAAAAGATGGGTCAAGTGGAAACATGACTAAATCTTCAAACCGAACTGAGATATCTACTAATGTGTGCAAAAAAGATCGGTTGGCACAATTTGAATTATTTGTTTCTAATACGACTAGTACTGATAGTATGAAATCAAAGCTTGACATTTTCTTGGACAAGCCTGTACTACCTAGATCAATTGATTTTGACATATTGGCATAGTGAAATACAAATTCAATAAAATATCCCTTTTTATAAAAATTTGCAAGAGATATTTTAACCATTTCAGTATCTACAGTAGCGTCAGTCTACGTTCAGTACTAGAGGTAGATTTGTTAGTCCACATAGAAATAGGCTTAATCCAAAGACTTTGGAGGCTTTGATGTGTGCTCGAGATTGGTTATGGTCCAACATTCATGGTATGAGAAATATAATTATCTATATTTTTCATAATCATTATGTGTTATTTCTTTATTACTAACTAGTTTTATTTTTTTGTTAGAACATTCGTCACCTACATCATATTCTGGATGATGTATAAAGTTAAGTGACGCGGATATTAAAGAGGAAGTAAATTGATTTTTCTTTAAATGGACTTGAATAATAAATAATTAAATACATCATTTGTCTAACTAATACATTTTTTCAGTCATCATTTTTTAGGAAGCCAGATATAGACATTCTAGAAGAAGATGTCAGCACTTAACGATCCACAACATAAAACGTTGCATTATGTGATGTTTGTCTACACGCTACTTTGTAATTTATCCAGGCATGTAATTTGCACAATTAGAATATATTGGACATATTTTCAGTTGAGTGAATGAAGTTTGTGGATTTAAGTTTTGGTGAAAGATAATTATTTTAGCATTGGTGATTTAATTTTGTTTAAAGATTGAGAAGAAATCTGACGTTGAACAGTTCAACATATTGATTGATGAATTTCTTCAATTTTACTAAAGCTGTTCCTCTATTGCTGTGTAACAAGAATTATGTTGAAAATTTGAAATTCAAGTTCTCAAAGTTGTTGAGCAGAGTAAGGAGAATTGGCACAGTGTTTGTCAAAATATTATATTAATATTAGGGAAAATTGCAACTACAGTACCAAACCTTTCACTTTTATGCGAATTTGACCTAAACCTTTACTTTGTGGTGCCTACAGTACCAAACCTTTCAAAAACTCGCACCTAGAGTCCAAATGGAAGGTTTCTATTAGTTTGACCGTTAGTTGTCCTCAAACATTGGAAAATTGATAACTTTGACCAACTAAATCAAGGGTAATTTAGTCGGAACACATTTTTTCCCTTTTAAAAAATTCAAAAAACAAATAACAAAAAACCAAAACCAAAACCAAAGTCAAGATCAAAATCATCTTCTTCTTCACAATACCCCCACCACCAAATCCAGAGTCACCCGCCACCATCAACTTCTGAACAAGACGTACTTCTATTTATCAACAATATCTTCCGGCCAAGCCCCTTTTCTCCTCTGTCCACAGAGACAAACCGCCACCAACCCCTTCATCTTCTTCCCCAGTGAAGAAATCAAAAATCAAATTTTAATTCCACTAAAATGCAACCTCTTCCGTTATTCTCTCTTTAATTTCTTCACTCAGACAACTGGTTTTGAGAAAAATCCAAAACCTCTCAGATTCAATTGTACAATTATAGACCATTTTGGCCAGAGGAGGAGAAGGAATACCTATTCAATTATAGTCCGGGCTTTTGAATTCTTGGAAGAGCTGGTGAAAGGGTGCAATTTTTCGTGGTGCAAAAGTCACTCTTCCTGGTAGTGAAATGCCATGGAGTCCCCAATGTCCAGCATATATGAGGGCTCCATATTCATCGACCAGGCTTACAGCAGGCTAGCAAATGAGAAATCGGCAATTTTTTTTAAATCACGAACAAATTAATAGTAGGCAAGATTCACTTTTATAATCTTCAGCTGAAGGGAAGTCTCCCTCTAACCATCTCCTTGACCATTTAATTAAGGTTCAACATTCATCCCCAATCAAATCTACTGGAAGTTCTTACTTGCAATCAGCCAAAGCCTCTACCCTACCCGCAAAGACCAGAAAACGAATGGAATGGATGAATGAACAATAGAAAAAGGGATTTACAATGATTTCTAAGTAGATACATGCGGTTATGATTTCTTGATTTCTTTATTGGGGAAGAAGATGAAGCGAGCAGGTGGAGATGGCTATGTTGAGTGACTCTCGATTTGGTTTTAAGGTAGGGTAAGGGTACTGGGAAGAAGAAAATGATTTTGATTTTGATTTTGGTTTCTTGTTTTTGTTTTTTGAATTTTTAAAAGGAGAAATGTGTTCTGACTAGATTACCTATGGTTTAGTTGGTCAAAATTATCAATTTTCCAGTTTTTGAGGTCAACTAACGGTCAAACTAATAGAAACCATCCTTTTGAACTCCAGGTGCCAGTTTTTGAAAGGTTTAGTACCGTAGGTGCACAAAGTAAAGGTTTTGTACCGCATCTGCAATTTTCCCTTAATATTATAAGGGAGCACTAAAATTGGAATATATTAAAAATCGAATTAAAAAAAAGGGGCTGTAAACGGGTAGGGACCTTGCCCCGTCCTACCCAGCTTCTGCCCCACCCACAACTTAAACGGGTATGGGGGCGAGTACGGGGTGGGAAACTATCAGGAGGGACTGGGGGCTTGAAGGAGGGTCCCCCGACCCATACCCCCCGTTGTCATCCCTAGTTTAAATATCGTAACCATAACTAAAATATAATGGTTTGAGGTACTCTTCTTAACAAAGTGACATTTTAAGATGAAATCACATAATATCAGAACTCATCAAGATCAAACGAACTATTTAATCAATCTAAACTTCAAATTAACACACGGATTTCAAGATTGGCATTCCCAAATGAGCCACCATTTTAAAATGGCATATTAATGGTAATCCCATATCAAATAACGACAAAATAAATATACGATATATAATGACTTGGGGTACTCTTAACAACGTTGACCTTTTAAATTGGAATCCCAAATCTTAATATGCTTGCTTTGAAGTTTGCTATCTAAAACACTTTTTGTGTTTTCGAAGAATATTTGTATTGACAAAGCAGACTGTCTTGGATAGTATAAAAATAATAATAATAATAATAATAATGAATGCACACAGTAATTACTTCAAATCTATATATAATACCTGTATGTAGTATCACTGATCTTTGTAGGGCTGAGATCAGAATCTTTCGACGCACAGAAATCACATAGAAGAATTGATCTACAAATGCCAGATACAGGTACTGATCCTGAAAATGGAGTAATGTTTTAAATGCTCCACATAATGCACATGTTCTCTATCGTATATTATAATAGATGGGCAATTTTTTCACTTTGCAATTAAGACAAGACATTGCCACCTTTGATTCAGACCGACCATTGACATTCTGAATTGTCATTTCCAACGCATCTAGGGTAGCATTCTTGCATGCATTTAGAACATCACAGAGAGTTTTCCCACTCTCCAGATGGATGCATTCGGGTGGACTTTTGTTTGCACTTCCTGCATGCAATTCAAATTGATTTGGGGTGACAACCTACATCAACAGCAGTTGACGGTGAGTAGAAAAGAACTGGATAATAATCCAATTCCATAATCATTGTTAATCTGACCCCTCACTTTTGTTTCCTTACACTCATCACAAAAGCACAATATTCAAGAGCCCAAAATTGCTCCTCGAAGTCCATATTCCAGCCCTCTCTTCAACCGAATATATCCAAATTAACAAGAAAAATCAATCAAATACCAGAAAACCAAATCGAAATTCATTTCAAGTCTAATAACATAGAACGATTTATTATTTTACCTTTGAACAATGAATGTAATAAACGTGTAGAACGTCAAGCAATCCCATGTTGAGTATATCCTGTAGCTTTCTTGGAACCCTCTTCAACTCGACCTTCTTTGACATTTTCATTTCTAACTTCAATGGACTATCTGTCAAAGTCATTGCACCGTCAGTTTCAACTTCTTCTGCCTTCAACTCTCCCAGCATGGACTACAATTCCACTGCCTCCTGCAGCTTCAAAGCTGAGGGTGTAATATCCTTGCCTGTTTCTCTGATAACCCACTTAACATTCTCCCTGTTCTCTCACATCCTAATTCTGAGGCTTCAACAATTTTATCTTCATCACAGCCCAATTTAATTTCATTGGTTCCAACCTGAGGCAATGATGATTCAATGCACATTGGCTGCACTACACCATTCACTTCAGCAACTGTTATCTCAGCTTTGCTCTTCTTTTCTTTGATAGTCGGCCAATTCTCCAAAATTTTCTTTAATACTATTTGGCCGTTCCTCATTGTCCAAAATTTTCATCTTCTCTTCATTAACTATCACTATTTGCCCCCCTCTCATTGTCTAAAACGTCGATAAATTCTAATTTCTTGGTATCATCCCATTCCCCTCCCAAATTCTTTTCTGAACCTCTTTTTCTTCTCTTTGGACCATTTTCCTTCTTTTCCAGTTATTATATCACCACTCTCGACAGCATCTTTGCTGAAACCACCACTACTCCGGGACCTTGTTACCCTCCTTTGTCCCAACGGTACCTTCACAATTTCAGACTGCGCCTTCAACATCATCGCAAACTCCCTTTTCATCCCAGCCCGAATTGATGACACCACAATTTCACCTGAATCCATATCCTTCGCCATTGCAACAAAAACCAACATATCCCCAAAAATTTCAATCACGGATCTAATATCAAAAACCCAGAAAAATAACATCACAAAATTGAAACCCCATCAATGCACAGATATAAAAACAAAAACAAAAATAAAAAATAAAAAGCCCAATAACTACTTGTAATTATTAAAGATTCACAAAACAGCAAAATAATCTCTTTTCACAAATATACTTCCAACTATACGCGAACAGATTTCAATTACTAAATTAATTGGGAAATGGAATTTGCTGAGTTAGAACTTTTTTTTCTAGGAATCCCAAAAGCTTACTTGTACGACTATATGTACGTATAGGTTTGACGAGAGAAGGATCCTGAACAGTAAGAATATGAACGTAATGTCTATAATGTCCCTGCGAGAAAAATTTATTTCCTACATATATAGCTCATAAGATTACTTAGATTACCACCCCCCCCCCCCCCCCCCCCCCCCCCGCGGTTTAACTCGGGGTTCTTTTAAGTTTGATCCAGTCAAATCGTTCAAATTTTACTTTGACTTTAAAAAACATGAAATTTTCCACAATGACCTCCAGGACGTAAAAAGACAAAAAGGACCTTAAGTATATAAAACAATTACTAAATATTGATTTGTTTAAAGACAATAATACCCTTTATTTCACAAATAAAAATCAAACACTACGTAAATTTTCAAACTTATTTGTTTTTTTTATCTGTCCATTCCAATACAGATAAAAAATTCTCTCAACTTTCATCAGCCTCAACAATAAAATCTGGGAAATCGATGAACGTTGAAAGCCGAAATTTTTTTATATCAATCACTATAATTTTAGTAAGTACATTTACGCATATTTAATTTCGTTTTCATCAAATTAGTATACGTTTTTATCGATAAAATTTATTATGATGTATAATGTGTTAGTAGATTAAATTGTTAATAGATCTATAAATTTTTTAAGCATGAAAAAGAAAAAAATTCATCTGTATCTTTCAGAAATTAGTATACATTTTTTTCGATAAAATTTATAATGATTTATAATGCGTTAGTAGATTAAATTCTTAATAGATCTATAATTTTTTTAAGCATGAAGAAAAAAAATTCATCTGACGAAATGGATCTGATAAAAATTGGGATAGACTAGATAGAAAGCCGGCTGTTTCGACGAGCTGTTTAAATAGCCGGCTGTCTTCTTTCCGATTTAAATTTAAATTATCAATTTAAATTTATTTATTTAATTACATAAATAACAAAATTTAAAACAAACTTAATTTAAATGAATTAAAAAATATTAATAATATTGAATTAAATTACCGATTTTTCTTTTTTAAAATTATATATTTTTAATATTTAATAACAATTCTTTTTAATTACAAATATTATTTACTATTAAAAATAAAAGAAAAACAAAATTCCAATTAAATTAGAAATAATATATAATTTTTTGGAAATTATCAATTTCAAATTATTTAATTAATTACATAAATACAAAATTTAAACAATAAGAAAATATTTTTTAAAATTATTTAATTAATATTTAATTACCGATTTTTATTTTTTCAAATTATATTTTTTTAATATTTAATATTTTAAAAATAAAAAAACGAAATTCCAATTAAATTAAAAATAATAAGGTCATTTTTTGGTAACTATCAATTTAAATTTATTTATTTAATTACACAAATAACAAAATTAAAACAATAAGAATTTTTTTTTATTTTTTAAAATTATTGATTTAATATTTAATTACCGATTTTTATTTTTTAAAACTATATTTTTTACTATTTAATAACAATTATTTTTAATTACGAATATTACTTAATTTTAAAAATAAAAGAAAAAAAATTGCAATTGAATTATAAATATTAAGTTAAAATTTTTGGTAATTATCAATTTAACTTTCCAAAATTAATTACATAAATAAAAAAATTTAAAAAAATTTAATTTAAATGAATACAAAAATTATTAAAATTAATTAAAGAATATTAATAATATTGAATTAAATTATTAAATTTATTTTTTGAAATTATATATATTTAATATTTAATACAATTCTTTTTAATTACAAATATTATTTAATTTTAAAAATAAAAGAAAAATGAAATTACACTTAAATTAAAAATTAATATATAATTTTTTTTTTGGTAATTATCAATTTCAAATTATTTATTTAATTACATAAATACAAAATTTAAACAATAAGAAAATATTATAATTATATAAAGAATATATTTATTATTTGATTTAAATTACATTTTTAATATTATAATTATATAAAGAAATTTTTTTTTAAAAGGGGCAAAACAGTCGACCCAACTGATATTTATCAAAAATAAGAAAAAAAAATAAAATCAAAACAGACGGCCGAAGCCCAAAATAAAAAATAAATAAATAAACAGGCGGCCCAATCTTTGGGCCTTTTTAAAAAACAGCCGGGTTAACACTGACTGTTAACCCGACTGTTTTCGGGTCAACCCGACAGTTTCGGGTCGGGTTGACCCGGCTGTTTCTCTCTTTCCCCTACGCGCTGAATCGCCGAAAAACGTCATTTTCGGCGATTTCAAGCTCAACTAAGGCTAATCCACCCTAATCTAAACGTAAATACCCAATCATTAACACAAATAATCAACCATTCAATTACTAAAACTTCAAAACTCATCTACCTCCATATATATTAAAATGAAACCGTAATCAATATTTAAAAAAAAAACTCACCTTGTGATGAGATCAAAGACACTATGGTGATTGTCTGACTTTGTGATGATCGACGTGCTCCCCTCCCTCTGGTCGGCGCCGACGAGTGAGTATCAACTCTCGATTTTTTTTTTTTGGTCCGGTTTGCTCCCAAGTGAAAGTGACGTGGGGAGGGTATTTTTGGTTATTTGTCTTCACATTCAATCTTTTTTTTTTTTTTATTAAATGTGGTCAAAGGTCATTGTGAAAAATGAAACTTTTCAACAGGTCATTTACTACAATTTCCTCGTTTTTAACTCTCACTTTGGCCCCATTTTTTGAAATGAAAATGGATGAAATAATATTTTTTTGAAAAATAAGTGATTGAAAAAGAAGAATTTTTTTTTATTTACGTGTAATATTATTTCATAAAAGATTGTGTGATTAAAAATAAAAGAGAAAAAAATGAAATACAATTTAATGGAAGCCAAACGGGGGCTAAAATTATAATTCTTTTTTTTTTTTCTCTTCTTATTAATCATATATTGTTCAATAAATAATATTATATGTAAATTCATAAATTTTTCTTCATTTCAAATCACACATTTTTCAAAAAAAATTGTATTCCAAATATTAAATTAACAAATAATGAGGATCAAACAGAGCTATAGAAAGTCATAAATTCTATGACGCGGGAAATCATATTATTGCTGCTAGTAGCATTTGCATTTAGGATCCTTGTGAAAAAAACTTTTAATAAAAAATTTTAGTAGGTTTTGATAAAAATTGATAAAATATGTTATTGAAAAATTGTTTAAAAAATTGTGAATTATTCAATCTGTATAATCAAAATTGAAGTTTTATCGATTAAAAAGTTGATAAAATTTTGCTAAACAATGTATTATTATGTATAAGAGAATTTGCAACCTCAAGTCCTTGATAAAATGTTGGGACCTTAAAAAAATAAATAATAAATTTTGTTATTTTATTAATATTAATTATAGTTATTAGACCCGGCCCAAACATTCATCTGATCGAGATACTGGGTCTTGTGTTACTGCTCGAACCGATGGGTCAATGATCGAATCAGTGGGTAAATGCTTAAAAATTATATGTATATTTTTTTCTAAGACAAAATTAAAGTTTTAAAATTATGTATTATTAATTATCATATATTTTTAAATTATTTTGTTACATAATCAATTCATCTTAATTAAAATTAATATTTTCATACATAACAAGTCGAAAATCGAGTCAAGTAATATGAGTTATTTGAAATAAGAAATCACCTATGTGAGAGAGAAGTGGGGCCGCTTCTGGGAAAATTGTGTGGGGGCGCAACTCTTGTGAAATCTTACAGAATTGGGCGTATTTCATGGTCAAAATGAACATAATAATGAGAACTGAAGTATGTTAGGAAAAATCTTGTATGAAGTATATCATCGTTTACATAAATAGTAGAACAATTCAAAGACATCACGTTTACTGATCAGCTAGTAAAGTAAATATACTTTCACAATGGAAGGTTAAATGGTAATACCTACCTATCCTATGCAAGTTCCAACCGTAGAACTATATTACCAAGTCGTTATGTGTTACATTCAAGTGTCGCTCCTAATTTTCATTCATGTGGGGGATTGTTGGAAAAATTGAGTATGTGGCTAACTTTGGTACGAATTTTGAGCGGGACCCGTTTGACTAATTTGGAAGATCAAGATTGATTTGCGTTCTCCTCCGTGAGTACATCGAAATCATATATTTACTTGCCAAAAATAAAGTTCGCGTGAATGAAAAATTGAAACTCAAAGTATGCTATATGAAAGAAGTTTATATTGGTAGGAAAGCTAAAAATAAGACATTGTCCCACATAGAAAGTTGAAAAAAAATAAAACCACTTTATATAGGATTACACTTTGGAAGTGTGTAATCATGTGTAGTATAGAAACTCTCTCCACATGCGCGCCCGTGGGGTGCAAATCACGGACTGAAATGTGCTTCGGATCTTGAACTTGTGTGCGAGCGCAACCTGCGTACACAAATGTCGGACCGAAATGAGCAAAATTAGCTCCTTAAGAGTGTCCACGTTTTGCTATATTTTTTTTTTCATTCAACTGACCTTTCATTTTCTAAACTGCTGAAACTCCAATTGTTATTGTCATTCGTTATGAGTTAATAGGCAGATTACAATTGAAGAGCTTATAAATATACTCGTTTTTCACCTTTCCTTGGACACACGAATTCATTCATCTGCATACACTAGAAACACAGTATTCTTTCTACTTGGTTTTTATATTTTGTCCGGGTCTTGTGGTGATATTGTTCAGACACTAAGTCAGTTCGCATGATCTGTAGTGCTCAAAACCTGCTGGTCTACCATTGTATCCTGGAAAATGGACACTCGAGTTAAACCTTAAGCACAGATGATAGGGAAGCGAATCTATTTTAAGAAAATTGTGTGTAAGACAGGCCTCAGGTTAAAAGTTTTCTGTTATTTAGTTTCTGCAATTATTAGTTTTATTACTTGTTCTGCAAATTTAAATTTGTAGTTGTACTTAAATTTATTTGTTATGTATATTTGAATCTGTTGTATTCAAAACTATTTGCAAATCCGGTATCTAACTGCATATACCGGATTTCTTCATATTTCGGTCGACAGGGTCATCGACCGAAATACAACTTTTGGTCAACCATCACTCAATCGGACCTTCTTGCAACTTCCTGTGTCAAAACCCTGCAGAGTTTCGGTTGACCACAGTTCAAATTGGTCGACCGAAGTTACCAAACTTGTCTTACATGAAGTTGCCCTACTGGAGAAACAAATTTGTGGGACACTTTAACATCCTCATTCATTTCTCCTTTTATGACAGGTGAAATACTTAACTAAGATAGCCGCCGTCACATCCGTTGCCGCACAACCACCACCAAATTGGCCAAACAGTGGTGCCCGGGTGGCTGTGAAGGTGGCCCTACGCCCCTACCTAGTGCCTCTAAGCGATCTAATGGAAAAGGCTTAATATATACTGATATACAGGAATTGTGATTGTAGAATATATATGCTTACTACTTCCATGTGTTTGCAAATATTCCAAGGGATATGCTAAGACAAACTAAGTTTCTCCACAGTAGATGATCCCAACTTTTGTCCTTTTTATTTTTTTAAATATCCTACCTTATAAATTTATTTGGCCACCCTCTCACAAATAAAAGATGAGCAGTAAGAGAAATAATATTGGTCTCACCATTTCAGAATTGTTATCAAAATAGAGTTTGTATTTTATTTTAATTTATTGGCTGAATTATTGTCCAGTCTCTTAATTTTTGGACAAGTGGGTGCCACCGATAATAGATCGTTTTTTAGGGAGGATTAAAATAACATTTTTAGTAGATTCTGATAAAAGTTGATGCAATGTGTGGTTAAAAAGTTGTGGATCCCATAAAATTTATGATCGAAATTAATTATTGACTTTGACTTAAATTAAAATTTTGATTTTAAGCCCCACGAAATATGGTCTTAATTTAACCTAATTCTATAACTCTGATTTTGACTCACAAGTTTCTTCATTGCTTGGGAATGTCTCTTTGGAAGCTTGTGAACCTGGTTTAGAAGGTAAATTGTGTTTTATGTAATAGGGTTTTTATCGTAATGAATAGCACGTAATAATTTGCATTTGTGGAGAGAATCCATCAAATCTGCTTAACATCTAAGCAAGTTAAAAAGGTTGTACCTCTAGATTTTAGAAATTTATATTCTAAACAATTTTATTGATGAAATTCTCGAGTTAGATTTTTTTTTTTTAAATCGGTAATAATGAAAAATAAATAAATAAATTCTTGACTTTTTTTTTTTTAATTGGTGAGTTGTCTAGTTGAATGAGTCTTGTTTTTAATTTTGCTTGTGTCCCCAGCAAAAGTTAAGTTGGGGTGTATTTGATAAATACGTTTTATATACTCGTCTATGTCCTAAAATAATGTTTAATTTGGATTAAACGAGCAAATTTTTACTCACTTTGTGTTGTGTTTGATTTGAATAGGTTTAAATCCCCAATTTGAAAATTAATTAAGGAAGTGATTTGAAACATTAATAGGACAAAAAGATAGAATTTCACTGTACATCTTGCCGAAAGTATTGGGACTCGATTTGACAATATTGGAAGTTAATTGGAAGAATTCATAAAATATGGTGATCAAATTGAATTATTTGTAACGTTTAAGGACTAAATGGAATAAAACAAAAATTGAAGGGAAATTGGACTTATTGGAAATTTGAAGGACCGAAATTGATAAAGAGAAAAGTCAATGGACCGTCTTTACAATTAGTCTTTGAACAGTAAAAAAAATATTTACAAAGGCACCTGGCATGTGCCAGGGTGCATGACGTGGGCAAAAGAAAAATCAAAAGGCTGATTGCAAAATTGAAAAAATAACCCAAATAAATAAATTGAGACCCAAGCGATCAATTGGCAAACTTTCCATGGGTCGCAGCAAGGTAACGGGTAAGCAACTCGCCCACACGGTTGACCGGGCTCAAGTAGGAATTTTTGAATTTTTTTTAAAAAACTTTGGCACGATTTGCAAGACATGTCAAGGACTATGTAAAGATCAAAATTAGGTAAAGAATTGGGGGATTCCATACCAAAAAATAGAGGAGCACAAAAAGGGAATTCCATATCGTAAACATCAAATTCATGAAACAAGATTACAAGAAATTGTTGTAGGGTTTTGATGATTTTAAAGAAGAATAGTCTTTCGAAATTGTTGAAGAGATTCAATTTCGTGTCAACTTTTTATTCCAAGTTATCTGAGTTATATTTCACTTTTCATCTTGTATTTTTGTGATAAAATCATGATAAGCTACCCTTTTGTGACAAGGGTTTTGATAAAATTCTGTTTACTCTTTTATTAATTATTAATTGTTTATTTTGACTAACATTGCTTTCATGGTTAATTGTTTATTATGCCCTTATTCCATGACATTAATGATTGATGATTATTAATACGTGCATGTAATATATATTGCTTTCGAAAGATTAGGTGTAAATTAGTGAATAATAATAAATAACATAGGGTCTTATAATATATAGGTGGAGATGTCATTATGCTCTATGAATATCGTTATGTAATAATCTTTGTGAATTAATGTATATTTATATGCTCAATTGGTCAAACTTTGTGTTTACTCCTCAATGATCATTAGTTCGAGTCCCATTAGGGCCATTGAGTTGAATATCCGGTTGTAGACTTCAAAGTCAAGGTACGCTTAATCTGACCCGAACATCCACGATCATAAAAAAAATAGAATAATTAACTTCACATATAAGTTTAAGATTGATAGACCTCGGCTCAGGCTATTGCTTATGATCAGAAAATTGACTTTCAACTTATGCATGAATTGATTATCAAAGCATAAATGAGGGCTAAAGTAGGTTAACTATGATGTATTTGGGATACTAGTACCTTTTGTGTTTTGATTAATTTAAAGAACTTGCATGGCTATTTATATTTCAGTTATTTTTTGTGGATAATTATATAGTTAAAATCGATGCCCAATATAAAAATGTATGTGTTTTGAATTAGAGCCATGTTTAAGTAAAGTAATGAGCGTTCGTAAAATAATAATATTCTATTTCTCACTTTATTATTATAATGATATGTCCACTCAAAGTATAAAATCACAACATATATATAACTATGGTCACATTCGGGTAAATTTCCATATCGATTTTATAACTATATATGGTCACATTAATCGTTTTTATATAACACCTTTTTTCCTCTTCAATGACCTATCGGCGTGCGATGTTCAACGCCAAGCTCAAACTCTTTTGATTAAGAAAAAGAACAAATATTTGAATAGGATTTAGAATAACTTGAGTACTATATTGTTTGAATGAATTTCCGATTTGATTTTATAACTATGGTCACATCGATCTTTTTGCATTATATAAGACCATATTTTTTTTTTCCTTCAATGACCTATTGGCGTGTGATGTTCAATACCAAGCTCAAACTCTTAATTTAATTAAGAAAAAGAATAATCGTTCAATATAATTTAGAATATCTTGAGTATTAAGCAAATAAAAAGCCACCAATGAAAGAACATGAGATTTATACCAAATTTCAATGTGAAGATTTCTTGTGAACTCTGCAAGCTAAGAATATTCATGTCCACTTGTCATTTTCTCCTTTTTCTGCAAAATTACCCCTCCATATATTCTTCAGTTTCATGCAAGCAATATCCTCACAAAATCCTCATATGTTCATCTGTATAAAACAACCTGATTATCCATAACAAGTCCTGAACAAATACTTGCTCCGCCATGGCTCCTCCACCGCCACAGCCACCGAAAGCAACCCGACCATTACCGCTAGTACGATGCATTGCTATGGTGTTGCTCGCTCTCGTCGTTGTGGTCGGCCTAGCCGTGCTGATTACTTGGGGATCAGTTAATCCCAAAAAACTCAAATACTCCATCGAACAAGGCTCAATCTCAGATTACAACTTAACCAGCAACGGCCACCTCACTGCCAATTTCCATTTCGTATTACGTGCTAACAATCCCAACAAAAGGGTTTCGATATACTACGACAGGATTGAGGTTACAGTGTCGTACGAGGATCAGAAGCTGTCGATCAACAATGTCCCTCCCTTTTATCAGCGACGGCAAAACGTGACGTACCTCGACTTGGATCTTGCGGCGAGAGATGTGTCACTTTACGGAGCGGTGGCAAGGGATCTGAAAATGAAGAAATATTCAGGGAAGGTGGATTTGGATGTTAAAATAAGAAGCAAAATCAGGCTGAAAGTGGGAGTTTTTAAAATTCATCGCCATTTGAAGATCGAGTGTGGGCCTTTGATAGTTCCATTTTCTTCATCAAGGGGTGAGTTTGAGAGGGTTTTCTGTGATGTTGATCTATAAATTTGTTCTGTTTAGAATGATTTGTTTAATTGTTGTATGAGAAACGTTGGGTTTTGATTTTTACATTTTATTTTTCTTTATTTTCTCGAGTTTTAAAATGTTTGTCAAGATATTGGTGTGAGATATGTAATTTATTTTCTCAAGTAATAGAAAAGTATATTGTTCCAGGTAATTTATTCATTATGAAAATGTTTTTGATTATTATATGGTGGTAACTATTGATAATATTTTATAGAAAATTCATAATATTTGCTTACGATAATACTATATTAAATCATTTGCAATTCTTTGGCATATGTGTTAGACATTAAAATCCTGTTTGATATAAATTAAAAGTCAGATTTTAATTTAAGTCAAAATTAATAATTAATTTTAATCACATATTTCATAGAACTCACAAATTTTCAATTACACGTTTTATCATTTTTTTTTTATCAAAATTTGCGAAAAAATTGATTTTAATCCCCACCAAACATGGCTAAATTATTTGATGACAAAAACATTTTCCTCTCCTATTCTACCCTTTCTTTTCTTCTAGAATCTTCTTTAACTAGTTCCCTATTAATGTATAGACTTTAACACCTCAAGATTCACTATCTAGAAATTTTCCTATCGTCGCAATTAATTAGAACTCGTGCAAGTGTTCTAGTCATCCACACACAACTAAAGATTTTTTTTATCAGCTACATAATTATACACATGATATTTTTTATTGATTTGATGTTGGAGTTTAGATAAAGAAGATAATAAATCTTATAAAAAAATTATTTAAAGAAAAAATATTTAATGAAAATTTGATAATTAAAAATATTGTATGTAATGTAGAACATAATAATGTTATATATAAGATGCAAATCGTTATTTCAATTAAGGGCATTGTTTTTCGTTTAGCTATTAAAATATGGTTAAAAATATGTCATATGTTGGTGTATTAAAATATATCAAAAAATAGAATATTCGGTGTATAAATTTTAAATAATATGATATTATATACATTAAAATACTGATAATACTATAATTTAACTAATTTAGTATTTGAACTGAAAATTTCAAGTCTCTTAATGTATAGAAAATCACAAAATATTAATAATTGCGTCTCTAAATTAGATGCGAAGAAAAAAGAAGTATCTACATGTATTGTAGAGATGGCAAAAAATTCGCTCCGCCCAGAATGGGGCAAAAAAAAATAAAAATCGTTCTGACGGATTGGCGAGGCAGGAATGCCAGCTCGGAACCTGCCCCTTGAAGAAGTAAAAAAAAATTAAAAATTGTTAGTGTTATTAGTTCAATCAAAGCGTGTTTGAGGTTATGATATTTAAGCAATTTAACTCGTGAAGAAAACTAGGCAACCATTCTTGTTTTTCTTGATTGACAAGGATTATCTTTTGCATTCTAGAAATTCATTTACTATGTCATGCAGATAAGTGGAAACACGCTGGAATGAAGGCAGAAATTGTGTAAAGAAATCCCATTGTATTCGGTGGTATTGGGTCCATTAAATTTGTGTAACGTATGCTCTCTCAACTCTCAATTGAATACTTTCTTGCAATATCTAACAATTTACAATGAGATGGGATTAAAAAATCCACCGTTAATTTTTTTTTTTTTTTTATATGTTCTTAATTTACTTTCTTAACTAGGTGTTAGGAATAAAATAAAATAAAACAAACAAACAAACAAAAGGGCAACAACAAAAAATAACTGGATATCTTTCTCAGGAAGGCATAAATTTTGGAAAAAAAAAAAAAAAAAAAAGTGCAACAAATTGCCCCGCCCGCCCCGTCACGTCTAAGGCAGGGCGGGATGCGGGGCTGCTCAGCCCCCGAATTCGTCCTGCTGCCATCCCTAATGCATTGAATATTTTCTCGTTATTTTCAATATTATTTTTTTGAAAATATTGCAGTAGTGGTCCCTAACCTTTAATTTTTTGTAGACTTTACATTAATCTTCGATTTGTGTCAGCGATGATCCCAAACTTTTGAAAAATTAGCAGCCGTGGTCCAAATAGATGAAAACTATTCATTTGGCCGTTAGTTGACCAAGAAAATTAGACTCTAACCAATTTTAATCAAATTAAAAAGGGTAAATTAGTAACTTTACATTTTCACACATTAAATACTTAAATTAAAAAATTAAAAAAAATCATCATCTTCTTTCACCCATTCCCATTCGCATTCCCATTCCCCATTTTCCATCCAAACCCCATCCCTACCCAAAATCAAAATCACTACTCATCATCGTCCGTACCTCCACCTCCACCATCACCATCGTCACCACCTCTGTTACCATCTTCCCCATTGTCAAATAGAGCCCAAATGAAAAATCAAAATCAAACCCAAATCTTTGGGTCATCTTTTTCACAATTTTTGCAATCGGGAAATTGAGTGGTGGAGTTGTTGAAACTAGGTTGGTGGGAGGGGGGAAAACTAGTGATTGGTCGATAAATTGATGGGTTTTATTGATGGAAGCAACGACCACGTCGTTTCATTGATGGGGGCAACATCGCCACCGTCACTACCACCACCAATATCAAACGTCAAAAGTACAACCACTATCATAATTGCAACAAATCTTTATTGCTTGGATTCTGTGACGATGTTGCCCAGATTTGCCTCTTGTACACCCTTCGACTCTTTACTCAGTTTGTCATTCGTCCACACCCAAAAACAAACAAACTTTCAAATTGTGAATCTTTAACATGCATTCATGTGTGAAAATTTCACTAAAAATGTTAAAAATTCAAATTTTGAAATTTTTTTTGTTTCTAGGCGTGGACAGAAAGTTGAAGGTCAAGATAAGAATATAATGAATGATTTGTAATTTTATGAAAACAATTGCTTTTCTTTGAATAAATCATAGGCTAGAAGACATCAGAGAGTGTCTTTGCTGTCACTGCACCTTATGGTATGCTCTTTATTTTTGGAAAGTTCAATGCATATATTTGTTAGTTCATATTTCGAAACCAATGTTTATTCATTAAGATGACATTATAGTTAACGTTGACCAATTCATAATCATATGGTACACACCTAAGTACAATAACAAAACTTGTAGTTTTTTTCTTCTTCTTTAATCACTTTTGGCCCTTATTTGGTAAGAATTAAAATTTCCAAGTCAAAATTGACAATTAATTTTAAATATATATTTTATGGGATTCACGATTTTTTAACCACATATTTCATCATTTTTTATCAAAATTTGCTAAACACATTATTTTAATTCCCACCAAATGGGAGCGTAATCTCTATTTGGTCCCATTTTCAAAAAAGTTCATTTTTTCCTCAATTCATTTTCAACCACACAGATTATGAAATTCACAACTTTTTAACCACACATTTCATTATTATTTTTTTTTTTATCAAAATATACTTGAAACTCTAAGTTTTTACCGTTGAAATTTTGTATCGAAAATTGGTTTTGACCAATTTTAAATAATTATTTAAGTGGAAATTGTTATTTGGTGAAAGGAAAATTAAGCCAAATTTAATTCATTTAAATATGAGAATTATTGGAAAATTACATAGAATGTTGTGAAATATTCTATAAATTATTTTGCTGAAAATGTGTGTCTTTCTATATGAAAGATTGTGACTTTTGACATTATTATTTTTCAACAAATGTGTCTCTTCATACGTAGAGACTAATTTCAATAGTTATATCTTTTCAACATGTTGTGTCTTTTGAGACAAACATTTTCAGTATCTATATGTAGACCCCCCATGTGTTTGTTTTCATTCATTCATTCACTTTATGTTTGGATTATCATATTAATTATATTCAGTTTAAAATTCTGCATTTATTTGGAGTCAAGTTTCATAAGGGGGTTCAAAACATAAGTAGATTCGTTGATCTGCGTAATTTGGAGTGCTCCTATTGCGAGATGTGATCGTTGCATCTTGAGAGACGAATGTCGAAAAATTGTTAGCACCTATGTGTGGCATTATCGTCTTAAGGAGAAAGATTTGAACTCTTACCTCGATCAAATTTATATATATACATTTCTTATTTCTACTTTATGTATTCGATTTTGGTAAGTCAAATTTCGATCTAATTTTATGCACATAAAAGGTAAGTTATTAGAATATAATTTATGCACTTCTATTTTTCCCAACATTTACTAAATTAAATAGGGCCTTAATTCGTTTGAGTTTAATATGATAAAATTAAAAATGTTTGCAAGGTCTAAAATTAGCAGTCTAAAATTCAATTAAGAAATTACCATTTTTTAATATGAAAAAGTGAAAATAAATTATTTTATTTATGTAGTTGTGCTTGATGGAAGTACATACTATTTTTATTTGTTATATTCAATTTACTTAGAAAAGAAGATGAGATGGTGCAAAATATATGATGGGTTCCTTCTTACAAGGAAGCTCTATGGTGACCCAGTGATCGTGGCCAGTAATTATTAATTAATGCAAAATGGGACGTGTCACAATATTAATCTGTATATGTAAATGAACCATACAAGTCTAGCACGTGAGGAATTATAATTATATTTTCAATAGAAGAAATTTTATGGGAAGGACGAAATTAGAAAGTGGTAATAGAAAAAGTTCGTCGAATATAATTTCTTTAGCACTATCATGTTTTATGTGTAACAATGTATGACTTTTCTTTTATACTAGTTTGTAACCTTATACATATGATTATTTTCTTTTGTAATATTTATACTAAACAATTAACATAAGCCATAAATTATTGCATTAATATTATGTCTAAAATATATTAGGACAAGTAAGAAAGAGAAAAAGAGAAGAAAATGTTTACATATATACTCACACAATGTTCAAAATAACTTAGGCTCTGTTTGATAGCAAAAATTTTCCCGAGAACTAGGAATCGTTTTTCAATTTCCTGCTTTTGCGCTGTTTGATAGCCTTTATTTTCCTTAGAATCGGTTTCCAACCTTTTCCAAGGTACAACCACTTGAAGCGTGATTCCGTGGAAATCAATTCCTTGCTATTTGGTGGGAATTGGTTCCCAACTTTTTTTTTTTTTTTTGAGCAATAGAAACAAATTCTAAAATAAAGTGTAAAAAAATTTATCCATTTAATTGACAAATTCCATGCAAAATAGAGCCAAACATAAAAATAAAAAATAATTATTTTTTGGCAATCTAAACATATTTTGTCCCTAATGGTAAAAAAATTTATCCATTTAATTGACAATTTGCATGAAAATACAAAGTCAAACGTATTATAATAGAAAAGTGGAAAATTATACCAATCAACACCTTTAATTCAATTCCCGGTAAAACAATTCCAGGCAATTCAATTCCCTGGAATCCAATTCCTTTTCCACCCTGCAATCAAACGGATCCTTAATGTATCAAGTAGAGGGTTTAGAGGATTTTGCTTATGAATTATACTCATTTCTATAAAGACGTTCTACAGAAAAAAACAGTCATCAATCTTTTAAAAAACTTCATCTACATAGACCCTTTTTTTTAAGCGAAACAATCTCAAAACCCAGTTGCAGCTTTTAGGCCTACACCTGGATCTAATGGGGATAGTGATTCGAGTCTATTTACGATTCGAAATATGTTTATGAAATAATCGTACTCCTTGAACAATTTCACAAGAGATAAATAGTGTTGGTAATGGGACAGGTCCCGGAACGGGGTGACCATTCATCCCTATCCTATGCCGCTTAAGATAGGATGGGTCGAGATTTGGGGGTGGGATGGGGCATTCATTTGTCCCGTTTCCTACCTTGTTTAATATTTAATATATATTACTTGTGTTTCTTTTTGTTTCTTTTTATCTTTCAAATTTAACATTTTTAAAGAATATAAAACGGAGCAGGGCAGGGCAATACATACTTATTTCTACCCCGTTCAGGTGAAGGCTCGTAAGATCTTGAATTGATAGAATATTTTTGTCATCCTTAGAGATAAAGCAGCATTGGAGGGTTTCCATGGCAGTGTTGCAATCAACATTTAGAGGCTAATTGTACTCCCATCCTCGCTTGAATTACACCATCAATTGAAATTCATTCGTGCCATAATTTTCAACAGAAGAAGTTGAACTTTTTCTTTTTGTATTGAATGATGCCATGTGAAGTTTATAGATGTTCGTTTAGCATTGATGTCCCTTGATAGAATTCCATATATCCTTAGTATAAAAATTTCCATCCTGATGAATCCTTCCAAATAAAAGCATCTTCTAATCATCTAATGTATTACCCTTCTATCGTTTAGTGAACCATCGTGTCAAATGACATATTTTAGAGTTGTTTTGACTGAAGAATTTTTGAAAAAAGTGAAAACTTAAACTTCCCGCTATTCTTTATCTCTAAAAATAAAAGATTATAACGGTTCAATTATCATTACATCTTAGACATTTATTCATTTAGTTGAATCTCCCAATTCAAAATACCTTTCAATGTGAATGGTCCAATGCACACTACTTTTTCCTCGTGCAGTCGTATAGAATCATTAGAACCCATTTGTGATGCTGAAATTGGCCGAAAGACTGTCCCAAATTGAGGAAAATGATTGGTCATTTCTTGGTTGACTAACTCAATTCCCACGTAATTTCTTGTTCTCACTCATTTCTTCTATGTTTTGAGAAATCCAATGTATAGCAGATGATAAAAGGAACTTTGAACAAAAAATAGTAGGACAAGGTAGGCGTTGCTCAAAAACATCTTTTTTTAATGGGTATTGTTGCGGTCAAAGTTTATCGGGATGTTAATTCAAAAGTCTTGAAAAAAGAACTACGAAATCTCAACTTGTGCAAGAGTGGAAAATTCCCTAAGGGACATTTCAATGTAATTGAAGTTGTAAAATTTTTTGGGGAAGGAGTGTATATTTTGTGACTTTTGAATTGTACCTAAAAATTTATAGGATATTTTAAAAGAATAAAGCTATTTGTACACAATCCCCTATACAATGCCCTACACCCCCTCACATGGAGGGGGGCCCACACATAATAAAATATTTGTGAGCCTCCCTTCATGTGAGGGGGGTGTAGGGCATTGTGTAGGGGATTGTGTGTACATGTAGCATAGTTGATTTTAAAAGAGTTCATACTATGTCCATACAGAATAATCAAATTTTCATTATACAACCGTATGAGACATATAAAGGCTGATGCGGACTATATTTTTTTAATATTACTTTTGAACAATTTAATTTGATTAGCATAATTTTTGAAGTTAATTCTTTTACTAATAAAACAAAAGGTAACTTTTAAACACAACTAAATATGCTTTAATAAATAAAAAATGAAAAGAAAAACCAAAGGAAATTTTTGTTGGAAAGAGTTAAGAAAAGAAAATCTAGAAAACACGAGAAAAGAAAGAATTGATTTTTTTTTTTTTTTTTTTATAAAAAAAAATGATCAAGGAAAGGAAATACAAGAATTTGCAATGTTGTAAAAACCGGGCTGGCCCGTCCGATTCAATATGAAAAACTGTGACCCGCTACCGGTTCGAAGGAACCCATGAAAAAGAAAAACGAAACCCTTGTTTTCACTTTCAATACAATTTCGACAAGGATGGCAATTCGAATGTCAAAATCAAAAGCCGTGGTTAATTGAATCGAATGGGGCGAAAAGAAGAAGAAACCGATGAGGTAATGGGGTGGGTATGGTATTCAATTTTAATGCCTTGGTTCGGGATGAGTCGGGTATAATATTTACGCTGTCGTCTCGCTCCGAACCGATTACCCATGAAAAAAAGAAAAAAAAATTAATTGAGCTTCTTTTTATAATTATGGCCGACCGCTAGCCTGACCGGCCCACTAACCCAGTAAGCTATCCTTTAGGTCTTACGCATTTTTTTGGCCTTTGCAGTTAACCCTACTCACTCACTCTAACTACACACAAATATGAAATATTGAACCAGCGACGACGAGAAAGGAAATCGGAAATTGGAATCAACAACACCGCCTCCGCCTTTCTGCAGCGCCGCCGCTCCAGATTTGTCGCTATTCAGATCTGAATTCGAAAGGTATAGGCTGCGTGTCGTCCATAGTGTGCGTATTAATGTGTGTTGGGAGTAATACTGACATTAATCTGTGGCTAGAATGAGGAACAAGGTTATTGGAAAGAGGGCTGAGGTTTGGTTTTGTATGAAGTTTCATCGGTCATAGATGACTATAGTTCGTTTCTCATTATTTTCTTGTTCTACCTGCAATGTTGGAAAGAGAGATGCTGTGAAAGAGATGGTGTTTGTGCATTTGAATGTAGGTAGCAGCTATGCAGGAGGTCAGTAGGCTGCTGGTGACGAGCCATTTTATTATATTGTATCCCTAAAGGACGTAGTTATTGCTAAACCTAGGTTGGTGACTCTCTCGTCCACTTCTATTAAATATTACCTTTAGTTTGATCATAGGCTAGAAAACGTCAGAAAGTGTCCTTGCTGTCACTACACCTTGTGGTATGCTCTTTATTATTGGCAAGTTCATTGCATATATTTGTTAATTCATATTTCGAAACCAATGTTTATTCATTAAGATGACATTATAGTTAATGTTGACCAATTCATAGTCATATGGTACACACCAAGTACAATAACAAAATTTGTAGTCCCTTTTCTTCTTTAATCACACTTGGCCTTTATTTGGTAAGAATTACGATCTAAATTTTAATCCAAGTCAAAATCGACTATTAATTTTAACTATATATTTTATGGAATTCACAGCTTTTTAATCACACACTATCAACTTTTATCAAAATTTGCTAAAAATATTATTTTTATTCCTACCAAACAAGAGCGTAGTCTCTTTTTGTTTGCCATGCTTCCATTTTTAATTAGCAATCTAAATTCAATTAAGAAATTACCAATTTTAGTATGAAAAAGTGAAAATAAATTATTATATTTATGTAGTGTGCTTGATTGAAGTCAAGTACATACTGTTTAGTATTTATTACATTCAATTTAATTAGAAACGAAGAAGAGATGGTACAAAATATATGATCGGTTCCATCTTACAAGAAAGCTCTGGTGTCCAAGTGATTGTGGCTAGTAATTATTAATTAATGCAAAATGGGACATGTCACAATATAATCTATATATTTAAAAGAACCATACAAGCACTGGCGGAGGCAGAGGGTGTCCTGGGGGAGTCCAGGACACCCCATTTTTTTGAGAAATTTTTTTTTTTTTTTTTTTTTTTTTTTTTTTTAAAATTGGAAGGATTGAAGAATAGTAACTTCTATTTTATTACAAATAAATTTGCGAAAAAAGTTAATCTTATTTCTTCCACTTATTTTAGGTTAATTCTCAACTTATTAGTAATATTTATATTGATGTACTATTCGCAGAAAAGATAAATGACTCAATTAGTGAATTTTTGTTTCCTCTCATTTTTGTAATTTTCTTCAAAAAAAAATTTCGGGGGCAGCCCCCGTCAAACCCCACTCCTTCACCTATATATTTTCAAATTTGGACCCCCCATTTTCAACAAGCTGGCTCCGCCACTGCATACAAGTCCAGCACATGAGAACTTACGATTATATTTTCAATATATTTTATAGGAAGGAAGAAAGTAGTAAGTGATAAAAATAAAAATAAAAAGATAATTTTTCCTTTAGTCTGATTACTCAAATTTCCCGTTCTAATTTAAATGTTTTTAAAGGTGTAAAATACTTCTATATTCTCGTGATATTATCATATCCGGTAAATTCTTAAAATATAATTTCTTTGGCCGTAAACAGTTTGATGGTATTATGTGTAACAATATATGACTTTTCTTTTATACTAGTTTGTTACCTTATAAATAGGATCAACCTTGAAACAACCTTGCAACCTAGAAACCTAGTTGTGGCTTTTAGGCCTACACCTAGATCTAATGGGGATAGTGATTCGAGTTTGTCCACAATTCCAAATATGTTTCCGAAATAATCCCACTCATTGAGCAATTTCACGAGATAAATACTGTTGACAATGGTATTGATCTGGGGTAGGCGACCATTCGGCCCATCCTATGCCTCTTAAGACAGGATGGGTCCAGATTCCGGGGGGGGGGGGGGGGCTAGATGGGGCATTCATTTGTCCCGTTTACTACCTCGTTTAATATGTAATATATATTATTTGTTTTTCATTTTTTTTTTCATCTTTCAAATTTAACATTTTTTAAAGAATATAAAACAGAGCAGGGCGGGACAATCCATACATATTTCTGCACCGTTCAAGTCAAGGCTCGTAGGATCTTGAATCAATATAATTTTATTGTCATCCTCAGAGATAAAGCGGCGTTGGAGGGTTTCCACGGTAGTGTCGCAATCAACATTTAGAGGCTAATTGTACTCTCATCCTCACTTGAATTACACTATCAATTAGAATCCGTTCGTGCCATAATTTTCATTAGAAGAAGTTGAACTTTTTCTTTTTGTATTGAATGATGCCATATAAAGTTTAGAGATGTTCGTTTAGCATTGACGTCCCTTGACATGATTCCATATATCCTTAGTATATAAATACCCATCCGCTGAATCCTTCCAAATAAAAACATCTTCTAATGTGTTACCCTTCTATCGTTTAGAGAATTATTGTGTCAAGGGCATGTTTTAAAGTTGCATTGACTAGAGAATTTTTTAAAAAAGCGAAAACTTAAACTTCATGCTGTTCTTTATCTCTAAAAATAGAATATTGTAACCGTTCAATTATCATTACATCTCAATCATTCATTCATTTATTCATCAATTATACTCGTTTCGTTGAATCACCCAACTCAAATTACCTTTCTATGTGAATGGTCCAATACACACTACTTTTTCCTCGTGCAAACGTATATAATTATTAGAACCCATTCGTGATGCTGGAATTGGCCGAAATGGCTGGGTATATTGAGGTTAAGGCTGTCCCAAATTGAGGAAAATGATTGGTCATTTCTTGGTTGACTAAATCAATTCCCACGCAATTTCTTGTTCACACTCATATCTTCCATGTTTTGAGGTATTACTATATAGTAGATGATAAAAGATGAGAACTTTGAACAAAAAATAGTAGGACAAATAGATTCCCCTTTTAGAAGTTGTTGGCATTGCTAAAAATCGTCTTCTTTTTTAATAGGTATTGATACGTTCAAAACCCATCAAAAGGTCGTCAAAAAAAAATTACGAGAATCTCAATATGTGCCTATCGAAGAAGAGCGGAAAAACCTCTAAGGGACATTTCAATGTAATCGACCTTGTAAAATTTGTAGAGGAATATTCAAGAGTGTATATTTTGTGACTTTTTAAATTGTACGATATTTTAAAAGAGTTCATGCTATGTCCATTCTAATGGAAGATGATGGTAGGCAAAATTGAATAATCAATTGTTCATTATACAACTGCATGAGATGTATAAAGTCTACGTCGACCATATGTTTTTGTTATTACTTTCGAACAATTCAATTTGATTAACATAATTTTTTAAGTTACTTCTTTTACTAATAAAATAAAAGGCCTCTTTAAGCACAACTAAATAAGCTTTAATAAATAAAATGGAAAAGAAAAACCAAAGGAAATTTTTGTTGTAAAGAGTTAAGAAAAGAAAATCTAGAAACTTTCCATGCATAAATGATGAATTCTTGTATTTAATTGTTCATATTAAAGGAAGAATTTGAGAAAAATTAGGGTGAGTACATAAGAAAATATTTTATTTTAAAATTTGAAAAGAATTGATTCTCTCTCCTTTGCAATCCACAAATTTTACTCCTCTCAACTCTTCGCGACCGGCGACTCTTGGGTCTCCGCCTCCCCGTCTCGCCGCCTTCCACCACCGATCACCGGCGCCTCTCGCGTCTGTTGGTTAGTATTTGTGCTTTTTCTGGGTTTTCTTAGAATTCCATTATAATGGGTAGATTAAATTTCTTGGACTAAGATTTCAGCTAGTTGTATGAAAAAAAAAGGTCTTTGTTTTGATGAATTTTGATTTTACGTAATTGAAATATGTTAAAAGATCTTTGTACTTTGGTCCCCTTGTTCTAAATTTTAACATTATTTCACATTGTACACAATGATTGTATTTTCAATTTAATTACATGGGTGAATTTGACCAGCCCATTTTTTTTTTGTTAGCTTCATATTTCCATGAATTGGTAACACATTTCTCCCCCTTAATACATAGGTTATTAAACTATATAGTATTTCCACTAGTTGTTATCTTGAAGAAGCTCCTTTTTAATTGTTTGAAGTTGCCACTGCGTTTTGTATTCTGTACACTTAATTTGATTGTTGTCACTGCATTCTGTATATAAAAGAAAAAGGAATATAAAATATTAGTTTTTATTTTTTCTGAATGGTACCAACCTGTATGGTGGATTTGATTTTATCATATATTATGTTGTGGTATTTTAGTTAGGGAATTAGGATTAGCTTATGGACAATTTTCATTTTTGCTGGTGTTATATTTTAGCTAGGCATATGATGTGGCGATGGAGCATGATTGGAACATTTTGAAAAACAAAGATTTGGGGATTATTCTAGCCTAGATGGCCTCTAAATAAAAGTTTGAATTTTCATATAAGTTTTATGTTATTTGATATGAAATTAGAGAATTCAATATACATAACAAGTAGCAGAAATGGTCTGCGGGCATCCACTTTATGTCATAAATTGACACAAGATTTATGTTGGGGTGAAAAGAGAGGCTTCTGTTCATATCTTTGTGTTGTGCTATTTGTTTCATTAGTAACAAGGTTAAAGTATCTTTTGACCATGCATGAATAACTTTTAAATGTTGATTTTATTTTTGCAAGCATGTTCTTATAGTATATGAAGTTATCTTGTTGTAGTTTGCCACATAAAGTAGTTTTTGAGCAGTGATTTTTTATTGTTTCAAATCTATATTTCATTATATATGCATCTAGAGTTTGTTGAATTATGACATACAGATTGTTCTTTAGTCACCTAAATAACACAAGGTTAATTTATTTAGGTGTAGAAAATGTCAAAATTTTACCATTCAATAAAATAGTTAATAATATATTTGACATGAATTGACTCTTCAGTCGAACCACTGGGTCACCGATCGAACCACTAATCCACTGATCCGCTGCATTGTTCGGGTCAGTGTTTGGGTCGGGTCTGACAACTATGCCTGTAAGACCCAAAAAATTTGGAATCCATGCATATACCCTACTTCACCTTACATTCTTCACCCAAACAAAACAATCTAATTTGAATTCTTCAAACCTCAATCTCTCTGTCACATTAACCGGTCTGAATCTACCCTAATATTTAATTTCCTGTAATTTGAAAACACTTTTTCTTCTGATTATTTATTTAACTTCACCATCTTCTCATTCAGGTTTGAAAACCCTCGAAGCTTCAGCAATCCTTGGAATCCAAATCTTCAATTTCAAGTCAAATTAGACAGAAGAAGAACATGTAAGTACGGAAATTTAAGGTTTTATTTTTTATTTTATGTTTTTAAATTTCAAAATTTGGACATTAAAATTTATGAAGAGAAGTTTTTTCGCTGAAACCCTTTTTCCTTTGTAACTTTGTTTTCACCAAAACCCCCTTTCGTTGCTGTAATGGTCTCTCTATTGTATACTATACACAATGATTGCCTTTTAAATTTAATTGTATAGGTGAATTTACATTTGATTTTTGTTTTTTGTTTGCTTAATTTTTTTTTGAATTCGGATAGAGCCCAAATTTAGAATTGATTAACCCATTATCATTAATAACGGAAAAGGGAAATCTTCTGACATCCGTAAACTAGATTAAATGTGGAGACTCCTAATCTATTTCATCAACCTAAGCCTCCTTATTAATCTTTAAATAGAATATTTTCAGGTTTTATGATTTCGTACTGCTTTATGCTATTTCCGATTAGTTATGTCTATGATTTTTACTGCCTTTTAGATTAATTTCGTTTACATGTTGATAGAACTTTGCAATTCACCAATTGTGTTATTTTCTGTAGTTTTTAATTTGAGTTAGTTTGCTAGTTATTTATATGCAAATTGACTAGAGTTAATTGAATGTAGAATCAAGAATGGTATGTGACCAACCATGGTACGAATACCTAGTAGATTATACTGGCGATTTATTCTGCTTTGGAATCGTTGGTGGGTCGGCATTTCATATGTTGAAAGGCATGTACAACTCCCCTAAAGGTAAGCGACTCATCTCGGGCTCACAAGCTGTACGCGTGAACGCTCCTCGTTGTGCCAGCTACTGTGCCATCTGGGGTGGTCTTTTTTCTATCTTCGAGAGTTCTATGATATATGTAAGGCAGAAGGAGGATCCATGGACTTACATCCTCTCTGGTGCCGCTGCCACCGGATTCCTCAAGATGCGCCAAGGCCTTGGCCCGGCTTCACGCTCGGTTCTCATTGTTGGCTCGACAATAGCGCTATTAGAGGGTTATTTGATTGTGGAAAATAAGGTCGCGAGTAATGTCAAATCCCCACAGCCCGACTTTGAGGAGTTGGATGAGAAGCAGAAGAAGGGAGGAATAAAGGCATAGAGTTTGACTCGCTTTTTCTATATTTATTTATATTGATGCCATACTCCATCCATTTAAATCGAATATTGTTGGAAGTGGACCCTTTGTGATTATGCATAAAATTGAAAACTTATAATCTTTTTGTTGAATTACATCTCTTTCCGCATTGGAATTCTACCAATGATTTGAATGACTATGTTAATTGCAGTTATTTTGACAAGGAATATCAGTGTGTTTCTTTTAACAACTGTTGTTTCTCCTCAATATTAAATTTCACCAAAATACATATTATATTCCAATAAAGATAGGCGTGTTTCTATTTTCACACATATTAACAATGGTAATTGATATAGTTGAAAATATAATTTTTTTTCTTACATTTTTCTTAGTATACCCCTACATTAAATAAGAAAAAGTGGCCTATAATTTGATAACAAGCTACGTTAAATAGAGATATATTAGAAAATAAAAATTTAACTATACTCTCGATAAGAAAAGTTTACAATTTGCGACGGATGGGGAAAAAAGTCTATCCTTATGAGATGAATGGAGTACAAATTACTCGTGTTTTAGAGCATGTAGAAATTTTCGACTCGAGTTTACATATTTTCACAATGTCTTCAGCTCAACTGGCAAGCCACGATACAAAATCGAGGGTCCATTTGTGCAAAAGAGCCAATTTATTTCAAAGGTTGGAGAAGTACGTTTCAAACATATGATTAATACATATGTAGTAGGAACCCAACATATTCATGGTCGTACTTCATTACTTTTATCTGGCTCAAATGAATCTAGTCAAATATTTGAGAAAAAATTAAGACATTTTCGTGGAGAAACAAAGAAGTAAAGAGGATCATGAAAATTCACTATTAAAATCACCCCCACCCCTCTAGATATTACGGATTCATTTGAACTTGCTCGTGCATCATATATGTGCACAAATGAGGAGTTGTGATCACTAATAGCTAGCATGGCCTTGACATTCCCTCGTTTGTAAACCCATTCAATAGGACTAGATAAAAATGGAAGACATCACATGGCCATCAAATCATAGTTGACTACCTCATATATTTTCACTGATTGATCATTGAGATTATACAACTCAGAATCCTATCGACAATAACATTAATAAATTTAATGGTTCAAGGTGACATCTACGCTAAGAAATTGCAAAAAAGAAACATATCTCATGCAACAATAAATTGATAATTAGGGTTTTACTTCTTGTATTTTTTACTTCTTGGTTGGATTCTGTTTTTTGTTTTGTTTATTGAATTATTTGGATAGACAATTGGATTTCGAGTTCCTTTTATTATTTTCCATTCTTTGTTTAAAAACTTTAAGAAACGTCTTCTTTTTTTTTTTTTTTAAAAAAATAATTCAAATGCATATTATTCATAAAGGATTGGAAGTAAAAAGTAATGGGTTAATTTCACAAATGGTCACTGAATTATCACAAAAATAACAAAACGGTCACTGAATTACCAAACTTGCACAAACGATCACTGAATTACCATGCACTTTCACAAACGGTCACTGAAGGACCTTTCTGATTTAAATCCAAACTTAAAGGATAGAAACATGTGAACATAGAACCGTGAGGACCTAAAGTGTAAATTCCATATAAAACTCAAAATCGTTCCCTTGTCAACCCCCACCTTTGGACCACCATAAATCCAACCTTCGACCACCAAAACCGCCAAACAAATACATCAAATCGAAGCCCTCGCTTCCCTCTACGCAACCCACCCAAGAATGACCCCTAAATCCGCCGAAAAATGGCCGGAATTTCGCCCCAAAAGTCGGCGTGTAGTACAGCACAAAGCTGCCAGCCGCCACTTTGAGACGAAATTTTAGCACTTTCCGGCCACCAAAACCGCCGAACCAACACACCACCTCGAAGCCCTCGCTGCCCTCTACGTAACCCACCCAAGAATGGCCCCTAACGCCGCTGGAAAGTGGCTGGAATTTTGTCCCAAAGTGGTGGGATCGCACAGAAAACAGCTTCCTGCCGCCAATTTGGAACGACATTCTGGCCACTTCCGGCCACCAAAACAAGCGAACCAACACACCATCTTGAAGCCCTCGCTGCCCTCTACGAAACCCACCCAATAATGGCCTCTAAATCCGCAGAAAAGTGGCCGAAATTTCATCCCAAAGTGGCGGGGTCGCACAGAAAACAGCTGCCTGTCGCCACTTTGGAACGACATTCCGGCCACTTTTCGACTGCTTTAGGGGCCATTCTCAAGGACGGACCCACCTATGGACCTGATGGGTCCTAGGACCAACGAATTTTTTTTTATTTTTTATTTTTTAAATTTAAAATACTGTACAATTTTGGGCCAAATGGGCAATGGGCCATTACAACTAACAAGGCCCAAATTTGTGACCTAAGTTCTAATACGGTGTCCATTTGTGTCTTCAATAGAGAAAGCCAGAGACCGCGACTGGAGAGACGGACTGAGGTCGGAGTGAGAGTCGAAGACTGGACGCCGCCCAACCGTGAACCGCCCTTCATCTTCCGTCCGCCGTCGCCCTAGCCTCTTCTCTTAAGGTATTGTCATTTTTCTTATGGGAAAACAGTGTTGCTTCATGACTGATTGAGCCTGCTACAATGCTAATTGCTATTGTCATTTTTTCATAAAAATCTGGTTGCAATGCTGCCTGCTGATTTCCGAATTCCGAATTCATTGTTGTTGAAATGTGTTAATGTGGAATTGCAGATTTTGTTTTATCATTATATTAATTTGATGTTGAATTTCTGGAGAGAGTTTGACTGTTGGAGTATTAGATATAGAATTTATATTTCTGTGTCTTTTAAAGGCATTGCTAACTCACATTTTCCTTCCCTTCCAGTTCCACAATAAATTGACTACTTTATGCCTTTCCCTGTGTCAATCACTTTGGTATGCAACGAATACAAAATAAAGTTCAGAAGATTAAAATTGTGTTTCACTTTCCTGTCTGTTTTTATTCTTTACGAAAATAGAGTTAAAAAAAATTGTTGGTGTCTGATCAATAAAAATTATTAAGAGAGCAATTGAAGGAGATTGACAAGTTTCGAAAGTTTAATTCAACTGTTAAAAAGTTTGGGAACTCTAAATATAGATATTCATATATCATTCAAGGAAGGAAGCCTTTGATTCACAAACTAAAAAATCATAAACAAATCAATCTAATGCTTTTGTTGGGAATTTTGAAACAAGAAGTTTATTCAAGATTTGATTGAAGAGTTCAAGATTTATTTTCTGATTTCTTTCTTCAATTACACTCTGGGTAATGTATTACTATTCCAAATTGTGTTTGTGTAATTTTATGGTACTCGACTAATTGTATACATGCTAGAATAATGATAAATCCTATATTTTGATGTACAATTAATTGATTTGTGGACTGTTCACTGTTGGTTTGGATATCTTGTAGCCTTATCGGCGTTGTTTGTTCTGTTGGTTTGGATATCTTCTAGCCTTGCCGGCGTTGTTTGTTCTATTGGTTTGGATATTTTGTCGCCTTGCCCGTGTATGGATTGTTGTATAGAAATGGACTTGTCTGTGTGTAAATTGTGTATAGAAATTGATTGTTTTCCTTGATTGTTTCTATGAGAACTGGTAGAGAATAATTGTAATAAAATATCGAATAGTTAAATTTTTTGTCAGTTTTTTGATATGTTTGAGTGTGACCCACTAATACGAAATCTCTGCGTTCTTGTGTGGGTTTCGTAGAGGGAAGCGAGAGATTCGAGGTGGTGTATTGGTTCGCTTGTTTTGGTGGCCGGAAGGTGCCGAAATTTCGTTCCAAAGTGGCGGGTGGAGAAGATTGGTTTTAGATGGAATTTGCGCTTGAGGTACTCACGGTTCTATATTCACATGTTTTGGTCCTTTAGGTTTGACTCTATATCACAACAGTCCTTCAGTGACCGCTTATGAAAGAAATTGAAAATTCAGTGACCGTTTGTGAAACCGTCCTATAAATTCAGTGATCGTTTGTGCAAGTTTGGTAATTCAATGACCGTTTTGTTATTTTTTGGTAAATTGAGTGACCTCCGGTGAAATTAACCCAAAAAGTAATATGTAGTTTTTTGTGAGTAGATTAAAGGAAAATGTCTTTTTTTGCTCTATTGACCAATTAACTACAAAAAAGTACTCTTTTTTGTTATTAATGTTAATTATTTATTATTTATTATTATTATTAATTTTTTTTTGTATCATAGATCTTGGTTTTTGCTCTATTGGTCAAACTATAAATTTCGATAATCCTTGTAATGAGCAATAAAATCTTACATGGTAGGCTGAGGCTCAAACTACTGCATCTGCTATTGATGGTTACCATTTCTTATTTGTAGTTTTAATACTATTTATTATTGTTCAAAAAAATTTGTCAGACATGTCAATATTGATTTATGATGACATTCAAGTTATGGATGGATTTATATATTAAGTGGCTGATATAAAACAACATGATAGTCATTAAGAAGAATTTCATAGTACATGATTGTCCAGTTACTCTTACTGGTTATGTAATTTCCAACATAAAGCGCTTCATTATGAAGAAAGTAAGATATAAGTAAGGTTAAAAGATTACTTGACTCTCTTTAGCAGGGATACCATTTATTTAAGCATTTTTAGTTTTTAGTGCATGACTTTGGACATTTCTATAGACTATGTTTCTAGGAAATGTAGATTTGAGTTTATGAGAGTACATCAGTCATGGTTGTTGATGGAAACGAAGATCAGTGAGTGAAGAATCTTGAGGTGATCAATTGTGGAAATAGTAAGACAAGTGAGTTGGGTATTGATAATGAAATAAAATTGGTGACAAAGATGTCTAAGCTAACGATTATATCTCACAGATCTTATAGGAGTCTGTAGGATTTTTTTATTTTTATTTTAATGCAATCAAGCATACAAATTCATATAGAACTAATGAGTAATGCTCTCTTCCCCGAATCGGGGAAGAGAGCATTTTCCCGAATGGGAAAATTGGCCTGTGGCCTTAAATTTTTTTTTGACAATCCCATAATATTCTATACCCAATTGTAAAAAAAATTATCCCTTTAGAAGAAAATTTCCATATAAAACAAGTTTCGTGCTCGTTTGACTTTGTTTTATATGGAAATTGTCATCTAAAGGGATACATTTTTTTACAATTGGGTATAGAATATTATGGGATTGCCAAAAAAAATTTCAAAAAAAATAAAAAAAAAAAAAAAATTAAGGCCACAGGCCAATTTTCCCATTCGGGAAAATGCTCTCTTCCCCAATTCGGGGAAGAGAGCATTACTGTAGAACTAATTGGAAAATTCTTAGTGAGAGCACCAATTTTACGCTTCATATATTATATGCCTTGATTGTAAACCCAGATGGTAAAATGCCGAAAACTCCCAAACAAACATCCCTAGGATATAGAAATTTTTTCATTAATATTGTATCTAAAATTCACATTCAGATATTGCAAGAATGTTTTCATGTTTTTACTATGCATGAAAGATAAATATAGCAAACATATTTATGATATAATGTTAAATTGTATGACAAACAGAGCCAATGGTTTTACGTTGCCATCCTATTCTTTCCTAAGTAAAACACTAGGAACAATATATGCAGGAGTTTTCACAGCAGATTTTGGTTAAAATTGCATGCAGCCATGAAAAATGTGAAGAACAAGTTATAATGAAGATTGAGAAGGATAAAGTAGATAATAATGAGATAGAAAGCAAGTGAACATAATAGTATAGCAGAGTTTTTGTAAAAAAATGAATATAATATTTACCCTTTGGAGTGGGTGAGCAGAGTATATCGGAGTAGTGTTGTACAGTGTGATATGCTTCTCACTCTTTCCTACTCCAGAACTTTTCCCCTCCTCAGCCAATGCAAAAAAAATCACAAACAACAGTTGAAAAATGAGGCTGATAAAGTTAGCATCCAACATATTTTCCCCATTCACTTCCATTCTCAGCTAAAAACCTATGCTCAGCTCTCAATGTTCCTTAACAGTTCTTTTTCGCCAAGAATCAATTTCCTCGCACTCTTCCCATTGCTTCCAAATAGGGTCTCTTTTGAGGCTGAATCTCAGGTTTTGTGTGTCCAGATGCATTTCTTCGTCCACAGTGACACCATTTTGTCTTCAAAAAATGATTTTATGAGTTAGAGAGGTTGAGCATGGAGGAATGATGAGATATGGGTGCTAAACGAGTTTTTGGGAAGCAAATGGAGTATTTTACTCACAGCAACTTTGGTGAAAATAAAAATAAAAAGTAGGCTAAATAACAAGCTTATCTGAAACTAGATAAATAACCGTATTTTAACTTCATAGTGTCTAACGATAACTATTAAAGGATGCATGAATTTAATTGCTCAAGTAAAAGACGATTGAAGGCATTGTGATAATTACCTTGTATCATATTTGTTCAATAAAATGCACCCTAATATGTCGGAATTAGTTTTTTCCTTTTCCTTCAACTTCATGTTCGTAAAAGATGAAACGGAGATGTGCTTTAATTTCAAACTATAGATATCTAACTCATGGAGAAAAGAGAGTATTTCGTTCTTTTCATAGACTTGATAATTATAGGACATGTGATCAAAATGAAACTGATGCAAGCTGAAATGCGAAGCAATAACCAATTTCACTGATCCAGGTAATTTGCAGAGAAATAACTCTATCATGTGATGATTAACTAGTCCTCATTAGGTAGCAGGCTAGACACAAACATGTTTTGCTCATATCGGGAAACATAAAACCATTTTTGTAGTGAACGAATCGTATGAACTTTTTTTCCCTCATTTGCACTGTTTGCAGTTTTTTTAATGAACAAGTTGATTACAGGAGTAACTCTAAGAGCGTCCTTTTGATCGCTTACCAAGAAATCAGGAAATTATTTCAATTGAAAAGAAAATGCAACCTTTCTGGCCTTCACATTGTACTATTTCAGAAAATAAATCTTCGATGGTCCTATGAGTACACACAAGAAGCTAAAACTATTAACTTCCTTTCATTGGGAAAATCTGCAAGATCAACAATCAAAGTTAGCTAGTAGAATACCCAATAAAAAAACAACAACTGGTTAATGTAGTGGAAGACTGCAAATTATCTCAGGAATATGAAGTCGTCAATATTAAGAAGTGTCTTTTATCTTATGTAGCAGAAGGCTTTTGGAAGGAGAAATAGTTGAGCATGTAATAAACTATTCGTCCATAGAGCTTCGTTATTAAAAAAAATAGTGTGGTTGTGGGCGGACCCACCTGTGGACCTGGTGGGTCCTAGGACCAACCAATATATATATATATATATATATATATATATATATATATATTTTTTTATAGTTTTCATTTTTTTTATTTAAAATACTGTACAATTTTGGGGCCAAATGGGCAATGGGCCATTACAACTTACAAGGCCCAAATTTGTGACCTAAGTTCTAACCCGGTGTCCATTTGTGTCTTCAACAGAGAGAGCCAGAGACCGCAACTGGAGAGACGGACTGAAGTCGGAGTGAGAGTCGAAGACTGGACGCCGCCCGACCGTGAAACGCCCTTCATCTTCCGTCCGCCGTCGCCCTAGCCTCTTCTCTTAAGGTATTGTCATTTTTCTTATGGGAAAACAGCGTTGCTTCTTGACTGATTGAGTCTGCTATAATGCTAATTGCTATTGCCATTTTTTCATAAAAATCTGGTTGCAATGCTGCCTGCTGGTTTCCGAATTCATTGTTGTTGAAATGTGTTAATGTGGAATTGCAGATTTTGTTTTATCATTATATTAATTTGATGTTGAATTTCTGGAGAGAGTTGGACTGTTGGAGTATTAGATATAGGATTTATATTTCTGTTTCTTACAAGGCATTGCTAACTCACATTTTCCTTCCCTTCCAGTTCCACTCAAATTCAATAACTTAAGAATTTATAAATGCATCTTACCTCGTACAAAATGCCATTAGTCAGACATTTGCAAGCACAGCTCGTTTCAATCAAACATTCTCCATTTTTTATTTTTATTTTTGCCATATTTGGCCATAACTTTTCCCTACATTTAAATTTAAAAAAAAAAAGTAATTTTCAAAAAACTACTTCTCAAAGAATCAAAGCCAAGCAAACACTTTCTTAAATTGACTACTTTATGCATTTCCCCGTGTCAATCACTTTGGTATCCAACGAATACAAAATAAAGTGCAGAAGATTAAAATTGTGTTTCACTTTCCTGTCTGTTTTTATTCTTTACGAAAATAGAGTTAAAAAAATTTGTTGGTGTCTGATCAATAAAAATTATTAAGAGAGCAATTGAAGAAGATTGACAAGTTTCGAAAGTTTAATTCAACTGTTAAAAAGTTTGGGAACTATAAATATAGATATTCATATATTATTCAAGGAAGGAAGCTTTTGATTCACAAACTCAAAAATCATAAACAAATCAATCTAATGCTTTTGTTGGGAATTTTGAAACAAGAAGTTTATTCAAGATTTGATTGAAGAGTTCAAGATTTATTTTCTAATTTCTTTCTTCAATTTTTTTCTGATTTATTGTCGCCTTACCGACGTTGTTTGTTCTGTTGGTTTGGATATCTTGTAGCATTGTCGGCGTTGTTTGTTCTATTGGTTTGGATATCTTGTAGCCTTAACGGCGTTGTTTGTTCTGTTGGTTTGGATATCTTGTAGCCTTGCCGGCGTTGTTTGTCAACTTTTTGATATGTTTGAATGTGACCTACTAATACGAAATCTCTGCGTCCGCCACTGGTTGTGTAAGCATATACAAGAGTACCAGTAATACTACAAAAGATGCACGTTGCATGTTTAGGTCAATTGAGAAATGTGCACATTTAGATTTCTGAATTCTATTAGGCAATAATAGATTTAATCCAGTAGATCATTATTAGGGATGTTATGAATAATCATGGTATATCGTACAAGATTTTTATGTTGAAGCTACCGCGTTTCCAATTAAACAAAACTCTGACGTCTAAGCATGATACATAAATTTAAAACAGGAAATAGAGAATAATAACATTCAAAAAAGTATACTCATGGAAGGAAAATATGCAGAATTATTTATCAAAGCGTACATGCTAATTTGGAAAATACATTTTGAAGAGAATTCTTACTACCAAAGTCTAAGATTTGTAATTAATTAAAGTAGGTTGATGAGTAATGCCACGAGATGCAAGATGTGGTGGGAAATTTTAGGTTCATCTAATTTCTGAGAAAATTCTTATAGTAAGACCTACTAGAACATGCAGAGCCGGACCTGAGGAGAGGCCCAAGAGGCCTCAACCTCAGGCGCAGCATATTGGGGGGCCCAAAATGTTATAACCCTTTTTTTTAACCCCAAAATTTGATTTAATCTCCATTCTCCAGTCCAGAATCTTACGCAGCTCACGAGTCACGCTTCGTCCAACTCTGCTCCAGATTCTCAAGCAACAAGCTTCGTCCGGCTCCTCCACGCCAGTGGCGCTACATCTCAACAGTCAACATCGTGCTTGGTTGCCTTGTTTGTATTTGCCTATTTGGTAACTGATAAGTAATTTATTTAGTAAATAATTAATTTTCCCCCAAATCGTTGGTATTTGCCTTGGAGTGTTGATTTTGTAATTCTGTTGAAGTAAAATTAATATGGACTTATGGAGTGTTTGTGTTTTGTGACTTTGCCATTGTTATTTCATATTTGCTGTGGTCTGTGACTCTGTGGATTGTGGATAATCACTAATCAGGGTGGAGGCTGGGAGTGGGAGACTGGGAGTATTATTGTGTTAAATGTTAATTTGTTTATTTGCTGCTGTTTTGTGTGGTATCAATGTCACAATGTGTTCTTTGTGACTTTGTCTACTTGTTGAATGATTCATGGGTAGTGAGTAGTTGGTGAATGGTGAATGCTGAGGTAGTACTCATTGAATGTTTGGGCCTTTGAGTTGCATTTCCAAGTACAGACCTGAGACCTCCATTGAAATTTAGCAGATGTAATGCCTCTTAGGAGTACTCTAATAGCCAAGAAAACTGTATGCAGGTAAATTCCCAAGATTTATGGGCCCAAAATATGAAGTTCGCCTCAAGCCTCAGAAAACACAGGTCCAACCCTGCTTCCCAAAAACTCTTTTAGCACCCATATCTCATCAATCCTTCATGCTCAAACAACTAACATTATCCCCTTTGCTATAGAAGAGAGGATCTCAAATTACTATTCATTTGCATTTTCCACTCACAGTTCACTGTTCATCCCTCACATATTCACTGTTTCCTCCTAATTTTATTTATTTATATTTCCCATTTATCATCATTATCACAATTACTATCACCACTCTTATAAAAGAGAGGATACCAAATTCGCTATTCATTTTCAATACCTCATTTTCATACCTAACCAATTTTCTATTGTTCATTAACTGGATTGGATTAAACGACATCGTTTGGGGGGAAAAAAAGACACAAAATGCTTTCAATTTTTTTCCAATTTGTGGACCTGTATTAATGGGTGTTGGTAACTGTGATTTGTATCAACTTTATCTATGTATGGGAACGAAAACCTAGGTGTGTACTAATGTGGTAAGAGAAGCAACAACACACGTATTGTCTTTGGTCAAAATGTGGGCCCTATTTATTAATTGATGTGTTGAAAAGCGGTACATTTAACATTTTCAATTGACTTTTGTGATAACTATTACCTTTATTTTTATTTTTTTTTCACTCCTACTATAAAAGAGAGGATCCCAACTTTACTGTTCATTTTGGAAACCTCATTTTTACACCTATATAGTTTTCTACTGTTTATTAATTTGATGAGCCAAAACGACGACGTTTGGGGAGGCGGAGGCGGGGGCGGGGGGGGGGGGGGGGGGCAGGGGGGGGGGGGGGGACTTCTTTATCCTCCTTTATCACCTTGAAATTGAGGTTTCCCACACTGTAACTAAACTCGTTCTACATTATTCACTCAAAAGCGACGTCATTTGTTTACTATTCATTCAGTCAATCCATTGTTGACTTAATCCTCCTTAAAAGAATCATTTACTATAGCTGTCCCTCCAAAAATATCTCAAAATTCACGTCCCCAACTTTTTAGCTCAAAATATCTTCCATAACTATTTATATATATATATATATATATATATATATATATTCCATATAAAGTGCATTCTCGCCCTTCATTCACACCTTCTCTTGCATTTTCACGAGTTCCACCAAACCAAGCCCTAAACTCCTTTTGATATTCTTCTCTTTTTCACAAAATGTTTGCAGATTTGCTTGGGTTTCTTGTTCCCTAATCTATCTTCTGCTTGTTCTTGTTAATTTTTTTTGCCCATTTTCGGCTGGTCTCAAGATCCAAACAAGTCATGGTCTATTTAATCCTTTTCCCCCCTTAATTGACAGACGATACTGAGCAAAATGGGTGATGGTTGGTTGTTTCTTCATCCATTTAAAAATTGAGATTAATTACTTGGGATTTTTTATATATATTTTTTTTCAGCTATGGGTTTGTTTTGCTTTGGTGTTAAATTGGACAGGTGAAATTTCTCGGTGGTATATGCAAATTATGTTCTTGTTCTTTTATTTCTAGTTGAATATACGGTACTATTTGCATCTGGAAAAGTGATTTATTTACACTTTACACTGGTATTTTCATTTTCAGATAGCATCTTAATCTCTCTTCTACGAGATTCTTGGATTTCTATGTTTTTTTTTGGTAATTAAAATACGCGTATTAGCAAACTTTGCATTCACTGTTGCACATTTAGTCAGTTATTGTCAGAATCTTGTGCTTTAAATGGTTTATCTTCAATCTGAAATGATTGTCCGGGTTGATTTTCACAAGGTCACACATCATTGCCTTTGTTTCAGGTATCGAAAGATCACGTTCTTGCTCATCATCAGTCATCAGGCTCGGAATCAACAAGGTACGATTTTTGGTAGCATCAATACCTAATCAATTAACACTTCAAGCATAAATGAAAAATAAAGCAGATCGAGGTCATACCGTCACATTGTCATAGAATAGAAGCTTCATTAGTATGATGTTCTAGATACACTGAGTTCGACATTGTCCACAAACAAGAACTTAGTAAATTTGGATCTAAATCCAAATCAATTTACTAATTCGAAATTAGTAAATTTGGACCGAAAATGAATAATTAGTATTATACAGGAATTAGATGTTATACGCAGAAATTAGAAGAGAAGAATGAGTTCACCTTCATTTTTCTGATTAGCGAGGGGAAATGTGAATTTGAAGTGAAATAGATGCTATATATACAGTGTGATATGTCGTGCATGGTGCTACTGTAAAAAATAAAAAATTAAATCCCATATTATAATAAAAAACAATGAATATAAGGACTTGTTTGGAGTGGGTGAGTTGGAGTGTTGATATGCTTCTCACTCTTTCCTACTACTCCAGAACATTTTCTCTCCTCAGCCAGTGAGCCCCAAACAATAGTTGAAAAAATGAGATTGATAACCTAAGCTCAACACTTAACGTTCCTTAACAGCTCACTTCCACCCCAAATTTTACCACCATTCTCAGCCAAAAACCTAAGCTTAGCACTCATTGTTTTTTCGCCAAGAATCGATTTCCTCACTCTCTTCCTGTTGAGACGTGCTCCCTGTCCGGGTTAGGGATAGGGAGCAAACAGGCGCCCCATTCGTGCTTGAAAATTAGGGGAGCTGTGAACTTGATTGATGGGATTCAGTAATGAAACTTCCAGGGCTCCCATTTTTGTTTTCTCCACTAGGTTTAAGTTATAAATTTTTTTTTTTTATTTTTGTATTTTAGTACATTATTGTCCTTCATCTCCAATGACAAATTATGTGGTTATTGAATATAGTAATTTGAAGCCCGAGCCGAATGTAAGTTTCCTTTTTCTTTCTATTTATGTTTATAATATTATTGACAAATAATTTTCATTTTTTTCTTAAATTAGACCGCATTGATGCATAATTTATTTTATTTAACAATGCATTATTATGGCATTTAGGGTCGGCCCTGAAATTTTGAGACACTAGACTATTAATTAGGCCCTTAACATAATTTTTTTTACAAATGTACATAATAACATATTTATATTTTAATTGAAAACTTCGTACAATAAAAAAGATCGAGAAGCAAATAAATCAATTTTTAGAATTCGAAAAATTACGGTAACAAAATTATCTCGTTCGCGGATAAAATATTTTCAGAGTGTAAATAATAATCTTCAAGAATTATTAATTGGGAAAACACAAGTAAGGTGCAATTCAGTGAATTCTAGAAAGTTTAAAAACTAAATTGAAAATATGGAGAATGTTTTAATAACCATAAGAATGACTCGAAAAAAAAATGATGAGTTTAAAAAATTAAACACTATATTTGGGCCAAATCTAAACATGTTATGACCCGAATTTTTTGATTTTGGGCTTGTAATAATTTTTAGACATGATTTTTGGGCCTTAAAGATACGTCGACGACTCAAGTTCAAGAATGGTTGAGTTTACTTGTGACCAGTTTTTACCTAATCATTTTTGGTTTTGCTAGTTGGGGACCTTGACTTTTGCTTTATTAATTCAAAAATGCTTTTAGGCTTGTTTAAATATTAAAATTAAAAAGAATAACTAAATGCTTAATTGTTGAAATAGAACAATTGAACTCTATTTCAAACGTCTTGTATCTTAATCTCTGTAAATACTCATTTGCTTTTGTTATGATGACCAACAGAGCTGGTCCCGTGATTTTCAAGACTTGAGGCGAACTCCGTAAATTAGGCTCCCCAAGGAGAAGAAACAAGAATTTCCTTTTACAGTGTTTACTTAATATATATATGGGCAAAAAAATGTCCTCTCATATTTTGAGCCTGAGACGACGATCTCAAAAACTCGTTTAGCATCATGCTCAAACAACTAACATTATCTTTAAAAAAAAAAAAGGCAATACGTGTATTAGGTAAAAACTGGCTCCAAGTAAATTCAGACATTCTTGGACTTGCCTTCCAATTTAGAGTTGCCAACCCAAAAGCCATGTTTGAAAAAATTTTCAAGCCCAAAATCAAATCACAAGTTTAGATTTGGTCCAAATATTGTGTTTGATATTTGAAAATCATCATTTTCTTTACGAGTCTTCCTTTTGCTTATTAAAAATTTCTCAATATTTTCACTTTAGTTTTTAAACTTTCTAAAAATCGTTGAATTCATGTTTTCCCAAATAATAATTCTTGAAAATTATTATTTTACTCTGATAATATTTTATACACGAACGAGATAATTTTGCTACCCTAATTTTTCATATTCTAAAAAGTGATTTATTTGCTTCTCAATCTTTTTTTATTATACACAGTTTTCGATTAATTTACATTTGTAAAAAATTATGTTAAATGGCTAAATTAGTAGCACAGGGCCTCAAAATTTCGGAGACGACCCTAAATGTCATTATTATACATTATTAAATAAAACAAATTATGCATCAATGACGTGTAATTTAAGAAAAAATGAAAATAATTTGCCAAAAATATAATAAACATAAATAGAAAAAAAGAAGAAACATTGGGCTCGAGTTTCAAATTACCAAATCCAATATAATCACATAATTTGTCATTGGAGATGGACAATATTCTTAATGCACTAAAATACAATAAAAAAAAAAAAAAAAAAAATATATATATATATATATATATATAACTTAAACCTAGTGGATAAAAAAATGCCTCGACAAAAATGGGTACCTTGGAAGTTACATTACTTTTAATCATCTTCCCTTAAACCATCTAACTCATAAAATCAATTTTCTAGCACGAAATGGTGTTTGGGGTAGCGGCAGATGAAGAAATGCATCTGGACACACAAAACTCGAGATTCAGCCTCAAAAGCGACCCTATTTGGAAACGATGGGAAGAGTAATTGATTCTTGACGAAAAATAATGGTTGAGGAACATTGAGAGTTGAGCTTAGGTTTTTAGCTGAGAATGGAAGTGAATAAAGAAAATATGCTGGATGCTAACTTTATCAACCTCATTTTTCAACTGTTGTTTGTGAATTTTTTTGCACTAGCTGAGGAGGGAAAAAGTTCTAGAGTAGGAAATAGTGAGAAGCATATCACTTCTTCGACTATGGAAATTGGGGCTAATATTATATTCAATTTTTTTTTTTTTTTTTACACAATCGCCATGTAATGCACACCATATATAGCATCTATTTACTACTAACATTTCAGATTTTCCCTCCTCAAAAAATTGAAGGTGAACTTCTCTTCTTTATTTCAATCTTCTCTTCATCTAATTCTATATAATACGAGAAACTCAAATAAATTTGAGCAGAATGCATAAGCTTCTATCAATCATTTAACTTATTATTATCTAATAGCATCTTTTACTTGTTGTTTATGTTTAATTAATCAGTAAATAACATTAATGTAACATCATTCCCTATGTTGCAACCTAATGATTATAAGCCTCCCTCCTCAAGGAAATGTTTTGACAAAATCTTTACCATATGCTGGTTGTTAATCATAGAAAAACAAACATAAATGCATAATATTAGAATACGTATCAAATTACTTCTTAGGTCTATCAAACATCATTACTCATATGAATAATACACACTGGAATTGCTATCTTAGTGGGATGAGTTCCCAAATGTGCAGACAATTGAAACAATGTTATGAGTTACAATATGCCTTTACTAACGAGAGTATTATACTGTCTGATTCTACTTTGACACAAGGAAGTAAGATCGAGTAAATGTTATGTGTCAAATTCAAGCCAACACTGTAAAGTTGAAACTATAAAGTCCAAACAAAAAATGGATCTTCAAACACATAATCAACTGGATCACAACAACACTATCATTCAAAATTCTCAAACAAAACAGACAACTTGGAGTTCAATTTAAGGACACAAGGATGTAAGATCGATTAAATGTTATGTGTCCAATTCAAGCCAACACTCTAAAGTTGACGCTATAAAGTCCAAACAAAAAATGGATCTTCACACACATAATCAACTGGATCACAACAACGCTATCATTCAAAATTCTCACGCAAGACAAGCAACTTGGAGTTCAATTTAAGTAAAAAAGATAAGTAGAATCAGATAGTATAAATACTCTCGTTAGCAAAGACATATTGTAACTCATAACATTGTTTCAATTGTCTGCACATTTGGGAAATCATCCCACTAAGATAACAATTCCGGTGTGTGCTATCCATATGAGTAATGATGTTTGATAGACTTAAGAAGTAATTTGATACGTATTCTAATATTCTATATTTATGGTTGCTTTTCTATGATTAACAGCCAATATAGGGTGAAGATGATTTTGTCAAAACATTGCCTCAAGGCAATGTGAGGACAATGAATTCGACAGCATCAGGAACTCCAGTTTCTTCAACTGGAGTGTCAGGTTTGCGGCTCTTAGGTTTACCTCGAAGATGAGTCCTGTCACATACATCTTTCACAAAGCCCACCACTTCTTTGAGTATCTTTTCCCAAGTTTTTGTACTAATCGAAGTCCTTCTATGATTGATCCCCATTTTCATGGGATTATGAGCTTCCTCTTTTGTACAGCCTCTGAAGAAGGGAGGCTCATAATCCTTGGGCTGCAACATTGGGAAGGATGTTGCATTAATGTTATTTACTAATTAATTAAACATAAACAACAAGTAAAAGAGGCTATGTGCGTATATTTAATTATGTGAACTAACATTATATCATTAAAATCAGCTATTAAGTATTGCATTACTTTCCAATTGACATAAGTAATCAATTAACTGAAAATACTATTAAGCAAATAGAAAATACTATTAATGAAACATAGTTTACAACCTTAAAGGCATCAAAGCGCTTTAGGTTATCAAATAAGCTTGTAAACCTGAACAAGTCAAAACTTAAGTGAAGGCCATACTGTCAAATCCTCAGTATAGAAGCTTCATCAGTATAGTGCTCTGGATACATTTAAGTTAAGCATGGTCAACAAACAAGAACTTAGTAAATATGGACCGAAATCCAAATCAATTTATGAATTCGAAATTAGTAACGTTGATCGAAAAAGAAAAATAATTAACAACTGATTTACCTATTGAAACAGCTTCTGTGTTCCAATCTCAAATTTATTAGACGTTGATTCTAACATTCTGAATTAAATAATAATAAGTTAAAGGATTGATAGAACTTATGCAGTCTGCTTAAATTTATTTGAGTTTCTTGCATTATACAGAATTACATATGAATAGACGGCATTACAGTGGAGTTAGATGCAGGAGGGGTAAATCAGAATTTGAAGTAAAATGAAATGTTAGTGCTATATACACACACACATATAACGTGCATTGCATGGTGTTAGTGTTAAAAAAAATATGAATATAATATTTACCCCCAATTTTCATAGGACCTATTTGGAGTGGGTGAGCATAGTATGTCGGAGTAGTGTTGTATAACGTGATATGCTTCTCACTCTTTCCTATTCCAGAACTTTTTTCCTCCTCGGCCAGTGTAAAAAAATTCACAAACAGTTGAAAAATGAGGCTGATAAAGTTAGCAACAAACATATTTTCCTCATTCATTTCCATTCTCAGCTAAAAACTTAAGCTCAGCTCTCAATGCTTCTTAACAGTTCTTTTTCGACAAGAATCAATTTCATCACACTCTTCCCATTGCTTCCAAATAGGGTCGCTTTTGTGGCTGAATCTCGGGTTTTGTGCCTACAGATGCATTTCTTTGTTCGTCGCCGACACCATTTCATGCTCGAAAAATGATTAACAGTATTGCCTTCATCTATTAGCTGAATCTGCATAGAGACAAATGAGGTCGTCGTCTCAGGCCTAAAATATGAGAGGACCTTTTTTTGCCCAAATATATATATATTAAATATTAAGTAAACACTGTAAACTATAAAAGGAAATTCTTGTTTCTTCTCCTTGGGGGGCCTAATATACGGAGTTCGCCTCAAGTCCCGAAAATCATGGGACCGACTTTGTTGGTCGTCATAACAAAAGCAAATGGATAGTTACAGAGATTAAGATACAAGACGTTTGAAATAGATTTAAATTGCTCGATTTCAACAATTCAACATTTAGTTATTCTTTTTAATTTTAATATTTAAACAAGCCTAAAAGCATTTTTGAATTAATAAAGCAAAAGTCAAGGTCCCCAACTAGCAAAACCAATAATGATTAGGTAAAAACTGGTCACAAGTAAATTCAGCCATTCTTGGACTTGAGTCATTGACGTCATCTTTAAGGCCCAAAAAGCCATGTTTAAAAATTATTACAAGTCGAAAATCAAAATTTTCGGGTCACAACATGTTTAGATTTGGCCCAAATATCATGTTTAATCTTTGAAAATTATTATTTTCTTTACCAGTCATTCTTATGGTTATTAAAACATTCTCCTTATTTTCAATTTAGTTTTTAAACTTTCTAAAATTCACTGAATTGCAACTTACTTATGTTTCCCCAATTAATAATTCTTGAATATTATTATTTACACTCTGATAATATTTTATCCGCGAACGAGATAATTTTGCTACCCTAATTTTTTGAATTCTAAAAATTGATTTATTTGTTTCTCGATCTTTTTTATTGTACGAAGTTTTCAATTAAAATATAATTTTTTTGTTATGTACATTTGTAAAAAATTATGTTAAGGGCCTAATTAATAGTCTAAGGTCTCAAAATTTCAGGGCCGACCTTGAATGTCATCATAATGTGTTGTTAAATAAAATAAATTATGCATCAATGACATCTAATTTAAGAAAAAAATGAAAATTATTTGTCAATAATATTATAAACATAAATAGAAAGAAAAAGAAAACTTACATTCGACTCAGGCCTCAAATTACCAAATTCCGTAACCACATAATTTGTCATTGGAGATGAAGGACGATAATGTACTAAAATACAAAAAAAATTATAACTTAAACTTAGTGGGGAAAACAAAAATGGGAGCTTTGAAAGCTTCATTACTTGAATCCCATCAATCAAGTTCACAGCTTCCCCAATTTTCGAGTACAAATGGGGTGCATGTTTGCTCACTGTCCCTAAGCCGGGATAGGGAACATGTCTCAACGGAAAGAGTGTGAAGAAATTGATTCTTAACGAAAAAACATTGAGTGCTGAGTTTAGGTTTTTGGCTGAGAATAGAGGTAAAATTTGTGGTGGAAGTGAGCTATTAAGGAACATTGAGCTTAGGTTATCAACCTCATTTTTCAATTGTTGTTTGGGGCTCACTGGCTAAGGAGGGAAAATGTTCTGGAGTAGTAAGAAAGAATGAGAAACATATCAACACTCCGACTCCCCCACTCCAAACAAGTCCTTATATTCATTGTTTTTATTATAATATGGGATTTAATATTTTATTATTTTTGTACACTAGTACCATGCACGCAATATCACAATGTATATATATATATATATATATAGCATCTATTTCACTTCAAATTCACATTTCCCCTCGCTAATCAGAAAAATGAAGGTAAACTCATTCTTCTCTTCTAATTCCTGCATATAACATCTAGTTTCTGTATAATGCTAATTATTCATTTTTCGGTCAAAATTTACTAATTTCGAATTAGTAAATTGATTTGGATTTAGATCCAAATTTACTAATTTCAAAGTAGTAAATTGATTTGGATTTCGGTCCAAATTTACTAAGAGTTCTTGTTTGTTGACAATGCTGAACTCAATGTATCCAGAGCACCATACTGATGAGGCTTCTATCCTATGGCAATGTGACGGTATGGCCTCATATGCTTTATTCTTCATTTATGCTTGAAGTGTTAATTGATTAGGTATTGATTCTACCAAAAATCGTACATGGTTGATTCCGAGTCTGATGATTGATGATGAGTACGAACGTCATCTTTCGATACTTGAAACAAAAGCAATGAGGTGTGACATATTTCGTACCTGAATTGAAACTTTGTATTTATAGGGGTTGGTAGTGCAATTCGAATAGGACTAAATGAATATTTGTATCTGAAAGAGTCATTTCTGACGTGAGTGTTGAAGTTGTAGTAGAAGAGTATGACTACTTCGATCCCAATGACGGCTGTATCCTCAAGCGGGTAGGATTCTTGGGATGAGATGGTAGGGTAAGGTCAGGATTTAAGTAGGAATCCCGTGTGTAAGGGATCCATGCTCGGCGACTAATCCCGAGGATACCCATCGTAACATCAGGGGAAAGCAAGTTTAAAGCTCGAGCATAAGTGATGCTCGAGGACTGCACATAGCCCGATCTATGCATTAAGAGTATTGTCCTCCATCTCTAATGGCAAATTATGTGGTTATGAGATTTTGTAATTTGAAGCCCAAGCCCAATATAAGTTTCTTCATTCTTTCTATTTATGTTTATAATATTTTTGGCAAATCATTTTCAAATTTTCTTAAATTACACGCCATTGATGCATAATTTGTTTTATTTCACAATGTATAATGATGAAATTCAGGATCGGTAAATAAGTCATCCAATTCAATATAGTGTTGCAACTCCACTACGTATTTTTTTCCAAATGTAAATAATAACATATTTATATTTTAATCGAAATTTTTGTATAATAAAAAAATCGAGAAGCAAATAAATCATTTTTTAGAATTTGAAAAATTAGGGTAGCAAAATTATCTCGTTCGTAGATAAAATATTATGAGAGTATAAATAATTATTATTTGGGAAAACATGAGTAAGGTGCAATTCAACGATTTCTAGAAAGTTTAAGTGGAAATATTGAGAAATTTTTAATAAGCATAAGGATGACTTGTAAAGAAAATGATGATTTTCAAAGATTAAATATGATATTTGGGCCAAATCTAAACTTGCTGTGACCGAAAATTTGATTTTGGGCTTGTAAAAATTTTCGGACATGGCTTTTGGGCCTTAATGGATGATGACATTGGCAACTCTAAATGGGAAGTCAATTCCAAGAATGACTAAGTTTACTTGGGGTCAGTTTTTACATAATCATTCTTGGACCTTGACTTTTGCTTGTTTAAATACTAGTGACATTCCCGTACAATGAGTGAAGAATTTTTCAACGAAATGAACTTCAATGACTACTATGAATTTTTGGTACAATTTCAGTCATAGCTACCTGTTTCCTAAAATAGTAATGACATGAACGGTTGAGCATAAGTTTTATCCCAATTTCATGATAGTATGTATATAATGAGTATACATACCTGTAGCACGTTTACACCTTAATATACTGCTGTAGAAGTGGCAGAATAGTTCTGTTTAAAATTAAAAAAAGAAACCCTAACCAGTTCATTAATAAAAGTTCAAGGTACACTTACAGAAGCTTCTTCAGATAAGGTAAATAAGAAAAAAGAAGTAGACGATTAATGATAACCAAAAGAGGATACTATCACGAGATCTTGTAATCCAGCTTCTATTTGTGCAGTTGCTTCAGGATGGTAATTGAATATGTTATCCATATGAAGAAATCTTACTAAATAAGTGACTTGAAGGTTTTTGAATATGATGTGACTCATAATTCGAGGACGTTCTTTCATACCCTGTTCCTTCCATTGAAACACGTTTGTCGATGTATTTGGATAGAACCTCCACACAAGTACAAAATAATAACTAAAATAGAAAGATAAAAATAATAAATTGGTATGAGAAATAATATTAAGGTATTTTAATGGTTAAATGAAGATGTATTTCATCTCTGTATTTAAAGTATTTTATGTGGTTCTACTCTTTAGAGAGAGTAAATGATGGATTTCATTGGAGGAACTGGGAGCATTTCGCTGGGATATGCATTGGAAAGCACTCTCTATGTCTATATTTATATATTAAAAGGCGAAAAGATTGTTATTAGTAGAAGCAACCTGCAGAAGATAACAAATGCACAACATGAAGATAATCATCATCAAAAAAAAAATTGCCCTAAAATGATGAACAAACAGAAAAAATAATAACAGAAAACAATTTTGTACATTGTCGTTAAACGTATTATAAAGAGACAATAAACATGAATGAAGTTAAAAATAGTAAACCAAATTGTCTTCGACATGACAAATTTCTGAAGCAACATATTTGACTTGTGCTGGATCATTCTTTCTGTAACATTTAATCTACTATCTATATATTAAAATTTGTGTGGCTGATATTAAGAAGAACTTCATAGTACATGATTATCCTATTACTCTTACTGGTTATGTAATTTCCAACATAAAGCTGCACTTCATTATGAAGAAAGCAAGATATAAGTAAGGTTAAAATATTACTTGACTCTCTTTAGCGGGAATACCATTTATTTAAAGCATTTTTAGTTTTTAGTGCATGACTTTGGACATTTCTATAGACTATGTTTCTAGGAAATGTAGATTTGAGTTTATGAGAGTACTTCAGTCATGGTTGTTGATGGAAGCGAAGATCAGTGAGTGAAGAATCTTGAGGTGATCAATTGTGGAAATAGTAAGACAAGTGAGTTGGGTATTGATAATGAAATAAAATTGGTGACAAAGATGTCTAAGCTAACGATTATATCTCACAGATCTTATAGGAGTCTGTAGGATTTTATTATTATTATTATTATTATTTTTTTTTTAATGCAATCAAGCATACAAATTCATATAGAACGAATTGGAAAATTCTTAGTGAGATCACCAATTTTATGCTTCATATATTAGATGCCTTGATTGTAAACCCAGATGGTAAAATACAGAAAACTCCCAAACAAACATCCCTAGGATATAGAAATTTTTTCATTATATTGTATCTAAAATTCACATTCACATTCACATTCAGATATTGCAAGGATGTTTTCATGTTTATTCTATGCATGAAAGATAAATATAGCAAACATATTTATGACATTATGTTAAATTGTATGAAAAACAGAGCGAATGGTTTTACGTCGCCATCCTATTCTTTCCTAAGTAAAACTCTAGGAACAACATATGCAGGAGTTTTCACAGCAGATTTTGGTTAAAAGTGCAGCAATGAAAAATGTAAAGAACAAGTTATAATGAAGATTGAGAAGGATAAAGTAGATAATAATGAGATAGAAAGCAAGTGAACATAATAGAACAGCAGAGTTTTCTGTATTATACAAAAGCTGATTAAAATACAATTCTGACAGCCGTAGCATTACCTTTGAACACTATCAGAAATTTTGGGCCTTGGAGCACAGCTTTCATCCAATAGTGTGTTTTTCTGGCTTGAAGTCCCTATAACATGTTTGCTTCATCAAGAAACATAAGAATGATGATCAATCAGTTCATTACCAATCAAAACAGGCATAAAATACTAATAAATAAGAAATTAATTTGAACTAAAACATTAGAATACCAAAGGCTCCATACTATAAGAGTGAAGAGCGTGTACATTGGGCAGATTTTGTATAGAATATAATCATTGTTAAAACAATAGAACAAAATGCCATAAAAAATTTAGCCTCTACATTATCTGCATAAAGAAGATGATTTAATTAGACCTGTTATAGAAACTAAAAATTGTAAAAATGAAAGTCCCCTGTTCATTTCTGTGGTTTCGACAGAAGAAAGAGAAAAGTGAAGCAAATTCTCACCTGACGATGCAACACTAAAGTTTTTTCTAATGTAACAGCAGGAGACCAAGGAAGAATTGCCTTGATTATATAAATTATAGCCATGAGAAATGACTAATAATAATTTTTATTACAGTTGGATTAATTAAAATTACACATTCTTGAAGGATAAAGCTATTATTATTCAAGATGATGAAGTGATCTGCAACTAATATAATATCAAATCAACATACCTTAGGTCACAAATATTTTATCTATGTTTGATTTTTCTGCTCGTTGAAGAATTTTACAACAACTGGAGTACACATTTCTACAACTCTTGAATCCACCAAGAATAGAAAATTGTACAGAGAAATGATGTGAACCCGACCAACAACAGGCTTGGGAACCCACGAACAAGATGAAACAAACCCAAGAAAGCTAGAAATCACGCCGCGCAAAGATCAACACGACCCGTACTAAAAACCAAGATTTCACTCAAGAAATTTGACCCGTTGATTACCCGGAACAAAAACCGTGAAGTGGGAATGCCATAAAAGACTTGCGATTTCCTTTTGATAAGTTCAAGTTAGAACTTTAAACCCCAAGAATATGGAGGAATAAAACTCACAATAAAAATTCTTAATCAAAATAATGTCAAGGTTCTGTAGTAAGCCTTGCTACCCCTTTTCTCCTAAGTTGCCTCTCTACCTTCATAGCTACATGTACTAAGTCATCCAATTCAATATAGTGTTGCAACTCCACTAGTTGGCGATGTCCCTATTCAACCCATTTAGAAATCTAGCCATGGTCGCCTGCCGATCCTCCTCTATGTTCGCCCTAATCATTATCACCTCAATTTCCTTATAGTAATCCTCCACACTCCTAGACCCTAGAAAAAGAGTTTGTAATTTTTGATGAAGGTCCCGGTAATAATGTCCCGGTACAAACCGCTTTATAATATGGTATAATTTTAACACTTAGATGCTGTTTTGATTTGACCTACAGATGAGTATGCAAGTGCAATAGATCTATTACTCTTATGTGCCCAAATTCTTGTAGTATTTTCTTGCCACAGTAGTCGTGACTTAAAGATTATGCACTGCCACCAAAAATGTTGCAGTTTCATTTAGCTTGCTCATTTGTAAACCCATTCCTTCTCAGATTGAGGGATCGTCTAGTCAAAACCATCATAGACTATAGGACGGAAACTTCTCTTATAAACGGGTGCAATAATATACTTAAGGTAATTTCTCGCCCATAAATAATTGTGATACAATTTGATAGTCATTAATTACTGGATAGTTCACTTTTACTTGCAGTCCGATTGTGTTAATTTGTTAATCAAATACTACAAAGAAGCAAGATGAGCTATATAGTTGAGCGATGAAGACGACGTAGCACGTAGTGAAAGGGACAAGAACCGGGCTTCTCAGTTTGCAGAGAAATTTTTCAGCATGAAGAGCGTGGAGGTCAAATCAAAAACACGTGGTGGTGCTAGATGGTGCGTGTGTTTCGACCCATTTTCTATACAAAACGTGTCGGTTATGACTTTCTTTTGCTGTTATGCCTATCACACACGTCTTATGGATTCCACCATCACCATTAATCAGCAACAAAAGAAGCCACCGACCCCAACCGAGTACTCGGATGAATTTTCGTATTACGAATATGATAATGGCGATGCTGAGGATGATGAGAAAGAGGATACTTCGTTCTCAAATGCGTTGTATCTAATTTAAGTGCTTTTAAAGATGTAAAATATTTCTATATTCTTTTGATATTATCATATCCAGTAAATTCTTAAAATGTAATTTTTTTTAGAAGTATGATGGTTTTATGTGTAACAATGTATGACTTTTCTTTTATACTAGTTTGTAACCTTATAAATATAGGATTGTTTTCTTTTGTAATATTTATACTAAACAATTAATATAAGCCATAAATTGTTGCATTAATATTATGTCTAAAATATATTAGGACAAATAAGAAAGAGAAAAAAAAGAAGAAACTGTTTACATATATACTCACACAATCATAGCTTCCCTCAACAAATATTTACTTTATATTGGTGATCATGACAGCAATAATGTCACCCATTCGAGCATATTGTCGATTGCTAGCTCCTATTATTCGAATGCACATCAATTCTTGCCCAAGAAATTTTTCGATTTCTTTTGCTTCACAATAACTTAATGTATCGAGTAGAGGGTTTAGAGGATTTTCCTAATGAATTACACTCGTCTATAAAGACATTCTACGGAAGGGGAATCATCAATCTTTTTAAAATACATCTACATAGAACCTTTTTTTTAAACGAAACCTAGTATGGTTTTTAGGCTTACACCTAGATCTAATGGGGATAGTGATTCGAGTCTATTTGCAATTCCAAATATGTTTCCGAAATAATCCCACTCCTTGAGCAATTTCACAAGAGATAATAGTGTTGGCTATGGTTGTAAGTAAAAATCGTCAAACAGCAAAATCGAACTGAAACCGCATGTTAAAAACCTTTGGTTTGGTGCCACGTGGACCCGTCAACGAAATGATTTTGAACCAAACTAAACCGGTCAAAAACGATTTGGTTTAGGTTTGAAAATTTTAATTACGGTTTAAAACCAAATTGGATCGGCGAAAAAATATATAAAAATAAAAAATGCAATTTTTTGAAAATTCATCCAAAATTTCAAATATGTAAAATTCAATAGATTTGTCATTTGTGTGTATTTTTTTCAATTTCTAATTTTCTACTACATATATATTATAATTATTATTATTACTCAATAATCATAATTTATATTATATATATAAATTATAATAATCTCAATTTTATGTTTTTCAACTCAATTGGAATAGGTAATTTTCTAACCCAACGGCCCCAACCCATAACGGCATAACTCATAATTCATACATTTCTTATTTCAATTGAAAATCAAAGTATCAATTATCAAACTCAAAACCTAACAATTCATTTCATGTCATTCCGTTTTAGTTTCCATAGTTCCAGGCTTCCACCAGCGTCTCTTCCACATACGTGACGCAACCTCGCCTCTGCTTCGCCTTCGTCCACCCAGTCCCGACGCATCATCCTCCCATAACTACTCTCAAGGTTTGAACTCTGTAATCTCAAAAATCGGCGCCTCCTCCTTTGGTTCGAGGCTTCAAACCACCAGTCAACTATCCATCTTTAAAATTGGTTAGGTTTAGGTTTAAATGGTATAAAAGTAGACAGACAAAAAAATATACGACGAAATTGGCGATTTAAAACCAGACCAAACCGTTAGGTTTAGGTTTGAGTTTTTCTCAAACCGATTTAAACGATTTGGTTTGAAAATTTGTAAAAATAAAATAAATAAATAAATAAAAAAAATCGGTAAAACTGGATCGCTTACACCCCAGTGTTGGCAATGGAATAGGTTCAGAGTAGTGCGACCATTCCGGCCAAGTCCTATGCCCGCTTAAGACTGGATGGGTCCAGATTCAGGGGTAGGATGGGGCATTCAATTGTCCCGTTCACTACCTTGTTTAATATTTAATATATATTACTTGTTTTTCTTTTTGTTTCATTTTTTTTTTATCTTTCAAATTTAACTTTTTTTAAAGAAGAAAAAATGGAGCAGGGCAGGACGATCCATACCTATTTCTACCACGTTCAGGTCAAGGCTCGTAAGATCTTGAATCGATAGAATTTTTTTTTGTCATCCTTAGAGATAAAGCAGCATTGGAGGGTTTCCAGGGCTGTGTTGCAATCAACATTTAGAGGCTAATTGTACTCTCATCCTCGCTTGAATCACACTATCAATTAGAATCCATTCATGCCATAATTTTCAGCAGAAGAAAATGAACTTTTTCTTTTAAAGATGTTTGTTTAGTATTGACGTTCCTTGATAGAATTTCATATATCCTTAGTATAAAAATTCCCATTCGCTCCAAATAAAAGCATCTTCTAATGTGTTACCCTTCTATCGTTTAGTGAACTATCTTGTCAATGACATGTTTTAAAGTTGCCTTGACTAGAGAATTTTTGAAAAAACTGAAAACTTAAAATTTACGCTATTCTTTTATCTCTAAAAATAAAATATTATAACCGTTCAATTATCATTACATCTCAGTCATTCATTCATTTAGTTGTCAATTATACTCGTTTGGTTGAATCACCCGATTCAAAATACTTTTCTATGTGAATGGTCCAATACACACTACTTTTTCCTCGTGCAAACGTATAGAATTATTAGAACCCATTTGTGATGCTGGAATTGGCGGAAATAGCTGGGTATAGTTTAGGAAAATGATTGGTCATTTCTTGGTTGACTAAATCAATTCCCACGCAATTTCTTGTTCACACTCATGTCTTCTATGTTTTGAGATATCCACTATATAGTAGATGATAAAGATGAGAACCTTGAACAAAAAATAGTAGGACAAATAGATTCCCCTTTTAGAAGTAGTTGGCATTGCTCAAAAACATCTTCTTTTTTATATAGGTATAGTTGTTGTCAAAGTCTATCAGGATGTTAACTCAAAAGTCTTGATAAAAAAAACTATGAGAACCTCAACTTGTGCCTACCGAAGAAGATTGAAAAATTCCCTAAGGGACATTTCAATGTAATTGAACAAGTAAAATTTATAGAGGAATATTTAGTAGTGTGTATTTTGTGAATTTTAAATTGTACCTAAAAGTTTATAGGTATTTTAAAAGAGTTCATACTATGTTCATACTGATGTAAGATGATGGTAGGCAAAATTGAATAATCAATTTTTCATTATACAACCGTATGAGACATATAAAGTCTAATGTGGATTGTATGTTTTTATTATTGCTTTTGAACAATTTAATTTGATTAACATAATTTTTAAAGTTACTTCTTTTACTAATAAAACAAAAGGTGACTTTTAAGCACAACTAAATATGTTTTAATAAAAAAAAAAGTAAAAGAAAAACACAAGGAATTTTTTATTGTAAAGAGTTATGAAAAGAAATACTAGAAAACACGAGAGAGAGAGAGAGAGAGAAATAATTGAAATTTTAAAAAAAAAAAAAAAAGATCAAGGAAGGAAATACAAGAAAAGATGGAAACTTTCCATGCATAAATGATGAATTCTTGTATTTAATTGTTCATATTAAGGAAGAATTTGTGAAAGAGTAGGGAGAGTAAATAAGAAAATATTTTAAAATTTGAAAAGAATTGATTCTCTCTCCATTGCAATTAGGGAACGTTGTCAAACCAAAAAAAAAAAAAAAAAAATATATATATATATATATATATATATATATATATATATGTTTTACTTTTTAACTTAACGTACACAAACTAAGCTCTTACCTAATCATCAATACTAGATTTAAGGTTATAACTATATATGTTTTTTAGAATCTCTCTGTATATATACACACCAGCAGAATACAGACATGGAACAAACTTAAAGGATCAAGATGGAAGCTAGGAAAAGTACTCCATCAAAATCTTATAAACTTTTCTTTCAAGTGTACCCTCTTTTGCTGCTGCTTCTTCTTCCATTGATCTTCTTAAAATCTGTTTCTGCAGTTCCATATAAAATTCCAAGGCTCACTCCACATTTAAGAACAATCTTAAGAAACCCTGATAGTAATTTATCTTCTTCTTTACTTTCGAAGGATTTCAAAACATATTTTTACACGCAAATTCTTGATCACTTTAACTATAGACCCGAAAGTTATGCCACCTTCAAACAAAGATATGTAATCAATTTCAAATACTGGGGTGGTGGAAATTCAAGCTTTCCAATCTTTGCATATCTTGGTGCAGAAGCACCATTGGATGGAGATCTACAAGAAGTTGGTTATCTAACTGCAAATGCCCCTCATTTCAAGGCTCTTCAAGTATACATTGAGGTAATATATGTGGGAAATGTTCGGTATGTCGTGCCATTCAGTGTTTTGGACAAGATTTCAACTTCTTTTAATTCAATAATATTCCCTATTAATTATGATTAAGGAATAAAAAGAAATTAACTTTTTCGAGCACGATTATAGGACACAGCCTTATATATAGTGTTTGTTATGTTGTACTCGATAATATTTTGAATATTATTAACTTATTTTGCATTTTTGAAGCATCGGTATTATGGAAAATCAATCCCATTCGGATCAATGGAAGAAGCCATGAAAAATGAGAGCATTAGAGGATATTTCAACTCAGCTCAAGCTATAGCTGATTATGCAGAGGTGCTATTGCACATAAAGGGAAAGCTTTCAGCTCAAAATTCTCCCATTATTGTAATTGGAGGATCATATGGAGGAAGTAAGCAAATCATGAATTAATCAATACTATCGCCTAATTATTTTAAATAATTACAACTTTGAGTTTTGTTAAATTTGTTGTAAATTTACTTATAATTCAAATTATTTCCAGTGCTGGCTTCGTGGTTTAGGCTCAAGTATCCACACATTGCTCTTGGTGCTTTAGCCTCATCAGCCCCTATTCTTTACTTTGATGATATAACTCCACAAAATGGATATTACTCAAAAGTAACCAAGGATTTCGAGGTATTAATAAATTATAAAAATTACATTTTTGTAGATTTTTTAAAGATTAAAAGAATTTACAAAACATCCTTTTTTTCTTTTTCTTTTCTTTTCTTTTTTTTTTTTTTTGGCAGGAGGTGAGCAAGAGTTGTTACGAAACTATTCGAAAATCATGGTCAGAAATTGACAGAGTCGCTTCCAAGCCAAATGGCCTCTCCATTCTCAGCGAAAAATTCAAGACTTGCGGGTATCTTTTTTATTTTGTTATTTCTCTTTGTTCTTTCAAATTTCTCCTTATCAAAATTTATGAGAAATGGGTTCCCTTTTTCTTTTTTTCTGTTTTAAACACTTTTAATTTATCTTCAATTTTTTTTTAACATGCATAATATTCATATAAATTATACAAGTTGACTAGTTCGCCTAAATTGGTGTAATCATGATTTTATTCAATTTATTTTTCTCAGCCAAGGCCCAACACACACCAAAGTTAGTTCTAATAATTTGTCAACCATATTTATTTTCAGGCATTTAAACAGTTCTACTGAGTTAAAGGACTATTTGGACTCCATGTACTCAGTGGCAGCTCAATATAATGCGCCACCAGATTATCCAGTAACAGTGATTTGTAGTGGAATTGACGGAACACCCAACACAACTGATATTCTTGGCCGGATTTTTGCCGGCGTTGTCGCATATAAAATGAATATGACATGCTATGATACAAATGAATACAACTATCCAAGTGAAACAAGTGTGGGATGGAAATGGCAAGTAAGCTTATTTTTCTACAATAACTTGTCATCATTTTTCTTAAAATTGTTGCTAGACAGCGGCCGCTCAACTGTTCGACCACAATGCTTGGTTCTGATTCGACCTTTCAATATATAATTTAGTCTCAAGTAACTCTATAATGTAAGATCTAACGTCATATTTACTATCTAGTACATAAATATATTACTAACTTATGTTCAATTAATTCTTTCTATAGTGGACAAGTGACACGTTGTATCACAATCACTCGGAAAATTTTGCTATTGAATACGACTTGTAGATTGAAATTGAATGCAACGTATTTAACGTAACATAAAGAAATTTGTGCTTGACTAACCTATCTATTAATATACATTTATTTGAAATTTTATCCTTTTTTTTTTCTTCTTTAGACTTGTAGTGAGATGGTGATGCCCATTGGAAGAGGAATAAATGATACAATGTTTCCACCTTCACCTTTCAACTTGCATCAATTTATCGCAGACTGCGAGAACTTATATGGTGTCCCACCTCGACCACATTGGATTACAACTTATTTTGGAGGCCATGTATGTTGTTCTAACCCTTTCAAACTTGTAATGATTATAATTAATTATTTTTATAGCTTACGACTTATGATATATCTTCTTGTTGATTAGTTTATTTGTTCCCGAATTTCAGGATATTAAATTGATTTTACAGAGATTTGCAAGCAACATAATTTTCTCCAATGGTTTAAGAGATCCATACAGTACTGGAGGGTAATAAACGAAATCTTTTATTTTATCCTTAATATATTGTTTTAAATATTATTATCATAATTTGATTTAATTAATTTGTAAATTAATTTTTGTTTGGTCAAAATCATAGGGTTCTTGAGGACATATCGAAAAGCGTCATTGCTGTCACTACTGTTAACGGTATGTTCTTTATTATAGGGCAATATTCAATGCATGCATTGTTAGCTAGTAAGAGACAACCTTAAATGAATTGAAATTCCCACTTTAAAATTGAAATACTACTTTTAAATTTGACGATTTATTTGAGCTTTGGACATCAATATTGCTCATTTGAGCGTTTTTGTGTATGTCTATATATATATATATATATATATATATATATAGCTTATATACACATACTAAGTGCATGGAGAAATTCTCTTAATTTTGCAGGGTCTCATTGTTTGGACATAGTTCAACCCCAAAAAAGTGATCCTAGCTGGTTAGTCGAGCAAAGGAAAAAAGAGGTTGAAATTATTGGTGGATGGATAGCAAAGTATTACGCTGATCTTTTGGCCTTGAAAAAATAAAACAAGAGAGAAAGAACAACTATATGTCATGCTCCCATCGAAAATTAGTAGACGAAAACTCAAGTGAATAAAAATCCTATTTTTAATATCCAAATTTGGAACATAAAGTTTCGTTATGTAGTTTGTTTGACTGATTTCCAAACAATTTAGTTATATGTTAAATTCCTTTTTACTTAGAAAAAGATGTCCTAAAAATGATGGCTGGTAATTAATAACATATGTAGCAAAAACATAGTTAATAATAAATGAACATATTCAAACTCCATATTAAAGGTGTGTTTGATCCACATTATTTTTGAAGAATTTATTTTGGAATAACAGATTGATGAAGAATGTGTGATTAAAAAAAAAAAAAAATATTTGCGTGTAATATTATTTTAATAAAGAATATGTGGTTGAAAAGAAGAGAAATAAATTTTGGAAAAAATGGAAATCAAACAGGGACTAAAACTTTATCAAAATTACTTAATTCAAGATAACTTCCTACTATATAGTTTTAAAATATTAGTGGCCAATGGGAAACATTGTGGAAAGTATAATGATTATTGATGCATTTAATTCATTATTAGTGTTTTTATTATATGATCAATAAATTATAAAGATGAAATATATGTTTGTCGCACATTATTTTACAATTGACGATATTTTTTAAATGAATGAATCAACTAAAAAATAAAATAGAAATAAACGAACATATAAATTTTAAGTCTGTAAATTAATCTGTGACTCTAGTTCGTAGAAGAAAATTCTAGTTGAAGTGGTCAATGATGGATTTTCCAAGTCAAACAACAAAACAAATTGTTGGTCTTTGTCTTATCAATTGGAAAAAAATAATTCTCGAATTGATTTTGAGTCATATGATAATGATAGAGATATTTTTATTGAACTTCATTGAATGTTAATTGATGATTTGTTTACTGGTGATAAATAAACGGCCAGTGTTGATTTTGGTCGAGAGTTAACGTTGCTGAAATCTAATAATTTAAAAGCTTCAAATCTTTACTTATTTTATTTAGCATCAATATGAGGGATCACTTCTCGTTAATTTTAAAATGTAGGAACACATTACTTTGAAGGGAATAAGCAAGTGAATAAAACATGTTTGGCCGTGTTTAAAATTAGGTCAAATTTAATTTCATGTCACTCATTTTTCCAAACATAAGTTACTTTTTTTAACTATAACTTATAAGCACAGGAACTTGTTCATTGTCAGCAAAAGAAAATGTGGTTCCTGCTTCAAGAAGAAAATTTTCTTGTGGAAAGGATGAATGATGGGGTTTTGTGTACCTACTGCGCATCTTCTCCTTAATAATTAATGCTAAGTTCATCGATTTTCCAAATCAAAATAGAGCGGGTAATACCTGTTGATATGAATAGACTATCACACTATATAGCAATAATTACTCAAGTGGCCAAGTTGGTGGAGTAGATGAGCGCGAAGACCTTTGGTCACGAGTTCGATTCTCCCTACCAACACTTTCTCGATCGAGCATGTCACACCGAACTTGCCTAGTATGATTAACTTAGTTGACGTGGTTTGTAGGTTATTGCGTCAGTCCAAAGGTTGACCCAGTGCACACCCGAAAAGTAACGGGTGCGGATTTCACCATTAACCAAATAATAATAATAATAATAATAATAATAATTACTCTCCATATATATTGAAGATAGAGAGTTCTCTATAATGAATGCTCAAAATTACCTAATTCAATTTGAATAACGCTATTTGCAATCGTCCTATGTTGCATCAAAATACTAACTGTCGCATATATACCACGTAGGGCGATTACAATAATAAGCGACTGTAAATATCATTACTCAATTCAAGATAACTTCCTACTATTTAGTTTTACAAAAGAAATATGAATTGAAATCTGCTGAACATTTTTACTGTCCAATTTGCTGTCTACTCAATTACAAATTAACACATCATGAAAAACTTAAAGTTGCCATCAGTTTTAATTTTTTTCATGATGTGTCAATTTGTAATTGGGTAGAAAGCACAAATGGACAGCACATCGGTCCAATATACTTTTCTTTATCTTTAAAGATAGAGCATTATAACCATTCAATAGTCGTACATCTCTATCATTCATTTAGCCCGTCCTGAATAATCCCCATTTCATCGGGTTACTCAATTTAAGATAGGAACCTATTTGCGTGTGGTTAGAGAAGAAATAAGTAAATGGTCCAATACCATCACTTTTTCCTCATGCAAACTTATAGAATTATTAGAAGCCATAGTGATGTTGGAATTGAGATGGTAATGGTTGCGTAGTGAGGGTAAGATTTGTCCCAGTTTTGGGAAATGATTGGACATTTCTCAGTTGACTAACTCAATTGCCACCCATTTTCTTCTTTTCACTCAAGTCTTTCATGTTGTACAAGCCAAGTTTCCAGTAGATGATAAAATATGAAAACGTTGAACAAAAACAGTAGGATAAAGAGATTCTCCCTTTTTGAAGTGGTGGGCAATACTCAAAAACATCTTATCTTGTGAGTTTGACTGATTATTTACATATTTAATGCATGTTTGTTTCAGATTAAAATACAATTTTAATTTAAGTTAAAGTCAAACAATTAATATCAACCACACATTTCTTGGGTTCCACAACTTTTTAACCACGCAATTCAAAAATTTCTATCAAAATATAGTAAAAATTTGATTTTAATCCCCACCAAACACCCTCTTAGTGCATGAACAGTTCTCTTAAAATTTCAGGGTTTCGTTGCTTAGAAAGGAAATCAGAAATTGAATTTGTTGAAGGAGGATCACAATTGTATATATTATGCTCATGCATTGGCCTTGAAGAAGCAAAACGAGATAATAATGGCAATGATGTATCATGCTACTATTTTAGAACGAACATCGAAAAATTTTATATCAAGAATTTGAAAACGTTGATCTTTATTGAGGTACCGTGTTTGATTTATCCGAATAATTTAGAAATTATTTGTTATATAATATAAAGAAGGATCATGCAAAATATCACAATCTTGACAATAAGGTTCTTCCTTACAAGAAATCTCGATGACGACTTGGTTATGTAAAAATAAATATTTAGAGTTGCTTTCTTTTAAATTTTTTTCTTAGAAGAAAACTTTATAATCTCCTAATGATGATGACTTAGTTACAAAGTAATCTGAATAACAAAAATTATTGGAGTTGTTTTATTTCAATTTTATACTAAAAGATGATGTCATTCATCAATGTTTTTACAATTTATTGAGAAAACAATGATGTTTTTTTTAGAGAATGTATAGTTAAAAAGTAGGAAAGAGTTTTGAGTTTATATACAAAATATTTTGTTTTGTGAATGCGTGATTTAAAATGAATATGAAAATTAAAGAATTTTGTTTTAAAGGGAGACAAACATGGGCTTACAGTTGCTCTTTCAACTGAAAATTAGCAATTTTTATCACTTTGAGAAAACTGAGACGATTCTAGGGAGCTGCATATTACTATAAGAGTCCGTTTGATCGCAATATGAAATTTGGGTAAAAAAAATAAATTACAGGGAATTGAATTGCTTATAAATTATTTTATCGGGAATTGTCAATTAATTGTGTTTAATTGGTATAATTTTTCACCCAAAAAAATTTGAAAATTTGAATTTTTTTGGTATACGTTTGACTTTATTTTCCATAAAAATTGTCAATTAAATAGATATATTTTTTTGTACAATTGGAACTAGAATTTGTTCCAATTGTCAAAATAAAATTTTAAAAAAAATGTGGAAAACCATTTTTCCCACTAAATTGGTGGGAAAACAAATTCAAGGAAAATGAGAAAAGGGTGTGCGTGGGCGTGGTGGGGGGAGGGGTGGACAATTGCCAAAAAAAAAAGTGCATCACACAACAAAAAGTTGGAAAATGAAATTTCCATTTTCCATGGAAAATCCGGGTTGAACAAACAGGGCCTAATATCACTGTAACAGTATCGTTTTTGCCCTCTCCTACTGTCAATATTGTGAAATTGTTTTTATGGGTTATGACTTTCATTTTTGTACTACAAAGCGAGTTTCTGTTTCCACATTTTTCACAAGTAGCACCAGCTAGCTTGTGATTTTATGATTTAAAGGTCTATTGCGAGTTACCGATCGATATGAGAAATTGGAGCTGGATAAATAGCATTCATGTCGAGGCTAGAAAAGCAAAAAAGACGAGGCAAGGTGGAAACTTTTCCTGAGCAAAGTGATAACAGCAAAGAATTCCTCGGACCATTCTCTCATCTTGCCAATCAAGTTATTTGACTCCAATGAAGATATTACAAGTCTTCAAGAACAAATATTGCCTATATTTTTAGTGGCCGTGATCGAATGGGAATAAAATTAGAAGAAGGGGAAGTGTATATAGAGGTGGATGGAGAGTTAGCCTAGTTTGGTTTAGATAAAAAATCATATTTTTAGAAGATTTCAATAAAAACTTATTAAATGTGTGGTCAAAAAATTGTGAAATTATTGTTATTGACTTAAATTTTAATTCAGATGTTAGCTGAACTAAAAAGAGGCTTAATAAATTCACAACGCAACATTGACAATGTCAAATTTGTCAACTTCAATGGACAATGAATGAGCATTAATCCCCTATAGATTCTTTCATTGCCTAGTCTTACTTGCAGAAGTTACAAATACATGTATACTCGGGGCAGATGAAATGAACATTAATTGAGTTGAGTTTGAAACATCTTTCATGTACCTTTTTTACAAGAATTAATCTACTTGTCAAAGTTTGTTTACAAACTAAGTGTTGGCAAAATTTAGATCATTGGTTTTCATTGATTTCAAAAAATTGTGTTTGAAATGATTGACCTAAATATTGCCAACACATAGCTTGTAAACCAAGTCTGTCAACCAAATTTGTATAAATAAGGGTCCGCTTGATTGCAAATGTGAAATTTGGGTGGAAAAAAAACGAATTGCAGAAAATTGAATTGTCTACAATTTGTTTTAGAATGAATTATAATTAATTGTGTTTGATTGGTATAATTCTCCAACTAATTCGTTTGACTTTGTTTTTCATGCAAATAGTTTATTTTTTGGATAATATTTTTACAATTGGGGATAAAATTTGTTTGGATTACCAAAAAGTAAAATAATAATAATAATATTGTTTTTTGTTTGTTTGTCTTTGTTTTACATGAGAATTGTCAATAAAAGTAATAAATTTTTTTTACCATTGATTCTCGCATTTTTTTCCAATTGCCTAAAAAAAAAAAAAAAAACCATCAAAATGGTGTCAACTTCAATTCATCAATTAGAGGGAAAGTGTGTACGTGTGAACAAAAGTAAGAAAACCATTTCCAAGGAAAAAAAAAGTGCTATCAAACACCAAAAAAAAAAAGGAAAATAGAAAATAAATTCTTAGTTCCATGAAAAAAAAAAACTTGAATCAAACAGGGCCTAACATAATTCTTTTTACAAGGGTTGATGTCTAAGCTTTTAAAGTTCAAGATTAGAGGTATCCAAGCCAGGACATTAGTGTTAAATATCCTACACCAAATTGGATTTTAATACATGTACATCAAGGTTTACAAAATATATTACATAATGTCACATGTCACTTTATCATTTGCAGCTTTTTCATACAATTATTTTCCTCCATATCATTTTATATAACTTTTTTATATACAAGTAGCATAATCAAAATTCTTAAAATTAAAGAATTTAAAAGCTACAAACAAGAACATTACTAGGCATCAAAACTACAATAGATGTATTCAAAGAAATATCAAAGTCTGCCCTTTTGAATCTGTACCACGGGGAGAAATTTTGATGTGAAAACGTAATTACGGTAGCTTCTTGGGCAGATATGTAGATTCAAAACAGCTCTGTCACTTTAAGAACAAATCATATGTATCTACTCAAAAAATTGCATCCCTGTATTTATTTTTCAATATCCCATTGACATATTCCATATATCCATCTAGACAGACCATGATACCTACTGAAAAATATTTAACAAGTAGATGACAACCAATGATAAGTGAAAACTTAGGAAAGAATCATTTTTATTCTTGGGTTGGAAACATTAAATTAAAATATCTAAGTTTAAGAATTTCAAATAATAGCGTGTCACCAGATCATTAAAACGACGTTAATATTTTTTGAATTAAAAGGTTAGGTACAAATATATACTAACTACTAAATGACTAGACATGGCTCTCAAAAATAATTTAAAAATACTCCATATTATATTTCTATATTTAACAATTACGATGGCTTCTTGGGCTGATATGTAGATTCAAAACAGCTCCATCACTTTAAGAACAAGTCATACGTATCTACTCAAAAAATTGCATACCCGTATTTATTTTTCAATATCCCATTGACATATTCCATATATCCATCTAGACAGGCCAAGATACCTACTGAAAAATATTGAACAAGTAAATGACAACTAGAAACAAGTGAAAACTTAGGAAAGATTCATTTTTATTCTGGGGTTGGAAACATTAAATTAAAATATCTAAGTTTGAGAATTTCAAATTAATAGCGTGTGACCAGATCATTAAAACGACGTTAATATTTTTTGAATTAAAGGGTTAGGTACACATATATACTAACTACTTAATGACTAGACATGGCTCTCAAAAATAATCTAAAAATACTCCATATTATATTTCTATATTTAACAATTACAATGGCTTCTTGGGCTGATATGTAGATTCAAAATAGGTCCATCACTTTAAGAACAAGTCATACGTTTCTACTCAACAAATTGCATCCCCGTATTTATTTTTCAATATCCCATACACATATTCCATATATCCATCTAGACAGGCCAGGATACCTACTGAAAAATATTGAACAAGTAGATGACAACCAGCGACAAGTGAAAACTTAGGAAAGAATCATTTTTATTCCTGGGTTGGAAACGTTAAATTAAAATATCTAAGTTTGAGAATTTCAAATTAATAGCGTGTGACCATATCATTAAAACGACGTTAATATTTTTTGAATTAATGGGTTAGGTACACATATATACTAACTACTAAATGACTATACATGGCTCTCAAAAATAATCTAAAAATACTCCATATTATATTTCTATATTTAACAATTACGATGGCTTCTTGGGCTGATATGTAGATTCAAAACAGCTCCATCACTTTAAGAACAAGTCATAAGTTTCTACTCAAAAAATTGCATCCCCGTATTTATTTTTCAATATCCCATTGATATATTCCATATATCCATCTAGACAGGCCAGGATACCTACTGAAGAATATTTAACAAGTAGATGACAACCAGCGACAAGTGAAAACTTAGGAAAGAATCATTTTTATTCCTGGGTTGGAAACGTTAAATTAAAATATCTAAGTTTGAGAATTTCAAATTAATAGCGTATGACCAGATGATTAAAACGACGTTAATATTTTTTGAATTAAAGGGTTAGGTACACATATATAGTAACTACTTAATGACTAGACATGGCTCTCAAAAATAATCTAAAAATACTCCATATTATATTTCTATATTTAACAATTACGATGGCTTCTTGGGCTGATATGTAGATTCAAAACAGCTCCATCACTTTAAGAACATGTCATAAGTTTCTACTCAAAAAATTGCATCCCGTATTTATTTTTCAATATCCCATACACATATTCCATATATCCATCTAGACAGGCCAGGATACCTACTGAAAAATATTGAACAAGTAGATGACAACCAGTGACAAGTGAAAACTTAGGAAAGAATCATTTTTATTCTTGGGTTGGAAACGTTAAATTAAAATATCTAAGTTTGAGAATTTCAAATTAATAGCGTGTGATCAGATCATTAAAACGACGTTAATATTTTTTGAATTAAAGGGTTAGGTACACATATATACTAACTACTTAATGACTAGAAATGGCTCTATAAAAATAATCTAAAAATACTCCATATTATATTTCTATATTTAACAATTACGATGGCTTCTTGGGCTGATATGTAGATTCAAAATAGCTCCATCACTTTAAGAAAAAGTCATACGTATCTACTCAAAAAATTGCATCCCCGTATTTATTTTTCAATATCCCATCGATATATTCCATATATCCATCTAGACAGGCCAGGATACCTACTGAAGAATATTTAACAAGTAGATGACAACCAGCCACAAGTGAAAACTTAGGAAAGAATCATTTTTATTCCTGGGTTGGAAACGTTAAATTAAAATATCTAAGTTTGAGAATTTCAAATTAATAGCGTATGACCAGATGATTAAAACGACGTTAATATTTTTTGAATTAAAGGATTAGGTACACATATATACTAACTACTTAATGACTAGACATGGCTCTCAAAATAATCAAAAAATACTCCATATTATATTTCTATATTTAACAATTACGATGGCTTCTTGGGTTGATATGTAGATTCAAAATAGCTCCATCACTTTAAGAAAAAGTCATACGTATCTACTCAAAAAATTGCATCCCCGTATTTATTTTTCAATATCCCATCGATATATTCCATATATCCATCCAGACAGGCCATGATACCTACTAAAAAATATTTAACAAGTAGATGACAACAAACGACAAGTAAAAACTTAGGAAAGAATCATTTTTATTCTTGGGTTGGAAACATTAAATTAAAATATCTAAGTTTGAGAATTCAAATTAATAGCGTGTGACCTTATCATTAAAACGACGTTAATATTTTTTGAATTAAAGGGTTAGGTACACATATATACTAACTACTTAATGACTAGACATGGCTCTCAAAAATAATGTAAAAATACTCCATATTATATTTCTATATTTAACAATTACGATGGCTTCTTGGGCTGATATGTAGATTCAAAATAGCTACATCACTTTAAGAACAAGTCATACATATCTACTCGAAAAATTGCATCCCCATGTTTATTTTTCAATATCCCATTGACATATTCCATATATCCATCTAGACAAGTCAGGATACCTACTGAAAAATATTTAACAAGTAGATGACAACCAACGATAGGGGTGTCAAAATGGCTCGGTGGCTCGGGCCGTCCGGGCTCGGCCCGTGAAAAGCCCGGGTCAGGCCCTGTTCGCGGCCCGGGATACCGAGCCTCATTTTTGGGGCTCGGCCCGAGCCGGGTCGGGCTTGCCCGGTGAGCTACACGAGTCGGCTCGTATTACGGGTTTTTTGGGCTCGCGATCAAATAAATGTAAAAAAAATAGAATAATACGGAATTTTTAAAAGAAAAAATTAAAAAAATAGAAAAATACAGGCCGGCCCAGACGCGGGCCGGCTCGGCTCGGGAAAAACCCGAGCCGAAGCCCGGGTCGAGCCCTAAAAATTACATCGAACTTCGGCTCGGCTCGGGCCCGGAAAAAGCCCGGATTCTCCGAGTCCGAGCCTAGAATATTGTCCCGAGATCCGGGCCGGGCCGGCCCGGCTCGTTGCCATCCCTAACCAACGACAAGTGAAAACTTGGGAAAGAATCATTTTTATTCTTGGGTTGGAAACATTAAATTAAAATATCTAAGTTTCATAATTTCAAATTAATAGCGTTTGACCAGATCATTAGAACGACGTTTATGTTTTTTGAATGAAAGAGTTAGGTACACATATATACTAACTTCCACATCACTAGACATGGTTCTCAAAAATAATCTAAAAATACTCCATATTATATTTCTATATTTAACAATTACGATGGCTTCTTGGGCTGATATGTAGATTCAAAACAGCTCCATCACTTTAAGAACAAGTCATACGTATCTACTCAAAAAATTGCATCCCTGTATTTATTTTTCAATATCCCATTGACTTATTCCATATATCCATCTAGACAAGCCAAGATACCTAACGAAAAATATTGAACAAGTAGATGACAACCATCGACAATTGAAAACTTAGGAAAGAATCATTTTTATTCTTGGGTTGGAAACTAGATGAATGTGGAATTGAAAAGGTGTTGATCGTATAAAATATGTGATTAAATTTTATTATTAACTTTGATATTTTTCATATTTTTTAACCAAACAGGAGCTTAAGGATTTTTACATTCAATTTACTCATGGTGCTTTTTCATTATAGTGTTATCAAAGAAAATTAATATCTTCACAAAATTTTAAAATTTCCGTTATAGTTATTTCTCTATGCACGTATTCTAAATGTAGGACAAGTTTTTTTATTGAAGTTTACATAAAGCCCACTGCAGTATCTATCTGCCATAAAAGCCCAGTGAGTCATATGGGCTGATGTGTTTTTTAATTGGCCCTACAACCAATTAAAACAAGGCCCAAACCCCGTATGCCATGCCCCTCGTAATGCTAAAGTAAGGGTAGTTTCAGTTGAGCTGTCACCCGCAGTGTGAGGGTTCGATTCCTACCTTTTACAAGATATGGAATTAGACCCTTAGTGGGCACTAGTATGACAGCTCTTGTACCCTGGTCTATTGAGGCACATCCCGCGGTTTACCTCCTCCACAATGCTCTAGGGGCAAGGTAGTGGGGGACCCTCAAAACTGGGGTTCAACCTTTTTTTTTTTTTTTAAAAGCAAGCCCCCTAGGCGTAGCGTATTTTAAATCACCGAGTCAAATACTCTGTAATCTCAAAAATCGGCGCCACCTCCTTTGGTTCGAGGCTTCAAGCCACCGGTCAATTGTTCATCTTTAAAATCGGTTAGGTTTAGGTTTAAATGATGTAAAAGTAGACAGACAAAAAAATATACGGCGAAACTGGCGGTTTAAAACCAGACCAAACCGTTAGGTTTATGTTTGAGTTTTTTTCAAACCATTCAAAATGGTTCGGTTTAGGTTTGAGCTTTTCTCAAACCGGTTTAAAGATTTAGTTTGAAAATTTGTAAAAAAAATCAGTAAAACTGGACCACTTACATCCCTAGTGTTGGCAATGGGATAGGTTCGGAGTAGGGCGACCATTCCGGCCAAGTCCTATGCCCACTTAAGACGGGATGGGTCCAGATTCAGGGGCAGGATGGGGCATTCAATTGTCCCGTTTACTACCTTGTTTAATATTTAATATATATGACTTGTTTTTCTTTTTGTTTCTTTTTTTTATCTTTCAAATTTAACTTTTTTTAAAGAAGATAAAATGGAGCAGGGCAGGACGGTCCATACCTATTTCTACCACGTTCAGGTCAAGGCTCGTAAGATCTTGAATCGATAGAATTTTTTTGGTCATCCTTAGAGATAAAGCAGCATTGGAAGGTTTCCAGGGCTGTGTTGCAATCAACATTTAGAGGCTAATTGTACTCTCATCCTCGCTTGAATTACACTATCAATTGGAATCCATTTGTGCCATAATTTTCAGCAGAAGAAGTTGAACTTTTTCTTTTTGTGTTGAATGATGCCATATGAAGTTTAAAGATGTTTGTTTAGTATTGACGTCCCTTGATAGAATTCCATATATCCTTAGTATAAAAATTCCCATCCGCTCCAAATAAAAGCATCTTCTAATGTTTTACCCTTCTATCGTTTAGTGAACTGTCGTGTCAATGACATATTTTAAAGTTGCCTTGACTAGAGAATTTTTGAAAAAAAGTGAAAACTTAAACGTCACGCTATTTTTTATCTCCAAAAATAAAATATTCTAATCGCTCTATTGTCATTACATCTCAGTCATTCATTCATTTAGTCGTCAATTATACTCGTTTGCTTGAATCACCCGATTCAAAATACTTTTCTGTGTGAATGGTCCAATGCACACTACTTTTTCCTCGTGCAAACGTATAGAATTATTAGAACCCATTTGTGATGCTGGAATTGGCGGAAATAGCCGGGTATAGTGAGAGTAAGACTGTCCCAAATTGAGCAAAATGATTGGTCATTTCTTGGTTGACTAAATCAATTCCCACGCAATTTCTTGTTCACACTCATGTCTTCTATGTTTTGAAATATCCACTATATAGTAGATGATAAAAGATGAGAACTTCAAACAAAAAAATAGTAGGACAAATAGATTCCCCTTTTAGAAGTGGTTGGCATTGCTCAAAAACATCTTCTTCTTTGTTTTTTCATAGGTATAGTTGTTGTCAAAGTCTATCAGAATGTTAACTCAAAAGTCTTGAAAAAAGAACTACGAAAATCTCAACTTGTGCCTACTGAAGAGGAGTGGAAAATTCCCTAAGGGACATTTCAATGTAATTGAATGCATAAAATTTATAGAGGAATATTTAGGAGTGTATATTTTGTGACTTTTAAATTGGACCTAAAAGTTTATAAGATATCTTTTAAAAGTTCATAATATGTCCATACTGATGGTAGGCAAAATTGAATAATCAATTTTTCATTATACAACCGTATGAGACATATAAAGTCTAATGTGGACTATATGTTTTTATTATTGCTTTTGAAATTTGAACAATTTAATTTGATTAACATAATCTTTAAAGTTACTTCTTTTACTAATAAAACAAAAGGTAACCTTTAATAAATAGAAAGGAAAAGAAAAACCAAAGGAATTTTTTGTTGTAAAGAGCTAAGAAAATAAATTCTAGAAAACACGAGAGAGAGAGAGAGAGAGAGAGAGAGAGAGAGAGAGAGAGAGAGAGAATTGAAATTTAAAAAAAAAAAAGATCAAGGAAGGAAATACAAGAAAAGATGGAAACTTTCCATGCATAAATTATGAATTCTTGTATTTAATTGTTCATATTAAGGAAGAATTTGTGAAAAAGTAGGGAGAGTAAATAAGAAAATATTTTAAAATTTGAAAAGAATTGATTCTCTCTCCTTTGCAATTAGGGAACGTTGTCAAACCAAAGTATATATATATTTATTACTTTTTAACTTAACGTACACAAACTAAGCTCTTACGTAATCATCAATACTAGATATAAGGTTATAACTATATGTTTTTTAGAATCTCTCAGTATATATACACACCAGCAGAATACAGACATGGAACAAACTTAAAGAATCGAGATGGAAGCCTGGAAAAGTACTCCATCAAAATCTTATAAACTTTTCTTTCAAGTCTACCCTCTTTTGCTTCTTCTACTTCTTCCACTAGTCTTCTTAAAATCTGTTTCTGCGGTCCCAAATAAAATTCCAAGGCTCACTCCACATAAAATAACAATCTTAAGAAACCCTGATAATATTTTATCTTCGCCTTTACTTTCGAAGGATTTCAAAAGATATTTTTACACACAAATTCTTGATCACTTCAACTATGGACCCCAAAGTTATGCCACCTTCAAACAAAGATATGTAATCAATTTCAAATACTGGGGTGGTGGAAATTCAAGCTTTCCAATCTTTGCATATCTTGGCGCAGAAGCACCATTGGATGTGGATCTACAAAGTATTGGTTATCTAACTGCAAATGCACCTCATTTCAAGGCTCTTCAAGTATACATTGAGGTAATATATGTGGGAAATGTTCGGTATGTTGTGCCATTCAGTATTTTGGACAAGATTTCAACTTCTTTTAATTCAATATTATTCCCTATTAATTATGATTAAGGAATAAAAAGAAACTAAAATTTTTCGAGCATGATTATTGGACACTGCCATATATATATATATATATATATATATATATATATATATATATGTGTGTATAGACATGGCCGGACCTGAGGAGAGGCCCAGTTTTTTAGGGCCCAAAATCCTTTTTTTGCTTTTTGTTTTGTTTTGTTTTGTTTTAATTACTGCACTAACTTTATGATAATGACAACGCACTTTTTAAGTTCTCATTTTCAAAGCAACAAAAAGAGTGTCTCGTAGCCTTTTTTTTTAATAATTATTCTTTTGTTTTTAATAAAAAACAGTCCATTTAATATAGCTAACAATCAAATTTGTAGTTTAATAAATTATTTTTTACTTATTCAATATAAATGATTAGTTTTTTACTTTTAGACCCGTCGACCAAATGCCAAAATTGCACTCTCCCAAGTTTAATTAGCGAAACTCTTCAAACCTGACATTTCTATGTCGAAGTAATATGAGACAATGCTAAGGTTTGTATTTTTGGGCTTAATTTGATCTGTTCTCTTAATGACATTTCATTAATGAAAATTGATTTTTTTATGGTTCCTGTTTATTATTGAAGATGGTTAGTTAGTCGATTTGCTTACTTATTGCTGTAAATGAGCAACTTTATGTCTGTTAATTGCATTTTGATTACTTTTTTGCCTATTTTTATTTTGTACATCTACTCATATTTTTAATGCTTGCTTTTAATTTCTATGAAGGAATTCAATACCAATTCGAAGTCATTGTTAGTTAAGAAAATATAACAAAAAAATGGAGGAAAACAATTTTGATCTCTTACCTTTTCTACTATATTTTATATTTTACGAAAGAATTGCATAATTACTTCGTTGCAAGACTTGAACTTAGATGTGTATGGTATATTTTACGAAAAAAATAATTACTTGCTATGATTTATGGGCCCAAAATCAAATGTTCACCTCAGGTCCTGCAAAACACAGGTCCGGCCCTGTATATATATATATATATATATATATATATATAATGTTTGTTATGTTGTACTCGATAATATTTTGAATATTACTAACTTATTTTGCATTTTTGAAGCATCGGTATTATGGAAAATCAATCCCATTCGGATCTATGGAAGAAGCCATGAAAAATGAGAGCATTAGAGGATATTTCAACTCAGCTCAAGCTCTAGCTGATTATGCAGAGGTGCTATTGCACATAAAGGAAAAGTTTTCAGCTCAGAACTCTCCCATTATTGTGATTGGAGGATCATATGGAGGAAGTAAGCAAATCGTGAATTAATCAATACTACGCCTAATTATTTTAATTAATTACAACTTTGAATTTTGTTAAATTTGTTGCAAATTTACTTATAATTCAAATTATACTGTTATTTTCAGTGCTGGCTTCGTGGTTTAGGCTCAAGTATCCACACATTGCCCTTGGTGCTTTAGCCTCGTCAGCCCCTATTCTTTACTTTGATGATATAACTCCACAAAATGGATATTACTCAAAAGTAACCAAGGATTTCGAGGTATTAATAAATTATAAAAATTACATTTTTGTGGATTTTTTAAAGATTAAAAGAATTTACAAAACATCCTTTTTTTCCTTCTCTTTCCTTTTCTATTTTTTTTTTTTTTTTTTTGGCAGGAGGTAAGCAAGAGTTGTTACAAAACTATTCGAAAATCATGGTCAGAAATTGACAGAGTCGCTTCCAAGCCAAATGGCCTCTCCATTCTCAGCGAAAAATTCAAGACTTGCGGGTATCTTTTTAATTTTGTTATTTCTCTTTGTTCTTTCAAATTTCTCCTTATCAAAATTTATGAGAAATAGGTTCCCTTTTTCTTTTTTTTTTCTGTTTTAAACCCTTTTAATTTATGTTCAAATTTTTTTTTAACATGCATAATATTCATATACATTATACAAGTTGACTAGTTCGTTTAAAAACCTAAATTGGTGTAATCATGATTTTATTCAATTTATTTTTCTCAGCCAAGGCCCAACACATACCAAGGTTAATTCTAATAATTTGTCAACCATATTTATTTTCAGGCATTTAAACAGTTCTACTGAGTTAAAGGACTATTTGGACAACATGTACCTAATGGCAGCTCAATATAATGCGCCACCAGATTATCCAGTAACAGTGATTTGCAGTGGAATTGACGGAGCACCCAACACAACTGATATTCTTGGCCGGATTTTTGCCGGCGTTGTCGCACGTAAAATGAATATGACATGCTATGATACAAATGAACACAACTATCCAAGTGAAACAAGTGTGGGATGGAAATGGCAAGTAAGTTTATTTTCCTACAATAACTCATCATCATTTTTCTTAAAATTGCTGCTAGGCAGCGGCCGCTCAACTGTTCGACCGCAATGCTTGGTTCTCATTCAACCTTTCAATATATAATTTAGTCTCAATTAACTCTATAACGTAAGATCTAACATCATATTTACTATCTAGTACATAGATATATTACTAACTTATGTCCAATTAATTCTTTCTATAGTGGACAAGTGACTCGTTGTATCACAATCACTTGGAAAATTTTGCTATTGAATACAACTCGTAGATTGAATTTGAATGCAACGTATTTAACGTAACATAAAGAAATTTGTGCTTGACTAACCTATCTATTAATATACATTTATTTGAAATTTTATCCTTTTTTTTCTTCTTTAGAATTGTAGTGAGATGGTGATGCCCATTGGAAGAGGAATAAATGATACAATGTTTCCACCTTCACCTTTCAACTTGCATCAATTTATCGCAGACTGCGAGAACTTATATGGTGTCCCACCTCGACCACATTGGATTACAACTTATTTTGGAGGCCACGTATGTTGTTCTAACCCTTTCAAACTTGTAATGATTATAATTAATTATTTTTATAGCTTACGACTTATGGTATATCTTCTTGTTGATTAGTTTATTTGTTCCCGAATTTCAGGATATTAAATTGATCTTACGAAGATTTGCAAGCAATATAATTTTCTCCAATGGTTTAAGAGATCCATACAGTACTGGAGGGTAATAGACGAAATCTTTTATTTTATCCTTAATATATTGTTTTAAATATTATTATCATAATTTGATTTAATTAATTTTTGTTTGGTCAAAATCATAGGGTTCTTGAGGACATATCGAAAAGCGTCATTGCTGTCACTACTGTTAACGGTATGTTCTTTATTATAGGCAATTTCAATGCATGCATTGTTAGCTAGTAAAAGACAACCTTAAATGAATTGAAATTCCCACTTTAAAATTGAAATACTACTTTTAAATTTGACAATTTATTTGAGCTTTGGACATGAATATTGCTCATTCGAGCGTTTTTGTATATGTCTCTCTCTCTCTCTCTCTCTCTCTCTCTATATATATATATATATATATATATATATATATATAGCTTATATACATACTAAGTGCATGGAGAAATTCTCTTAATTTTGCAGGGTCTCATGGTTTGGACCTAGTTCAACCCCAAAAAAGTGATCCTAGCTGGTTAGTCGAGCAAAGGAAAAAAGAGGTTGAAATTATTGGTGGATGGATAGCAAAGTATCACGCTGATCTTTTGGCCTTGAAAAACTAAATATGAATAGACTATCACACTATATAGCAATAATTACTATCCATATATATTGAAGATAGGCAGTTCTCTATAATGAATGCTCAAAATTACCTAATTCAATTTGTATAATGTTATATGCATTCCGTCACATGTATGGCACGTATGACAACTATGATATTGAGCGAATGAAAATATCATTACTCAATTCAAGATAACTTCATACTATTTAGTTTTACAGAAGAAATAGGAATTGAAAAATGCTGTCCATTTTTACTATTCAATTTGATGTCTATCCAATTATAAATTGACACATCATGAAAAATTAAAATTGATAGCATAAGTGGGCAGAACATCGGTCCAATATACTTTTCTTTATCTCTAAAGATAGAGCAATATTATAACCATTCAATAGTCGTACGTCTCTATCATTCATTTAGCCCATCCTGAATAATCCCCATTTTGTCGGGTTACTCAATTTAAGATATGAACCTATGTGTGTGGTTAGAGAAGAAATAATTAAATGGTCCAATACCATCACTTTTTCCTCATGCAAACTTATAGAATTATTAGAAGCCATAGTGATGTTGGAATTGAGATGGTAATGGTTGGGTAGTGAGGGTAAGATTTGTCCCATTTTTGGGAAATGATTGGACATTTCTCAGTTGACTAACTCAATTGCCACCCATTTTCTTCTTTTCACTCAAGTCTTTCATGTTGTACAAGCCAAGTTTCCAGTAGATGATAAAATATGAAAACGTTGAACTAAAAACAGTAGGATAAAGAGATTCTCCCTTTTTGAAGTGGTGGGCAATGTTCAAAAACATCATATCTTGTGAGTTTGACTGATTATTTACATATTTAATGCATGTTTGTTTCAGATTAAAATATGATTTTAATTTAAGTCAAAGTCAAACAATCAATATCAACCACACATTTCTTGGGTCCCACAACTTTTTAACCACATATTTCAAAAATTTCTATCAAAATATACTAAAAATTTGATTTTAATCCCCACCAAACACCCTCTTAGTGCATGAACAATTTTCTTAAAATTTCAGGGTTTCGTTGCTTAGAGAGGAAAACATAAATTGAATTTGTTGAAGGAGGATCACAATTGTATATATTATGCTCGTGCATTGGCCTTGAAGAAGCAAAACGAGATAATAATGGCAATGATGTATCATGCTATTATTTTAGAACGAACGTCGAAAAATCTTATATCGAAAATTTGAAAGCGTTGATCTTTATTGAGGTACCGTGTTTGATTGATCCGAATAATTTAGAAATTATTTGTTATTTAATATAAAGAAGGATCATGCAAAATATCACAATCTTGACAATAAGGTTCTTCCTCACAAGAAATTTCGATAAGCATGACGGCTTGGTTATGTACTAATCTGAATTAAAAATAAATATATAGAGTTGCTTTCTTTTAAATTTTTTTTCTTAGAAGAAAACCTTATAATCTCCTAATGATGATGACTTAGTTACAAAGTAATCTGAATAACTAAAGTTATTGAAGTTGTTTTATTTCAATTTTATAGTAAAAGATGATGTCATTCATCAATATTTTACAATTTAACCCATGTTTGATGGTCATTATTTAGAAAAAAAAAATTGATGTTTTGAATATTTATTTTTTAGAGAATGCGTGGTTAAAATAGGAAAAAGTTTTGGGTTTACGAACAAAATATTTTATTTTGTGAATGCGTGATTTAAAATGAATATGAAAATTAAATAACTTTGTTTTTAAGGGAGACAAACATGGACTTAAAGTTGCTCTTTCGAATGAGAATTAGCAATTTTTATCACTATGAGAAAACTGAGACAATTCTAGGGAGGTGCATATTACTATAAGAGTCTGTTTGATAGTAAGATGAAATTTCGATGGAAAGAAAATGAATTACAAGAAATTAAATTGCCTATAAATTGTTTTACCGAAAATTGTCAATTAATTATGTGGTATAATTTTTTACCCGAAAAAATTTGAAAATTTGAATCTTTTAGTATTTGCGGCAGATGAAATGAGCATTAATTGAGTCAAGTTTGAAACATCTTTCATGTACCTCTTTCACAAGAATTAATCTACTTGTCAAAATTTGTTTACAAAGTTAGTTTACAAACTAATTGTTGGCAAAATTTAGGTCATTAATTTCAAAAATTGTGTTTGAAATGATTGATCTAGATGTTGTCAACACATAGCTTGTCCACCTAATTTGTATAAATAACATAATTCTTTTTACAAGGGTTGATGTCTAAGCTTTTAAAGTTCAAGATTAGAGGTATCCAAGTCAGGACATTAGTGTTAAATATCGTGCACCAAATTGGATCTTACTACATGTACATCAAATTTTACATAATACGTTACATAATATCACATGTCACTTTATCATTTGCAATTTTTTCATTCAATATTTTTCCTCCACATCATTTTATATAATTTTTTATGTACAGTAGTATAATCCAAATTCTTATACTTGGAAGAATTCAAAAGCTACAAACAAGAAGATTATAAGGCATCAAAAATATAATAGATGTATTCAAAGAAATTCCAAGGTCTGTCCATTTCAATCTGTATCACACTGAGAAATTTGATGTGAAAACATAATTACGATGGCTTCATGGGCTGATATGCAAATTCAAAACAGCTCCATCACTTTAAGAACAAGTCATATGTATTTATTTTTCAATATCCCATAGACATATTCCATATATCCATCTAGACAGGCCAGGATACCTACTGAAAATATTTAACAAGTAGATGACAACTAACGACAAGTGAAAACTTAGGAAAGAATCATTTTTATTCTTGGGTTGGGAACATTAAATTAAAATATCTAAGTTTGAGAGTTTCAAATTAATAGCGTGTGACTAGATCATTAAAATGACGTTAATGTTTTTTGAATTAAAGGGTTAGGTACACATATATACTAACTACTTAATAACTAGACAGGGCTCTCGAAAATAATCTAAAAATACTCATGACACACAATAAAATTGGAAATTATTGGGAATTCAACATTTAGCCCCAGGTTGGTTGAGATCAAATTCAAATTTTTAACATATTTTGATAAAATTTGATGGAACGTGGGATTAAAAGTTGTGATTCTTTATGAAATTTGTGGTTTTCTCATCTTGCTAATCAAGTTATTTATGACTCCAATGAAGACATTATAAGTCTTCAAGAACAAATATTGTCTATATTTTTAGTGACCTTGATCGAATGGGAATAAAATTAGAAGAAATGGAAGTGTATATGGAAGTGGATGCAGAGTTGGCTTAGTTTGGTTTAGATAAAAATCATATTTTTAGTAGATTTTGATAAAAACTGATTAAATTGTGGTCAAAAAATTGTGAAATTGTTGTCTTTGACTTAAATTTTAATCCAGGTTTTAGCTGAACTAAATGAAGGCTTAATAAATCGCGATGCAACATTGACAATGTCAAATTTGTCAACTTCAATGGACGATGAATGAGCATTAATCCCCTATAGATTCTTTCATTGCCTCGTCTTACTTGCAGAAGTTACAAATACATGTATGCTCGGAGCAGATGAAATGAGCATTAATTGAGTCGAGTTTGAAACATCTTTCATGTACTTTTTTTACAAGGGTTGATGTCTAAGCTTTTAGAATTTTGCTATACGAACATAATGGTTGACATAGAAGATTATCGAACACTCACACATGAGGGCGGCATTTTTAAATTCACGCATGACCCACGCATCCCATGTGAGGGCGCGATCATCGGGGGTGTCATCCGTGTGGGTCGAGTGACATTATTCAAGCTTTTAAAGTTCAAGATTAGAGGTATCCGAGCTAGGACACTAGTTTTAAGTATGCTGCACCAAATTGGATCTTACTACATATACACCAAATTTAATATAATGTCCCATGACACTTTATCATTTACTAATTTAAAACACAGTTAGCTTTTCATTCAATCTTTCTCCTCCACATCATTTTATATAATCTCTTATGTATCATTTTTATGTACAAGTAGCATCATTCAAATTCTTATACTTGAAGAATTCAAAAGCTACAAACAAGAAGATTACAAGGCATCAAAACTAGAATACATGTATTCAAAGAAATATCAAAGTCTGCCCTTTTGAATCTGTATCACACGGAGAAATTTTGATGTGAAAACATAATTACGATAGCTTCTTGTGTTGATATGGAGATTCAAAACAGCTCCACCACTTTATGAACAAGTCATATGTATCTATTCAAAAAATTGCTTCCCCGTGTTTATTTTTCAATATCCCATTGACCTCCATATATCCATCTAGACAGGCCATGATATCTACTGAAAATATTAAATAAGTAGAAGACAACCAAAGACAAGTGAAACATAGGAAAGAATCATTTTTATTCTTGGGTTGGGAACATTAAATTAAAATATCTAAGTTTGAGAATTTCAAATTAATATTTTATGACTTGGTCATTAAAACGACGTTAATGTATTTTGAATTAAAGGGTTAGGTACATACTAACCAATTACTGACTAGATCATTAAAACGATGTTAATGTATTTTGAATTAAAGGGTTAGGTTAACGTGTATACTAACTAAATGATTAGACTGGGCTCTCAAAAATAATCTAAAAATATTCACGGCAAACAATAAAATTGGAAATTACTGAGAATTCAACATTTTGCCCCTGTTTGATAGAAATCAAAATCAAATTTTTAACAGATTTTGATAAAACTTAATTGAATGTGGGATTGAAAAATTGTGGGTTCTATAAAATGTGTGATTAAATTTTGTTGTTAACTTTGACATTTTTCATATTTTTTAACCAAACAGAGGCTTAAGGATTTTTACCTTCAATTTACTCTTGGTGCTTTTTCATTATAGTGTTATCAAAGAAAATTAATATCTTCAATTCAAAATTTTAAAATTTCCGTTATAGTTATTTCTCTATGCACGTATTCTAAATGTAGGACAACTTTTTATATTGAAGTTTACAAAAAGCCCACTGCAGTATCTATGTGTCACAAAGCCCAGTGAGTCATATGGGCTGATGTGTGTTTTAATTAGGCCTACAACCAATTAAAACAAGGCCCAAAACCCGTACGCCATCCCCTCGTAATGCTAAAGTGAGGGTAGTCTCAGTTAAGCTGTCAGGCGCAGTGTAAGGATTTGATTCCTACCTCTTACAAGATATGGAATCGGACTCTTTGTGGGCACTAGTATGACAGTTCTTGTACCCTGACCTACTGAAACACATCCCGTCATTTACCTCATCCACAATGCTCTAGGGGCGGGACGGTGAGGGACCCTCAAGATTAGGGTTCAACCTATTTTTATTTTTTTAAAAGTGAGCCCCCTAGGCGTAGCGTATTTTAAATCACCGAGTCAAAGTCAAGCCACTATTTGATAACCATTATTTCAAAACTCTTTAATTCACGTACTCATTAGGGTTGTGCTTCTTTTTTCGAAATCGATGGAACTAGACTGGAACAAAATAGAACTGGTTGATTCGGTTCATTTACTAAACATATCGATTTTGGAATATAGATTGAGAATCGATTGATTTGATTCGGTTCTTGACAATTTCTCTTTTTGTTAGTGCATTACACACAGATACACCAAATCTTTAAAGACTAAACCCGAAATTATATCAAATTTTTATTTCCCATATGCTTATTATTTCCTTCACAGCAAAATCTAATGTGTTATCAAAATTCAAATATAAATAAATTTATAAATATTTTATAAATTTATAATTTTAATGCAACTTAATAAGAAAAAAACACAATTTTAATTCAATATTTCGTAAGAATTCAAATTTTTTGTTGTTTTCAATTACGTAATTAGCACATAATGTAGTTGCATTTCAATATTATTGGAAAAAACGTGTCTATCTTTCAATTTTGACATTTTCATCATTAATTACACATTTGGTTGCGCAAAACATCATTTTCATCCAACTTCCCAATAAAAGTCACAAAATAACAAATGTACCCTCATATTTAAATAAAACAAACAAAAGAGAAAAATAGAGAATTAATTACAACCATAGTCTCAATTTTTTTTAAAAAGTCCAATCGAGTCCCGACAAATTAAAAAACTAGAATTTTAATATATATCTTTTTCTTTTTCTTTTCTTCTTCTTCTTCTTCTTCTTCTTCTTCTTCCCACAACACCACCGCTAAAAATTCTCACCAACGATGACATTCCTGTTCCCATAGCAGTATACAGCACAATGGAGAGAAGTGTCTTCGGGTAATTGAGAAGGAACATAATGACTACACTTCAAAGTATGGCCCCTTTTCATTTCTATGTTGCAAAATTTAATTTCGAAGACTTGAACCCAGATAAGGAAAAAGAGAAAATGCAAATAGCCATGAGGATATGCTCTCTTAATCAATATTGGTTGCCTATTGATCCACTGGCAAAATAAATCCATTACAAAAAAACACTTTTCCCTTTCTATGAGTTCTTCTTTCATATTCTATTCCAGTTTGTGTACAATACTTGAATTGCCTCCGGGGAAACGTATAGGTTTTTCTTCTTCTTACTTGTTGTCCAATTGTAGTAATTTCCACCGGAATCCCTGCAGCAAAACTGCAAAGGGAGAGACCATTAATTTCCTTAGCTGCAGCAGCAGATAAATAAGCGAGATTTACTTTTTTAAAATTTCAAATTTTTTAATAGTTTGTTTAGGACTCGATTGAACCTTTTTTAAAACAATCGTGCTATAGAGCCCAACTTGGTTGACAAACTTGGGTTACTCAATGGTGTGGCAACTCATGTTTTTTATTAAAAGAAAAAAGAAAAACTAATTTTGAAATTCAAAATCATTTCCTCTCTCTTCAATTATCTCATAATCGTTCTTCTCGTCTCTTTTAGGTCTCTCTCCTCTGCTCACTCTCTCTCTCTCTCTCTCTCTCTCTCTCTCTCTCTCTCTCTCTCTCTCTCTCTCTCTATTTTCCTCTCCTCTATTTCCTTCTCGTTGAAAGCCTGAAAGCAGCCATTACAACCCACCTCCTTTCGCGAAGCACTAACCTCCAGCATTCTCCTCAACCGACGGAGTTCCTTCATTGTCTGCTCTCTCTATCTTTTCCTCTCCCCCATTTCCCAAATTTTGAAAACTCGAAGTATAGCCATTACAACCGACCCCACTCGCGAAGCATGAAGCTCCAGTAGTCTCTTAACCTGGCAGCGTCACTCTTTATACGCCCACAATTTACCGTTCGTCGCCTTAAATCTACTGCACTGCACGAAGTTAGAGGTATGGTTTCTTGATTTTTGTTGGCTTATGCTCGATTCTGACCCTAATATTGTGAAATATTAATTTGATTTTAGTTTGGGTTTGAGTATTAACTTGCGTATTTGAGAATCTGCGTATTGGAGAAACTAGGGTCTGTCCTTGTTTGCGTTTCAATTTCAGTAGAACAACAGTGTGAATTGCGTATGGAGAATGATATAATTCGGGTTTATTTGTTTGGGTTTAAATGTTTTTGTTTGGGTTTGAGTTTCTATGATTTTCGGGTGACTTGTGTTTTCAGAAATTCAAGCAACTATTATTGTCAATGTTTTGATTTGGAATGAATTCGAAATGGAATTGAGTTATGGGTTGTGAGGAATTTATTTGATGCGCATTGAGTTTATCAGCTAAGTGACTGTGTTATTTGTACACCATGGCATGTAAACGGTTAATGGAGTATGCCCAAATTCCCACCTCCTCCTTCACAGCTCCATGTTTACTGCTCCTGTATGTTGATTGCTGTTATGCCTAAATTAACAGCTTTGATTAATTCCAGTAGCTGCAGTTTACTGCTTCAGCGATATGTATATGTGTTTAGTGCTTTCATGTGGATTGTTAAGTTTTAGCCAAGTCATTTTCTGGTTTTGGCCTGTTTACACAGAATGTCGGGAAAAAACTCTGGAATTTTCCACGAGTGCAGGGGAATTAGTCACTTCTTTGGCAGTTGCCCAATAAAACATCGATGTCCAGATTGTGAGCATGGATTTCAGAAGTTTTTTGCAGTTGAAAGAGACACTTCTAACAAAGGCAGATTCTTCAAATGTTGCAGCCGTAAGTATGGGTTTTGGGATTGGTGCGAAGAAAGAGAAGCAACCAGGGAATCAAGCAATGCCAGAGTGCCTTTGGCTAGACCAGTGGCGCACACTGAAGTTGTTGACATGTGTCGGACGTTCGAATCCCAAGTGCGGCTTAATAACGATGAACAACTGTTGGTCTCCGTGAACCTCTCTGTGACCGTCCATCGGGGAAAACCACAACCTGAACGAGAAACAAATGGGAAGGACACAGCGTAGTATTGTAGGTTAATCATGGCTTTATGTTTGCTTATGTACTGTAGGATGTTGTAATTATGTCTGTCGTGTAGTCGAACATGTTGTCCAGGTTAATGCATTTCTTGTAACGAATCATAATATTTCAGCCTAATCTTTTTTTTTCTAAGCCTATGTTTTTTTAATGACCTATACAAAAAAAATTCTACTGAGTTGTTGTCTATAGCATGCTACTGATGAAAAAGAGTAGACACGAAGAATTGCGTTCTAAGGTAATATAGTCCCAACAGCTTGTCAAAATGCTATGTTCAATGTGATTTATACATCCAGTGAACACTTTGGGTGCTCTGTTCAAGGTCTTTTACAAGGTAATGGTTATTCTTGTCTAGCAAAAGTTTCATAATCAGAGCAATGTACACTTAAATATTAACAAGTACAAATTGACCGCAAAACAGTAATTGTCATTTGGCTGTCTTAATAACTACAAAAAATCCAACTAATTATAGCCCACAACAACTTGCCCCACAAGAAAAAATAACTGACACGGCCTTCGAACGCGGTGAACAAACTGCCTAGCTGATGGAGGGGCCACAACATCTTCAGCTACCTATATGACAAAATTGGAAAGCAGATTGTAAGCAACAATTCCAATAATATCACAACAAAAATAAAGTGAATTAAAGCGCACAAGATGAGAAATATTTGTACCTACTGAGTAGTTGGCAGAACATTGGGAGTAGGACTCTTTCCTTTGACTTGATTCGATCGTGTCTACATATGCAACAAACAGGAATTAATGTGAAAAAAAAAATATTTGTTAAAACAATTAATGTATCGAACATGGGCATCGCCTAAGAAAATACCTTCGATTTATTCGACCTCGATTCCAATAGCCCTTTTCTTCGTTTTATCTTAGGGGCTCCCTTCGTCTTCGATGATTTTGGATCCCGTATCACCCCACTTCCTATTTTCTGATATGAAGCACACTGCGTCATGATTTTACTGCCACAACTGTATTTAGCCAAACTGAGTTCTTGCTTCTGGAATTGTATCCAATCCCTGATCACAGCATACTTCCCTTCGTCGTCTGCTACAAGGTCAGCTACCTCCGCAAATGACTTACACAAATCATCATATTCCATTTGTTCTAGATTACTCACCAAACCAGCAAAGGTAACGGCGACCCGAATGTGTGCCATGTTCACATCTTTCCTCCATCTCCTCAATATATACCGCTCCGACATTATAGCAACATCATTACGTATCATAACTGCAATTGCGTGCCTGCATAAAATTTCCCCGGAACTCGAACATATGACAACTGCAACTAACTTCACACTTCTCTCTATTGAAACAGACATAATATAATTTTTTCTTGCATCGCTCACCGCAATGTACGTCTTCACATACCTCAAACCTAGTCCACATTTCTCCCTCTTCTATGGATATGAGATCACAATAGACCTTTCCCATAAACTCAGCTTGAACCTCTCTGAACTTCGAAATGGTATATATTTGTTGATATTGCTTTTCCATATAGTATGTTGTTGCACACGGTAATATCTGAGAGAATGACTTGAAATCTGCTTGAATTTCCTTCTCCACCTTATTACACAGTGCTCGCTCGTACTGTTCGACAAACTGTTTTAACAATGTCTTCGAATGTACATAACCATCGAAGAAAGCATTCATACTTTCAGATCGTTGTGTAGTTGACATACCAACCCAGAAAGTTGTTTTTAAGAAACAGGGCACCCAACGAAATCTATTTTCGTACAATCCCAACAACCAAGCGTTATCATGCAAATGAAACTTTTCAAGCATATCTCTCCAACCTTCCTCAAACTCTTCGACCGACTGTGAATCATAAACCAGTACATGTGCTGTAGAGAATATCGAAGCTTTATCCGTGTGGTAACCAAATTTTTCTGGCAACTTCTTAAGAATGTGCCACAAGCACCATCTATGCTTCGAATTTGGAAAAATAGTTTTAATTGCATTTTGCATGACTCTATCTTGATCTGTAATTATTCCATGCGAAGCTTGACCCTGCATGCAATGCAGTCATGTCCTGAACAACCACACAAATGTATCAGTGTCCTCATTTGATACCAAACCACAGCCCAGCAATGTTGATTGCCCATGATGATTAATGCCAACAAAATAGGCGAAGGGCATGTCATATTTATTAGTCAGATAGGTTGTATCGAATGTGACAACATCTCCGAACTCCTTATATGTCTGTCTACATCTATTATCTGCCCAAAATAAGTTCTTGAGTCGTGAATCGTCATCCAAGTCAATACTGAAGTAAAATCCTGAGCACCGTGCTTGTATTTCAGAAAAGTAAGACTGTATTGCAGCTGCATCACCCTCACCAAGTCTTAGTCGTCTGGCTTTTTCAACATAATTGCGACAATCCTTCTCCACGTATGTCACATTCTCATACCCACCCGCTTCAACAACTACAGAATTGAAGCTTTTATGCAATGGTATTCCTGCTATATTATTCACCTCAAGCTTCCCTTTAATATGTGCACTTAACACTCGGTTGCATCAATACAACCTCGACTTAGTAGGACTTGTCTTATGATTGTGGTCTAGATGGACAATGTTAATTTTCCAGTAGCCATGTATATCTAAAGATGCAGAGACTCTAGCTTTACAGCCCATCTGAATTGTTGGTTGTGGCTTCGAAGAAGTGCTTGTATTATTGCTTTTTCGCCCTTGACGACTACATGTGAAGGTGACATATTTCAAAACACCATCGTCATCCCTCACCGAACTCCTCTTTCTAACTGAAAAACCTACGGCATGCGCGTATCTTCATAAAAATCGTACACCTCTTTCTCATTCTTAAATTGCATACCAACCGCAGGCACAGTCAAACCATCTCCACCTTCGGTTTCAGCTTCCACGACAATCAGACTGTCCTCAACCGCAGTCAAACCAGCTTCTCCTTCGGTTTCAACTTCCACACCATTCACACTGTCCTCAACATTCTCATTTTCAGAAACCACATTCAAAGTATTTTCCATATTCCCCTCTCCTGCGAAACTAAAACCTATCATCCAACCAATTCAAAAAAATACAATCGTGATATTCAATCAAAGGAAATACATGACCAACAAACAGATACACATCTTAAACAACACATTATTCATGAAAACGTAAGAAAATAGCAGCCAAACATAAACCTCTGTTATTTGACTAGCTGGGAACTTCATGTGTAGATGCATATACTCTGGTTATACTAAGAAGCTGCCATTAATGGATTTGTAAGAAGCAATAAATGGATTTGTATAACCACAGTACATGCATCTAAATATGGAGAATGTGTAACCAAAGTGATACGCATTTCTATTGAATTTCGAACCAAAATGGAGCCCCAAAACAGTAAGAGCAATCTATGAAAAACAAAATGGCAACTTCTCTACCATATGCCCAAATATATACGTAATTTCAACTTCGCAATTAAGAACATTATTCCTAATATATACGTTAAGTCAGGAAAAAAATTCGCCCAAAAACATTTCAGTGAACCAGTTTAACATTAAGGCAAAAAAACTTTGGAATTTCCCAATAAGAATCACTCGAGGATGTACCTGGAATTTCAACTACCTGAGTTTCTCCTTGACTTGTTCGCTGTAAGTAAAATGAACTGGGTTTATTGCTGGCTTGTTCAACCTAGTTTTCTTGCTGCCTTAATCGACCGTGGAACTGGTTGTTCGAGCTGGGTTTGTTGCTGGCCTGATCGAGAGCGTGAATCTGGTTGTTCGAGCTGGGTTTCTTGCTGGCCTATTCGAGCGTCGAGCATGGATGGTAGTCGAAGATCTGATGATGGGGAATACGGGCTGCCTTCGGTGATGACGAAGACGGTAGATGAGGGGATGCGCAATGACGAAGACGCCCGCAGCCTAAATCGTTCTCACCCCCAAATGGAATAACCCGAGATGTTTTGGCGCCCACTTTAACCTTCTTTTACTGTTAACGTATATGAACCGTCCCTTCTTTTTTAATCCCAGCCGAACATGTCACTTTGTCACTTAAGTTTGGCATGCTACTTGGTTGAAGAAGCATTATTCTTTTTCAAAAGATGAAGCTTATGATTATAATTAATTCTTTATTTTTCTTTTCTTTTCTTTTTATTTTATTTAAATAGGATGTTATATTAGTCATTTTATAACTTTTTATTCTAAAATTTGATGAAAATGATGTTTTAAGTAATCAAATGTGTAATTAAGAATGAAAAGAAAAATAAAATAAAAGGCCCAGATGTTTTCCACAATAATAGTGAAATGAAGGAATGTCTGTTTGGCATATTTTAATCTAAATCAAAATCAACAACTAATTTTAACCACATGTTTTATACAAAGCACAACTATTCAATCACACATTTCATTAATTTTTATCAAAATCTACTTAAATTCAATTTTAATCCCTACCAAACATGGCCTAAAATTATAAAAACTACATGTATTCTTAGCCTTTGTTCGAGCCTCATTTTTATTTTTATTTTTTGCCAAAATACATTTTAGAATAGTGTTTCGTCGACAAATGTCCGGTTAAAAAATAAGGAAAAAAAATTGAATTTGCGTATAATATTATTTTATGAGAAAATGTGTTATTAGAAATGAATTTTGAAAAAAAAAGAATAGAGGCCAAACATAGCCTCTATATATATTGTTATATGAATTTTCTTAACAAATAGTTTTATATTCCATATTTATGAGTTGATATCGAGTTATGGAGTTTATTTTTTGTTTAATTAATTTTTTGAATTGTTATATTAAAGGTTGAACCCCAACCTTGAGGATTCCCCACCGCTTAGCCCTAAAGCATTGTAGATGAGGTAAATCGTGAGATATGCCTCAACAGATTATGGTATAAGAGTTGTCATACTGATACCCACAAAGAGTCTAATTTCATATCTTGTAAGAAGTAGGAATTGAACCCTCACACTACCGCTGCCAGTTCAACTGAGATTACTTCACTCCTATCCTTTGCACCACTAAACTATGTCCCGGAGGGCTTTTTTAATTGTTATATTACAAGAATGACAAGTGGTTTCATACTCTATTTTTATTTATTTTCAATTTGATAAGTACTTTCATATTTTATTTTTATAATTTTTAAATATGAAGAATCGGATCGGATTGAACGGAAAACGGGTGATTCGGTTTTGGTTTGATTCTATTGTTAGATATGGTTCTGTCCGATTCCATTTGAATCGAATCTAATCAAGTCATACCCACTTCTAATATTCATTTTCAACTACACATTTATTCAATAAAATATTTTACATGTAAATTCAAAACGTATTCTCATTTTTATGCCCTGTTTGATTCCCATTTTTGGGAAAAGAGTGCATTTTAAATAGTTGATTGATAAAAATCTGTGGTTAAAAATTAAGAAAAAATTTTAAATTTGCCTGTAATATTATTTTATTGAAGAATGTGTGGTTGAAAAGAAAAGAGAAAAAAAAATTTGGGAAAAATAAGAATCAAATAGGCTTAATCACACCTCCTTCAAAAAATTACGATTCAAAATATCATTTTTTTTTTTTCAAAATAATGGCAGTGGCTAAATGCACCTTTACATACAAAATCGTCTCTGGATCTGTAATTTTTTTTTTTTAAAAAAAAAAAGGTACCAGAAATATGAAATTCCCCAAATGTTTTGATGGAAACCCTAACCCTAGTTCTAGCCCTATCCCCAATTGGTTTACTGAGGTCGTCTTTCCGTTCAGTTCTCTATGTTAATTTCAATCTCCCTGTCTTTTTATCGGGTGGTCAATTAATTGAAACCCCTTTTTTCTCACATTCATCAGATCAAAATATTTGGTCCTCTCTGTTTTCCCTGTAGTTCCTTTCCCTTTTCCTAATTTTTTATATTTGTTAATAATTAGGGTAGAGATTTTATTTCCATTTTGTATCTGTAGAATAGTTTTGTTGAGCACAGGAAAGAATTTTTTTCGTTTTATATTTATTTTGTATCCATATATATAAAGAGTGAAAGGGACAGGGACAGAGAGATGGGGAGTTCGGAAACTGGAGGAGTGGATTCAAGGGCGGATTTGGTAGTAGGCTGCACTTGGCTGCAGCCCACTGCCAACCAAGCCAGGATACACTACAAAAAATAATTTTAATTGTAATATATTAGCCCACTAACAAATAATTTCAAAGGGCTAGCCCACCTCATTTCCTCAATTTTTTTGGGGGAAAATTCATATTTAAAGTGTCAAGTTTATTCCAATTCAAAAATCAAGTACAAAGTTTAAAAATTCAAAAATCAGATATATATATATATATATATATAATTAAATATAATAAAGTCACAGTTTGTGATTAATAGTCACAGATTCATAGTTATAGGTCACATATCTTCAAATTAATTAGTCACAGATTTTTCGTAGTCACAGATCAAAAAAATTTGTAAGTCATATATTATTTTCGACGTCACATATCATTCAATTTATAAGTCACATGGTCACGTAAGTCACAGTTTGTTGGTCACAGATTAATTTTAATCTCATACACCTAATATTTAGTCACAGATCAGTCAAATAGTTGATCACAGACGCCTAAATAGTTGGTCACATACGCCTAATTGTTGGTCACAGATGCACCACACCACCACACAATTGCCAACCATCTCACCACTGACGCCACAACCAGCATCACCACTACCCCTAACAGTGCACCACCACATCATACCTTCAGCAACTACCACGCCATCGCTTGCACCGCACCACCACCGCCAACAAAAAAAAACACACACATTGGGCAATCAACACAAACTGCCGCCATCGCACATCACACCACACCATACCAACAGCGCACCACCGCCGCTAGCAAACACCGCCAACCGCAAAAACACCACCACACACTCACAGTGGTTTCTGCGCCGCAATTCACAGCGATCATCGGCTACAGAAAGGCGTCGCTTGCGTTTGCGCTCCAGAAGAGTGGCTACTGGAGTAGGAGAGAATACAGAGAGAGAGGGGGAAGAAATTGTCAACGCCACGCCACCACCCGCCCCGAATCTACAGCGCAACCACAACAGCAACTTCACGTCATCGCCATCGCACACACCACACCCACCCACGCATAACTGCCCCTTTTCACCGTCGGCATTGTGGAGAGTGAGAAGATGAGATTGGGGGAGAGAGAATCGAGGCTGGGGGGAAGAAATGGGGAAATGATTAGGGTTTTAATTGAATTGGGTGAATTAACTATATATAATACCTGATTTTTGCATAGATTAACTTCACCCCTAATTTTTGAATTCAACTCTTTAAACACCTGCAATTTTGTAATTTTACCTTTTTTTTTATTTAATCTTTGGCCTAATTATTTATTTAACTTTAGGCCGAATTTTTAGAACCATTAATCAATACCCATTTCTTCTAAATTCATTCATTTACATCATTTGCAAATTGAAAAGCCAAAATTGAAAAATTCCCAAAATCTTTAAACCCTAAATCTTTCACCGAGATCCGCCAATCGCCGACTGTCGTCTGTCGACCACCAATCGCCGACTGCCGCCCCTGGTTATAGTTGTTATTTGGAGTCGGCAGACCTCATCTTGTTCATTCTCACTGTCTCAGAAAGCAAAAGCCAAAGAGGAACTAATTCTTCTGGTAATTTGGTAAATAAATACAAATTGGATCATTAATTTATTGGAATTTGGAGATACATTTCATGCATCATGTTTGTCAGTTGTGTATGTATATAATATAGTATAGACTATATATTCCTCAATTTCAGAGAGAACAAGCACAGGCGCACGCACAGCGAAAATTTATTATTTGATTTACTTGAATATTTCATATTTTATTTTTATAGCATAGGTTTTGACGTGTTATTAAAAAATGTTGAGTCTGAGTTAATGTACTGTGGTTATTGCCTATTGGTTAGGGTTTTTAATTTTTTATATAGTTGTCTATCTATGTAGACTAGTTAATTTGTGTGTTTGCTTGAATAATTGAATTGCTAAGTTAATGTACTGTGGTTATTGGTTAAGGTTTTTAATTTTTTATATAGTTGCCTTTGCCTATCTAATGTAGAGTTAATTTGTGTTTGCTTGAATAAGTTCAAGTTTGTGTAATTGGCATATAAAAGGTATAAGTTGCTTATTTTTAATGATGTTCATGAGTTCATTAGTTTATGGTTTTATCAATTTAGCATTTATCATTTATGTTTATGCAATTATGTCTTTATAATTATGGAATAATGGATATTGAAGTATTTTGATTTTTATGCTTTTAGATTTAATATGGAAGAAGATCGACCTGCTCTGTAAAGAGTTTGATTGATATGTATACTGCAACTTGCAAGGTGCTTGAGTATCTTAGTGATCATTCTCCAAATATAAGATCTCGGTCCGACGCTGGTGGTGTATACAAAAACATGACTACATTTGAATTTGTATTTATCTTACATTTAATGCGTAGAATATTGGCAATTATAGATGTGCTTTGGCAGGCCCTTCACAAGAAAACTCAAGACATCTTAACTATTATGAGATTTGTGCATACTACAAAAACTATCCTTCAAGCATTGAGAGAAGATGGCTGGGAAGAATTTCTTAACGAGGTGAAGTTTTTTGCTCAAAAAATGATATACATGTACCTGACTTTGATGGTTCGTACATGGTTGGTCGTTCTCGTGGTCGTGAGTATCCTACCATTGAACATTATTATCACTTTGATATTTTCAATACAGCCATAGATTTTCAGATGATGGAGTTAGATACAAGATTTAATGAGACATCATGAGAACTCCTTTCTCTCAGTACGGCTTTGGATCCAAAAAATTATTTTGAATCATTTAAAATGGATGATATTTGCAAGCTTGCAAAGAAGTTTTATCTCAGAGATTTTACACAGCAAGATATTTATTTTTTGAAAGTTGAGCTGCAACATAATCAGAATGATGTGATTTCTGAACCTCGATTTCAAGTAGCTACACTTTCTGATTTATGTCGGGAATTGGTTGCAAGCAGAAGGTCGGAGAGTTACGTCATTTTGACTAAATTGATTTGTTTAGTACTGACACTACCTGTTTCAACGGCGAATGTGGAACGAGCATTTTCAGCAATGAAACATGTGAAAACGAAAATTCGTAACAAGATGGATGATGGTTTTCTTGCTGATTGTTTAACACTAAACATTGAACAAGAATTTAGTTTGAATTTAGATTTAGATTCTATTATAGATGAATTTTATTCTGTAAAACATCGTCGGGTGCAACTATAATAAGTATCTTGTTATATATAAATTTTATTCGTACATTAAATTTTTAACAAATTTAGCCCATCGTATCACTAATTCCTGGCTCCGCCCCTGAGTGGATTGCAGCATGGGGAGTATAGTGGGGGTCCGGAGGCGAAATGGGTCTTGGTGACGAGGAAAGATTTAGGGACAGACAGGGACGAATCTAGCATCAACATTCAGTTAGAGCGGAGGTTGACTTTGATCGTTGATCGTTGACCGTCGACAATCAACGGTCGTAATAGCCCGATCATTTATTAAAATTTGATTAAATAATATTAAAAATTATTCAATATATATGTAAATGCACTTCAAATTGTACCAAACATATATTGCGGATTAATCAAATCATTTCATAATCCCATCTTCAACAATAAAAAGCTGATTAATCAAATCATTTCACAAAATCTTCTTGAAAATAAACCTATATATAAGTTGAAGAACCTAAATTGGGGTGCAGACGTGCAGCAACAATGAACCCATGTGAAGAAGTATGTTGAATAAGCTGAGAATAAAAAGAGTTATAAAGAAGCTAACCATGAAGGAGTATAAGTACTGGTATCTCCAATGTTTTTGCCTCATTAGTGGGAAAGCAAGAAATCTATAAGTAGATATTTTCATATTTCACTTCTGTAATATGAATATTTTCTTTTAGACCAATAAATTATGGACACATGAGACATCACGCCAATTTTACACCTCAATTACTTTTTAACAACTAATACCTTAACAGCTGTTAAACACTATTAGTTAATCCTCTCCTTTGATTTTAATTGATTGGCATTATCGGTTCTTCTTCGGTTTTACATCTCTTGGAACCCCAAAAAACTTCAATGATGAACTCATCACAACAAATTCTACTTGTTCAGCATTAAACCTATCAAAAACTTCAAATTCACATAATTAAACAACCTCTAATAAAAAATAAGACCGGGCTTAATGAAGAACAACTAAACTCGGATTCAAGAATTTGAAGAAAGATAGAAACTTTCGATCCACTTACCTGCATTCGAAACTTGAAATTGATGTGAGGGATGAACTTTCCTTATTAAGCCCAAACCTGAAATGTACAAAATTATCAACAATTCAACAAAAAGAGAATCTGATTTCACTTGGCAAGTCGCAAAAGACAAACAGCAAAAGCAACAAAAAAAAATAACAATTCAACATTCAACAATAACAATTCAAGTAGTCAAATCAGTGATTATGAACTCACCCACCCACGCCGTTTCTACAGTTCCGCCTCAATTAGTTCGCACTTCGCACGACAACAACACACGTACCTCAATTAGTTCGCACTTCACCCTTGATGCCCTGACTTTGGTAAAACCCTGAAACCTCATTTATTTGGGGAAATTAATATGGTTTTGTCTCTTATGGATCCTCTATTCTATTGGGCCAGCCTTTTTTTTTTACATCCCCGCCCAACAGCCCAAGTCCAAACCAAACAGAAAAAAAGGAACTCAGCCCAGCTTCTTCTTCAGTCTTCTTCTCTCCCCTTCGCCGTCTGCAATTGCAATCTTACCTGGCGATAACTGAAGTTACTGAACATTCCGGCGGATCCAGCTAGAGCGGCCGCTCTAGCTCGCCACTAGCTGGATCCGTCCCTGGGGACAGATGAGCTCTCGGCGTCCCATACAACGTCTCCACGGTCCGGAACTCCAGTTAAGCTTCTTGGAAGAGAAGATGTCAGTGTGTAAGTCTACATGTGAACTCAAAATTGCTTTTTGATTGACATTTATCTACTCCATTTGTTGTGGTATAGCTGTGATTTATGCGTGGAATTATGTTTCTTTCATAGCTAAGTGTTGGCCTAATTCAAATTTTCACGCACAAGACAAGGGTAACGAAATTACTTAAATTTGACTTGGATGGTTTGAAATTTACTGTAACGCACTGGCCATGCTTCTGCAACGCATTTTTTTCATGAGTATCCTTTGATAATGAGTTGGTCTGTGTGTACTTTTCTGACACTGGGTCTGGGTGGTTTTCTGATACTACCTGAACATATATTCTATAGGCTAAAGCATGTAGATGTAAATGTCATGGACCCGCACTATAATTCATTGGCTGCAGTTGCCATGTTTTCTAGTAAGAATTAGGATGGTACAAACACGATAAATTGTTATGAAGAGTTTGGCTTGTTTGGGATGCTGGCCAAATTAAGCTGAAACCCATAACTGTCGTGTGGAAAGGAAACTGTCTAAGATTGCAGATGTTTCCTTTTAAGCATAAAAATTGTCAAATTTCAAGACATTAATCTGGTTGATTAATTAAAACTTTTAGGAAAAGAATATTTCTGTTTATCAATGTAGTGTGTTTAATTGATCCAAGTAATTTAGAAATTATTGGGTATATTGCACATTACTTGGAAAATAAATGATGTTCGTGCAAAATATCACAATCTTGACAAAAAGGTTCTTCCTTACGAGGAAACTCGACAAATCCTAATGATGATGGCTTAGTTATGCACTAATCTAAATAAAAAAAGGTCAAGATGGAAGCTAGGAAAAGTACTCCATCAAAATCTTATATACTTTTCTTTCAAGTGTGCCCTCTTTTGCTGCTGCTTCTTCTTCCATTGATCTTCTTAAAATCTGTTTCTGCAGTTCCATATAAAATTCCAAGGCTCACTCCACATATAAGAACAATCTTAAGAAACCCAGATAGTAATTTATCTTCTTCTTTACTTTCGAAGGATTTCAAAACATATTTTTACACGCAAATTCTTGATCACTTCAACTATGGACCCCAAAGTTATGCCACCTTCAAACAAAGATATGTAATCAATTTAAAATACTGGGGTGGTGGAAATTCAAGCTCTCCAATCTTTGCATATCTTGGTGCAGAAGCACCATTGGATGAAGATCTTCAAAGTGTTGGTTATCTAACAGCAATTGCCTCTCATTTCAAGGCTCTCCAAGTATACATAGAGGTAATATATGTGGGAAATGTTTGGTACGGGGTACTATTTTTTGAACAAGTTTTCAACTTCTTTTTCTTCACCAATATTCCCCATTAATCCTGTGTAGTGTAGATTCTGCAACAGTAAAAAAATAACAATGAAGAAGAAAAAGAAACTAAGCAAGATCATTGGACACTACTATACATATATACATGGCTACTGTTTGGCGGGTTTGCTATGGTGTATTAGTAGACAATATTTTAAACAATATTCTAACTTATTTTGCTTTTTTAATATACCTAGTCTTGGACTATTGCCCTTAATTTCTTTACACATTGTGAATAAAAAATGTGTGTTTAGTACTCGTTGCACTTGTCGCAAAAATTTAATATTCTCTTAATCCTTGCTTTTCTTAAGCATCGGTATTACGGAAAATCAATCCCATTTGGATCAATGGAAGAAGCCATGAAAAATGAGAGCACAAGAGGATATTTCAACTCAGGTCAAGCTATAGCTGATTATGCAGAGGTGCTATTGCACATAAAGGAAAAGCTTTCAGCTCAAAATTCTCCCATTATTGTGATTGGAGGATCATATGGAGGAAGTAAGCAAATCATGAATTAATCAATAATATCATCCATTTATTTCAATTAATTACAGCTTTGATTTTTATTAAATCTGTTGTAACTTTACTTATAATGCAAATTATACTATTATTTTCAGTGCTGGCTTCATGGTTTAGGCTCAAGTATCCGCATGTTGCTCTTGGTGCTTTAGCCTCGTCAGCCCCCATTCTTTATTTTGATAATATAACTCAACAAAATGGATATTACTCAAAAGTAACTAAGGATTTCGAGGTATTAATATATTATAAAAATCCCACTTTTAAGATTTTTTTCAAGATTAAAAGAAATTATAAAGCATCCTTTTCTTTTCTTTCTTCTTCTTCTTCTCTTTTTTTATTTTTTATTTTTGGCAGGAGGTTAGCAAGAGTTGTTACGAAACTATTCGAAAATCATGGTCAGAAATTGACAAAGTTGCTTCCAAGCCAAATGGCCTCTCTATTCTCAGCGAAAAATTCAAGACTTGCGGGTATCATTTTGATATTGTTATTTTTTTATTTTTTTATTTTTGCTGTTTTAAACCCTTTTAATTTATCTTTTGTGTAACATGCACAATATTCATATACATTATACAAGTTGACTAGTTCATTTAAAAACCTAAATTGGTATAATCATGATTTTATTCAATTTATTCTTCTCAGCCAAAGCTTAACACATACCAAAGTTAATTCTTTCAACCTTATTTATTTTCAGGCATTTAAACAGTTCTACTGAGTTAAAGGACTATTTGGACTCCATGTACTCAGTGGCAGCTCAATATAACGTGCCACCAGATTATCCAGTAACAGTGGTTTGCAGTGGAATTGACGGAGCACCCAACGAAACTAATATTCTTGGCCGGATCTTTGCCAGCGTTGTCGCATATGAAAGTAATAGGACATGCTATGATACAAATGAATACAACTATCCAAGTGAAACAAATGTGGGATGGAAATGGCAAGTTTATTTTCCTACAATAACTCATCATCATTTTTCTTAAGATTGTTGCTGGCCAGCAGCCACTCAACTATTTGACCACAATGCTTGGTTCTGATTCGACCTTTCAATATGTAATTTAGTCTCAAGAAACTCTATAATGTAAGATCTAACATCATATTTACTATCTAGTACATAGATATACTGCTAATTTATGTCCAATTATTTCTTTCTATAGTGGACAAGTGACACGTTGTATCACAATCACTCGGAAAATTTTGCTATTGAGTATGACTTGTAGATTGAATGCAACGTATTTAACGTAACATAAAGAAATTTGTGCTTGACTAACCTACCTATTAATATACATTTATTTGAAATTTTGGCCTTTTTTTCTTCTTTAGACTTGTGGTGAGATGGTGATGATGCCCATTGGAAGAGGAATAAATGATACAATATTTCCACCTTCAACTTTCAACTTGCATCAATTTATCGCAGACTGCGAGAACTTATATGGTGTCCCACCTCGACCACATTGGATTACAACTTATTTTGGAGGCCATGTATGTTGTTCTAACCACCCTTTCAAACTTGTAATAATTATAATTAAATATGTTTACTGGCTTATTAGTTAGAGTTACGATATTTTTGTCAAATAATTTATTTTTCTCCGAAATTTTAGGATATTAAATTGATTTTGCGACGATTCGCGAGCAACATAATTTTCTCCAATGGTTTAAGAGATCCATACAGTACTGTAAGGTAATTAAAAAAATAAATTTATTTTATCCTTAATACATTGTTGTAAATATTATTAACATAGTTTGATGTAATTTATTTTTTAAACTGTTTTTGCTTGGTCAAAATCATAGTGTGCTCGAGGACATTTCAAGAAGTGTCATTGCTATCGCCACTGTTAATGGTATGTTCTTTGTTTTAGGCAATTTCAATGCATGCATTGTTATCTCATATATATAGAAGATTTTCAAATTTCAATGTAGAAAAATAATCTTATATTTAAGTGAATTGAAATTTTATCCTTAACGCGTTTCTACATGACCGAAATCTATTTGAAAATACGAGCTTTAGACAAATCAATATTGCTCGTTAGAACCATTTGAACTATGATGTTATATAAAGTTTTGGACTAATTTTGTGCGTCCTATCTCTATATAGGACTTAATATACACACACACTAAGTGCGTGGAGAATTTCTCTTACTTTCGCAGGGTCTCATTGTTTGGACATACTTCAACCCCAGCAAAATGATCCTAGCTGGTTAGTCGAGCAAAGGAAAAAAGAGGTCGAAACTATTGGTGGATGGATGGCTACGTATTATGCTGATCTTTTGGCCTTGAAAAAATAAAATGAAAGAGAGAATGACTATGTCATGATCCCATTCAAAATTTGTAGACAAAATTCAAGTTAATAAAATCCTGTTTTTAATTATGTGTATTGTCCTGAATAAAATCCTGTTTTTAATATTGTGTATTGTCCTGAATAATCCTTGTTACCCAATTCAAGATAACTTTCTACTATTAGTGTTACAGAAGAAACGGGTAAATGGTCCAATATACCTTTCTAAAGATAAAGAGGATTATTTCAATTGTTGTTATATCTCTATCATTTATTTAGTCCGTCTCTAAATAATCCCCATTTTGTCAGGTTACTCAATTTAAGATCCTTTCTTATTTGCTTGTGGTTAGTGATGAAATAAGTAGATGGTCCATTAGCATCACTTTTTTCTTTGTGCAAACTTGTAGAATTATTAGAAGCCATTGTGATGTTGGAATTGACAAGGTAATGTTCAGCTAGTGAGGGTAAGATTTGTCCAATTTTGGGAAATGATTGGACATTTCTCAGTTGGCCAACTCAATTGCCACCCATTTTCATGTTTTCACTCGAGTATTTCTAGTGGATGATAAAAGATGAAAACGTTGAACTGAAAACAGTAGGATAAAGTGATTCTCCCTTTTGAAGGGTGGGCAATGCTCAAAATATCATCTTGTGATGGTGTCAAAGTGGCTCAAACTTAACGATTCAAAAATTTCGAAGATTTGCAATCTAATTGACTCAGTTCAATTGATGCATCTATATTTTGGTTGTCTTTATGCTAGTATGAATGTTGCATATATTAGATTAGACTTTTATAATAAAATTTCTCGGTACTTGGAGCTTTACTAAATTCATTATTAGCTCAATTGGTAATATGATAGTTGCATGGGATATGCTGGGGGATAGGGGATTTGCTCCCGGGTCAAACCCGGAAGCCCCCTGATTGGAGGGGAGCCTGACACAAACCCGGGAGCAAATCCCCTGTCTGGGGGGATTAACCCTAGTGACATTGAATGTGATGAATTTAAATAGGATATAAGTAGATTTGGATGGAAAAATCCGATGTTAACGTGTTTTGATTTAAAGGGTTAATTATACATATACATTACTTTGAGACTAAGATTCTCAAAAATAATATAATAATACACATGACAACAATGTAATTGGAAATTACTGGGAATTCAATGAGAGCGGTGTTTAACAGATTTTTACCTACAATATGACTCTTGACTTTTTCGTACAAGAATATTTTCAATAAGCTGGATTTCTAAATTTAAAAAATAAATTCCTATTCCTTCATCAATTATGTGTTACCACATCTCCAAGATTTTTCGGTGCAAATAAGACATTATAGTTAGGGAAAAATACAAAACTACCAACCTTTAGAAATATATTTCAAAACTTGTGAAATTCCTTCAAAAATCAGGTGGTATTAATTAAATAAGTTAATGTTACAATAACATACAATTTATGGATATAGTTACGTACTAATCACAATCATAGAACGTCAATTACATAGTCACAAATCACACATTTTTATAGATCACAACTTATTTATCTATCACAAATAATCAAATTAACTTATTTATTGATCACGTATTATCAAATTAACTGATCACATATTATAAAAGCAGCAGTTGGAGAAGTGAACTTTTGTATAGGATGGGTGGTGGTGTAGTGTGGTGTGGAATCGAATTGGTTGGGGTACTTAATTTTTGAAAGAATAACTTTATAATTTGATTATTAAAATGAAAAGTTAAAGCTAGGATTTAAAGTAATTTTCTCTTATAGTAATTTTTTCTATTTTGGCAAGATGTAAATGTCTTGGACCCTCGCTCTGCTTCATTGGTTGCAAATGTCGTGTTTTTCTAGCGAGAATTGGGAGGTACAAACGTGATAAATTATAAAAGTGTTCTCACCTTGTTTGGGATGTTGGCCCACTCAACTATTAGAGAAAGTAAATTCTTGGACTTTGGATTCCAATGGAAATGGATTAACAGTTTGAATGAGAAGTTTATATCCAATCTCCGAGGTATGAGTTTCTTCTTCTTTTTTTCATTTCTTTTTTTTTTTAAATATAGTACGATTATATTAACTTTTTTCTAGTGATATATAGAAGATTAAAGAATTGTTTGGTCTCCATTATTTTTAAAAATCAAAATACATTTTTTTTCTCTTATTTTCAACTACACATTTTTCAATAAAATAATATTACATGTAAATTCAAAATTTTTCTTTATTTTTTAACCACATATTCTCCATCAAAAATATTATTCCAAAATGCATTTTGAAAAAATAAAAATAAAAATGGGTATCAAACAAGCTATAAATACAAAAACTAACATGTCGTGTGCAAAAATATCGCATAATTAATTAAGTTATTATATGATCAGGAGAAATATTGCGTAATTAATTAAATAAAAAATAGTCCTTTTAATTTGTAATTCATATGAAATTTGCAAAAAATTAACTTTTGCTGTAAATTAAATACTATATCTTCAACCATATTATCCCTATAAATATGGGTCTTAATTCACGACACAACTATATAAGAGTTTTAGCTCTTTTGAAACTAACATTAGCCAAAATAATATGAAGACAACATCGGATTTTGCAAGTCTGATTCAAGACCTTGCTTTTCCACATTCTGTACTATAAAAATATTAGTACAGTTGAAATAAATATAAATCTTAAAATTCAAAAATAAGGTGTTTGGGCTTGTCATGAAGCATACTAAGCCTACTTTTATTCTCCATTCTCACAAGTGATTTTTACTAGGGGCCAGGGGCGAAGTCAGGATTGAATCCAATACTGGACTGCAAAATTTCAAACTATGCTAATACGTGAAAAAAAAAATTACACAAAAAAACAATTTTTACAACAACAACAAAAAAAAAAAAAAAAAAAAAAAACTACCTAAATTTTTTTTTTGGGGCCTTGGAGGGGGAACTACAACCCAGCAAGTTCCCCTACCTCCACCCCTGCTAGGGGAGGATCCAGACGATTTGTGTTAAAGGTCACAATCAAAATTTATAGTTACTTTCTAAATTTAAAAAAATGGTAAACAAATGTTTTTTTTATAATTTTAAATAATAAAAAAAGTAGGGGGTCACTTGACCCTATAGGAACCCCCTAGGTCCGCCCCTAATTGTTACGGAAAGTGATTATAGGTTTTGAAATTTACGAAATGTGTAAATAATAAGTAAGCCATATTTATGGATTCTACAAAATATATTAATAAAAATTATATTTAACCATCTAAACACGCAACACGACTAAATAAAAAAAGTTAATTTTCTCTCCTTGGTCGATGAAAACTATCTTTGTTCTTGATATCTAGTAGCTCCATCTCTTGTCATTTACTCGACAATTCAAATGCTACATGTTTAACACCTTTTGTCTTCTTGAACTCCTCCAAATTGATGAAGATGATTTTTGTCTTTAATGTTATGTCTTGTTGTCCATCTTATTATTGGTTTTTATTTATTAGGAACCTTTTGCTATTTGTTAGCAGTTTAGGCACTGATTGTGCAATTTTAATTAAGGATTTGATTTAGTAAAAATAAACGTAGATGTAATAGTATTTGTTTTCCTAATTTTGATCCAAATTGATATTGAAAATAATTAAATAATTATCGATTTTGTATTAATAGTTTTATGACCGTAGTCTTAACACTTTGACGACTATCACAACATTTTCGTTTTCCTTGATCAGTAAATCATGTTGAGGGTTTTTTTTTTTTTTTAAATTTATCGATATTTTAGTTTATCGTTTAAAATTTCCCAAAATAGTTGAATAAAAATAATAATATTCCATGGTGAATTATAAAGATGAAAAATAAGTGGACAATAATTGATTTAATAGCATCCCAAAAGGTTAAAGAGCAAAGTAGATAGACTAAGAAAAGTTGTGGTCACAGTTTGAAAAAGGGAAAGGGTAACAAAGTTATGGACGGTGTCTCTCTTTTGCGTAGGTTAAAGATTATCAAAGTTAAAATCTGCTTTTACTCGATTCAACATAGTTTCTTTTAAAGTTAAATGCATAGTCATAAAACTTGATCGAGCTAGAAAACCTGCAACCCTAAATCGGGTCGGGTGCAATAATTTGATTGAAATGCAAGGGACTTGGGAAACCCGAGTTTGACAGAGTTAACCGGCGATTTTTATATTAAACCACCAGCTCGGTTGACTGGTTTACCGATTTTGAAAATTACCTTCAAAACTTCTAAATCCAAGCCTTGAACCTTGGGCGGTAAGGCTAGATGAAGACCAACTAGCCATTGAATCATATTAGTTTTTGGTTATTTTTGTGAAGTAATATATATCTATCTCATGAATCATTTATAACTTTCTAAAAATATTTTGAAAATAATATTAGTACAATACTTTACTTTATTTTATGGACTTGTTATGTATGGAAAGATTAATTATAATTAAGATGAATCGAATATGTAACAAAATAATTTTAAAAATATATAATAAATAATTTTAAAACTTTATTTTTGTCTTGGAAAGTTTAAAAAAAATATATATAATTTTTAAGTATTAACACACCGGTTCGACCAGTAATCCAGGACCCTAAACCTCAATCAGGTTGATATTCGAGTCGGGTCTAATAATTATAATTAAACGCATTTGATTTCATCAAATCGACGTCCAATTAACGTAGTGCTTTTAAGCATTGCCATCTCTTCAAGAAAATTTTTCTCGATTTTTGAATTCATGAATATTTTCATAGTTCTCATTTGTGATTTTAGTATGGATTATGCACTCTCTCAAGTTTTTGTAAATATTCATTTTTTCAGTGGTTTTTTTCCTTATCCTTTTTTTGATGCGCACAGAGGGCTAGAATTTATCTATATATCGTGGTCCAGTTGATTTCCAAACTTAACAAGTCTAAAATATTATAGATTCAACAATCTTAGCACTCTCCTGTCTCCACTTTACCTTTATATATGGTGTATCTATCGGATGACTTCGTGTGGCATAGGAGTTTTCTTGAGTCGACCCAGAACAAGGCCCATGTTGGTTCGTGCATGACAAAATGAGGACTGAGTTATGTTCACTCACTCCACTTCACACCTCTAGTTGTACAATCAACCACGATTTAGTTGAAATTTTCTTGGGAAATTTATGTGATTTATGAAAATTGTTGAAGGATTTTGGTCCCTTTTTGGTGGTTTAACGAAGCAAAATTCGAAGAATGAACAATAATATTACCTTAGCACTTATTTGGGAATAGTTTTTGAAAATAATTGTCAATATTTTATGAGACTTATAATTTTTCCCAAACAAACACTTAATCAAGACCCCTAAAGTAACACTACTCGAGACCTCTTGAACAACTCTAGGTCCAGGGTAGTTGCCATTAAAGACCTCCTTTACTCTTGTGCAAAAATAAATTTTGTATTGAAAACTTTTTTTCCTAATAAGATTTAAATTGACTTTTAAGTAAATAAATTTCCCCAAGTTTATCTACACAGTATGCTTATGCTATGTGCACAAGAAGCTTTGGTCACCTACTTTACAGTCATAGGCTCCAAGCCAATACGTGGAATTTGAAAAGGCAAACGTCAAAGACCTTAGACCTATTTGACAATACTTTTTCAAAATTATAAGTTAGTCAAATTTATTTTTAATCATATATTTTGTTAGTTCATAAGTTTTATCTTTACTAGTGGAAAGCACGTACATTACACGTTTTATGTATCGAATGAATGATATTCATAATGTTTTTTAAATACTAATATCGTTTATGAAAATAGTGGATGTAATTGATATTGTTAAAAAAAAAATTAAAATTGTTAAAAGAATATATATGAATAAATAACTTTCATACTTAAATCCATAAAATTGAATTTTTACCATTTTTTTATTTTTTTTTTATTTGCTCTATTGTGAATGGTAACCTCAAAATACATTATAAAATTTTTATTTTAACGTAACCAAATTCTTATCTGATCTGTTTGAATATAAATATGTCGATTCAAATTTGAAAAGCAAAGTATGTACATATGTTATTAAACTTCATTTAGTTTGTCGAAAGTAGTGACACCTTTAGCTCCCGTTTGGTCCCCTTCTTCCAAATTTTAATATTTGAAATAGTTTTTTTTTTTTTTTTTTTTTTTTTTTTTGAAGAATGTATGATTGAAAAAGAATGAAAATTTTTCGATTTAGATGTAATATTATTTTATGAAAGATTGTACGATTGAAAATAAGAGTAAGAATAAATAATTGAAAAAGAATGGAGGACAAATGGGTGATTAGTATCTTGCTTTGGTTTGCCTAAATCTAAGTAAACATATTTGATTCATTTCAATTGGATTCAATCTGATTAGATTTTGTATCATTAGAGACATGCACCACTCTAAGTACGTCATTTTGTCTCATCTTTTAATGTTAACGAAAGTTTCAATTAATTATATAATATTGATATAGATATATTAATTAATTAAATGAATGAATGTAATTATAAAGATTAATTTTATATATTATAATGTATTAGTACAAAACAAGGTTAGATTAAGAAGATTGAGTATCTAAATTTGGAATCGAATAAACTTTGATAAAATGACACTTGTTTCGAGAGAATTATTCACATCAAAACTCTACAAACATAAATTATTGATGGTCGAGTATTGTTAGGTCCCGTTATAGTTTATAGTTTGTGAAAATTAGGCAGAAATAAAGTTGAAAAAAGAAATAAAATCTTGTGCTTTTATTTAATCTTCTGGATATGTTTTAAATATATTATAGAAGATAAAAAATACTTATCAACAAAATATTTCATTAAGTGGGTATTGGATGAGGGTATATTGATTTTATCAAGTACAATTTATTTTATTTTTTTAACCTCCACTCTCTTTTATTGAAACAAAGATAATTATTGAACGTACATGAAAAAAAGTTGAAAATCTAAATTTTAGTACCGAATAAATTTGGACAAAATGATAAATGAGTTGAGACAATTATCCACTATCAAAATTCTACATATATAAAATATTGATGGTCGAGCATTGTTCGGTCCCACTGCAATATATTTGTTGAAATCAGGAAAAAAATTAACGATAGATTTACCTAGGACTAAGAATGGACGAGATTTGATATTTGTTGTGGTAGATAGGTTTAGCAAGATGACACATTTCATACCCCGTCATAAGACCGATGATGTCACTAATATTGCGAAATTATTCTTTAAGTAGATAGTGCGTTTACATGAGGTATCTAAGAGTATAGTGTCTGATCGAGATGTCAAGTTTGCTTGCAAAGTTTATGCAAAAATAGAGTTGAAAAGGAAATAAATCTTGTACTTTTATTTAGACTTCTGAATATGCTTTGAATATATTATGAAAAATAAAAACACTCATCAATAATTGTGCTTTGAAAATGATCAGTTTTCTAAATGAAAGTAATGATTGTAAATTCAATAATATTGAATAGTAGGTTATAAAATTATTTAAATTCTAATAATAATTGAAGGATGAATTAGGAACTATACAAATTAATGAGGGTATTATCTCGTCTTTCAAAAGTTTCTTCTCAATTATTCCTTTTTAAACATTGTAGATTAGCTTATAATCTCAAACATGGAAAAACATTTCAATAAATTCCAAATATGTCCCCCATTTTAAATAAAAACAAAAGCTTTTAAAAGGGACCAAAGTAAAAATAATTGAGCAATTAATTCTTCTAAAGTGCACAGGCAGACTGTGTAAAAGGAAATATTAAAGCATCATTTGTTGGTCAACTACATTTTAAAGTATGATTTGGCATCTTGAGGAGACACAAATCAGGTGTGGGGCTAATATAATTATATTATTTGAACGCATTTTTTTTTTTTTTTTCTTTTAAAGTATGATTTGGCATCTTGAGGAGACACAAATCAGGTGTGGGGCTAATATAATTATATTATTTGAATGCTTTCTTTATTTTTATTTTTTTATTATTATTTTTTTCCTAATGGCTTACTTTTTTCTTTTTTTTTATCAAATTAGGTAAGGGTAACCAACTTCGAGAGAGATTTGTTTCTTAGATGAGTATGTTTTAAGGCCATTTCATAGAAGTTTAAAAAATAAAAAGCTGCTTTTTGTATTAAGAAGTTATATTTTAATATTTTAAAATAATTTTCTAAATTTTTTTCACCTGTTTGGTATGACTTTTGCTTTTATTTGTTTTTTTTAAGGAAGTTATCTTAATTTTTGTTTAGAAATTTTTTTTAATTAAAATAAATATTTTCATAAAATTAGTTAAACAGGTCGAAGAGCAACTTTGATGTCTAAAGAACCCCCTTTAGGTCTCAAAAATCTTGTTTGATTTCTTAAAAGTCATGTCAAACAGGTTCAAAAGCATATTTTGCATCTCAAAAACTCTTTTTGATTTCTCAAAGATCATGTCAAATTGGCAATTAATCTGGCTAAAATAACTATTAGAGTGAGCTGACATAAGATAACTTTCTCTAGAACTCTTCACAAAAAGCATAAGCAAAAATAAAGATCTTGCTAAATAGTCCCTAAATGTTTTATTTAAAATTATCGATTATTTCATTTTCAAGTTTGATACATACATTTGATAAGTGCATTTTTACACACTTTTTTTGTCCACAAAACATGACAAATTGTTGATAAAAGTGTTTGAATACGGCTTAATTCTATACAATTGCATTTTGTAGGATAATATTGATGAATGTGGCGGAATTCAAGAGAAAAGAAACGAAAAATGACAAAAATGAAAATAGCCAAAAGATGAATTGAAGGAAGAAACGAGAACGTGAATGAGCTAAGTACCAATTTGGTGAAGACATGGGATGTTAGAAGGAGTGGAATGAAAGACAAATTTCAAAATGGGAGAAGACAAAGTTCAAGGACTAAAATGACACATTTTAGAAGTTTGCTCTACTATGCGGTCGCATGGTAGAAACTGTCATGCGGTCGCGTAATCTAGTGAACCATGTGATCGCATGGTATAACTCCAATACGAGATTTTCAATTTCCTTGTTTACTTCAATTTTTTATGGAAACAATGCGGGGAACCTGTTTAAAAACATAGAGGCTAGAGCCGTCAAATCAATGAGGGAGAGATGAGCACAAATTACAACATATTTTGAAGGAGATTTTGAGCCAAAAACACGAGGGAAAATACAAAAAACAATGGGATTATGCGAGAATTCAATTAGAACATTAAATCGGTGTTGTTGTTTCTTCAGATTTGTTTGTGTTTTCTTCTTTTCTCCATGTTAGGCTAAATATTTTTGTACTAGGAGAACGATGAACCATGTAATATGATCATTTGATTTCTAATTTTACATTATTGACAATAAAACGCGTTTTTGAGTTTGAATGATTTATATGCAATTATCTTCTCCACAATTATTGTGCACGTGATTGTGCAAATCTGGTGGAGTATTTCATGCATTCAAGATAAGAGAAATAGGCTCGACAGGATATAAATCATCGTAAGATCCGATAGAGGATAGAGATACCGCTATGCCATGCGTGAATATTTAAATGTTCACAAAAACTCCTGTATTTTTGTATATCTGCATCTGTCAGAGAGATATAATTGAGTCATATATGAGGATATGTTCAACATTGCTCGAGAGAGATTGTTGAATAAAATAGGAACATTAATTCTTCAACATTTAAACGTGTTGTTAATTGGTAGAACTAGGGTTAAATAATGATCATTGCATGGTAATTCGCGATTATAGTGCATTTCTCATTCATTAGTTACATCGATTTGCATTCAAACATACCTTTGCATTTAGTTCATTTAAGTCATTCATCATTGCATTCGTAAGTTAGTTTAGCTACAATCTACATTACAAAACACTTACTATATTCTTGTTTCAGTTAAGGTCGGAATAAGTAAAATTGAACCAATTCAATCTATGTGGAACGATATTCATAACTCAACATTTCATTAGATTACTCGTTAACGAACTATACACTTGCGGTAGGTTTGAAGCGAAATAATATTTTCGCATAACAACATTTTCTACTTAAATTTATTTTTCATCCACATATTTTATGAGATTCATACGTTTAATCAAATTTTAACCATAAATTTTATCTATTTTTATCAAAATTTATTAAAAATCTAATTTTTATCTAAATTTAACAATGACTTATGACTATGATAAGCATTAGGAAATTAGCTCTCTATTAAAAATTATTACATTTGAACTCGAAGTTTGCACCTTATTTTTAGCTCTTGTTTGAATTTCATTTCATTACATTTTATTTTTCTCTCTTCTATTTTTAATCATACAATTTTCTATAAAATAATAGTACACATAAATCGAAAAAAATTTCTTCTTTTTCAATTACTCATTTTTCAAAAAAACACTATTATACCCATTTTCGTTTAAAAAGAGGCTCTTCGTGTTTCAGTTTTGCATTTTGAACTTTGAATTCGTTTTGTATTTTGGGTGTCAATTTTGAAATTGTTGAAAATTAGTTCTTTTTGTCTTTTTAAAAAAATATTTCTCAACTCGTGTTTTTTGAGTTTTGGCAGATTTATGAAGAAAATAGCCAAAACGTAAAAAAATTGTTTCTTGTTTTCTTCACAAAATTTTCAACCGTTTTCAAAAACTCGTTTTCGAAAATAGAAAAGAGAATGCGTTTTCAATATTTTAGAAAATCGAATATAGAAAATGGTCCGAAAACAGCAAAGAGAACTCCCCTCGCCCCGCGCCCCCTCCCGCTCCCCCCCCCCCCTCCCCACCCCCCCCCCCCCCCCCCCCCCCCCTCCCCCACACCAAAGTCTTTTGCTTTTCATAAATCACTCTTTTCTTTTTCAAATTAGACTTTAATCATGCTATTAAAAGTACAACAGGTTGTTGAACGGAAACTTCTGTTATCTATCCTGCGCTCTCTCTTCTTTATCTGTCTAAATTTGCATTCAAATTCACAAACCATATATATATACATGTTATACATATACTATATACATACGGGTACATACGTATATAGCCATTGTATTGCTTAGAGTAAAAGGAAAGTGAAGGCAAGAAAGTTAAAGAGAAAATGCCGCCGGCGAGCAATCCGCTGGTTTTGGTGGCAGTGGCGGTGGTGGTTTTATCGGCTGCGGCGGTGTTTGGTTGCGGAGGGAAGAGCCTAACGTTGACTCTAGAAAGGGCGAGTCATAACGGAGTGGAGATGAGTGAACTCAGGGACCGTGACCGATTCAGACATGGTAGAATCTTGCAGCAACAGCCTACGGGAGTGCTTGATTTCCCGGTCGAAGGCATCTACGATCCTTTTGTTGTTGGGTATAATTTCTCTCTCTACTATATATATAGTTTATGTATATGTCTAAGTGTATGTATACAGTATACACGTATTGATTCAACATACAGAAATGGTTTGTACTGAAATCATCACAAAAAACAAAGATACGGGAAAGGAATTGATGGGTTCTTGGCTAGTGTTTATATTTATATTTTATAATTTCTATATTTGGGTCTCAAATTTTACATTATGATTAAATTGGGACTTATTGGAGCTTTTGGATCTTGTTTTCAAGGCTATATTTTACAAGAGTTAAATTGGGGACACCTCCAAAAGAATTCTATGTACAGATTGATACTGGAAGCGATGTTTTGTGGGTCAGTTGCAATTCCTGTAATGGCTGCCCAACATCCAGTGGACTCCAGGTAAATCCATCATCTTGTGTGAAGATCTTAATTTTTTTATATTTTTGCTTGGAATTATGTCGTAGAATTATTGGATGACATTTCTTTAGTAGGATTTTATTGCATTTTAACAGATTCAGCTTGAGTTCTTTGATCCTTCAAGCTCATCAACAGCTTCGCCGATCTCATGTTCAGATCGAACATGTGCTTTGGGAGCACAATCTTCTGATTCATTCTGTTCGAATCAAAACCAGTGCGGTTATATGTTCCAGTACGGTGATGGCAGTGGGGCTTCGGGTTTTTATGCATCTGACTTGATGTATTTTGACACAATTGTTGAGAATTCGTTGGCCTCGAATTCTTCTGCACGGATTGTGTTTGGGTGAGTAAAGGATGAATTTGTCAAATTATATTTATAGCCCGTTTGATTCCTATTTTTATGGAAAAATGCATTTTAGAATAATAGATTGATGGAGAATGTGTGGTTGAAAAATAAGGAAAAAAATTTTATTTACGTGAAATATTATTTTAATGAAGAATGAGTGATTAAAAAGAAGCGAGAGAAAAATGTATTTTCATAAAAATGGAAATCAAACGGGCTGTTAGTATATTTCTTCTCCTTTTGTTTTTCATAGCCACTCCCAAGCACGGGTAAGTGAGAAGGTTTGTTGTACCGGATCCCGGAGAGGCACAATGACATGTAATGATTTATGTAGCCGACTCCAAATTTATTAAGAATAAGGCTTTGTTTGTTGTTTATTGTTGTATAATCGGTGTATTTCTTCATTATTTGTTTAACCTTGTTGCATTGTCTTGACACAGCTGTAGCACATCACAGACAGGGGACCTTACCAAGTCGGATAGGGCAGTCGATGGTATATTTGGTTTTGGACAGCAGAGTTTCTCTGTCGTCTCACAACTTTCTTCACAGGGAATCACCCCGAATGTGTTCTCTCATTGCTTAAAAGGAAATAATGGTGGTGGCGGCATATTAGTTCTCGGTCAGATTGTGGAGCCAAATATCGTCTACACTCCACTTGTACCGTCACAGTATGTAATATCTCTTGACAATTACTATTGTGGCTCGTCTTATCTTTTCCTCGCCGTTACCGAGTTTACTCTTCCATATTTTCGAATATATCATTTTAGTAGGTTAAGAACAGAATCTGTGTGTTTTGTGGGTTGTTCTATAATCTTTATTCTTTATATAAGGGCGCTTGGGTTCTGATTTGAAGGAAATCTGTGAATGGGAAGATGCTTGTTCTATTAAGTATGCTTTTGATTGCCATATTATGAGTTATTTAACAGTGCGTGCTATTTCAATTTTTCCCCTTTTTTGTTATGCTTATTCTAGTATACCCCCTTGAACTGTTAAATGATTTTATTTCAGCGAGTTTGGTATTTTGTCCATTACTACAAAGGCATTGAAGTTTTGAATCGTATGACTGAAATTTGATATTATTTCTGTATCTAAACTGTCAGGCCACATTATAACTTAAATTTGCAGAGCATTGCTGTTAATGGGCAGATATTACCCATTGATCCAGCAGTGTTTCAAACGTCTAACAACCGAGGAACAATAATTGATTCTGGAACGACTTTGGCGTACCTCTCAGAAGAGGCTTACGATCCTTTTGTCAGCGCTGTAAGTATGGGCACGATTGTTCTGATTTCTCATATAATGTACATTTTAAATTTATAAAGGTTCTCCAAGCTTAAAAATTTACTTACTAGAAAAAATAAGTAATCATAGTAGGAAATAAGTAACTTAATTAACTTGTTTTACTTAAAAGCAAGAAAAGGGAACCTATCTGAACATGTTCGGACACAAAAATTCACTTAAAAGCAAACTTGAGTTTTAAGCATAGACGAACATGCTCTAAACAAGCTACAATTTGAACTATAAGTCTGTTCATTTTTAAATGTTCCTTTTTGTGATTAATATGCATGCACCGAGACACTAAAAAATAGAATATTTTTTCTTGTGCAGTTAACGCAAACAGTTTCACAATCCACACGCCCTCTTGTTTCCAAGGGAATCCAGTGTTATCTAACTACCTCCAGGTTCTTTTTGAAGACAAGATATCCTTGTCTAGATATTCTTGAGCTACTCGGTTGATCATTTCCATGTATTTTTGTTTATTATTACTCCAGTGCCTCTGAGATATTTCCCCCGGTTAGTTTAAACTTTGCTGGTGGGGCATCAATGCTACTGAAGCCTCAGGATTACCTCTTACAGCAGAACTCCATTGTAAGTCAGCATTTTGGACCTTTAGAACTAATTTCTAATCTGAGTGTTTTTTGCTTAAAAAATTTACTTATAAGCAAACAAGTATTTTTAGAATAAATAGTTATTTTGTTGGTCAGAATTAGAGTGTGTTTGATGTTGATTATAATGAGAATAATTTTTTTGGAATAGTGATTGATGGAAGAATGTGTGGTGGAAAAATAATGAAAAGTTTTAGATTAGTGTGTAATATTATTTTATTTGAAAAATGTGTGGTTGAAATGAAAAAAGAGAAAAAAATGAGAATGAGAATGAGAATGGAATGGAGGCCAAACGAGCTCTTAGTAATATGTAACTTATTTGAAAGTAAGTCTTGCTTTACTATCGTCTATCAAAATAAGTACTATTATTATTATTTTTTTACTTAAAAGAAGAAAAGTGACAGATCCAAACATGTTCGGAAATATTAGGTTAGCCAAACATAATTTGAAGTTGATTTTGGTGCCAAATGGCATAAGCCTTTATGGCATGGAAATTGGGAATTTTCTGAGTTGCTTTTTTACAGAGACCCACGTTTTTATGTAAATTGTTTTTTACAAGATCTAACTCCAATTAAAGTGATATACTTGTCAAAATTCATTTATGACAAAAAATACATAAGCGTTAATTTACCTCCAGTGATGTTCAATTCCTTTACTGCCAAAGAATTTCCATCATTACTTATCTGAGCTATTAAGATATTGTGGCCAATACGAGCTATTTCGAACAATATATGCATTATCTGCTAATGATTTTCCCGTTCCTAGGATGCTTGTACACGTCTTATGCTTTTGCGTAATTGGGAAAAGATTAACACGTGTCAGCGTGCAACCATATTTTTAGGATAACCAATGCATTAATTTTACGGAAGGGCTAATAAACTTAGTTGATCTTTTGATGCTTGTATGAAATTCATCATATAACAACTTGTTTGGTAAGGTAGATTAAACAGTACTGAACGGTGTTAATGAAAACAAAAATGCTATTGTCTGTTCGATTCTACTTTCTAGTATTATCTTATATTACATGCTGAACATACCTTAGTGCATTATGTTTCTTCAAGAAGATATGATTCCATACTGATACTCTTATATACTTTTGGGCTAATGTGCTTTTATCATCTTGTTTAACAGCACTTTTCGGGGTCTTATTCTCTATTATCGGGTGTAGATACATTGAAATTTTAATGAAACGCTGTTATTTTACCTGCCAATTATATAATACTATTTTGCATGCTTTGCTTGTGCAGGGCGGTGCTGCGGTATGGTGCATTGGTTTTCAAAAAATGCAGGGTCAAGGGATTACTATTTTAGGAGGTACGATTCATGGGAAAATTAAAGTATCATCAGCTAATGGAGCCAATTTCTACATATAAAAGAAAATCATAAGTATTACTGTTAATATATTTTTTCTATCTATTCATGTGTCCTGTCTACTCTAGTCAATCTAATAAATGTGTATGTGCATTCTTGTTAGTCATGTTATCACCAAATATTTAATTTACAATAGCTTCTGTAGCAAAATTAGAGGTAACCATTTTTTTTTTTTGCCTCGAATTGGGACAATTTCTAATTAATTCTTCATCATTTCATACGAGTTTTACTCAAGTTTTACCTCAAACTTGTTCCGTACCACTGCTTTTGGGTTTTACTACATGCGGAATAATTCTTCGTCTAATACTGCATAGTTTTTCGATATTCAAACGGGATTTTCAATCGATTAGCAGTAACTGTGTTGGAAAAGTGCTGATTTATGTTGTTTCTACTAATCCATTAATTTTTTTCTCTTTTTGCAGACCTTGTTCTGAAAGATAAAATTGTTGTATACGATTTGGCTGGTCAACGGATTGGATGGGCCAATTATGATTGTAAGTTTTTAGTACCACTTTGTACTAGTATATAATAATTGATGCACATTTTCTCACACGATTCATTTGCATGTGGATTTATTACTTGCTTTTGTAAAGTGCAATTATTTCTATGTTTGATCGTCAATTATGTAAAAAATTTAGTTAATGAATCAATTATATAAAATTTTTAGTGAATGAACTTATCATGATCAGGGTGAAATTATTCAACTCATACTAGTAGACAATGGTGAAGGGAGTCAGGAGTGAGAGCCAGTAGGGTCTGTGGCTCCCACCGAAATTTAGAAATTCTTTATTATGTGAATTTTTTATTTTTTATTTTAAATTAGGTCTTTACTAAATTCAAGTCCCGACTCCGCCACTGATGGTAGCGATAGTTGTTTCTATACTACTTGTGTGTAATATCAGCAAACTCGAGTCTTGATCATTATTTTAACTCAATGGATTTAATTTCATCCTATATAGGTTCATCTTCCGTAAATGTCTCTACAACCGCTGGCAATGGCAAAACCGAATATTTCAACACGGGACAAATCGGCAACAGTTCGTCCCGTCTCAATTTCTACGAGTTGATACCAATTGTTGTTCTAGCTTTCACGTTTTATGTATTGAGTTTTGGTCATATCTACATTTTGTAACATTTAGAGAATGAATTTTACATTTCTTACTATAGTTTCCGATCCAAAAAATGTTCGTGGCAATCAGGAGGTCACATGTTGTATACTAGATTGCCGTTTCGAGCTTCTCTAATTTGTTGATTGTTGTATAATTTCTATCCCGGAACGGGAATATATTATATTTCCATTTATAGAGAAGTAATTTATTGTACCCTTGAGTAATGCGACTTTTGTGAGGAAACAGGAAATGAATTGGTTATTTTATGTGCTGCAATACTTAGCTCCTATGGTATAGAGCCCGTTTGGTAGCAATTAAAATTGAAAATATAATCGTTATTGGGTCCTACTCGTCTAATAAAAGTCAATAATAACGACTAGTTTTTCAATTTTAATCTGATTTTAATCTCTATCGAACACGAAATTTTGTTAGAAACCAGTTTTTCTCTTGTTTCTTTATTGATTTTGTTTGAACATTTGTACTGCAACTTGGTTGTTTTTGGCACGTAAGATTGAATAGTATAGGACAGTATAAAAGTAAAGAAGGCAAGTTGAAAAATAAGTGGTTAAAAAAGAATGATTTTTTATTTATTTATTTACGTGTAATATTATTTTATGGAAGATTGTGTGGTTGAAAATATGAGAGAAAAATGTAATGTAATATAATGAGAATCAAGCAGAGGTTTAGTAAATTCTAATAAAAGTCAATGAAATATGTGATTGAAAAGTTAATAAAGCTGTGAGCACCATAAAATATATATGATTTTAAATGAGTTTTGGAAAAAATACTTTTTAAAAGGGGGGCCAAATGGGTGCTTACTGTACGATTCAAAAGTTAATAAAAATTGTGAATTTTATGATATGTCTAGTTAAAATTCAAGTTTGATTAATTGAAAAATAAACAGAACTTTATCAAACGACACTAATAAGATAGCATCCTATAATGCAAATATAAATATATGTTAACCATCATATCAAGTATAGGATGTTGGTTTTAATCTCATATATACCTAATATTTAATTAGTAAAAAATAAAAAATAAAATTATATCAGACATTCTATTGGCATTGAAAAATCCTACTTGTAAGAATATTAAAGGTCATGTGATGAGCTATTGATAAAAGTTTACTGATTTTTTTTGATAAAATATATGATTAAAAGTTGATAAAAATTATGAATTTCATCAAAGATTATTCTATTTATACAATATTGGATTACAAAAATGATTGACAAAATATTATGTGGCGGCTGACATTTTGTCAACCATTTTTGTACACATAGTATAACTCTTTCATCAAATAGGTGGTTTCAATTAAAATTTGATCAATCAAAAAATTGACAAAAATAAACACCTACGAAAAGTCAAAAATCGTCATTGAAAAAGCATATTTTAATAATTTTTTCTGTGTTTTATTTGAAAAGTTTTTAGAAAAAAGCTAATTCAGAACCTGTTTGGTATGATTTTTTCTTATGATTTTGTTTTTTGTTTTTTTTTTTTTTTGGAGGGTACTACTTTAATTTTTGTTAGAAAAAAATTTAAAAGAATTTTCTATTCCAGAAACGGTTGTACTACATGTACATAATAATTTACATACACATAATTTAGTGAGATATGATTGAGTTAAAATTTCTGCAACCAAATAAAAATGAATAAAAACTTCTCAACTCTCTTTTTGACATCTCGTATGTATTTAAGTCAATTTAGAATTTTATTATGTACAATTAGTATTATTCTTCCGAAAATAATTTTAGAGGAAGCCATATTAATCCGACTTTATTTCAAAGCTCTTCTAATAGGCAAAAATATTTTTATAAAATTAGTTAAACGTGTCTAAAAGAAGATTTTACATCCCAAAAACTCCTTTTTAACTTTTCAAAAATTATATCACCCATACGAGAAATTGTAACAAAAATAATAATAATCATGTCTCATCGTCTAAGAGCATTTTCAAGAGACTCTTTAAAAGTGGAATGTGGAATGCTCTCTATTTTAAAAAGTATCTCCAAAAAAACTCTTTAAAAGTGGAAAGCTCTCTATTTTAAAGAGCAAATCTTTAAAATTTTACTCCAAAAGACTCTTTAATTTAACAATTTAAGAATTTGGAGAGCCAAACCCATCTCTTTATAATTTAATGTTTCAAAGATTCTAACTTTCAATGCACAATTTATTGATTTAATTAAATAAATATACTTGAAGAATAATATAATTATTAGAGGAAAGATGGTAAAAATAAAATAATGAAAAAAATAATAAATATATATTATAAATGATAAAATTAAGAGCGTATTTGATAGGCATTATTTGGAAAAAAATGAATTTTGAAATAATGATATGATGGGAAATGTGTGGTTGAAAAAGAAGGAAAGTTATTGATGTGATAGAAAATATTATTTTATTGAAGAATGTGTGGTTAAAAATGAGTAGAAGAATGAGAATGAGAATTAAAATGGGAATCAAACAGGACCTAAATGTTAAAAATAAAAAGACTATTGAAGAAATTTAAAATATTTATTTTTTAAATTATAAAATTTGCTAATTAAAAATAGATAGCATGCTCTAAATTTGAACAGTCATCTCTAATCTCATGTCCTTGTAAATTTCATAGATGGAAAATAAGAGAGAAGAAAATAACAAATTAAAATCAAACCATTCTATCTCTCTCTCACACAGAAACACACGCACACGCACTTAGAGAGCCAGGGCTAGGTTTCCTCTTGGATTTTCGAATTTGTTCAAGTATTACAATACAAGATCGATGGCGGAGGAGGTGGTGGTGGAGAGAAACGGTGATGGCGAAGATTGGAGCGAAACGAGCGATTGCACGTCGGAGGACGAAGGGACGGAGGACTACAGGCATGGAGGTTACCACGCTGTACGAATAGGCGATACATTCAAACACGGCCGATATGTAGTTCAGACCAAGCTCGGCTGGGGCCATTTCTCCACCGTCTGGCTCGCTTGGGACACCCAAAAATCTGTACATTTCTCGATTCATCTACCTCATTTTTCGCATTTTTTTTACTATTCTCGTGCATTTTCTGCTGTCTTGTGGTTTTTCTGTTGAACTTGTGTTTTTATTTTGACATGTTATAGACGCATATGAATACTCGAAGTGAAAGAAAGAGAGCGGGAGAGTGTATAGAATGCATTGTTTAATCAAATTTAAGTTTTGAACCTAATTGTCGTTTGACTGATTGTGATTTTCTTTTACGTCAAATATTTGGGTGATAGAGGTATGTTGCACTAAAAGTTCAAAAGAGTGCACAGCACTACACAGAAGCTGCAATGGACGAGATTACTATATTAAAACAGATTGCCGAGGGAGATCCAGAAGACAAGAAATGTGTTGTGAGGCTTTTGGATCACTTTAAACATTCCGGGCCAAATGGGCAGCATGTTTGTATGGTTTTTGAGTACTTGGGCGACAATCTTTTGACCCTAATTAAGTATTCAGAATACAGAGGATTGCCTCTTGCCATGGTTAAAGAGATTTGCTTCCATATTTTAGTAGGGTTGGATTATTTGCATCGACAGCTATCAATCATACACACAGATTTGAAGCCAGAGAACATATTGGTTATTTCGACGATCGATCCAGTTAAAGATCCAAGGAAGTCAGGTGCACCTCTTATTCTCCCCTCGAGTAAAAGCAAGGTTGTTCCTGAGTCTGGATCTTCCAAAAATCTCAAGAGTTCAAAAACCGACTTGACCAAGAATCGGAAAAAGAAAATTCGGAGAAAGGCTAAGAGAGCAGCTGAGAGGTGCATGGAGAAGGGAGAGGAAGCCGAGCTAGATACTGAGGCGAGTGGTCCTGAAGATTCTCATCATGATGACATATCCAACGGCAAGTCCGCTGAAGAACCAACAAATTCTTCAGCTGCAGAAGATGAATTGGGCAACTCTGATGGTGCAAAGGATGCAGGGAAAGGGACTAAAGTGCATAAGAGAGGCAGCCGTTTAACAAGGCAGAAGCTCTTGGCTGAAGTTGACCTAAAGTGCAAATTGGTTGATTTTGGAAATGCTTGTTGGACATATAAACAATTCACAACTGACATTCAGACAAGGCAGTACAGGTGTCCTGAGGTTATCCTAGGATCTAAGTACTCCACATCAGCTGATCTATGGTCATTTGCATGCATTTGCTTTGAGCTGGCCACAGGCGACATTCTTTTCGATCCTCACAGCAACGACAACTATGATCGTGATGAGGTACTGTCACCTCTCTGTACTTAATACTTTTCCGTATATGAGATTTATAGGATTAATAAACTAGGGTTTTGGTTATTAACCACGGGATCTGGTAGAAGCAATTTTCAATGTATATGAATGGAGCAAGAGAGGTGGTATACACGAGTGAGCACAATACCATTTTGCTAAGCTGCTTAGTGGGTTATCTCTGATTTTCTGTTTTCGTTTTTCTGTAGCAAGTCAGGTTCTAGGCACTTTTGTTACTAAGGGTCCGTTTGATAGCCTAAGTTTTCCGTGGAAGGTGGAAAACGTTTTTCTTGCTTTTTACTATTCACCTGTTTGATTGCACTAATTTTCTAGGGAAAACGTTTTCCAAAGTACAAGCGGTTGATGCACAAAAGCTAGAAAACGTTTTTTCACCATATTGGTGGGAAAACGTTTTCCAATTTTTTGACAATTTTTATTTTTTTTATTAGCAATTGGAACACATTCCAAAGTCAATGGTAAAAAAATTTATCCATTTAATTGACAATTTGAGTAAAAAACAAAGCCAAACGAAAAATTTATCAGGTGGAAAATTATACCAATCAAACACCATTAATTACAATTCCCTGTAAAATAAATTCTAAACAATTCAATTCTCTGTCATTCATTTTCTTTTCACCCATTTTCCACCCTTGCAATCAAACGGACCCTAAGTGCTTGTAGTGCTGTTTTTATGTGTTATTGAAAATGTTATGGTGGTATTTCTTGTTTACCTTTACTTGGAGTAGATTTAGCATTTGTTTTAAAATTTTACTACTGCCTTGAAACAAACTGCTCAATGCTGGCACTGATAATCGTTTGATCGTCTTTTACAAGTCATGCCTAAAAGCTTATTCAATTTTGTCACCCATATCAGGTATCACATGTTGGTTATTGTCTTCTCGATCTTGTGTTATGCCATCATTTGTTTGTTGTGCATATTTGAAATGCCATCGAGTGATTACACCCAAAGGACATTGCAGTTTTTACGTGGGTATCAGAAATCGTTGAGTAACTTGAACTGAGTGTTTGAATTTGAACAGAAGTAAATATTACAATTTTAGATTCTTTTTTTTCTACCTTTCTCATCTTGTATATATGATCGTGAACACATATCCCAAATTGAAATTTGAAAGATTAAGAAAAGGAAGTGACAATATAAGGAATTTAGGTGGTATGTTCCAGTTTCTGAGTCATAACGTCATTGTTGCTTTTTAAATAGAGTTAGAGACTGCCATAATAGGAAGATCCTGATTGGTACGTGGCTTTTCTATATGAAATATTCAACATGGCTGGTTATTGCTGTGGCTGGTGGCTAGTATTTACCATGTGAAATTTTGCATGTGTTGACGACTATTTATATGAAGTATATGGATATTTTACTTGTGCATTTCTGTTGACCTATTGGGTTATCTCTGTTATCTTCTTTTGCATATTCCTTGATTCTGTTTTTGTTCCATACCCATTTTTGTTCACGGTTCTTTACTTCATTTTAAAGTTATATCACTTAGTAAAAATCTATACATGTAATGTCATTTTTGAACTGCTACCTTCTTATGTTAGATATTTAATGTTGAGGTAGGTTGTTCTATTTCGTGTTGGCTTGGCTCATCAGTGACTTGTGAGTTTCTGTCTTGTTGCTAAGTTTCTGGAAAATTTCAGGTTTTCTTTGGTTAGTATTATTACCATTTTTATCAGCCATCTGAATCTGTTACATAAGATGCATTTCCTAGCATTTATTTCAAAGTCTCAAAATCGCATATATTGATTTCTTATTAATTTGGTCGACTATTAATTAGTTTCTTTTTCTTTTGAAGGATCATTTGGCCCTGATGATGGAGCTTCTCGGGATGATGCCACGCAAGGTGAGAATTTTCGTATGTTTTTGGTGAAGCAAATTGGGATGATTTGTTTCCCTTCTGTTATTGTGCCCAACTAAAAGTCTAACACCGTAGGTTTGATTTTTGTGTTGAATCAATTTGTGAAGCTTGTTACATTACATACTCCCCCAAGAAGTCATCTTTCCCATGCTTACAAACAAACTTTCTGCAGATCGCCTTAGGTGGGCGCTATTCACGGGAATTCTTTAATAGATACGGAGATTTAAGACATATCCGTCGATTACGATTTTGGCCTCTAAATAAGGTGCTTATGGAAAAATACGAGTTCAGTGAGCACGATGCAAAAGAGCTGGCTGACTTCCTTCTTCAGATACTTGATTTTGTTCCTGAAAAAAGGCTGACAGCAGTACAATGTCTTAACCATCCATGGATCAGCACAGGCCCTCGGCGACTCACCCCTTCTACGTCTCAAGAAAATGGTGACTCAGACAAGAAGAAAGAGAAGGATGAGAGGGAGGCGATGGAGGTCAGAGTGGGAAACATAGATATTCGTGGACAATCAAAACCAGTCAAAGATTCTCAATCTGTAGTAAACACTCCAAAACAGTCATAATTGATATAATCTGGTATTGTCTTTAATTTTGTGTTTTACCCTTTCCATCTTTCACAAATCTTTGTTAAACTGCAATTATCATTTTCCCTCTGTTAAAATGAGGAACACTTCTTTTTTAATTCTTTGAGATATCCAAGTTTGGCATGAGAATGTTGAACGAGGAAGAATATATTCCTAGCATGTAGGCATCTTTGTTCAACAACATTTAATCGTACAATCTAGGAGCATGCCTAAATGTTGCTTCTCCTTGTCCTCAGTGGATTGTGTTGATTATTTCTTTATTCAATGTTCATAATCTTCTTTTCGATGAGAACTGGATCGTTTTGAAAGCTTTTTTCCCCCCTTCTTGTTTGTGGTTGAATATATTTTTGAAATCGAACATCAGAGGTGGAGGTTCAATTTGTCAAGTAAGCTTACTTTGTTGTGGTTCACTTCATCTTGCCCGATATATGAGCCCCCAGCTTTCTACTTCTTCTTGATCTTCTAAGCTGTCTTATTTTACATCCGATGAACCAATTTGGAAAGACTGAAATTTTTGACGCAGATATGAAGTCATCTTCCTTCTTCTACCCCGTTCTTGGGATGCCTTCTCTTCTTCAATTCAACTTCTCTGTGAAAGTAAATAATAAAAATGGGGCGCTGGGTTTGGGCCATTTGGCAGATGTTCTCACCGCAAACGGCTCGCACACAGACTCCTAAATCCACCCGAGCCTTTTCTTCCACCTCTCCTCTCCAATCCTCGATCCTTCATCAATGGATTATATTTTTCTGTTTCATTGATTCGCTTAGTTTGCTATGGATCTAATTGTCTTAAATCTCCGTTTAGATCTAGCAAGGAATGGAAAGAAGTGATTGAAAAAGATTCATGTAAAGCCCGACTCAATATTACTGAGAAAAAGCTCTTTTTTGTTGTTGCATTTATTCACTCGGTGCATGCTCTTATGTTACTATTCAACTCTTATCCTTGTTCAATTGTCACTGCAGGAGCAAATAATAGATAAAGTCGCACTCTCTAGTGCATACCTTGTACTTGTGGTATTATGCCGCCCCTCCTCCTTCTTGGTGGTGAGTGGGTAAGAAGCTCCCTTCTGGCTGATTCTACTGGCAGAAACAAAAGATGAGAAGTCAATTTTGCATTCATTACAAGCTAAAATTTGCTCAAGCCTCAAGTCACATATAGACGTACTGCAGAGCATATTTATATATGAATATGTTCATCAGCTAGTGTTCAATTCAATCTCATCCTCTCGTATACAAGGAGCCACGAACTCACAACTGATATACGGCCATTGAATCTTTCTATTATGTTTGGAATTCAGTACTCAACGAGAATAGACTATATGATATACATGATTTTGGTATCATTTTTCCTCTAACATTGTCAATATCGATCTATAGTGCCATGGATTTCTGTGCAACACTGCATACTAAATACAGTATTTCTTATTGAACAAAAATATAACTGAGAATGGAGATTACAAAAGAATGTATACAATGCAGCCATTAAAGATCAGTCACGTGAACTCAAGATTTACATGGGCTAATCCATTCCAACTCCACTTTCTCCCATTCATCTTGGACTGAAGGTTCAACAAATGCCATCTTGTGTAACGATGAATTGTCTTCTATATTATTTTCAGAATGTGTTCGAGATTAGGGTTTTTTTCACAATTTTGATAATGGAGATGGAGAATAATCTGTAATTTTCATTTTTTTTAATGCTTTTTATCGAAGGCTTAATAACAATAACAATTGCAATTCACAAAATTGACCTAATTGGACAAAATATTTAACTTCGAATGAGTCAAATTGAAGAGAATGATTCGAGAAAACACGGTTGGAAAATAGCCGTCTCAGAACTTTTTCTTCACAAAATTAGCAGTCTTGAGGCAGCCTGGGCAGCACGTATTCAATGAAACAAATGAATCTTCCCAAACCGTAGTTCTCTCGCCCGTGCATTCACTCTTGGAACGTAGGCTGGTAGAACATTTTGAAGACCTCTATGACTTCAAGGTACCACATAGACTCCCTATCTGGAAATGGAGAAAGATCAACCATTTTGTGAACCTGAAATTTGGACATCATCAGCTTACACAAAAAATTATGACAGACGAACTCTACAAATTTATTCTTAATTTTGAGTTTTTGGTTTCAAGCTGAAGATGGTGACAAGTACATCAGCATTACCTTCTGCATCAATCTCATTCATGCGATTAAAGAGATAGTGATTGTAAATAAACAATGACTGTGCTATATATATATATATAATGGTTTACATACACATGATATGGTGATATATGATTAGGTTAAAATTTCTTTAACCAAATAAAAAATAAAAAATTTCCACTCTTTTTTGACACCTCGTCTGTATGTAACCTATTAAGTAATTTTATTATGTACAAGTAACATTATTCAAGAAACAATGTAGATCAAATAACAGAAATTTGCAACAACAATAAACGCATCTCATTTCTATATTTATATTATATAAGTAAGCTAATAACTATAAGTTCAAGTCCTACATCTAACTGAACAACGAAAACGGAAGATGTTAATTGCAATATCGTTGTAACAAGAAGTCACTTCTGGTTTAGGGCTAAACCATCACTTTGCATTTTAGTTGGTCACAACACTGCACGCCTCTCTCTTTCATGCAGTCTGATCATTAATAGAAGCACTCGTCAATCAAGCAGTACACTTCATGCAATCCATTAACAACCTATCACAGAACTTTCTTCCATCATTTTTTCCTAAATCCTATATTGTTTTGGTGCAGGGCTAAGAGCGTAATCCAAATATTTTCCATCCCTGTTAATGGGAAATTGGCCAGATATTTTCCTAGGACACGATGCCTCTGGCAAGTGGACCTATATCCTGCTATTTCTTGATCCCCATCCTCCACAACTATTCCTATTGACATCTACAAGGTTTCAACTTATGATCCGTCAAGATCCAGCAGTTTCACTGTAACCCGTCTGTTACCTTGTTTTTGTGGATTTCCTATTTATATTTGCTAGTATTTTTTCTATCCGGTAGCCAATAACCCCTTATTGAAATCCTCAACAAGTATGTCCTGACTGCCTCTTTGCTAATCTCAAGATTCCCAACAAGTCTTGTTATTTGGCACCATTCTCTGTTACATTCATAACACATCTAATTTCGTGGAAATGGAAGAGGGCCTTCTTCCTACTACCACTTCTACCAGATTAGAGGCTAATTGCTGTCAAACCCTATGGATGCTATCGTCCATAAGGAAGATCAATAGGTGGAAAGCCAAATTTACTTACACCAGAAGACACCTAATAAATTTGTTTTTCATTTGAGGTAACTTTATATGCAGGGAGAACTTGAGCTACTATGACTGGCTCATTACAATTTTGCGTTCCATTAAACATGTCTGGCAATAACCATTCACAAGGACACATTTTGAGATAATTGGTTCGCCAATGAATATTTCACTAGATATTCTATTTGAAGTATGCAAGTTCTGCACCTGCTTTTGCAACCAGAATTGAAGATGGGCTGTTAAATATGTTACTGATAACAGGTGATGGGACTGCAGGAAATGTATGTGTATACACAGCACCCAACTCATCATGATATGGATCTCTTTTTGGGAAACCATTCCAAATATTTATGGATCTCTTGCAAGTTGACATACCAGATATCTGGCTCTTTTGGAACAAACTCCAATCCTAAGAGCGAGACATAGATGCAGGTTGTTTGCAAGGCTAAACCATCTCATATCAGCATGGCATGAAATCCACCAGGAGAATTCATTGGCAGTGTTCAGTAATTCCGTTCTGGGGTATTCTTTCACCGTGTCACTTTCCATCTGTTCTATGGTTAGACCTAAGGATATATTGTTGAGCTGGGCTCACAGTGTAATATGCAGTCTACACCAATTGTGGCCTAATCGGTGTCTCCTTAATCCTTATGATACTTTTTCAAAGGCTAAAACTATCCATGCCTAGAGAGTAAGTTTACAACAGTTGTCTCTTTCATTGGCAAGAAAGGAACAGTTGAAGGTTTAGCAACGAGGGCGAGTTTCTAACACAAACAATCATTTTCACAATCCTCAAGCGCAACACTACTCTTTACTTCATATAAAGCATCTTAAATATTCACTTTACACCATTTATTTCAACCAAATTTGCATATTCATGTAGAAATTCCATGGTTTAAACTTTAAAGGACTGATATTTTACCTTGACCGAGGAGGTACCATCATTACCGATAGAATAAAATCCAACCACCATCACATACATCCCTACACACACAAACGCACACTAGAGAAATAAGTGATGAAATTTTAAGGAAAAAAAATAAAAGAAAAGAAAAACCAAGTGAAAAAATCCGACCCGTTTCCCAATTGCGATTACGGAAGTCTCCAGAGAGGAGTAGCTCAATAACACCAGTACCATCGTCTAAGTGGAAGCCTCCACCGCCGGAGTGGGAGGACGACGGTGTAGAGACTAAAACGCCCTGCAGTTCGGCTTCCAACAATGAATTCAATGAGAGAAAAAGGGGGGAAACAGTATACTCAGGAAATTATACATTCACATACACGTATACATTCATATATACCTGTAGCCATGCGCGTTGGAAAAGAATACCACCGAGGGTGAAAGCTTTCTGCGACGGCGCTTGGCGAGCGTTTTTCAGTTGATTACACAGCAATTTCAGCGCTCCTAAACTATAATCCATGATTTTTCTCCACTTTTCAATCACTATTTGGCTATAAATTCAAATTTCAACTTAAATTTACTGTTGGAATTGTTTCTCTTATCGATTCATATTGATTTTGACAAATTGCAGCTTCGTCACAAGAGAATCATCAATCATAAGAAGGGTGAAAAAAAATAATTAGGAGGGAAAAAGTATAATGGAAAATATAATGAGGAATTTGTAGAAAATGAGTGGGAATTTTCACTACGATCTTTGACCAGATTTAATTAAAAAAAAAAAATTGAATTTGATATTAAAAGTTCAAAAATATCCTCCTGCCACTTTCATTTACTCCACACGTGAAAAGAGAGGAAAAAAACGGAAAAAAAAAAATAAAAAAAAAATTGACTGAACCGACTGCAAACGACTGCTCGACGCCGACGAGGAAACATTGGTCAAAGAATAAAACCCTAAACCATTTATTGAAATCGAACAAGGTTAGTTGAAGAATATTGAGTTTCCTTTTGATTTTGTGAAAATGGCATGATATTTCAACGTTTTTGTGGATTATTGTTAATTATTTGGTTAGATGATTGAGTATATAGGATTAGATTATGTGGATTTGGCATTTTTTGAGTTTGGGATCGTCGAAAATGACGTTTTTCTGGCGATCCAGCGGCTGTAGACGTAGCGGACAGTCGGGTGAACCCGACTGTTTCGGGTCGGGTCGGGTCGAAAACAGTCATGTTAACAATCGGGTCTCCAACCAACTGTTTCGGGTCGGCATTTTTTAATTATGTTGGGCCGTCTGTTTTGGACATTGGGCCGTCTGTTTTGGGGTTGGGCCTACTGTTTCGGTCTCCTTTTTTTAAAATAAAAAAAAAACAGTCGGCCCAACTGTTCACTGTTTCGGTCCATTTTTCATAAAAAAATGTTTAATTAAAAAAAAATTATAATTATAATTTTAAAAAATTTGATAATTGATAATTTTACTAAAATTAATTTTTTTTTTTAAAAGAAATTATTAATGTTAAAAATGTACTAACTATAATTAAATAATAAATATTTTCTTTATTTAATTATAATATTTAGTTAATGTTAAAAATAAAATATTAAATAATATTTGTAATTAAATATAAAAAAATATTATTTTTAAATTTAAAAATTTGTAATTAAATATTAATTAAATAATATTTATACTGGTTAATTAATTTATTTATTAATTCAATAATATTAATATTCTCTTTATTTAATTATAATATTTACTTATTCTTTAAAAAATTTAATTATGTAGTACTAAATTGATAATTAACAAATAATAAATTAGTAATTATTTATAATTTGTTTGTAATTTCCTTATGAGTTTATTTTTTTGAATTTTTTTAAAAATTAATTAAAAATAAAAGATTAAATAATATTTGTAATTAAATACATAAATATTCTTTTGAAATTTAAAAATTTGTAATTAAATATTAATTCAATAATATTTATACTGGTTAATTAATTCATTTATTAATTCAATAATATTAATATTCTCTTTATTTAATTATAATATTTACTTATTCTTTAAAATTTTTAATTATATAATTAAATAAGTAGTACTAAATTGATAATTAACAAATAATAAATTAGTAATTATTTATAATTTTTTCGTAATTTTCTTATGAGTTTATTTTTTTAAATTAATGAAAAATAAAAGATTAAATAATATTTGTAATTAAATATATACATATTCTTTTGAAATTTAAAAATTTGTAATTAAATATTAATTCAATAATATTTATACTGGTTAATTAATTCATTTATTAATTCAATAAAAAAATATTTTCTTTATTTAATTATAATATTTACTTATTCTTTAAAATTTTTAATTATGTAATTAAATAAGTAGTACTAAATTGATAATTAACAAATAATAAATTAGTAATTATTTATAATTTGTTCGTAATTTTCTTATGAGTTTATTTTTTTAAATTAATGAAAAATAAAAGATTAAATAATATTTGTAATTAAATATATAAATATTCTTTTGAAATTTAAAAATTTGTAATTAAATATTAATTCAATAATATTTATACTGGTTAATTAATTCATTTATTAATTCAATAATATTAATATTCTTTAATTAATAGCCGATAATTTATTTATTCATTTAAATTAAGTTTGTTAAAAAAAATTAATTTTGTAATTAAATAAAAATTGTTTATTGAAATTGTAATTTCTTTTATACTTTATTTTTGAAATTGAAAATCTGCAAATACAAAGAATTGTAATTAATTATTAAACATGTTCTATATCTTTGTTGATAGTAGTTGTCATTTAGATTGCTTAATGTGATGTTATTATACGTTATTATATTATATCTTGCACAGTGTTGTGACATTGCTCATTTTGAATTTATGTAGGATGGAATATCATCTGGATGACGAGTTGAGGCGGATGGCGGGTAAAGCTACTTGGAATAGTAGTTTTGATGCTTTTTCGATAGTGGAGGGGCTGTTGGATGATCAGCACATAAAGATGCTGCGACAGTCTTTCATCTAGCCCCTACGTGAGTTGCGAGAGATACAGTTTTCGGGCCAGATGATCGATGCCTTATTATGTCGATTGCTGAGTCCTGTCGACGGCGATGCCCTCCACTTCGACCTCGGGGGCAATGTCTCCAGTTTCGGTCCTGCCGAGTTTACACTGATGACTGGGCTACAGCTGACCGGGGATGAGGTTGCTCGACGAAGCAACAGGTTGCTGGATGCCTACTTTCCGGGACAGGGGACGGTGTTGCAGCCACAGTTGATCGACGCAGTCAGGAGATGTGACCACATGCTAGATCGATTGAAGCTAGGGTTGGTCTACATTCTGGAGAACGTTCTGCGGTGTCACCATAAGAAGACTGCGATCGATCTCCTCCACTTAGAGATCGTTGATGACCTGGATGGCTTCAACAGCTATCCTTGGGGCCGGAGGTGTTACGATGACACCGTCCACGTCTTCACCCGATCGCACTCGAAGCCCAAGGGAGCAGTGCGTAAGTACGATGTATATGAATAGCCCCTAGCAGTGCAGGTACATATTTAACATACTAAGCGTTCTTGAAAAAAAAATTATGTTGTGTATAACATATTTGTATATGATGCAGATCTGGGCGTACGAGACCGTCCCCCTGCTGGGTAGCCGCTATGCAAAGCGACTGGAGACACGTTGTCCCCGGATGCATCATTGGCGATCATCCCGACAGGATGGCTGCCCATCTGGGAGACAGTTATCGGCTCTCCTCGATGATCCCACTGTGAGTATTGTAAATTTTTCATTTATATTTTATGCAATTTGAAATATCGATGCAGTATGTTGTAATAATTCAAACGTCAATATGTCAGCTGGAAGTAATAACAGAGTTGACGGCTTCGATGGAGGAGGGTCCAGGCGACCAGGCGATCGAGAGGGGGACGAACCGAGATAGGGTATGTGATTTGACCGATAAATTATGTATAAACATTTTCTATAAGATTGAAGTTAATAATTGTGTATGTTGACATTTTTGTAGGAGCGCGATCCAGTTGATCGATGATCACCTCCGCCCATGGTGTCACCTTCACGGAGAACGTCCCCAGCGCCCAGGTCGCCCCCTCCGCCCATTGTGTCACCTTCGTGGAGGGCGTCCCCGGCGCCCATGGCATGGTCGCCCCCTCCGCCCCGACAGTTCCCCCTTGGATCTCCTACACCCGGTCAGAGCCAGAACGATGATTTATTTGTCCGGTTGACTGTACTTATCACAGGAAAGGTCGGCGAGCTACGACGACAGTTGACCGGCCAGATTGCAGATTTGCGCCGAGAGTGGATGGATCAGGGTCGTGATCTGACCGGACAGATTGCTGAGTTGCGCCGAGAGTTGATGGATCAGGGTCGTGATCTGACTGGCAGAGTCGACTCTCTGTCACACGATGTGTATCTGCTGCGTGGCCACGTTGCAGATCTTCAGGAGGAGGTCGCGTCGCTTCGGTCGGTTGTTACATCTGGTGGAGTCAGAGAGGCTGACCAAGAGGGGGACGGAGGAGGAGGTTACCCACAATCTTGGGGAGATGCGGACCTCGCGGATTGGTTATTTTCGGAGGAGGGGAGGGAGGAGGCAGCCCCGACGGGGGAGGAGGGGAGGACAGAGGAGGTGGTGGAGGAGGTAGTTAAGGGGGGGGGAGAGGACGCCGGCAGTAACTGGGGGTAAGAAGCGTTCTGTTGACGTGGTTGAGCAGGCGGTTGGCAAGAGGCCTAGGATGCCGTCACAGTACATTGTTTCTCCCTACACGGCCGAGGCCAAGAGGATGACGTTTATTGATGGAGGCGTCCCGAACATGTTTAGGGAGGTGGATAGCGCCAAATGGAAGGCGTTCGAGACGGAGTGAAGACGGTGGAGGTCCGGGTAAGTATTGTATTCAATTGGTTAGTGAATTGCGAAATAATTACTCGTTACATATTGTTTAATTATGTTTTTGGTTGTATACATTCAGGGTTCCCCGCACGATCGCGGGAAAGGCGATCCAGAACGTCTACAGCTGGTTCCATGACGTCACCCAGTCTGGTACTTGGCTCGCCGACGATGTAAGTGAAGTTGTTATTTATTATATGTATATAATTTTACAATTAATTGATGAACTGATGTATGTACTTCTTAATGCAGCACATCGACCTTATTATGGATCTGCTGCGTGACCGAGCTGTGAGACTCCCGAAGTCCTTTTGCATCCCAGGCCGACTCATTATGAATATGGAGTTCTTTCAGGCCATTGGCATTGAGTATGAGTCGTTCAGGCATCGGAGTGGCGACTACGTAGTGCCGGATTATTTGGCCGATTGGATTTTCGGGTTGTCACCGAAGGTCGGGGGGAGGCCATGGACTGGTTGTACATATATGTACATTCCAGTCTGTGCGAACCATCACTACATTGCACTGGAGATCGTCTTGACCGAGTCGAAGGTATATGTGTATGACCCCGATCACTCGTGCTTGACACAGATGCAACTCGAGCAGATTTGCGAGCCGGTGGCTGTGATCGTTCCCCGGATGGCTAGACTAGTGGATATTTGCGTGGAGGACAGACTAGCCATCGTGCGGGACACGACTACGGCGAGACAGACCATATCGTAAGTATTTGTTATTTTTTTAAACTTTAAGACTTTCTTCTTATGTTTATTTATTATTACTAACCAGTTATTGTTTAATTGCAGCGGTGATTGCGGCATATACGTGATCAAGTATATAGAGTTTTTGAGTATAGCTCAGAAGGTTGATTCTATCAACCAGTCATGGATTCAGAACTGGAGAAATAAGTTAGCAGCGGATTTATGAGAATTTAACTGCGACCCGTAAATTTTTTTATTTTTTTATTCTTTGTAATTTTGTAGTTAGTGTTTAATTAAAAATTTTGTTATTTATGTACATTGTAATCATTTGTAATTTTGCATTTTTATGTTACTAATGTAATTTGAAATTCTTTATATAATTAAATTTTTTTCGATTGTAATTTAAAATTTAACTTGGTATAAAAAAATTAACAATTACACCTTATAAATAAAAATTTATTTAGTTATTTAAATATATTAACAATTACACCTTATAAATAATTAAATATAAATTAAAGAATATAAATCTTTTGTAATTAATATTTACTTACTGATTTTTAATTAATATTACCATAGAATATATTATTTAACGAACATCGAAAATAATAATTTTAAATTTGATGATGACTAAAATTAAATATTGAATTTTTAATAACATAAATATTAAAAATATTATTCATTTCGTACATCCGCTTACATGTCACTTAGGAGAACATGACTGTTACAATTTTGACGGCTCTGCACCTGCCACACCTACGCGGTTGATGAAACTCTCCGATAGATGGTATTCTAGACGTACGTGGACGTCCTGGACCACGCGATTGAACTTCTGGTGGTGAAACAATATTAAGGTAGCTAATGTTGTCGGGAACTTCCCACTCAGCTTCATTATGTAGAGGAAATATAGTCTCTGCATACGCTGCTCTCCAAGAATCAGCCGTGTAATAACAGAGCATAATGTTCTCGCTGCAAAGCCTCGATATATAGCCACCGCGACTGCGTGCTGACATGGAAAACTCTCCAACTGAAATCGATTACAAGTGCATGTGTTATCACTCAAGTCAACCATGTATGCTGTAGTACGTGTACATTTCAAAAAGAATCGCGACTCATCTAGTGGTTCCACATTAAATTTTCTCGCAACACCTGCAGCTTTACAAAGTTTCTCCTCTTGAGCTGGCGCTAGCATGGTCGAACAATTACGTGATTCTGCACGCCGATCGTGAAACCACTGCTGCAGCTTGTTACGAATGTTCTCAATCATTGCGAGGATGGGTAACTTTCGATCCTTCTTAAATAACGCATTTAGAGACTCCGCATTATTCGACGTCATCATGTTGTACCGACGGCCTGGAAAGTGTGAGCGAGCCCAATGTTCGATCCCAATTTTTGTCAGATACTCCCAAGCCTGGAATGATTTACTTCCTATTTCTTCCATGAACCTGTTATATTCTTCAACACTGTATGCTTCGACCGCTCCACTAAATAATTTCCCGATGCCTTTGCCCCAAAACCTAGTCTTCAGGTTGCCTTGTATATGGTACATGTAATAACCATGATGTGCCTCAGGAAAAACTTCAGCAATACCATTTATCAAATACTGTCCCCGATCAGTTACAAATGCAAGGTCCTCGACTTCCCCGATTACTTCCCTCAGCTTTGTGAAGAACCAACGCATAGACTGATCATTCTCACTATCGACTATGCCGAATGCAAGAGGGTGAATTTGGATATTGGCATCCTGGCATGTAGCAATAATCAACTTGCCTTCGTATTTAGATTTCAGAGTTGTACCATCGACTAGAATTATGGGTCGCATGGCATTTCGAAATCCCCGAATGGACTGTCCAAGAGCCATGAAGAAAAATTTGAAGCAATTATCGCCCTCCGTCTCGATAAAATATGCCGATCCAGGATTAGTTTTCTCCATGTTGTGGCAGTACCTGCCCAATTTAGCATAGCTCTCCTCCGCTGATCCCATTAAATCCTGAAATGCGCATTCTTTGGCCTTCCAGGCCTTCTGGTAGCTCAAGATCACTCCATGATCTCGACGATAGTCGTTAATGATGTTCGAAGGCCTGTAGATTGTCCGTGGGTCCTCATACCTGTGCATTATCTGTCGACCAATCAATCAAGCACGGGCTTGTCAGTGATCACTTCGACCAATTCCCACTTCACAAGTATGTTCCCGTGTATACTTGCGAACTACAAAGCATGCGTTCGTGTCCATCTTCGCCGCTCGCAAACGCCAATTGCAATTGTCATCGACGTATGCGATCGACAACAACGACTGCGATGATTTTTTCACTTTGAACTCAAAATTGTATTTTATTGCAAGTAGGTGTAGAGATTCTTGCAAATCTTTCTTTGTTTGAAACAGTTGTCCGACAGCCAAATCATCTTCATCGGGAACCACGCGCGAAGAGTTAGAGGACGGTCCACTCATTCCAACTGTTGAAGTCCCACCCTGCTCATGTCTCTGACGAGAAGCAAATAAATCCTCATTTGTAAATTCATTTTGATTTTCGTTGTCCTCAACTACAGATGGAATTCTGTGCGTAACGACGATATCACGTTGAGGAGCATCTGTTTCTGGAATAACCACATTATCATCACGAGCTATCTCCACAGTAGCCCAAAAATCATTACCATTGTGATCCCCTCCATTCAAATTATCTTCGACGACATCCTTCATCACTAAAGTCACGCAAAGAGGAGTCGTCTCCTTTTGGTTCAGAAGGAATAAATAATTTACTTCAGCATCAGAATAAATCCTTATAGGTGCCATGACAATTGCTTCGTGCTAGATGAATATAAATTTCAATTTCATATCGTACTAAGAGGTATCAACATTCAATTTGTTCTGTAAATCACTATACAATTCTTCATATGATGTACTTGATGATAAGGCAATCGCGATAGTACGTATTTCGCTCATATATTTCCATATCCATTGATTTCTTTCATCTCGTTCGAAATCACCAAAGTAATAGACCGGGACTACATTCATATCTGTATGACGAAATAGAATTTACATTTAATCATAGGAAAAAAAATCAGTGGAATTAAAAAAAAAATGAAAACAGCCGGCTTCTTTGGAAATAGCCGATTGTTCCGGCCAGCTGTTTCCAAAGAAGCCGGCTGTTTCGGTCGGCTGTTTAAACAGTTGGCCGAAACAGCCGGCTGTCTATCTCGTCTATCCCAATTTCTATCAAATCCATTTTGTCAGATGAATTTTTTTTCTTCATGCTTAAAAAAATTATAGATCTGTTAACAATTTAATCTACTAACACATTATACATTATAATAAATTTTATCAAAAAAAACGTATACTAATTTCTGAAAGATACAGATGAATTTTTTTCTTCTTCATGCTTAAAAAATTTATAGATCTATTAACAATTTAATCTACTAACACATTATACATCATAATAAATTTTATCGATAAAAACGTATACTAATTTGATGAAAACGAAATTAAATATGCGTAAAATGTACTTACTGAAATTATAGTGATTGATATAAAAAAATTCCGGCCTTCAGCGTTCATCGATTTCCCAGATTTTATTGTTGAGGTTGATAAAAGTTGAGAGAATTTTTTATCTGTGTTGGAATGAACAGATAAGAAAAAGCAAACAAGTTTGAAAATTTACGTAGTGTTTGATTTTTATTTGTGAAATAAAGGGCATTATTGTCTTTGAACAAATCAATATTTAGTAATTGTTTTATATATTTAAGGTCTTTTTTGTCTTTTTACGTCCTGGAGATCATTGTGGAAAATTTCATGTTTTTTAAAGTCAAAGTGGAATTTGAATGGTTTGACTGGGTCAAACTTAAAAGAACCCCAAATATAATGGGAATTTATTGCAAAGTCCCTAATCTGTTATAACATTATATAAATGGTCCTACGTTTTATTTCTTGGCATGAACATCCCCAAACTAAGTATTTTGATACGAAATTGTTCCTTTTGTAGCAGAAAGATTAATGTGGATGCAGGATGTGCGCTTAATTTTAATTAGAAAAAAATTGCATCTAGTTCCCTAACCTTTATAAAAAGTACGAATAGGTCCTCAACCTTTATTTATAATATTCAACTTAGTGTACTAAATATATCATTATAGACTTGTCAATTAAATTTTCCAGAATGAAAAAAAAAGTTAAGTTATCCTTCTTCAAATGTATGTAATTGCTATGTGAAGTGAAAAACTTGAATAATAATAACCAAATTAATTGGGAGAAAGTTGTGCCATTCGTCCCCAACCTATAGTCATTGTAACATTTTCATCCTTAATTTATTATTATTATTATTATTATTATTATCTTGAAGCTGTCAGTCCCCAGTTTATGGAGAAAGATTCCGTCCATTTTCTCCAATAACGCAATATAAAAATGAAGATATTTCTTAGAACTCTCATATTCAATAAGAAATATCTTAGTACTCTCATATTCAATAAATTAAAAATGAAGACAATCGTCATAAGATTAATACCGCAAAAGTACAAGGTTAATCACAATCGACATCACATTGTTACAACAAGTCACTCACGACGACAAAGAAGCAAATGTAGAATTCAAAACGAACCCTTTAAAGATTTACATCAAAAGCAAATTCAATTGACCCGAAAATTAAATGTCTAAAAAATTAGGAGATGAGGGAAATGCCAGCAGCAAGCAAGTCATCAGAAATAATTTTATTTGCAGCCTCCGAAGGATGAAATCCATCCCAAAACACATATTCTGATGCATTTTTGCATGTTCCAGGGGACTTTGCATTGCATAGTATAGATGTCTCCACCAATCCTGTGCCACAACAAGCCTTTCTTGATTCAAAAAAGCCTGCATTTATATTGTAAGTTTCATTATATGCCACGAATATGGACACGACACAATACAGACAGACGTATTGTTGTCATGTTCGGCATAGTTTTGTTAGATTATAAATTGTGGGTCTTACAAAATCTGTGTAACAGTTGTGGGTCTCTCATAATATATGGATAAAAATAGAGTTTGATCAACTTATAAGCAATTATAAGCTTTGTCAAACATGCCCTTTTTAAATTTTTTATATTAATGGAATGTTCGAATGTTACATATAGAAAAATAGGACATGGCATGTGACTTGTCGGACCCATATCATGGAATGTTCAAGAAACATCAGTGTATGTCATGGTATGATACATGCTGAACATGAATACATTGACATAGTAAGAATGTTCGTGCATCATAGTCCATAGATTACATATAGTACTAAATTATATTTTTTTATTTTGAGTGAAGGAATAGAAAGTTTACCATTGTCACTAGGCTTTGTAACCAGGTCATAAAGAGGCTGGTAGATATCCAAAAGAACAAGATTAAGACCAGAAAGTTTGCTTTGTAAATTCTGGGATGTTGCATTGAGTTTATTGTTGAATGAAATTGCTGCTTTGTTTACTTTTTGTACACATTCATTGCTGTCCTCTCCAAATATTGTAATCACTGCTGGTACACATCCAAGTGGTGGCAATGTTGTCACTCCAATCTTCCTTGCTCCCAACTTGTACAATTCCTGTCAAAGAAAAAAAAAAAAAGGTTTTCTCGTTATACCGCGAACTTATTAGGTCCCCGTTTGGTCCCAAATTTTTATAACTCATTTTTTCAAACTTATTTTCAACCACACATTAACGAGATCCACAACTTTTATCAACTTTTCAACTACATATTCATCCTTTTTTTTATTAAAATCTACTAAAAATCTGATTTTTAACCGAACCAAACAGGGGCTAGGTGTACTTTGGGTCGGAGGGTATATTACTCATTCTATACATGTATTAGCTCCTAATAATATTCCTATATATGTACATGACATTTTAGGGGGTGTAGTTTTTTGGTGAAACGATCTACACAAACTTAGTATGAATTCACCATGTATTAGCAAGTGGATATAGCTCTCATAATGAGAACGAACCAATATAAATTTGTGTGCATGTTTCTCATTTGGTTTCGCTTGATATTGCTATAGTAATTAAAATTAGGGCTTAATCCGTAGCCGTCCATTCAACTTGCATTTAAGCTCACTAGCAGTAGCGGAGCTAGAATTCAACAATACGGGGCGAAAATGTGAAAAGGGGCAAAATATATATTTATTTTGTATATGTTAAAAAAAATTATAAACTTGTGTCGGGACATATAGGCCAACTATCAGTTTCTTTGGGGCATAGGCCTCCTTAGACTGAAGCTTATCCTCGATCGTCTCATGGTCGACCTTGAACCCTATTATTTTGAGGTCCTATCTAAGTTCGTTTGTAGATGTTACCTGTATGAATTTTGTGTAGGATTTCAGGAGAATATCTGAGAACTGATCAGTTGTGTAGAGCTTGTAGAGAAGAGGATTAATGTAGTAATTCTGAACAAAATCACTGCTCCCATCACTGATTAGGTATACTGAACCAGAAATTATTGATGAAGCATTGGATTTCCCTGCTATTCCCACCAGTTTCTTCTGATAATCCTTGTAGAATTCTAGTTGCTTGCTCAATGGAATTGTATTCTACAAGGGCAAAATCCCGTTTTAGAGTATCGAAGATAAAGATATAAAAGTACGTACTTACATCTCTAACAACTTATGGCATGAATGCCACTAAAGATTCAGATATGATTGAACCGTATTAAATGGGAAAAAAGAGGTAAAATCTTGTTCATTATTTTAATTAGTCATGTCCAATACTGCATACTCGACATGCACTTAATCGAGCCTGCAAGCGAGGGGACAAATCCTCTAGCAATTTAAGGTTTAAAACAAGGTGGTTTAACATAAAAGAGAGTCTAAATCAGTGTTATACTAAAAAGACTTTAATGATGCACTTAGCATTGTTCTTACATAGATTTTTGCTGTTTCATCATAATAACCAGAGGACGCAGAAGCAAAGTTGGCTCCAATAAGCAGGTTTTTTCCTGTAGCATTCTTGCTGAGATAAGCTGGTGGATATGAAGTAAATCCAAGGTTTTCAGCTGCATGTGAAGAAAATCAGTTAACTTTAAAGGTCAAATTTGATCATAATCGACTTATCCACGTGTTGAAGAAGTAATTTAAATAAATAAATTTCTCCCCTCTCAAACAACTTATATTATAGACGAGGTGGATTGATCGAGAAGTGAGACAAGTTTAGTACCAGTGAAGTCTGAAGCAAGTTTTCCATTACAAAATCTCCCAGTTGGCTTGTGATTGACAAAGTCTCTTCCATAAGGTGGGAAATTTGCTTTGACAATTGTTTCAAGATTGTTGTTATTTCCCACATCAACAACTGAGTCTCCAAATATGAAGAGTGCAGGAACTAGAGGCTGTGAATTTATCGTGCCGAGACGACATAAAATGACAATAAAAATGGGAAAGAAACTTGAAATTTTCATGGTTTAAGGTACTAGGATTTCTTACTTAGTATTGATACTAGAATGACAAAGAGAATATGAAGATTTTCTTATTAGAAGAACAATTTATAGTGTGGTTAATGGCCTAATAGGTTGAAATGGCTACATCTTATGATCTTCTGGCATTTTCAAATGTATATAATTATAACTAAAGAGAATATTTTTTTTAAAAAAATGTTTAGTGAATTCCATAAAAAGGAAGGAAAAAAAGAAGATTTCTTGGGATGAATTTATTATTTATGTAACATTCTACCAATTTTGTTAATTTAATGTGTGGAAGGTGCACTGATTATCTTTAAAATTTCCCAGTTTCTTTTAGGGTCTTTGGTATCAATAATATTACACTTTTCTTTTTTTCTTTTTACCTTTTAAGTAGGTTGTTGATTGCTCGGAGCGATAATTGTATTGAATTTGGTACCTAGTAATGAACAAAAGTAGACACGATAATGAATAAAAATTTTAACTACTTTTTTCTTCTTTAATATTGTCTAATAGTACATACCAAACATGAATTTATATCATGATTTCAAGCGGATCAATGAACTATATAAATCATCCATATATAGTTTCTCTAACTTTTAGCATAGTCAATGACCAGAATTTTTTATTTTTTTATTTTTTTTTTTTAAACATTGCCATGATTTAAAGAAAACCTTAATAAAAAAATTTATCTTGTGACAATTTTTCGATTTGACCATGTTAATTTATTCATAAATTGGGATATATTGTGGTAAAAGCTACGAGCACCCAAAAGAATTGGCATTGGTTCCACCTAAATTCGACTGGCTTGTCTTGCTAAACTTTTACTTATAGCTGTACTGGCTTGTAATTCACATTCCTTCATGTAAACAAAATTCAGAAGACTTAACTCCAATTCTACAATATGCACTCAAATTTATTTATTTTTGCATTTACGACATATTTAATGGAGAGTATTGATAGATATAATTACGTTAAAATCTTAGTCGTCATATAGTCAATCATGTTTAGCACACAGTAGTGAATATACATTAAAGGATACAAATCTTGAATTTAAAGCTTTAGATACAAAAGCGGTTTGGCCGGACCGGACCGTTAGGCCCAGACTGATAACAGAGCTGGGCTAGTTTGGGCCTAGTATCGGGCCATCCCCATTTTAGCTACCAACCCAATAACGGAACTTTTTAGTTACATTGTTCGATTATATATTTAATTTAACATAACAAACATAACACAATAATTCAGCTTTAGTCCTGCTCCGAACGCAGTAACCATGACATTCTAGTGTGTGGATTTTAGAGAGAACTAATATGTAATAGCATATTTACGTTTCCGAGCCTCTTATCCTTTGTCCCGTCACATCTAGTCCTATCTAGTTCAACATTCCAAACATGCACAAGAGAAACAAACAACTATACAGGGCAATAGCACTTCCACAGCATGTCAACTAGAATTATGCAGAAAAAAGCTGGGGAAAAAAATCTACTTATTTGATTACAAGATTTGAGGACAACAAAATTTTCAATCACAAACTTCCATTCAATGCCTTCAAACATCCCCATTAGCCATAAATAGATCAAACTTTTTTTTTTTTTTTTTTCAATAACACGTCTCTCTGTCGCTACTTCCTGCACTGGACTGGTACTTATCAAGATTTCTCAGCCTCTTTCTTCGTTTTTAGTTCTCAACTCGTCTTTGCTCTAATTTTTCCGCAAAACCTTGTGTTAAGGCATTTAAACTCTCAAACAAAAGTTCTTGATCTTCAGTCAAAGTCGAATATTTATTTTCTTGGACATTTTCATGATATCCGAATATATTCTATCTCGTCCCAACTCTGAACCTGAGGCTCCAGCAGCTACTCGCAGAACGTCCTCGATCAAGGCAACATTTCCCAATATATCAACATGTGCACCACTCTCTGAACCCCTCCCCTCGAGCAAATTTGCTGGTGCTTTGTGCTTGTACTCTCTTATGTATGTAGAAATTCCAGAAGGATTAAACCGTGTTTTGCCTCTCCACCCTTTGGCACACATGAAACCGGCACTCAAGACCGGGACGCTCTCATCACCGTCCACAAAGAATACGCCGCCCTTTAAGCAGCCATTGTCACTTCCGTCTGCAGAGCTATCGATTTGGAAAGGGATGCTATTGCACATGCCTGAGGATGATTGTTTGTACACATACGATCTTTCGGTGGGAATACCGACTCCATATGAACAGTAAATCTCCATGTCCGGAGCGTCTGGCAACCTGAAAACAGAGATACATTAACTTTTACTCAGTACTTTGAGAAGCGAGGAGTCGGAAGTGAAGGTAAACTATGAATAACAGAATTTTCGAATTTATCATAAACTATGTATATTTATACTCTATATCAGCCACACAGATGAAGATTTCTATTGATGCAATACAAAGAATAATCTACAGGTGAACTTCAAGGGGCTAACTGCTAAAGTGCATATCGATTGAAAGCCAAACACTTGATGGTATTGGTATTGAACAAAGATGAAACAGATAATAAATGCATTACATAATATTTATTCTTACTTGGTTTCAAGTGGATTTGACCAGTATTTGTAATGGTTATACTTTGGATCGTCAAGGTTCTCGGCTATCCCATGTGAGAAGTGCGCTTCGGCCCTCTTCATCATCTTCGGAGCAATAACGCGTAGAAGATCTAACAGGCCTTTCATGGTATATGCTTTGTTTTCAGTGATTCTCTGGATGTTTCCCCGGCTCATCTCATCATATTCCGTCCATACACCACTACATGCTGCTGCTGCATTGGAATTTGAAGAGCTATTATGGCTCATAACCTGTTTCTATGTCCATTTGAACAATGAAATGATTAGGATATTATTTTCTATGGTGGACTATTATTTTGTTGAAATCTTGTGAGGAAAAACTATTTTGATGTCAAATGCATGCATATTCTAAAATCAGAAGTTTTAACCTGTTTGAAGATCACTAGATCAGGGAAAGCAATTCTTTTTATGAATTATGTAGCTCTGAGATCTTATTGGAAAATAGTAACACTTATTTAAACATAAAACGATATGGGAATAGATATGGGAATAGTTATACCTTGGACGCAAGAGTCAGGAGTTGAGAAGAAGGTAAATCCGATACTATTTTCCCGAATGAGATAATCCTTCCGTATTTAGTTGGCTCTTGTACTTGGAAAAGCCTCCGACTGTCACTGTTATTGCTATTGTTGTCAAAATCTTGCTGATACTTTTTCTCTGCTGAATTACATACATGATGTTCTTCCGGGGACCAATCCAAGTTACCCCATATCGTCTCTCCTCCTTTAGGTATCAAGGAAATGACAGAATCCCACGTTCGAGATACACGCATGACATGATGTAGAGTTTGAAGGCCGAGAATTACGGAATCCAGAAGACGGGGAGCCATCGCTCTGCAATAACAAATGCAGAAGAAATCATGGGCACGAGCACGATGAAAATAAAAATGACAAGATAATACTTAGTTGGATGTGGTTTAATTTGAATGCAAATATACAAAGAAACCAACCTGATAAAAGCAACATCTTTGCTCTCGGCCGACAATAAGTTACCAACAGCTTTTGGAACACCGAGAAACGCTGGACCGATATTCATGATTGATTTTATGTGCTTGGCACACCAGCCTGGGCCGCCACCTCCTCCAATAGGTGGAGGTGCTTCAACCCATTTAAGGAAATGGAGAAAATAGATAACCCCCATGGAATGAGGCACCACCACCACTTTCTTATTGCCATTCGTTACATACAGAAGCTCGATTTTACTCTTTAATCTGCTAAGAGTTTGGTCCCGGACCTGCACATTCCAAATTGTGAATATAATAGAGAAATATCGGCTCAATTGAAGACGTTTACACATTACTACTAGCTAATTCTTTAGACTGATTAAAGGAAAAATCAGAGAGAACACGGTGCTTGACTGGACAGTACAATGAACAGCAGTTTAGTTTCTAAGCATACATTCTCGAACAATTACAAGACTTAACATTCCACTTTCATGAGACACCAAAGTGAGGAAATAAGTAGAATATGCAGGAAGTTAAGGCTTGGCTATAGTTGCATTCAATCAATTACTGCAAAAGAATCTTCCACCAATCAAGATTATAGTAATGATTGGTAATAAATGCTCATATTTTCATGAATCCTAGCATTAAATAACTAAAATTTGGCCCCACCTGCTAATCTGCAGAGGACACATGGTCACATTTAATATTTAATATACAAAACCAGCTTGAGTTAATACTTCATTGGAAATAAGGTAATAAGATATGATCGATCAAAGGCAAAAAAATGTATATTCTCTGTTTGCAAAATTTACCTCTGTATTCTGAAAGGATAGCCTCCAATCATACGCAGCCATGTACATATTCTTGCCCTCATAACCAATGCGGGCTAAATTTTCGATAAGAATAGCCCAAACAAAATATCCCGGAGCAAAATAATCAGCCGCAACTAGTCCCGGAACCGCTCGAACCCGAATGCCTGGTGGATCGAGCCCTGTCTCATTGTCCAAAGATAGATGCTCCAACCAACAAAAAGGCCTAAATTCCATTAAAATTATCAGTCGGGTGCCACAATCTCAATACAGATTTAGCCTAACTGTTAGGGAGGATACAAACTTATTTATTTAAATTATCGTCAACATGTCCCACACACAAACTGATTTTCTCATGAGAGTCGTGCACGTGACGGTGTAACTTAAACTCAGGTCTTTTTTTTTTTTTTTTTTTTTTTTTTTTTTGATGACCCAGGAACCCGCAGCCGCTACTGGCAGAGCCCCGACCACTCATAGAGCGGAGGCCCGACCACCAGTGCGCACTGGATAAACCTGGGGGCTGGCACAATACCCGCAAACCATACCAGCCAGGTAAATCACCTCAAATGAGGCAACGGATGCCTCAGGAGGGGATTGAACCCTTGTTGAGAGCTACTTGGTTTCCCAAGCGTACCCTTTTGACCAACTCGGCCACACCCCTTTGGCAAAACTCAGGTCTTTTACTAGCACGATACCTTGTCAAACCAGGACATACTTATTTATTTAAATTGTGTTTTAACTTGAGCACATAACAAAATGAAAATGTACAAACTACCTCCTGAATATTTCAGTAAAGCTACCTCCCCAAAGCCGCCTGCGAAAAAGGCCCTCGGAACACGGTCTGCCCTCCCAGAGCTCAAGTCCTCCGGTGACAATGCCGGGCACCATCACGACCGGGTGGAGAGCTGTCAATCCTTCACGCTTGAGCCTCGTCCCGGGGGGTTCGGGCACATTAAGTCCAGGCAAATTTGCAGGCAAACAATGGAACAGGAACAAGAGCAGCCACCAAATAGTGCAAATGTAACCAATTGCCCAACAACAGGAATCTACGCATCTCCATTCCTTATTAGGCCGACTTTTTCTCTTCTTCACTTCTGATAAACCCTTATCCTTCTTCTCAATTTTGGGGATTTCAAACGATTTCTTCTCATCCTCTAACTTAATTTGTGCCTTTTTTTCATATAATTCACCACACTTCACAGGCTCTAGAACACACAGCTTTCGAAATCGAAGAATTGAACCCATTGCATAAAAAATTACAAGAATTTATAGAATATGAACAAGAGCCATGATCTTCAAAATCCCAATTGAGAAAAAGAGGGTGCCCAAGTGGAATTGAATTGCGAGTATCCAAATAATTAATGAAGAAAATAGGGCTGGTGATGGTGATGGTGGTGGTGGTGGTGGCAGGTGTAGGGTGGCGCAAACCACGTGGTGGAGGAGGAGATATGGAGGTGTCTATAGGTGCATAAGAAAACAACACATTATACTAGTAGATTGAGTGGAAAACAAGAAGAAAAAACGAAAATTCGGCATATTAATCTCTTCATCAAGAAAATTTTTTTTTTTTTCCAATAAAATTATTCCAACTTGCGGCGTTATATGATGATGAAACCAAAGAGCACCACACTCGCAGTATTTAGGACACTTGTATTTGCATGCAAAAGCCTTCTCCAGCTGTCACCACACCATTTTGTTTGTTCTGTTTTGCCTTTTTCTCATCTCTCTCACGTGGAAATCTTTCTCTAAATATACATATATCTTCCCCGGGGTTACTTTTACTGGTTTACATTTAGAGGGAAAAGTCTCGAGGTATGGAGGTGGGAATTACAGTAGAGAGGGAGAGGGGAAAAAACAGTAAAGAGGGTATATGCGTGAGAGAGAAACAGAAATTCCAAATTAACACCCCCAATCATGGGAAAAATTGCACACAATACGAAAAACACAGATACCCAAATCGTGCCTGCTGTTTTGTGATTTCCAATTGGGAATTTTCAGTGAGACAAACAAGATTTTTGGACTATTTCTTTTTATAATACATACATGTGTAAGTAATGGCAATGCATTATTTGTCGGCAGGGGCACAGCGTTTAAGGAGATGGGAATGGGATGATGACATTCTTGCTTTTAGCTCGACCGATTCTGCTACTGCCGAATCCGTTAACAAGTTAGGGTAGAGTTCTTTAATCTTCAACTAGTGCAGTTGGGTTCTCCGTCTAATTATATTTTCACGTTGTGAAATGAAAATTACCATTGAAATTAACTTTCAAGTGATTTAAAGTTTAAATTTATTGTTAATAAACTGAATGTAAAACTATAGCGAATTGAAAATGAACACTTCAATTTTGACGGCGATTAATTTTTATAGTTATTAAGGACAATTATATGTCGTGAAATAACTCATTCTCCGTTATGTCCATAAAAAGAAGCAAAATCTAATTTCAGTGAGTAATGTTATAGGTATAAGTTGGAAATGATCCTCATGTAAGACGGCATTAAATTTCAGTTTGTACAGATAGCATTGTCGAATTTGAAAAACTTGAGAAACCACATTGCTTCGTGGTTGAAACTACATTGAATCATGCTACAGGAACATCATGGGTGATTGCACACTCGCATGCGGGTAGAGTATCATTTTCCAACTGCATTAAATTCGAAGGATACGAGAATGCCTATCCAACTCCATAATTGTACCTTTGTGATGTCAATTTTGGACAAAATTTTGGGAGATAAGCGTGACAGTTTTCTTTGTGCGGACAAGATAATACCGAAAAGCAATTGTATATGAAATACGGTTAATCCATCATGCAGAAAAATAATAAACTTTGTCAATTGCAGAGCCTATCTATTTATTAAATCTCGACTTTAACACGCAGACCGAATTCATCAAAGACTGATACAAACAGAAATTTTAGAAAGGGTGGCAACAAGAACCTAGTTTCCTTTTTAATTTTTAATTTACAAAACACTGAAAATGTGGTCGACCTGCTTTTTCTGAAAATGTGTTTTTGAAAATAAGATTTTAGAGTTAATTGTGTCAATGGTCACTCAACTTATGTCTATGTTTTTTATTGCTCATTGAAATTTAAGATGTCTAATTTTGTTACTAAATTTATCCAAGTATTGGACGTTTCTCATTGCTTTAACATTTTAAATGGAATTGGTGACGTGGCTAATGAAATGCATGTGACGGTTTAACAGTTAAAAATAGTCAAAATTAAAAAAGAATAATTGTAGCTGTGATCTCAAACATTTTTTTTGTGCAAATTATATTCAAAAAATTTGTGTGCCACCCACAATCCCAGACATTTAAAATTGTATTTTATTTAATGATCGTCATCATTTTTTTAAAAAGGCTTATAAAAAATATTGATCCATTGAACGAAGGTTTTGAAGAAAATAGCATTTGGTTATTGGAGATATTGGGATGGGAGAGGGTGGGAGGTGGGTAAGGTAGGTTGTAGGTATTTTGAGATATATAGGATGTTAGTAAACGAATTTTTACGGTTAGATTGATTTAAATAAAAAAAATTATATTCACATCACAACAACCAACAATTGCCAACAAGACAAGTGACATATCGCCTCATTCCCTTGCCATCCATTTTGCCACAAAGGGAAAATCATCAAGCACTTATTTGACAGCTATTAAAATCAAATTTTTAGTAAATTTTGATAAAAATTAATTAAATAAACAGTTGAAAAGTTATGCATCTCGTGAAATGTGTGATTAAAGAGTTATGTTATTTGTACATCAAAAGTTGTACACTTTTGACATCATACAAGTTGGTATGATCTGATTGGTGGAAAATTTGTCAATTTTTTTAAATTGTTCGATAGCATGTTGTCACGTGGCACAATGTAAAAAATGATATACATGTAACATGATTGTGATAGGATCCAATCAACCTCATGCGTGCTAGAAGGACCTAGAAGAAGAATAACCTGTGAGTGGGTGAAAAACTAGTCTGTTAGAGTATCTCCAAGAGACTCTTTAAAAGTGAAATGCTCTCTATTTTAAAGAATCATCTTTAAAATTTTACTCCAAAAGACTCTTCAATTTAACTTTTTAAAATAGAGAGTGAGTTTGGCTCTCCGAAACCCACCTCTATAATTTAATGTTTCAAATATTCTAACTTCCAATGTATATTTTATTGACTTAATTAAATAAAGTGATATAATTATTGAAGGGGAGATAGTAAAAATAAAAGAATAAAAAAAACAATAAATACATATTGGGAATGGTAAAATTAAATGTTAAAAATAAAGAGGCTATGGGAGTATTTTAAAATTTTTGCTCTTTAAATTTATAGATACTTTTTAAATTGTAGAATATGCTCTTTAAAAATAAAGAGCATTTTAAAGATGCTCTTAGAAAGTAAAAATGGGAGGGAAAACAGTTACAAATAGCTTATAAATAAAGAAAGGGAAGAAAGGATTGGGAGGCAAAAAAAAAAAAATAGTGTGAAAACCATATAGTAGGGAGTACAGCCCTCTTGAAAGGCTGATTGTATTCCTGTTCGGTTTTCTGTAATTCAGTTTCAATCAATACATATCATAATTTATGTTCCTATCTTGTGTTTTCATTAATCATAGGTTGATTTTACCATTAACCTGGGGTGGAACCTATCAGATTGATGAATAAAAGTTAAAATTAATTGTTGACTTTGATTTAAATTAAAATCTAAATTTTAATTTTCACCAAGGCTAACTTTCATTTAATTTTAGAGTGGTCACTTAATTTGTTCGAGCCTCATTTTCTTGGGTGAAATTGATTTCCAAATAGAGATTTTGAAAAAAAAAAAAAAAAAATGTATAGTTAAAAAATGAAGAAAAATTTGGATGCATATAAAATTGTTTTATAGGAAAATGTGTAATTAAAAAAAAAAAATTTGAAATTTTTTTTTTTAGGAAAAATGAAGCCCAAACATAGGCTTTTTGTTTCGAGTTGGTCACTCCGTCCCTATCAATTGATTTGACTAATGAAAATGTGACATGAAAATCTAGTGTTTCAACTAAACTACCACATCAAACTTTCTGTTTGTCGATAAAGAATTACCGAATTGTAACAAATATTTAAGTTCAGTGACTATCTTAAAATAAAAAGAACTTCAGGGACTTATCTAAGTCCCAATTCTATTAACCACAACTCCAAAAGAGAATCGAAGGAGCAGAAAAATGACTTAACTGATCTCAAAATATTTAATGTCTTTTACAAGCAAAGAATCAGATAAGCACCAAAAACCTAGCCTATCCTTCAAGATCAGAATAATTTCAGTCTAAAGATAGTCAGTAATTTCCCCCAACAACTCCTCAAAAGGGGAATAATAAGCTCAACCATTCGCTTCTATCATCAATAAAACCTGGGACAAACATATTCTACTGTTTGTAGCAGAAAAAACTTACCAAAACAAGAACAAACAAATCCTGTCAACCACGAAGTGAACCGAGCACAGCAACAGGCATTTACCACATAGCCACTTCAATTTCCGTACCATCTCAAGCAAACATCACAAGCGACTAGCATATTCGAATTTGCTATGTAATTGCTAGTCTCCTCAATCAGCAAATAATGTGGCCCGTCCATTCCCCACCTCAAACAATAGAGACCCCCTCTCCAAACATGAAAAACCACAAAAAAATGACTATCTCCACTCCCGACAATTGCCGCACCTCCAGCCGTCCTCCTGAGGCAACAGCTGGTCCCATGGGGAACAATGGCTATGAATGCAAACACCACATATCTGACAAGAAAGGTCCGGGAAAGGATCGGTGTGGGAACAAATCTTACAAGGAATATGAAGATCAGTTTCAACAGATATCATAGGTTCTTCGTTATAGTAAGATATCTTGAGAGATTCATTTTGTGGGAATGCGGATGGATTTTCCCAAATTTCCATTGGAATTTCAGATAATTCAGCACCATTTGAACCACCAGCATATTCAGTGTCGAGCAACTCATTAAAAGAGAAATAGGTCTGAGGTTCAAACTCCGTATCATCAAAACCAAGACAGTCATAACCCAACGTCATAGCTTCGTCAAATTGCCCATTAGAAACATCCCATTCAACTAGATGGGAAAATGAATCTTCAACAGAGCTCACGGCCTTTGCTTCGAAAGAAGAGGATGCCTGAACCTGAAAAGGATTGGTTGCCAAAGAAGAATTTACATGGTTTTCCAGCGCTCTCTCTCTCCTAACAGGCAACTTTTCAGTTGAGTTGAAGACATTTGCTTCTAGAGGAGAAGTTAAGTTATCAGTTGGCAAAGAAAAAATTGCGCCATTTTCCTGCTTCATATGCCTTCTGACTGGCAGTTTGTGAGGCCCAGGCCCAGATAAAGTAGCATTAATCCATGGACAATCCACTTTCGACTTGTCCTCTGTAAGTTGCTCGACTCCAGAATGACAAAAGAGGAGAGGATCATCTGCCGGCACATGCAGAGCTTCCTCTTTAGCTTGTGCAGGAGTTACACTGGAATCAGAGTCCATTCCAGATATGTCCTGCTTGGGAACCTTCTTCATCATCTTCTTCTCCAATGCCACCTTCTTTTCTGGAGGCAAGTACGGGCATACGGGTAATCTGAGCCTACGGCACTTGCAGCATTTGAATCCAACAACCTCGAAAATCTTAGACTCCTCCAATTCAACAGCTTCAGCATGAAACCAATCTATAAATGGCCACATCGTTAGTTAATTACTTCCTTGCATGGCCACAACCTCAGTTAATTACTTGCTTGCATGGCCACAACAACAAAAATTATAAACTAAAGAACGTAAATCACATAGAAATATGTTAATCTTACATTGGCATGTTTCACAGTGGATGTACATTAAATCAGAATTATATGGCTGACTACAAAGACGGCAATCAGGTCTTGTCAAGTCCATATGTGGATTTCCTTTCAGAAGAATGTTCTTCAATCTGAAATCAATTCCATTGTCTTCACAGTTCTTCTTCCTCCATATCAGGCCCCAGGATAACTTTTTTCCTTTATTTACTGCTACAGAAGAATCGATTGATTTCACCTCAGGAGAACGCTGCACAGTTCCAACTGATGCTGATGACCAATTATAGACTGCTAGCTTTCCACGTTTACTAGCAGTAGCTGTGTTCAGAACGTCTCGTCCTTGGAGTAAAGGACTTCTAGGGGACGCATTACAGGTTTCAGTTTGAGTTAAAGCCCGCGTCCGGTAGCATTGCTTGCAAGTTATCAAAAACTCAACTTCCTCATTCACAAGAACCGTTGAACTATTAACACATTGCTTGTGACAGAGACCTGCTAGATATAACTTCATTGGTAAGAACTTTGTTACTAATTTCATAAGCGAGAGGGGCCAGAACACTGCAATTAAAATTTTGAAAAAGAGATTGTAAAGAATTCCCCGAATTGTTAATATGAACCCAACCATTTCATCATGGGGTTGCATCAAACAGAAGATATAGGCATTTTCTTGTAAAGCGTTTGTTTCTAAAAGTCATGTAAAAACAGAAACATAAACTTCCATAGGCCTGACAAACTATTATAAATAGCAAGTTCAGACAATAGGAACCCTCCAAAGTTGATTTCCATATCCAAAGGACCTGTGCTCACTAGCATATAATTAAGAAAATGAGAAGTTACAATTAAGACGGGTATTAATGTTTTCCTAGATCTTTTAATCATATATAAAATATTTAAATAGATGATTAATCATCGAACGAGAGGCACATGTGACACAGATAGGAGGAAGGGTAGAAGTAGGTCTAGAGGAAGGTTTGGTAAATTGTACTCTCGAGTAGCCTCTATTTTATTCTTGCTGGGGTCAAGAAAAAGTCAAACAGAGATGCCACAAAGGAGACTAAAGTTTGTCCAAGATAACGAAGTTGATAAGAACATAGATCACGCATCACAAATAAAGGAAGTCTGCAAATATGAAAGTGTTATATAATTCCATTATGCTCAAGTATACAGGTTTTCCATAATGTCATTGCTTGTTATACAAAATTAATATGTGAACGCTAGAGATATATGCTAATTCCTTCCAAAAGTAGATATCATAATTGTCCAACAGTAGATTAGAGATATGGATGCTATATCTTCTCCATTGGCTATGGTTGCACCACTAAATGGTGCTATTTTAATACAGTTTTAATTTACTTGCAAAGAAACAATAAGGAAAGAGGCCAAATGACCTCTATTCTGAATTTCTAACACCATTACCTCCAATTCATATTAAACTACCAATATCATTCATAGCATTTGATGCATGGATGAAATTGTGTTCAATAGCTGAAACACTAGGATGACTCCATTGATACCAATATACACTATTAAAAACTTTTGAAAACAACAAATAGCACCAACTACATAAGAAAAGAAGATGTAACAGAAAAGAAAAATGAGATACCAGAACAAAATTTGATTTACAAACAAAAATGATTATAAAGCAAAGTGCTTGTAATGGAACAATATTATTTTACACGGTCGGGGATATAAAGAGAGATTATTTTCATATCTTGAACATCTACTCCAATTTTTCACCCAGTGTATTACACGCATCACTGTTTTCTGGTACTTGTGTTTTAGTTCCTTTAGCATTTATTTAGAAGGGGGTTATTTGAAAATTCTATAGTTTACAGTATGTTCCTCAAATTGGTCAAGTATATGGGAAGTAAAAACCAAATTTTAAACTGTTAGAGAAGCAATAACGATTCAATACAAAAAGATGGTATTGCGATACCTTGGCATGCACTGCACTTGACAGAATTCCTGAACATCACAAATATTGTAATGTATTAATGAAAGAAAAAAGTGCAGGAGCAGTAAAAGAAAAAGGGAAAGACCTGTGAAACAAAATACCTAAACAAAACATTTTGATGACACGAAGAACAGTAAAAATTGCCCTTATTGTCTCGCTTCCATAACAGATAAGAGAATATATTTTTGCAGTAACCCTTCAACTGCCTCCTCTGCAACTTGGACAATATATCCATGGGCTTGTCCTTCTCCACACTCTCTTCATATTCTTTAATTAGATATAATGGAATGTGTGTCTCAGAAAACCAATATCTTTCCTTTCCATCATGGCTTTGCTCTATTTCTGTTATATGTTTCATCACCCAAGAAGGCAGATGCTTCTGACTCCCAAAGGCAATGCAATATCCAATTTCATGTTCCATGTTTTTCTTACCACATATAAAAGCATTTCTAAAAGCAGAAGCTTCTGTTTCTGGACCTTTTCCATCAAAAGGAATCTGTTCTGAACGAACAAGATCACCCCATCTGACATGAAAATCAAGGTATCTGACCTGATGCAAGAGCATATGTATTAGGGGAAGTATCATCAAATTTCAGCAAACCTGATTACTGCCAGAAGAAAGTAAAGAGCAGCACAGACATATAGCCAGGATACAAAAGTTGAATGACAAAATGCACCTGCAGTGCAAGCTGTGCTGCAGTCCTACTCATCTCAACTGCTGACCGCCAGACAAGCTGCCTGCTTCTTTTGGGAGTCTCATAACCTTCGACGTAATGAATACCAGGTATCTTTTTTGAACCACCTGTATGCTAACATATACTACTTTTAGATCTATCGAAATGGTAATTCTACAAAACAGTACAGTGCAAACATCACAAAACAAATATGCAATGAGTTTTTCCCATAAAACAAGAAAAGCTGGGAGTGTCTATATTACCTTGCCGAGCAGCATTTCTTATAATTGAACGCGGAAGAATCCTTCTCTGGAATATTCGCTTTGATAGTGTTCCTCCTCGCCACCAAGTGAAATCACTCAACAAGTCCTGGCAATCAATAGCAACTTCAGCCGTAGCAGATGGTTTCCTTCCAGGCCTCCCTGGTCTACGCTTCTGAGTAGATCCAGCAGTACTGGCTGCACTCTGAGAGGCATAAGATTCAGTTGAACCATCAACAAGCTTCACCCAATCTCCAGAAAGAGAAATAGTCCGTATGTTCTCCTCAAGCTGAAAACACAAACACCATCATGCAACTGAAAGTATACAGAGCTCAACAAAAAAAAAAAAAACAAACAAAGTCATAAGCAAAATATCAGCTGTATTCACCATAAGTCGTTGGGTATTTGGTCAAGAGGGAAATCTCAAACCCATGAAAGATCAAGATCATATATTATAAAATACTAAATTTCTTGCAACCCAGGTTCCCCATACATGGAAAGCAAGAAAAGATGAACGTGCACGTCACATAGATAAAACAGTGCCACATGAACACTGGACAGTCAAGTACTATTTGCATCATCAAAGCATTGGTGCCTTCACATCTACCGCCTATAAGACTTGATAGGACTGATCAATAATCAGATAGTGGAAACACAAATAAGCATGAAGACCAGCTACAGCAAGAAGCTTACTTCAAGCAAAAGGGTCTTTACAGCGTTGTAAGTGGTTGCATGCTCAATCTGTTTACGCCATCGTTTCTTGAATGCGTCATTAAGGAAGGGACCAACTACTAGACCGCCTAAACTCTCCGCCATGAACATAACATATGCTGAAATGCCAGGAAGACTCCCTTCCCCATTTTTTGCAGAACACAATCCTGCGAGGGCCTTCATAGTCCCTTTGGTTGCATTTGAAGCAGCTGCATTTAACAAACATCCTCTCTTGCTTGCCACCTGAGCCTTACAACAAAAGCACCAGCTACACCTTTCCCTTGGGACTTCCAGAAGCTTCTTCTCAGTGATTGGCCAGAAGAACCGCATAGCTGCTGATGAGAATGCTTTTACCTGAAGAGAAACACTAGCGGACATAACTTTTTTGTGGTTATCCAACGAGCGAGATTCAGGGGTCTGACTTTCTTCCGATATAAGAATAGCCAAATTTGCAGCTGCAGATGCAGCAAATTCTCCATGCAAATAATAATTTATGTATCCGTGCATCTTAAAGGATGAGCCTGTGTATAAGAAACTCTTGGACGAACTTCTACGAGATTCTGCGTCAACTCTGTCTGCAAGTTTTAGGCAAGGAAGAGACGCTTTAGTGCAAATAAACGTACCACTGACTGGCTCCCGACAGTTAAAATTGCAGTATGAAACAACTTCTGTTATACTTGAAGAACTTTGTTGGCTCAAGTCAAAACAATCTGCTGCTTGGCCAACTGAACCAGTAAAAATAGCCCGTTCATTCATTATGGGTTTCAGTAGAGAACTGGACTGTTTTATTTTGGACACACTGTTCCCCTCCTGATCAGGTGGAAGCTCTGTATCCATAAAGTTCCCACTCAGCATGGGTTCCTGAACAGAGTTCTTAAGAGATGAAACGACCAAGTTCCCTGAACTAATAGTTTCACAGCTACAGGTGTTCTCAATTTCAAAATTCTCTGGGACAGTCTTGTACATCAAAGTAGCCAAGTGGGTAGTACACTCACTATTTTCTTTATTGTTTGCTATCTGAATATCAATTTCAGAAGTTCTATTTCGAGGTAACATGTCCTCTGGCATTTCCCAGTACTGCACAATCCCCTGGCATATATTTGAATACATGGTAACATGCTCCACTTTCGAATAAAGTGCTTGAAGGACTCTAGGAATGTCCTGTCTATGATAGTATTTGAGACAAACTTCTGAGTAAATTGAGGCCTTCAACCTGCAATTTCATTTTGTAACAAAGATCAAATTAACATTTTCAAAGATGAGGAGCAACTTAACATTACAGAATGGCAGCCAGGAAAAAAAATGATGTTAATTAAGAGGTCAACACGTGTATCATCTTACATTTCTTAGTTCAAAAAGAAAGATTCTGAAGGTTGAAAGGGAAGAAAGAATATAAGGCATTAGAAACATACACAAGTAAATGGTCACAAGTACCCACAAAGACTTGTTCATAACAGTCGATGCCAAAATTTTCTCCTGCCCTTAGAACTGTACCTCTCAGAATTTTAGGTCCTGTTGCATTTATTTTACACTCAGGACAATACCATGACCCTTCTGGCATATACATTTTGCAGAGTCCCAAACATCTTGAATGGTAAGATGATGGGCAACCATCGCAACAAAGCAGAAATCCATCCATACCACAAAGACGGCATTCATCCCCATTACCATCCTGGTCAACAATAGAGCTCTCGATTGGTCCACTTATTTCAGACCCCAAAGAATGAGAATTAAGAGATTGCTCAATCTCATGACGTTCTGCAATGATTTGCATTGCATCTTTGTCCTTGCAGGCAGAAGTTTTAGAATATCTCGGATGAACTCTTCTTGGTCCACCTGCAGGTGCAACCGTTGTCCCTGTATCTGTGTCTATTCCAACTGCTGATTCTTCACGCGTGTCAATTTCTACTCTTAGCTCTTCAGAATCCAGAATATCATCACACAAAATTTGCAAAATCTTTAGCTTCCTTCCAACGGATAACATATAATAATCTCTTTCCAGGGAAAGAGTATAATATCCTTTCCAGTCAGGTCCATCTGTACATCCCATAACCATTAGATAGTGGACCAGGTAAACTGGCCAAGTCAATGAATCAAGCAAACTCCAATCCAAGCATCTGCGAGCAGAAATGGCAAGAAAAATATAAGATCGGTCTCAAAAAATTATTCGCACAGAAAGAACGCGATCATACAACTAGTGTTCCTCAATGGAACATTTCAAGTGAGGGCATAATTAGCAGGAGAATACTTCACGTGTAAGGTGGATAAATAAAAATGTCATTTCAAGATTTTGTTCAGCGTAAAGGGAAAACTTATCATGATCAAACTATTCTGACGGTCATACAGGAGGATTAGTGAAAAAATGCAAACGACAAGGTCATAGACATGAAATTCATAAAATAACCTTGTGTGCTACAAATTGAGAGTGATTTTGCATTTTTTCCTACCCAAGTATGATAGAAGCAAGCAAAAACAAGAAATGAATAGTTCCATCAAACATACACATCAACTTTCATTAACAGCCAAAACACCAATTGAAGTACATAAATCTACCCCAAAAATGGAAAGGAATTCTAACAGTTTTAAGGAAGTACCTCAAGCACTTCGATGCAAGCTCTGAACCTTCAGACGAGAGCCTTTCAATATGGCGTTTCAAAACACACATTAAAGCAACATGTACACAGTCTAACAAAGTATTCGCAACAGAGCAATTGAGTGCCCCCACAAAATCATCCAATCCGAAAGGATACAGAAACAGCTGGACACAAAATGAACGCAAAACACTATGTACAGAGAAAAGGTGTGAAACATACTCCTCTGGGACACCAATGTGCCCAGAAGAAGGAGGCAATTCTGGTGGAGGAACAACCGGTGCTTCCTCCTCCAGACTGGCATCCTGCTCCTGAGCATCCGCACATGAATCACTTGATGAATCGCCATCTGCCCATATAACAGCTTTTTCTTGGACCTCCTCCACTTCAATAGCGCCAAACCCACCGTTTGTGGGCTCACTTTTCAACAATGCTTCGATATTATTATCAATAGCATTTGCTGGCTTGAGTGCAATTCCAAATTTAGAATTCTCTGCCTTTAAATCTTTACTTAACAATAGCTCATCCAACTTCTTTTTCCTCTCCAACCATTCACCAATTAATTTGCTATCTGCAACCAAAAGCACCTTCAATTCACCACTCTCCAAATCCTCGTAATCACCATCCTCATAATCTATCCTATACAAACCAGAATCATAAGACGCAACTTTTCCCAAAAACACCCCACTGGCCTCAAATTCTTTCATTACATCTACCAACTATTCTTTTCGACCTAGTCTCCACTATCTTCTTCTTACCATCGAGATCCATTGTTACATTATCTACATCCCTTATCTTCCTTTTTCTCCCCCTACGCCTCTCCGAACCAACCACGGTAGTCTCCATTTTTCACCACCTAAATTTACCCAAAATAAATCCAGTGCCCCTAGGGTTTCTCTTCCTTTGATATGTTCGATTTATCAGTGACAAGTAATTTCCTTCATCGCATCTTTTTCAGTAGATTAACACAAATTTCAGGATCTTCTCATATTCATATAACGTAATAATATATAGAATCAGCTGCCTTGTACATAAACGTACTTTTGTGTAAATGAGAGAAAAAAATATTTATATGATAAAAATCGAACCGAGCCTTTTGAAGATACTCTAATTGGAAACCGCCATTGAAGAAGAATTTGAGATACAGAGAGGGAGTATAGGCAAGTGATTGCCGAATGATTAAGGCAAAAATAAACCTAACAAGGCCACACACAGTCCTGTATTCAGAATTTAATGGGAAGATGGAATTGGAACCATCTCGATAATAGGATTTTTGTTTTTATAACTCGTTCTGACTCGGATGAGTTCCGAGTCATCCTGTAATTATTGGATTTCCTGTCCCTAAAACAGATTATCTTTAATTGTATTTCAATTAATAAAGATAATAATATCAGTTCAATTTTATTTTATTTTTTATACGGTATGATGTGCAGTTTATATAGGACACAATTTATAAATAGAAATACTTCAGAATTGGGGGGAAAACTGTTTACAAATGGCTTAAATTATAAATATATATAAATATGATAGTATTTGTGAATCACATGAAATATTTAATAAAAAGTGGATTGAACGCTTATATATATTTTATAAATATGATGCAAACATAGAAAATTAGACGGGGAGGTTGGGTGCTAAAAGCATGCAATGAGTTACAGTACATTTTATAATGTTATATAGTAAGTAGTAAGCAAAATCATGCGAAAAGAAAAATGGATATAAAATAACTATAACAGATTCATCGGATGAATGTGGAGTGGTTGATTATATCCCTTTAAGACCGGAACAATTTATCTCGTATGGTATATCTAATCTGATCAAATATTAATGAGTAATCATAATGTTGGCAAATTCCACCGGGAAGATAAAAAAAACAGTACTTCAAGACCAATTAAGTCACTGTTTGGTGGCCATTATTTATCATAAATAATGTTTTGAATAATAATTTTTTGAAGAATATGTGGTTAAGAATTATGAAAAATTTTGAATTTATATGCAGAATATTTTATTGTATGAATGTATAGTTTTAAATGAGTATGTAGAAAAATAATAATTTAAAAGTCATCAAACATGGGCTAAATGTACATGACATTTTTGTTCTTCTAGGCAAAAATTTACAATATAATTTATAATGTAACATACGCGAGTATAGTAAGTGAAATCCCCTGAGAAGAAAAGGGAATATAAAATAATCATAAAAGTTATTGACATCAATATTGTCCCTCTAGTAGCAAGACGTTGGTCGACTTTCACTCTCCTGATGTTGTCAAAACTTTAACATTTCAAATGAAGGAATGATATTGATTTCCAAATCAGAATGCTGCAAAAACAGGTTAAGATAGGGTTAAAAATAGGGAAGATACATGTCGAAACATGAATGAACAACTTTTAAAAAAAAAAAAAAAAAAAAAACCTAATCAAGTACTGTCAATTCAGTCTGTTTAACCCTGTTCAACCATCATTATTCTTTCCAAATTGACATTGTGGAAACTGGAAAGTGGTGCCTACTAATTTATCATTTCCAAGCTTTGTGAGGAATGATGCCTATTTCTTTGACTCTTGCACATGAACCACTATGAAGGTTTCGCATGGTGCTCCTATATTTTCAGAGTACGTAGAGGTAAAAAAAAAAAAAAAATTATATATTGAATTAATGTTCGACTTGCATTGCCGTAGAAAATAGATATTTCCATAAAATTTTAGCATGCGACCTATTTGAAAGTTCTAGCCATACTAATAGTTTACAAATATCTGACAATGAATTTCATTAATAGCTAGTTGTTTCATCATTTAAAATGATACAACGAATTTAATACATCATTTGATAAGAACACAATATCATTAAGATCAAACATATTCTACTTTTACAATATAATGATTGGTCATTCATGGCATAGATGTATCTATTGTTATTCATGGCATAGATGTATTTATTGTCATTCATTTATTTTTTTTGGTCAATATCGACATACAAAATGAATTTTAAATGACTGATAATATTTTTCAATAAAATGATTTTGTACGTAAACCTAATTGTTTCTAATTTTTAAACATACATTCTTTAGAAAAATCACTATTATAAAACTAAATTTTTTCACAAAAAGTGGAGCTCAAATAGGATGTAAGAAATGAGTTGCACCTACGATAAAATCACTTAAAATTTGCTAAAAAATGTATGCAGCTAAGAAACTTACTCGCCTTTGTCTGGTTTACGTTAAAGTCGAATGTTAATTTTATTTACATATTTTATGGAATCTACAGTTTTTTAACCACATATTTAAATATTTTTTATCAAAATTTACTAAGTTTTGATTTTCATCTATAGCGAATAGTGGCCACTCTTAAAACTACCGGAAAATGAAGTGAAATTACTTTATATATATATATTAGTTTTGAAATTTATTGAAAATATTAAGCCCTATTTGGTTCAACTAAAAAATTAGATTAAAATGAAAATCAAAACTAACAATTAATTTTCACCACACATTTTGTAAAATTTATACAACTTTTCGATCATACGTTCCATTAATTTTTATCAAAATCTATTTAAAAACTGATTTTGATCTAAACCAAGCAGAGATAGTGTGTTTGATGGAGATTATTGGGGAATAATGAATTTTGAAATACTATATGATGGGAAATGTCAAATGTGTGGTTGAAAAAGAAGGAAAAATTATTGATGTGATGAAAAATATTATTTTATTGAAAAATGTGTGGTTGAAAATAAGTAGAAGAATGAGAATAAAAATTATAATGTCGGTCAAACGGAGTCTATTTCTTGACACCCGAAAAGAGAATAAATAAAGAAAAATGAGTTGGAATTTTAAGTAAAAGATAAAGAAAAATAAAATATGAAATGAAAAAGGCCGTTGAAATGAAAAAATAATCCGTAATGAGTTCAAAGGAATTACGAGTCCACTCGGTTACTCGGACTTGACAATTTCCATTTTCATTTGTTTCCGGACGACATAAAACGGGTCGGCACTTTGCAGGGTCGATGAATTGGCGGGAAGGACTTCAAATTTATAGTCCAAAGTTATGTTACTTGTGTAATTACTAATCAGTCCATTTTTTTAATTTTTAATTGTATTTTTTTTAGTTCTTGAAAGTGGATAAAACCTCGAATCATTTTTATAGAAATTTCTTGATTTTGATTCTTAATTCACTATTCCTTTTTTTTTTTTTTTCATATCTTATCATATTGAAAGCTTAATAGAATAATAGTTACAATTAAAAGTCATTAAATCACTTATAATCCACATATTTCGCGGGACCATACTTACTATTGACTTCTGTAAAACTTATTTTTATCTATATTACATTATTTATAAGCTTTTGAAATTAAATCCGATTTTCACCTATTTCCAACAAAAAACTAGCCGTTTGGTCAATATCTTTTTATTCAAGAATTTCACATACATACGTTGAATTTACGAGAATATTTTTCGATATACTGAACCATGATTAAAACTGGTGTATAGTGTGTTAATTTCCCACGTGTTTGTAACGATTCAAGGATGCTGCATACAATCGGTTAAAAAGGGGTTCAAGTGATTCAACGTAATCAAATATACTTATGACCGAATCTATTAGTAAATAATTTTTACTCTGGAGCTGGAAATGTGGAACTAAAAATTACGATTTTTTTGAAAGACTCTAACGCCCGATCATTCCTAGACAATGGTAAGAAGCTATAACTAAGCTAGGATGTATTGTAGGTGAAGCTTGCATTTAAAGCTCCGTCTAATTCAAATTATGTGAACAAGTGTCCAACAAGTTTGTTGTTGCTTCTTTCGTTTAAATTGGTCTTTTAGGCCCCGTTTGATTCCCATTTTAATTCTCATTCTCATTCTTCTACTCATTTTCAACCACACATTCTTCAATAAAATAATATTTTCTATCACATCAATAACGTTTTATTCTTTTTCAACCACACATTTCCCATCATATCACTATTTCAAAATGCATTTTTTTCAAATAATGCCTATGTGAACAAGTGTGTTTGATAGGCATTATTTGAAAAAAATGCATTTTGGAATAGTGATATGATGGGAAATGTGTGGTTGAAAAAGAAGAAAAAGTTATTGATGTGATAGAAAATATTATTTTATTGAAAAATGTGTGGTTGAAAATGAGTAGAAGAATGAGAATGAGAATTAAAATGGGAATCAAACGGGGCCTTAATATCTTTTTGAATTACATTTGTGATTGACTTTGTTCATTAATTTTTTGTTTTCTATATATTGCCGATTCAATTTATTATTTGTTTTGTTTTGTTTTTGTAGCGAAGAATAAATATTTTTAACAGTCGTAAAAATGAATTGTCGGACAAAAGAAAAGACCTTTCACATTCGCCAAACTTATATGTGATAAAGCCTATAATTTTAAATGATTTAGAGGGAAAAAAAATTCATATTTTTAATATAATTTGATAAAAATTGATGAAATACGTAATTGATAATTTGTGGATACCATTTTATGTATTGATAATATCAATGATTGACTATGTTATAAATTTTAATCAATTTTTTTTAGATGAATCAAATAGGGGTTTATGGTTGATATTCCCACCCCCTCTACGCATCCCCTCCGGTTAAGCAAAAAATTGGGACTAAAGTTGCTCAGTTTGTTTTTATTCTAAGGGAACAACATGTAATTAAGGTGGTTACTATATACAATTTCATTTTTAAGAAATTAGTTTTAAACATTCAAAAATCAAGTTGTAATTAAATTGTATTAATTAAATAAATATATTGCAGTCATAATTATACAATTTATGATAACAATTAGGTATTTATATATCGTAACTTATTTATTCATCACAAATTATCAAATTAATTGGTCGCGCATTATTTATTGATTGCAAATCAAAAAAATTATAAATCACAAATCACAAATTTTTATAGGTTACAACTTATTTCACGATAAAAAATTATCAAATTAATAGGTCTCCATCATTTCTCGGTCAAAAATTACAAATTTTATAGGTTACAACTTATTTTACGGTCACAAAATATCAAATTAATTGATTAAAAGTTATTTCTCGATCACATATTATCAACTTAACAAATTGTGAGTAATAAGTATAAATTTAGTCGCAATCTCACACTTTTTTAGATCACATATTATTTATTGATCGCAAATTACTCATTTTATCGATCACAATCAAACAAATAATTTGTCACAAACAATCTTCATCCTCACCATTCCACTTCACCACTACCACCATCCTACCAGCTGCATCGCCACAACCACCACGGGTGCCGCCATAATCACTCTACCACTAGCCCTATCGATACAACGACAACCGCTCATCCATCATCACCTACCATTTTTCAATTGTAAAACAACTAACACAAAAAAAATTCACCTTCGCACGCGCAACACACCACACCACACCACACCATTGTTGCTACTTGCTTTGTACAACACCCATCGACCACCAAATCGTAGATCAACCACGACCAACAACACCCCCATAGCCGCTCATGACCCACCCAAACCTTCATAAAAGGCACAAAAAAATCATCAATCACCACAGACTATCATAACCTCGACTCCATAACAAAATCCCAAACTACCATCGAAGCTAGATTTTTCCCAGATCACATAGCGGCATCATCGTTGCAACGACTTCTAATTTACCATTGTTGTAGTGAAAGCCCACTTCACCACAGTGACATCATTATCACAACTGTTCTCACAACGCCGCCTAGAACCATTGCTGTAACAGCATGACACTTGCGCAACGCGAATGACGTTGCTACTATGAAATCGAGAGAGAAAATAGTGCAACGCAATAGAGAAGAAGAGAGAGGGAGAGGAAATATTTAGGATTTGAGAGTGAAATCGGGACAATAATGCTAGACATGCAGAAGCCTTTTCACAGAGTTTTTACAGAAATTAAAAAAGCAGTGACGTGTCGGCAAAAGGAGAGGGCGGAACCATGGACGGACCCACATGGGGTCATGTGGGCTCAATTGACCCCACAATTTTTTTTTTTCAAACAAACATGTTGTCAAACAGCCCAATCCTTTTTTTTTTTTAAATATGTAAATGAATTTTGCACAAGCTCAATTGAATAAAACCTTAAACCTTACCTTTTCTCTCAATTCTCATTATTTTCCTTTGCTGCCGGTTTGCCCTAAATTGAAAACTCCCACACCTCACTGATGATAAGTATGCCAAGTTTTTGAGAAGTGAGAACTAAACATTGTTTCATCATTCATTCTCTTTGAAGAGTTTGGAAAGAATGATAAATCGTTGCAAATTGCAATGCCTTGAGGTTTGACCCCTTGTCAAATATTTCATTTTTTTTTCATCATTTTCAATTTTTTCGTATATTTACTAATTTACAAAACTTGTCTTCTTGATTACTATGATTCTAGTAATCTTAGGGATTGTATCTTTATATTTGTCGTTGATTTTAGGATTTTTAGCAATTTAGATGGAATTTTGAACTTTGACTATTTTGATTTTACGTTGAACTGTAGATGGAATTTACCAGCAATTAGATGAAATTTTAATTGGTTCACAAGTCACAAATGATTTCTTATTGTGGTGGCGTGACTGACGTCTGGTCTTTTGGGTGGTGAAAATGGAATGAATTTTGTTTATGTGCTTGAGTTCATTAATGATATCTTCATTTAAAAAAAAAAAATGTATTTCAATTTTTGACCCCACAAACCCAAACGTCTGACTTCGTCCTTGGGCGGAACTGTTGGCTTAAGGAGAAAATATATTTAAAAATTCATTAAATTACTTATATTTTTATCTTCATTTTCAGGCTCGCTATGAAATATCAAACGAACTCAAAATATTACATTTTTAATATCATTTTGAAGTACTCACGACCTAATATTCTATGATGTTAATGGTGTGCGAAACGGTCAATCGTAGCAAAAGTTATGGCGCGTCAAAGTAGGCCGTTTCAAATTAATATTTCGAAATTTTCGATAACAAGCTAATTTTAAATTTTTTTCGATGATTCTACGCTCGTCGAATCCATAAATCTTCTATATTATTTTGAAACTCATTTCGAGAATTATATCATGGATATATCGAATGATCTAAGTGAATATCGAAAATAGTTAAACGGATATCAAACGTATGTGTTAAAAAAGATGTATAACTCGTCTTTTTATAAGTAAAAAAATTAAAAATTTTAACGTTAAAAATTTTAAAAACCGTAACTGATTGTGAGGAAAAAAAATTTAAATTAAAAGTTTATTAGGAAATTTTCTAAATCACGTCAAAACATTTATTATGAAATTTATTATATTATTTAAAAAACATTAATTAATCAAGACAATCCTCTTTTTTATCAAGGAAAGAAGGATGTGAAGAAAAGAAAAAAATATAACCAAAACCTGATCAGCAAACTCAATAAAAATATCTTGATCAATTAATGTTTATTTTTTAAAAAATAATCTAATAAATTACTTGATCAATTAATTTTTTCCTTTCCCAAATTACTTGATAAAAAAGAGGGTTATCTTGATCAATTAATATTTTTAAAATAATCTAGTAAATTTCATAATACATTTTTTGATGTAATTTAGAAAATTTCCTAATAAACTTTAAATTTTAAAATTTTTTCCTCTTAAGATTTTTAAAATTTTTGACATTAAAATTTTTAATTTTTCTTTATAAAAAGACGAGTTATATGTCTATTTTAATACACACATTTGACTTTCGTTTAATTATTTTCGATATTCATTTAGACCATTTGATATATCTATGACATAATTCTCGAAATGATTTTTGAGAGGATATAGAAGATTTATGGATTCGACTAGCGTACAATCGTCGGAGAATTTTTTAAGTTAGCTTGTTATCGAAATTTTTTAAATATTAGTTTGGAACGACCTACTTTGACGCGTCGTAACTTTTGCTACGATTGACCGTTTCGTACACCATTAATGTTATGAAATATTAGGCCGTGAGTACTTCAAAATGATATTAAGAATGTAATATTTCGACTTCATTTGATATTTCGTAGCGAGCCCTGAAAATGAAGATAAAAACATAAGTAATTTAATGATTTTTTGAATATATTTTCTCCTTAAGCCAACAATTCCGCCTTCTCCTTTTGCTGACACGTCACTACTTTTTGAATTTCTATAAGAACTCTATCAAAAGACTTCTGTACATCTAGCATTATTGAAATTAGGATGGGGTGAATGTGGTGTGGGTATATAATAATTTTATAAGATTAATTTATCACTTTTTGTTGTATAAATTATTCTTAAATTTGATTTTTTAAGTTAGAACTTGAAAAACACGGGTGAATATAGTTTCTATTTCTTTTAATTTAAAGTATTATCAATAGCACATACCATTTTTACTCGAACCAAAAAAACGAAGGGACAACCTTCTACCAGTATCTTACTACAAATTAGTAACTTAATTCATTCCTAGTTTTGTTTAAGGGTTATTTAATGCAATGTCAAGCTCAAGGCGATGTCCCACAGAGCATTAATGATAGCTAAAAAGCCCAAATTTGCATTTTTTTTTTGGAAAGGAGACAAATTAAGCGTGATTTTAATCTAAATTAAAGTTAATAATTAATTTTAACTACACATTTTATGAAATTCATAAATTTTCAACTATACATTTCATCAATTTATATTTATCAAAATTAACTAAAAATCTAATATTAATTCTCACGAAAAACATCTAAATTTAATAAAAATGATTATTTGAAATGTGTCGAGAACAAAATATAATTTAATAAGCCCTTGTTTGGTCCTCTTTAAAATTGTAAATTATTTGCTATAAAATCATTATCCACTACGCATTCACACAATATAATACGCACAAATCAATAATTTTAATTTTTTTTTTACTTTTTAATCACACATTCTCCAAAAAAAATTATTATTTAAAATTATTTTATTTTTCAAATAATATTTGTCAAACAAGCCATAAATATGTTTGCTATCTAACATCTGATAAGATGGTTTAATAATTGTTACCTTATGGCTTATGCCATGAATAACCTTAAATTCATTGTTTATTAATTTTGATAGAGCAACTACGTGGGACCATCATGCATCAGATATTTCACGTTGAGGATATAAAATAAGAAAAAATTAATGAGGGACCCAATTAATTGATTTGTCAAAAGTTGAAGGATCAGGCTGTAATTTCCCCCCAAAAGTTGAAAAGCAGAAAATGGTGGCTGTGGGGTTCGAACCCACGCGCACTTATGTGCAGAAGATCTTAAGTCTTCCCCCTTAACCACTCGGGCAAACCACCTAGATATTGATACTTTTTTTTCACTAGATTATTTAATAACAAAAATCTGTGTCTACTAAATTTTGAACTCAGGTTGTCAAATGGTCATGGCCATCTCCAGGTTTCGTGTCAGACTGGACTGAGTCCAACTCGCCAAATTTTCTCGTCTCAACTCACAATTTTTTTTTCTTTTTATTTGAAAAGAACAAAATTTTTCATAGAATAACAGTGAATGTGAAATAGACATGAAGGGTCCGTTTGATTGCAATGGTGAAAAATGAATAGAAATGAAATGGATTCTAGGGAATTGAATTGTTTGGAATTATTTTACTGGGAATTGAATTAAAAGTATTTGATTGATATAATTTTTTACATTTCTATTATAATACGTTTGACTTTATTTTTTATGCAAATTGTCAATTAAATGAATAAATTTTTTTTTACACTTTATCTTAGAATTTGTTTCACCATATTCCCACCATATAGCAAAGAATTGAATTCCATGAAATTACGCTTCAAGTGGTTGTATCTTGAAAAATGGGTGGAAATCAATTCCATGGAAAAAAAAGGCTATCAAACGGACAAAAATTTTGGCGAATCAAACGGAGCCGAAATTTTCTTCTTGGGCCATTGCAGTGCAGGTCAAGCCAAATGCCAAGCTGTAGACTAAGCCAAATTATTTAAGGAAAAATGCACTTTTACTGTTGATGTGATGAAAAATAAGGAAAAATTATTGATGTGATAAAAAATATTATTTAATTAAAAAATATTTGATTAAAAATGAGTAAAAGAATAAGAATGAAAAAAATAATGTAGTTCAAACAGGGGCTAATTGATGATAAGAGAAAAAATGGAGGACGAACCAGTCCATTTTGACCTCCCTTCTTGAAACTGAGGAAGAATAGAACATGTCAAGAAAAACAACATTAATTCTACATGACAATTTATAACTTATTTAAAAACTTGTAATGTCTAAAATAATCTTTGACGACGTTGATGATGATTGATTTTTTTAAACAAACTGTAATATTCTACCATGTTCGAGCAAACAAACTTTAAGAAGACTTCTTGTATCTTACTTGATGGAGGTTTTTCCCACCTTTTCTTGAAGAGGAAGGAGCAAGGACCGGTAGCTTGACCTTGTTTAATGGCTTCACACAAATTTGATTAATTAATTAGAATTTTGCTACCTGTACAATATTGGTTGACAATCATCTCACATGAAGGGGGGTCCATGATTTTTTTATTCATCGTGGACTCCCTCCCATATGAGTAATTGTCAATCAATGTTGTACTTGTAGTATGGTTGAATTAGTTATGACGCTATATAATTTTTATCAATTTAAATAATAACTTAAGCTTTGCCAAACGTGTAATAAAACATGGAACAATGGATTTATCTAGCAACTTAGTAGGAGGCGATCTGAAATTAAAAAAAATATAATATATATATATATATATATATATATATATATATATATAGCCCCTGTTTGACAGATTTTTTTTTTTTTGAAAGAATGAGTTTTTGAATAATAAATGTTGGAAGAATGTGTGGTTAAAAAATGAGAATTTTTTTTATTTAAAATTTACGTGAATAATATTTTATTGTGAAAATAAATATGAGAAAAAAGAAGTAAAAAGACCGGTTGTCAAAGGAGGGCTTAATGAGGCCCGAATATGGTTCAAGTTTGATTGATTTTGAGCTCAACCTGACGCCAAAATCGACTAATGGTAAATTCCAAGTCAAATAGACTCAATCCAATTGTTGAAATCGAACCAGATCAAATGAAATCTGTTTGGTTTGGTTAGTCAATTTGATCATTAGCCAAATTAAGAAAATTTACCTGTCTATTTTGAATTAAAAAAATCATTTGCCCATATATATAATTTTTTATTTGCTTGCGTAGTGCATATTAATAATATATATAATGTAAATGGTAAATGATCACTTTTTTCAAAATCATTCTGTATATCCGATAGATATCACAAACAATTACATCATAATGAAAAGCAAAGTTACGATCTAAATTTGAAGTTTACAATAAATAATTCTTCTCCTTAATTTTTCTTTTCTTTTAAAAATTTGGAGTTTTTGTAAAAAAAAAAAAAAAAAAAAAAAAAAAATAGACGGTAAACAAATTATTTGAGAAATAATTATCTTTATGTTTTTATTATTTTATTTTATAAGTTTTAAAAATATGAATTTTGAAATATAAAAAAATATATTAGTAAGATGAATCAGTTAATTGAAGGATTGGTTGCTTAAACCGTAATCAACCAAACTCGACTTTTTAATGATTAAAATCAATCGAACCAAATAGATTTCTTGGTTCAAATCGATTCAAACATCGGTTTGAATCGATTTGTTTTCCCTCATTTCTAGGCTTAATTATAGTATAACCTACGAATCATGTTTGATGTGTAATGAATTTGACAACATTGTTGACAATATGTTATGTGGCATGTTGTCATTGGACAATTTTAAAAACAATTCATCTTTTCTACAGACATTTTTTTGACAACTACAATATTATTAATAATGTTGTACAAATAGATTTATCCATAACCTAATCCCAAACCCAATTTAACCCAAATTTTCGGAAATTGAACCGACCCGAAAATTCTGGCCCAAACAATTTACAAAGAGGGGCCTTTTATCGGGCTTCGGTCCGGTTCAATATTGCTTTTGAAACACTTTGGTCGATAGTTCGTTATCGGAGCGAACTCTTCACTATAAAATAAAAGAGCGAATGAGAAGGCTGGCCACGTGTCGATATTTCCTATCGGCCTAATTAATTTTTTTTTTTTTTTTTTTTTTTTAACACTCTTCCTTCACCAATTCTACACTCAACCTCCCATTCCTCTCAACTCCACTCACCGACCTTTGTTCTTTTTCCCATCCTCCATCATCAACATCATTCACGCAACCATCACTTCCCTTGCATTCCAGATTTTTTTTTTTTAATTTCTTTTGGTATTACCCATATGCTCAATGAAACGGGAATTTACCAGGCAGTGAATATATGTTAGAGTTGTCGGACTGCATTTTATTTTCGGCCGTTTAAGCCTCAGCTTCTGCAGGGGAGTTTTTTGGAGATAGGAAGGGTGAAAGGAGGGAAGGAGAGTTCTGGAAATGATGGTGGGAAGAATGGGGTAAAAGTTTGGGAGAAATTGCGGTCTTATAGTGGTGAGCAAGAGAAGAATGCAGATGCCAACACTGACAGTAATTGTAATCTCGAGAGATGAGTAATGCGGGTTCCACCATGGGAGCTGAGGGTGGTAAAGGGAGGAAGGAGCTGCCAACGCCGAAGGAGATATGTAAGGCGCTCAATGAGTTTGTTGTTGGGCAGGTTAGGGCAAAAAAGGTCCGTTTTCATTTTGGAATCTGGGTCGTTATTATTGTGGTAGTGCATTTAATACTAAGCTATATGCGATATTAGATTCTGCTATTGTTTAATATTTTGTTGATAATGTTCTGTAAATTGAATTTTGTTTCTTTTTTTACTTTTTGGGCCGTGCTTTTACTTCATTTGGTTAGTTAGTTTGGTTTCTAACAAAAGAATTCTTACTAATTTGGATATCTTGGTGTTGAAATCAATGGTGCTTTGATGTTAAATACATTTGAGAGATACCCGTGTCTCCGTGAGACACGAAGGCACGACGGTATCTCCGTGAGACACGGAGCTAGCTGCAAGCTCCGTGTCTCACGGAGGCACGGGTGCCTTGCCGAGACACGGAGGCGCACGGTGCCTCTGTGTCTCACAGAGAAGGCACCGTGCTCGAGGCTTTTTGCTTCTTTTTTTTATACATAATTCTTTATTGGCCTAACATTGTCTAAATTATAACTTTGTATGTAAAATTATTTGTCTAAATTAATATCTAGATAAGCAGAATCAAGCAAGTCATAAGTTTATCAAATATCATATATAAACACATTCTACAAATTGATAAGTTTTCGGGGTCAAACACTGTCTGTTTATTGTCTATACTTTGTTTGCTGCTTTTGAATTTTGTTTAGAAAAAGATAAGAGCTTTCTTGTCGTAATTATGCCATTTTAATTGCTAAATACCTCTTCTCTTAATTATTCTTATTGCTGCATTTTTCATAGTCAATGTACAATGCCAAATGTAGCATTATTTTCCATGGATAATTGGAAAGTCCAAAATGATAGTGGACAATCAGGATGGAAGGTAGGTATTTAGAATGCAAAAAATTGCTTAAGGGTTTAGGGTCCATTAAGCACGGAGACACTCCCCTATCTCCATACTTAATGGAGAAAGTATGGAGATAGGGCCCTATCTCCATTCTTAATGGAGATAGGGGATATCTCCATGCTCAATGGAGATAGCTCTTCATCAGTCAATACCAACAACCAATACATAATGTATATCAACATTGATAATTGTTTGCTTATTTTGTGAAAAAGAACTATATTATTATGATGTTTACAACTGTACATTTAAAATTGAATTGAAGATTTCTTATTCATGGTAATGTAGTGCTTTGTTACATCCTTCTTTTGAATTTGATATTGAATTGAAGATTTCCTATTCAATTGGCTACTATATATTTCATTTTCTCTTTTCAATTCACAAATTACATAATGCATGACTTAAAAGTTCAATCCTTGTAGCCTCATTGTTCTCAATTAAAGAGCCCTGTGAATGTTAATTGGATCTTCCAGTTCCTACATACATACTTTATTCTTAATTTGATTTCTTGTATCCTTTACCTTATTCCTGACAAATCAATCTTGTGATTCAGGGGTGCTGAAAACTTTCTTTGCTTTTAGATTTGTGTTTCCGTCCTTTCTTTCTTGCTATGGGTAAAAGAAAACCAAGATAGACAGCATAGAAAAGAATCCCTTTTTTGTGTAGTTTACTTTTAATTCTCTGCGTACCAATGCAGTCTTCATGACAAATGGCAGAAGAATAATTGCTTAAATCATGACATATTAGAAGAAACGTTACAATTGTGTTTGTTCCTTTTTTGCAGGTTTGAATATTGAAGTTGATAGAATATTGGAAATTGCTTGTATAATTACAGATGGCAATTTAACCAAGTCAATTGAGGTAACTTCGTCCTTTCTTCCTAAATTTTTTTCTGTCATCATTTTTTCTTCTCATTTTGTTGTGCTATCTTTTATTTGCTTTTTTTGAATTTTGCATTCTTGTTATGTGTTTTTCCATCTTCTGTGGCTGGAAGTTTAGCTGTTTTTCAATGGTTTAAATCAAATCTATCCGAATCCTAACTACCATTTTTACTGCCTTTTTTAATGATATATTTGGTCTTTCCATTACCAATGGCCATTGGTTCACTCCCTTTCTTAACTGAGAAATTTTCCTTGTTTCTTTTATAGGGTCCCGACTTGGTTATTCATCAATCGAAGGAATGCCTTGATAAAATGGGAGAATGGTGTCAACAACATCATGGAGAAAGTGGTAAGCAGTTTTACAAGTTTTGTTACCTTCTATTGTCATTTTTTATTGCCAGAAAATTGTCATTGTCTCCTGGTTCTGAAAGATACATTTTGTTGCATTTACTGTATATTCACCGGTCACAAACTACTATTGGTACTTAGGTTTGACAGAGAAAGTGCTTCAGAGTACAATCAATGAACAAGAAGCTGAAAAGCAGGTAATTGAAGCATTTTTATCCCAATGCACTGCTTAACACCATGTCATGAGGAAAAGTATTTATTTAAAGAACTAATTGAATTAAGGCACTAATCGCTTTTTGATACTTTTTTTTGTGGTTTTGTGCATGTTAATCTTCTGAAGGAAATTTTGTTTCTTGCCGTCCTGTCAACTGAGCAGGAGTGATAGTACTCTTTGTTTTCCTCGGATAACGTGTCATTTTCTGACACATGCGTATGACAACATGAACTTCAAAACTTTCCATCTTCTGTGACCTAAAGGTCGCATTAGCAATCTGTAAAAACTAAAATTTGTTCATGCATTAATATCTGTGTGCACAAGTTTTCTTCCTTAATTATCACTATTTTGTCTAGATACTGATTTGATTTCATGCACACAGATATTAATGCATGAACAAATTTTAGTTTTTACAGATTGAGTTCAATAAATAAATAAATAGTTGTAATGAAAAGTTAAATACAGTGAATACCAAATATTTATCAAGAATAAAAAAAATATGAAAAGAAAATAGATGATTATGAATATCTTCACATTTACAAGTGATTTTTTTTTTTTTTTTTTTTCAAATTTACTACACTTATTTTAAAAATTAATCAACTATCGTGCAACGCACGTTCACATCACTAGTCATTGCTATGATTTTTAAAAATATATTGAAAAATATAAATACCTTCTCATAACCCTAACTGGCCTAAACGTTAAACAAAAGCAGATCGTTTTTGCGCTTAAACCTGCTGAATTCTCCATCTTCGCGTATTTCAGAAACCCTAGCTCGTGATATCTTGTTTCTGTGTAATGGTAATTTCTCTTCTCTGTGCGTGTATATAAATATATATAATTGCGGTAGTATGTATATGTAGATATTTTCGCATCATTTTTCATTTTCGGATTCCTTCATTTTTTTTCTTTCATTCTGTTTTTCATCGTCACCCTGTTACTAGTAATATTTTCTTGTAGATAAGTTATAATATTAATTTTTTTCTTAACTAGTCTTTAGCTTGAGTGACAGTGAATTTATAGATTGTGCTTACATGTTTGAAGATTCAAACTCACAAGAAGCAGCAATGGAGTGTATGAGTTTGCAGACGCTAAAATCCATGGGCAAAGAAAGTAGTGTTGATAATTTTGATGTGGTTGGATAAAGGATACACTTAGAATTTGTTTGTTTCATATGAGTTCACTGACGTGAAAATCCTGTTTCTTGTAATATTTACTTGTGGAGAAGATATAATTTTTTTTTTTTGGGCACAAATCTGGTTCAACTAATCTTTAGCTTGAGCGAGTGTATTTTTTTAATACATAACACATTGTGCTTTCGTAATTGATGATTTAAATTCTCAAGAAGCAGCAATGTGAGTGTATGGGTTTGCAGACGTGAAATCCATGAGCATGGAAAGCAGTGTCGATGATTTTGATATTGTTGGATATAGGATATACATTGAAATGTATTGTTTCATATGGTTGTTTATTGGTTCTTTGTGTTGAAGAATCAACTCGTAGCATGAGTTTTTATGAAGGTAGGGTGAATATGCAGGAGCTTGCCTATTCTGGTGATATCCTTTTGCGAATGAACTCATTGACTTTTTTGTTTAGTGGAAAAAAATTTACGTTAATGAATTTGCGAAGGTTACAGGTGATGTTTTATAGTGGGGATGAATCCCGTGCTATGTGGAATGATCTTTTTCTTTCCTAGGCGTTCCATTTTTGTTTTTACACTGTATTTGCAGCTGGGTTTCTAACTTTAAAAATGTGATTTTTGCTTTGTCAACTTATTTCATATCATGGTTTGGGCATTAAAATCTTGTGACCTCTGCTCTTCCTTTTTGAAATCTGAAGAAGTTCCCATGGACCTCTCAATAGTTAAATCAATTTTTTATTTTGGAATACTAAAAAAAAGATTACTATGTGGTAATCTATATGACTATATCATAAGATAAGTATCTTTTCTTACTCTATAAGTAAACTTGCCTACCCAAACATGCTCAGTATCTTCTACTCACTTCCCTAGACATTCTTATTGTTCTCACTTTCTCACAAGCTCACATTCTAGTACTAGCACAGACGTCTGAGCCGGGAATGCACATATGTTTTCTTCCAAGTACCGTACCTCTATTCTCCATTTGATTCTAATTCTGAATTTTTTTTTTCTTAGAAAAAAACCAATCTCTAATTTCTATGAAGCGAAATTTACTTAACCTTAGTGGTTTTTTTAGCATGATAACGTGCTGACAATTTTCGAATTTAACCGTTTTATTGTAAATAATTTTTAGCTCTTCGGTTTGGTTTGTAAACGCACCATTTCACAAATGCACCACAGCCATCACATTAGTTATTTATTGAAATGTTCTCTCTTTTGTTTACAGATGTCGAATTATGAAATTGAAGAGAACTATCATTCTCAGCCTTCTGCTGATTCAGTGGAAGCAACAGGGTTGCAGCAACAAGCACTTACGATGTTATCAAATTCAGGTTCCAAACAGGTTAGCTGCAAGAGTAATACAATTGAATTTGATGACGAGCTTTCTGTTTTAAGAAAAGGAAAGACATTGATCCACAATCTTATACTGGGAACATTTCAAAGCCAACATAATGACAAGAATAAGTATTAAATCTTTGGCTGAACGTAAAGCCTATGCTCATATGATTATGCTAGTGGATTCCTAAAAATCTTTAAGAAAAACTGAAGTAGGGATACCAAGTCCGAGTTTCATACCACATATATTCTGATTAGCTAAACTAGTTTATGATGGACAGGAGGGAGGGAGCTAGTCCTAGGATCTTAGTTGCCTACTTTGTCTAGTTTTGCAATAATAAAATTAAAACTGCTACTAGCATAAATGCTGAGATACATTGGTTGAAAATTAATGGATTACAATATAACTGTAATCTTGATTCACCAGTCTCTTCCCAATATACACATTAGTGGTAGACTATATTTTGTTAATCTTACAATGCACTAAAACCTGTTACTGATGTTATCGGGTATGCATTTAAAAAGTCTCATATGTTTGTCAGCATGAAAATTAAGAATTCAAAATGATATTATAAAAAATTCGTTTCAGATTTAATTTATTCTCAACAGCTGCTGATTTTGTGGTCCCAATCTATGGTAATAAACATGCTCCTAGCCCTAGGGACTGATATGATGATATCGCTTAGTTATCTCGTTTTTAGCTACAAATAGTGGTTTGTGCGATTATACCGTTCTTTTTCTTGTATGGCTCTCCCAATATTTAGTAGAAATAGATACTTCGCGGGTTAGAAATTATATTTCTTGTCTGGTTTTGTGGTGTGCATATTCATTGGCTGGTATACCATATACTTTCTTTTATGTCCTAAATGTTTGTTATTTTTATACTCAATGCAGTCTTCCAGGGAAAAGGAAAGGGAGAAGGCGCGTGATGAAGACCGTGACCAGGATCGGGATAGGGACAGGGACCGTGAGAAGGACAAGGACAGAGACAGAAATAGGGAGAGGGATAGGGATAGGCATAGGGATCGAGACAAGGATCATGATCGTCACCACCGAGATCGACACAGGGATCGGAGTGAAAGAAGGGAAAGAGAGAGGACAAGAGATAAGGATGGTGATGATTACTACAGAAGCCGAGACTATGACAGGTGAGGAACCTTCTGTGCCTTTAATTATATTATTACTGGTGGTCTTGGGCATATATTATTTGTGTTTCAATTTCTTGTGCTTCTCTGCTTGTGACTTCAAAGGGTGTGCTCTTAGCCCTCTGAAGTCTCAGGTAGGAAGTTACTCATACGCCAACCCTTGGAACTTGCTCTTTCGTGGAAAGCAATTTGTAATGGTCGTCTTTGCAAGCTGGCCACCATTTTTCTTTGTACTGGCCTACATTCTATATTATCATTTCTCCAGTCATCTTGCTGAATGCTGATACTTCGCTGTTTGTCAAGGCACTTCTTCTCTGGGTAACAATTTTCGTATTTTTGATTTGTTATCGTTGCAGGCGCAGAGATCTTGACAGAGATAGAGAGGATAGGCACAAACAAAGATCTAGATCTCGCTCGAAGGCTAGATCTGAGCACAAATCAAGGTCGCGATCTCGTTCTCGCTCGAAAAGGTAATCTGGGACAGTAATTTTTCTGTTTTATTGTACAACTGAAAATTTTGCTCAGGTGCCCTCCCACGGAAGCTGTTTCATTTTACTACATAAACAAAACAACTGCTGCAAGTACCCATCTATAAAATCATTCTTCTGTTGCCTTAAATTTTTTATTAATACTTTTTCTGATGAATAACATCTTGAAAGGGGTTACATCTATTTCTTCTATTTTCACAGCTTGATTGTTGAGAGTTTTATTAAATTTGTAAAGGATAACTAGTGGACTGGTTAGAAAGTAAACATTCCTTTTAAATTGAAGATGAGGAAAGTCCTATTCTATTCAGCTGTTTCTGACTGGACACCTAGCTCAATCAATTTGGGTGCTCTTCTATTTTTATGTTCACCACCTGCAAATATAAGCAAGATATGGTGGTTTGATATATAATTTCGCCTCATCGTTAGTATTATATTTTTGTAATTCACCATTCTTATTTTCTGAATGGTTTTGGCATTTCCATCACCATTATCAATTTGACCTGCCCTTGGTATTAATTAAGTGACTTTACAGCAAAAGGATTAGTGGTTTTGACATGGCACCTCCTGCTGCAATGCTTCCTAATGCTGCTGCTGCTCCTGCTCCAACAGGTGCAACCCAATAATTATTTTACAGTTCAATTATTATAATAACTATTTTTTTTCCCTTTTGGCATAGTGCAAAGTTCGTATCAAATTACATTGGTTTCGTTTTGGTAAGCGAACTCGGTTCTTCAGTGTGCACATGCCTCAATATGGAGTTCTGTTTTTCTATTAATTGTTTTCTTTGTGAAATAATTCTGAAACTGAGAGGGTTTTTGGTTTCTTGTTGTGTTGGTGTTTCTTTGTTTGTTTTGTATGTCATATGTTATGTTCTAAGAAGGCAATTTTGGGCTACTAGCCCCACTGTGCTGACAATGGGCGTGAGCCGACTTCTGTAGCTTTTATATTCGAGGAAGAATCAATACAGGTCTTGTCCATCTTCAACCAGGATTTGCACGTTTGGTAGTTTCCACAAGCATTTTCTCCAGTAGTTGAATATGCAGTCGTTTCCATTGCAAGATGATAAGATTTGCCTAAAATAAAAGCAAAGGAATCTTTTTATCAATAGAGTTTTAAATCTAGCTTGTACGTTTTAAGATTGAGTTGAGGCACCTACTATATGTCGTGAGATGTAACTTGGATTCGCTTTCACAGGTCAGATGCCTGGAATCACCGCACCCATTCCTGGAATGTTCCCCAACATGTTCCCCATGGCCTCTCAGGTTTCTCTATTTCCATACTTATCATTTACGACCAGCTTTTATTGATTAAGCTTCTAGAAATTAACATTGATTTTGTTGCAGTTTGGAGCCCTTCCTGTTATGCCCATGCAGGCAATGACGCAGCAGGTTGATTTTTCTATTGTTTTAATTTAGTTCTTGTTGTGTAGAAGTTACCTTCTATATACGAAATAGTCCTTCTAAATGTTGCATTTTCAGGCTACTAGGCATGCTCGGCGAGTCTATGTTGGTGGACTCCCCCCCACTGCTAATGAACAAGTACTATGCTTCATTTTATTAAATTTTCTTTTCCCATTTAATTGGAAAAAACATCCAGGTATGGATGGTGTCATAAATGATATATTTAGTATTAACCTCTGAGTACTTACTAAAAAATAGCTTCTCTTGCGTTTTTGAACTTCAGACTGTTTTCAAACATATTGTGCAACCGCTTCAATAGAAGGCGGCTTTTCTTTCTTGTATTCTACCATGTCGCTATTAATTAGACTGACATGTAGTTGGGTAAATTCTGAATGCCATTTTAATAGCAGAATCTGCAAATTCTGTTTGGTTTCATTTTGCGTGTCAATGATCTTTTTTCATGCTCCGTTATTTTATCTTGCTCATAATTTTATTTTTCTATTGGCTTTTGTTTCTTATATGGCAGTCTGTGGCTACCTATTTCAGTCATGTTATGTCTGCAATTGGAGGAAACACCGCCGGTCCTGGTTAGTCAACATGCAATAAATTCTTCTGTGTTTATCTAGATGAAGGGATAGAGAAACTATTCCATGTTATTTCAGGAGATGCTGTAGTGAATGTTTATATTAACCATGAGAAGAAATTCGCTTTTGTGGAGATGAGATCCGTGGAAGAGGCCAGTAATGCAATGGCGTTAGATGGCATTATTTTTGAGGTATATGAACATCCCGTTTGACTTTATGTTAATAAAATATACAAAGATCGCTAATAGCTATATTTTTACTGCATTTGGTAAACTGTAGAAGGTAATTGCTCCTTCAATTTCTCTCCAGTGATAATTTATTTTTATGATGTACCCTATATTTCATCAGCATCATTTACCTAAACGTTATGAAATGTCCAATGAATTTTTAGGTTTTGTATAATTTTGAACTTTGAATTGCGTGTCATGGATATCTTTAACTATATCAAACGAGCATATACTCATCTGCTGTTTAATTACTTTCTTGTGCAGGGTGCACCAGTTAAGGTCAGAAGACCCAGTGATTACAACCCATCGCTGGCTGCTACTCTTGGCCCTAGCCAGCCTAATCCCAATCTGAACCTTGCAGCTGTTGGATTAACACCGGGATCTGCTGGTGGACTCGAGGGTCCAGACCGTATTTTTGTGGGTGGTTTGCCATATTATTTCACAGAAGCACAGATTAGGGAGCTGCTGGAATCCTTTGGACCCCTTCGAGGCTTTGATCTAGTGAAAGATAGAGAAACTGGAAATTCTAAAGGATATGCATTTTGTGTTTACCAGGATTTATCTGTTACAGATATTGCTTGTGCAGCTCTTAATGGGATAAAAATGGGGGATAAAACGCTTACTGTTAGGCGTGCTAACCAAGGTACAACACAACCTAATCCTGAACAAGAGAGCGTGTTATTGCACGCTCAGCAACAAATTGCATTGCAGGTAAGGAAACTCCGTATTCCCCGCTAAATATAAAGATTTGAGAGCTTCACTCAACAATGCATATTATCTTCATGGATAAGTTTTAATTGGTCGTGAAATTTCTGTTTGATAAGATGCCTATTAGTTCCCTTAAGCTCTGACATAAATATTGCCACATGGAATGAAACCTCCACTGAAATGCCAGTTGATTTCATTGTTCGTTTGAACAGCTAAATTACCATTCAACTTTAGCACAAAAAATGACTTGGAAAACTGGAAGCAAATTAAGTTGCAGCCAATCTCTTGTGATTCTAAAGGCTTTTTGGGTTTTGCAGCGCTCACGATCAGAAGACTAGCTTAATATTGCTCCAAGCAGAGGGGGTTTATAATAAGCAAGTAGTTAAATATGAATACAAAACCCATTTATATGGGTCAAATTTATCTATTTGCAGTACATAATGTCTGGGATCGACTTATTCCTGATATTTTATTCTTAGAATTTTCCTTTGACGAATTTAGTGGGTTGCCTTGAATTATTTCAATTGGAAACTATGGGCCCTTGAATTTATTGGTTCATCTCCATTTCATTTTGCAGAGATTCATGTTACAACCTGGAGCACTAGCAACAAAAGTTTTGTGCTTAACACAAGTGGTGACTGAAGAAGAGCTCAAGGACGATGACGATTATGAAGATATACTGGAAGACATGAGAACTGAATGTGGAAAATTTGGTGAATGCTTCAATTAACCTCTTGAACTTCACAGCTTTTGAATTTTCACGTTCTGCCTTGTCAATCTTCCAATTAATATTTTCGCTCTTGTATTAAGCCTTTCCTATTTACAGCCGTATCTAGTCCTATGTTCTGCTAATAGGAATTGCCCTAAAGTTCAGAAAGTGTCTGTAGGACCATAGCTCCTTTTATTTCATCCCAATGCGCACTTCCAGGGATCCTATTAATGTGTGATCTCGGCATTGATTTTTTTTTTTTGCAGGTACTTTGGTGAATATTGTCATCCCACGCCCAAATCCTAATGGTGAACCAACACCGGGTGTTGGAAAGGTTGGTATAAGTGTACTTGACTCATTTTAAGTATTTCCATTGCATTAGATTATTATTATCATTATTTTTTTTATCATAAATTTTATATAATTGGTGAAAATTGAAAATGAGTTATTTATTTTGACACTAAAGTGAGAATTACTTTCAAAATACTAATTTTTTTTTCTTTGTACTTGAAACATAATAAAACAGTGACATATTTGAAACATGTTTTGGCTAAGCTTAGAAAGTTATAAGTAAATACACAAATTGAAAATTAATATTTTTTCATTGGTCAAGTTTAGAAATTAGTAAATTACTTATTTTGACTGCAGTAACTTTTCTTATTTAAAAACATGAAAATGTAAGTTTTACTACTTTGAAGCTTATTAGACAAACATGCTCGTAGCAAGTCACTGTTTGGGGTTTAACCTGCCTGTATTATGTAGGTCTTCTTGGAGTATGCGGACATTGAAAGCGCTACAAAAGCTCGACAAGGACTTAATGGAAGGAAGTTCGGTGGAAATCAAGTCGAGGCAGTGTTTTATCCTGAGAACATGTTCTCCGAGGGAGTTTACAGTGGCTAATTGTTTGGTGCCGTACTGCACTTTAAACAGATGTTTATGAAGTTCAAATGAGGGATAGATGTTTGATTATCAGTTTACTGGGCTTATACTGTTTTTATTTTTCTATGGACACGGCTTGTATTTTTCCTTTGGGTTGTGCGTTTAAGGAGTCGATTAAATCAAAAGACTATTGTTCTTAGGGCTTGCATCTTGAGGATGATGTTTCACTTTAACAAACAGAAAAAGAACTCAAATGTACAATAGGATTCTTAGTGCATGTTTGGTTTTTTGTTTGGCTGAACGGGAAAGTACAATGTAAAATATAATCTTTAATGTGTGTTTGGTATTCTGTATTAGATTGTACCGAATAGATAACATCTCGTGGAAACGCCTTTTTATTATTTTACTTGGATTCTTATTTGGTGAGCAACTTTGTGTTGCTCATTCATTGAATAAATTTTTTCATGTTTGTGTATGTTGGAATATTTCCTCTGGTCCTCTTTTTTTCCTTGTCCTTTGATTTGATTTTGATTTAGATTTGTTTGACACCCATTATCGTAAAATGTATTATGAAATAGTATTTTTTTTTTGAGAGAATGTGGGGTTAAAAAAAAAATTTATTTTTTATTTTCGTATAATATTATTTTATTAAAGGATGTGATTGAAAATAAAAGAGAAAAATGTATGAAAATTTTGAAGAACGTCAAATAAGATCTTAGTTTATTGGCGAAATCATAATTGATCTTGTTAACAATTGAAGAAGTCCTAAATTGTTGTTGATAAAAAATTCGAGATTATCGTGTAATAATTTATATAAACGGTTGGATAGAATTTCGACTTACAAAATGAACATAATAAAAATAGAACGATAAATGTCGAGGTAAGAGTTCGATCCTTTCTCCTTAAGAAGATAATGCTTCGCACTAGTGTTGACGGTCTCTCGATACTTGTCTCTCAAGATACGACTTCGATTTGTACTAGTAGTACTCCAAATTACAAGATCTAGCGAACCTACTAATGTTTTGATCTCTCTAAAATTAGGGGACTCATTAATTGGTCAAAAGTAAACACTCATCAAAGAAAACTCAATAACACCACACCACGCTTTTTGGTGGACAGGGGCGGACCCACCCTAGGACCTGGACCCACCAAAAAAAAAAAAAAAATTTTTTTTTTTTTTCATTTTTTTTTATATTTAAAATACTGTACAATTTTGGGATATAACATGTTAGATGTTAGATATAAGTACAGATTTTGGGATATAACATCTATAAAATATACTGTAATTTTTCATTATAACATGTTAGATATAAATACAGATTTAGATGGAAAATCAGAAATCTGGCTTTGAAAATGAATTTTAGTTAATTAAGATTTGAATTTAGAGAGTTGTTGAATGTTGTGATTTATTTTGATATTAAGGTGTTTTTCTTTTGTCCGTTTTGCTGGTTTAGTTGTATGTTTGGTTCTTTCTAAGGTTGTTAATTGTCAGTAGCAACGAAGTGCTTTTACCTCTTGTAGTAGATCCGTCTAATTGTTGAATAAACTGTTTGGTAGCATGGGTTGAGACCTCGAAATTGGATAGAAATTCTTGTCTACATATTTGAATTTGATTTCGAACAGTCTAACACAATTAAAAAGTAGTTCTGATTTCAGTTTGTCAGCTTACTGCTGTAATTGGTCGGATGAGCATTTTCGAGTTAATAATTTTTTCATTTTTACAGCAATTTAAGAATAGAAAATAATATGTATTTCAAATTTCTATCATTTTAATTGTACATCATTATGAATGTTTGTGCTACCCGCCTCCAAAAAAAATTTTCGGGAGCGCTGCCCCCGAACCCCCATGCTCCCCCCTCCTTCATCTCAATATCTTTCATTTTAGGACCCACTAGTTCTAAAATCCTGGGTCCGCCACTGGTGGCTCAATCTAAATGGATCTGCGCATGCGTTGAATATGGTAATTTTATTCACACCATGATTTTTATTGCCCTTAAAGTCCTCAATATTTGCTCATTGTAATACTTATTTCACTAGCTTTTTTTGGTTGACTTCTTGTCTTTAACCTTCCATAAACTTAACCACTACGTCGCGTTCTCGAGTAACTAATTGAGAAGCACCATCATCACTTCTTAAAAAGCATACTATTTTACAAGAATATTATCAAGACCAGTCACATGTTCAACACAATTATAGTATTTTTTGCATTTTCTTTTGTTTCATCAAAATAAACCTTTGTTCACTTTTCAAAAAAATCATAATTGTAATTGTTAGCAGATTTTGTCTTAGAACTTAATTATGCATAGACTTTGATCATTTTTATTATATTGAATAACTTTGTGATATAAATTAAGTATACCATTCTTTTAAATTAAATAGGCCCTAAAAAAGGAAAATTTTAAAACACCACAAAACATTATTTTCTATAAATTTAATTTGGACCATCCACGTGATTTTTTTAGCCACCCTATCCAATTAATAATTAGACCAATTGAAACTTTAAAGATCTGGAATTAGAAAAAAATATGAAATAAATAAAATATTCTTCTTCCTCCTCCACGTCCAGCCCTCCATTGAAGATGATAGGGTTTCATTACAAGTAGTTGAAATTATAATCTGAATAGAAATAAGTGATGGGTAAATAAATCGTAATTGTGGGTCTTACATGATGTGTAAATTCAGGGACGGAGCCAGACGTTTGAGGTTGTGGGGTCAAAAATTGAAATATAATTTTTTTAAAAAAAAAACAACATATCATTAATGAAGATAAGTCAGTACACAACTACAATTGTAGCCTACGTATTTTCATACTCTGAAAAATGCCGTATAATTACATCATTATTAATATTGTCGAATACATCGTTCTTAGCCACTACAAATTACTGTACAAGAATTAGAGAAATAAATTCTTTTATTTGCTGCCTATTCGATTTTCATCTTAATCACTATAGGCTACTGTACAAGAATTTTCGTTTTAAAAAGAAACCATATTTACTCTACCTTTTTATATGAACAAATATGCAAAATGTGTTGTGAAAACTTCTGTTTGGCACTATTGTATACTGACAGAATAACACTTTAAACTTAAACTAGAATTTTGAATTTTGACTTTGAATTTTGATTAAAATTTGAATATAATCGAAATATAAATTATCATTGTCAAATGTGAAAAATCAAAGAAAATGAACAAATCCACAAAAGTGCTCTTTAAATAAATAAAAAAAAAAAGAAAAAGAAAAGAAAAAATTGTGGTGTCAACTGACACCACAAGACACCATGTGCATCCGTCCGTCTGTGTAATCAAAATTAATTAAATTATTATCAACTTATAAAACACATGCTAAGTTAAGCATCCTAATGAGTGGCTTTTCTAGACCTTAATTTCAATGTTCAAATGTTGCATAAACGAAGACAAGTAAACTGTAGAGAGTATAGAGAAGAACTAAAGACTTGAAGCTTCACGTGTATGTGACATTTCTATACTCGTGACAATTGATCTACGGTTGAGCAACTAAGAAATATGAATTGCAAAAATAAAATGATCTTCTACGTACTTAGTGGTTCACTAGCTAATGATACGTAAGCAAACTTGTTTTTCCGTTGGATTACCATAGTCAAGGAGTGCTACTCAAGGTCAAAATGCATAATTAAGGTAATTCACTGGAATGTGGGGATGGAGAAAGGGTCCGACTGAAAGACAAAGGAGCAACATGAGATTTGCGATATAAACGAAAAAAGAAAGAGAGAAACAACACAAGATGGTAAAAATGTACATTATATTAATTAAAATAATACATTATATGAGACACGTGTAACATTTTCAGAGACTAATTGACTCAAATTATTGGATAGGAAATCCAAATACTATAAAAGAAAATCAAAATTTGAGGAAAAAATGAAGGAAAGATTGAGACCAAAAGCCCAAAACACGTGCTTTTGAGCAAAATGACTAAAAAAATTTGTTAAATTTCGGCGGAATCAAAAAATAAAAATTGACGACAAAGTTGCCACGTGTTGTGGGAAAAATGGTCTGCACCAATGAGCCAAATTCATGTCCCAATTTCAATTTAAGAGACAAATCACTGTCGGAACCGGACAAACCGTCCTCTTCTTGCAGTCATTTATTCCCTCACGTGCTTTTCTCCTAATCACCACGTGTCCAAATTATTTTTCCTGCCCAAACTCAAAAACACGCGCTCAATTTTGTGAACCTCGTGGGAGAATGGTAAATTGACAATAAATTAAGTAACGTTTCTCACTTAAACTTCGCTGTCATGTGATTCTTCCCAATCAGGAAAACCTTATCCACATACAAACAAGTATAAATAGAGTTAGTTCTCTTAGATTAAAATTAGAGAAACGTTGAGAAGTCCCAATTAAGAAAAGAAATTAGAACTCCCGTCCCATTTAAAAGTTTAAGAATTCGTCGAGAGTTAGAATAAATTTGTTACTTCACTTGCTCTGAATTTAAATTATTCACTTCATTTTTGCTAGCGCTACAAAAAGTTCCATGTCGCCTCTACTAGACTATTACGAAAGTGTAGTATTTCATCGGGTCAGTAATTCGTTGAGTCAAGTTTTTCGTTCCACTGTCAATTACTAAATTGTAGTCTTTCATTGGATTCGTAGAGTCATGTTTCTCGTTCAAGACTACAAGCCCACCTACTAAAGTTCCGTCTTTCATTGATTTCGTGGAGTCGTGTTTCTCGTTCCACCCCACCTACCATAGTGTAGTCTTTCATGGATTTCTTAGAGCCAAAGATTTTTTATTCCACTCCAAACCGGGCAGGTGGCCACGTGTCAAAATTAGTTTCTTAAATATGTCTATGGATCATCAAGATAATTCACCAACTTCTTCATTCCATGAAGTTATGACAGCAAATATTCCATCAGCACATAAGAAAAGATGTGGGCGGAAGATATTCAAGGAGACGCGCCACCCCTTGTACAGAGGAGTAAGGCGGAGGAACAACGGCAAATGGGTGTGTGAAGTGCGTGAACCAAACAAGAAATCAAGAATATGGCTTGGGACATTCGCCACCCCAGAAATGGCAGCTAGGGCACACGATGTGGCGGCGTTGGCCCTTCGGGGTGGCGCCGCCCCCCTGAACTTCAATGACTCAGCTTGGTGCCTCCCTAGGGCCAAATCTTCATCCCATAAAGATATACGAATTGCTGCTCTTCAAGCTGCTAATAATTTTGCACCACCATTAATGGAATTATTTCCTTGTTCTTCCACTAACAATTCACTGAATTCTTCGAATCTATCGAGGGAAAATCTCAAAATAGAACCTCCCAATTCGTGGGCGGATTCATCGAATATGGAAAATGAGTTCTTGGACGAGGAAGCGATGTTTAACATGCCAGGATTGCTCGACAGCATGGCGGAGGGGATGCTCCTGACTCCACCAGCTATGAAGAATGGATTTAGTTGGAGCAATGAGGTTGAAAATTATAGTGATTTCACTTTGTGGAGTGATTGACAAAATAATATTTCGTCTAGCACAACAACTCCAGACATGTCGTTTTGAATATATATATAGATAAGACGCGTTAACTCGTACACGTAAACTTATTTATAAGGGGTTTAGTAAAATCTAACTTTTGCATCGATATTCAGCGAGATAGATCACTTGAGTATCAAAACCAACCAACATAATTGAAATTAGTTTGGAAGAGGAGCATATCTTCTTAAATTGCATCTTGTACTCGAATTTCATGTTTAATTAGTTGATAAAGTTGTGTTGTTACTTTTGGTAGTTATGGGTGAAGAAAAAAGAGGGTCTCTTTGTTATTCTTTATTTTTTTATTCGATTTGCCTTTAGGGATGGCAATTTTGCTTTTTATCCGATCTTAACGAATGAAATGGATGGATTCTGTCATTAAGGGACCTAAAATGCCTATTTCCTCAAACGTTGGGAATGCCTGTGCCATTTTTAAAGGTTGGGGAACCAAATATGCTATTTTCACAAATTGAAAATTTTATTAGTTTAATTGAGAAGAGTATCGTTCTTCCTTTTCGAACTTGAGTATAGGGATGGGCATGGCATTTTAATTGAAATGAGCAGACATGAAATCGAATGATTCATTTTACAAAATGCTCAAATTTTAATTAGTAATTTTAGTTCTTGAAATATTCGAACCTAACTCGATGTTCATTCCTATATTTTGCTATTAATAACTTTGTCATAGTTACTAATTTTAACAAAAAACTAAAAATAAGACAAGCAATCGGAATTATTAATGAAGATGTTAAAAAAAAATGGGCATTCCAACTTTTAAAGGAGAACCGTGCAAGGTTTGGTAGAACCATTTTTATATTTAGAAAGAAATAAATTGAACTATTACTTTGTAAGTTTCTTACTTTAAAAAAAAAAATAAAAATAAAAAATAAAAAATAAAATTCTATGGTAAATCAAATCAAACGGTTCTGGTTGTCTTAAGAAATTTGGCCTAACTCAACCCATACAAAATTGACTTGTAAGGTGAGGTTTGCTCACAATATATAAATTGGTCCTAGACACTATAATCAGTCGATGTGGGATTTTAACACACCTCCCTCACGCAGAGCGTGGACTTTGCCATACAACTGTGGAAATCGATATTGGGGGCTCAACATCGAAACTGGGCCTGACTCTGATACCATCTTAAAAAATTGGGCCTAACTCAACCCATACAAAACCGACTTGTAAGGTGAGGTTTGCTTACACTATATAAATTGGTCCTAGGCACTATAATCAGTTGATGTGAAATTTTAACAGGTTGCGATTTCGATTCGATACCAACAATTACATGAAATCGAATCGTTCCATTTATAAAATATCTAAAATTTAATAAATTGTTCAAATTCTTAAAATACTTGGATCGAATCACCCGATACCCACCCCACCTAAGTCTCAAGAAAGGGATGCCAAAATTTTAAATATACAAGTATTAAGAAAGGAATGCTTATCAGTAACATAGATTGGTAGATCTGCAGGAACCTGTGGATGCCCTAAAGTTGCGATTGGACAACATTAAACACCTCATTTATCATCTTCATACTCACAGTTAACAACGCTAGCTGCAAGACAATTCAGTACAAGTTAATTATGTATTAGAAGAAAGTTGTATTCACTCTTGTTTATTTATAGTAATTCACTAGAAAATTGAGTCTTTCCTTTTCGTCTTCATCTATTAGATGGTTATAATCCATTTTTCGAACTCAATTTAAATGTTGGGAGGAAGATATTATCAGCGATCAAGTCTTGAATTCAAAATGAGAAAGTTCAAGTGTAGCACACGGCCAGCATATGCTCTTCCCCTACAATCTTCATGCAAAAGATGGACTTCAAATGGCTGTGGCATTACTGCAGGAGAGGCAGTGCAAAGTCCTTCGACTTCCCGCCTAAGGTCTGAAGCTTATTGCTGCAACATTGCTTTTTTCAACTCGAGAGTTCCATCTTTCTATTCATTTATTATATTACTTTCCACTATATATGGTTGGCCCTCCAGCATTCAGGTAGAGATGTTAGGAGTAGCTCTGAATAAGAGAAGCTACGACAAAGTTTTGGAGATTACAAATGATTAAGAGGAAAAAGCCAAGTGTTTAAGACATTAAAGATCCAGTGAATATGGTAGTATTAGTAGATTCAAACGAGTAAGCTGAAGTCACTGGATATACCTGTGCATCATCTGGTAATTTTAGATTCTCTTTAGTTCTACTGATACTCATTTCATACAAGATCAAAACCATCAAATTTTGGAGTTATTTCGATATATTTAACATCAACATGTTAAACTGGCTTGTTTGTTTGTGATGCATTTCCATGCAATACTTAAAAACGAGTTAAAACAACAATTTTATTTATTTATTTATTTTTTTTATCTTGTCCATGCCACAAATTCTACCGGATTAAAGCATACATTAGTTACACGAGAATCCAACACATTTAATACACTAACATTAACTTAAAAAGAAAATTCAGCTCGTGCATTATACATGCAAAGACTAGTAATTATAAAGTTTATATATAACTCAGAAGTACTAACATATAATTTTAAGTAAATATTTAAATTTTTAAAGTTAAATATCAATTTATATGTAAAAAAATTACTTTTTTAATACATTTGAAAATGGAAACAAGCATGGGTGGAATTTAATATCGACAAACACACTAATATACCAGGTCAAAATAACTGCAATTAGCGTAGCCATTCAAGTCATTGGTAGAATTCAGATACGGAAAGAAACTTAATTCAACAAGAAGATTATAAGTTTTCATTAAGACGTAATTCAACAAGAAGATTATAATTTTTCATGTCTATGCATAATCGAAAGGGTCCACTTCCAACAATATATAATTCAAATTGATGGAGTATGGCATCAATATAAATAAAAGCGAGTCAAACTCTATGTCTTTATTCCTCCCCTCTTTTGCATCTTATCCAACTCCTCAAAGTCGGGCTGTGGGGACTTGACCCTATTTTTCACAATCAAATAACCCTCTAATAGCGCCATTGTCGAGCCAAAAAGGAGAGCCGAGCGTGAAGCCGGGCCAAGGCGTCGACATCGACGCAACTTGAGTAATCCAGCAGCAGCGGCATCAGAGAGGATGGAATTCCATGGATCATCCTTCTGCCTGACTTGTATCATAGAACTCTCCAAGACAGATGAAAGAGCACCGAAGATGCCACAGTTGCTGGCATAGCAGGGGGCGTTCATGCGTACTGCTCGTAAGCCCCGGATGAGGCGCTCACCTTTAGGGGAGTTGTACACGCCTTTCAACATGTTTAAAGCCGACCCGCCAACGATTCCAAAGCAGAAATAATCGCCAGTCTGATCCAGTAGGCGATGGAACCATGGTTTGTCACATACCATTCTTGATTCTACATTCAATTAACTCTAATCAATTTGCATATAAATAACTACCAAACTAACTCAAATTTAAACTTCAGAAAATAACACAAAATTGGTTAATCAACATGTAAACGAAATCAATCTAAAAGACAGTAAAGTAACTAATCGGAAATAGCAGAAAGCAGTAAGAAATCATAAACCCTGAAATTTTTTGATTTAAAGATTAATAAGGAGGATTGGGTTGGCGAAATAGATTAGGAGTCTCCACATTAATCTAGTTTTCGGATCTCTCTTTTATGTTATTAATGATAATGGGTTAATCAATTCTAAATTCACCCCCATAAAATTAAATTTAAAAGACAAGTATACAATAGAGAAAAGGAACAGGGTTCCAGCGAAAAAAAAAAAACTTTTCATATATTTTAATGTCGAAAATTTGAAATTCACTTAAATTCCATACTTACATGTTCTTCTTCCGTCTAATTTGACTTGAAATTGAAGATTTGGATTCTACGGATTGCTGAAGCTTGGAGGGGTTTTCAAAAAGATGGTGAAATTAAATAAACAATCAGAAGTTGCTATTTATAATATAGACATAACTTGTTATGAAAGAAACGATTTTTCTAGGAAAGGGAAAGTAGAATTCTTATTTGGAATGTAAAAGGAAAAGTTTCCTTATTCTACTAGCTAGGAGTCTTTTCCTTGTTCCATCACAAGTTGAAAAGAAATAAAATTTAGAGGCATTTTCAACAATGTTTAGAATTAGGGGTGTGAATTGAAAAATGTCCTATTTTTATAATCCTTGCAAAAATGTCCAAATTTGGTATCAAATTGTCTAATTTTCCCTTATGAAAATATTGATCAATTTTATGTATTTTTTTTTTTAAAATTTGACACAATTTTCGAGATGACCAAGTAGCTTTCATGAGAAATCACAATAATGTTGTTATTCCCTAGGTGAGGCCACTTTCCAACATTTTTAATTAGATTTTAATCAATTATTCTAGGAAAAATGAAGAAGAAGTAGAAATTTCATTAACACCTTCAAAGAAGTATATGATTCCATCTCCAAATAAATCATTTTTTTGTTGTTTGTACCAATCATCTTACATAACTTCGTTAGATAGTAATTAAATATACTTATGTATTTAGAATGTCAGTAATGGTGAAATAAATTCTTTGCAAAAATAGTAGTTGAAGTTGAAGATGATAAATGCATATGGCGAAGTGGAATCCCGTCTCGACATTTTATAAACGTCGATAATGATAGTTTAAATCATAAACGTCGAGAATGATACCCGACCCATGCATTTAATGTGGATTGACATTTATATTTTTTTGATACAAGTAGTATAGGTCATGTGTCCAAATTTTATTGGTCAACACCATTTTTAATGATATGAAAAAATTTGAATTATAGTGTGAAAATAGAAATTGCTAGCAGGGGTATTTTCGTCTAAATAATTGAAAAATGGACATTGAAGAAATTGTGGACATTTTTGCAAATGACTATATGAAAATGGACATTATGTGAAATTTCCTCTAGAAAAATTTATTAGAATCTCAAAATATATTAGAAATTGCATAACAGGTGTATAAGTTTTAAATAATATGATTTTATAGTATATTAAAAGAAGTATTATGATATGAATAGAAAATAATAATAAATATATACTTTTATAATTATACTGTCAAACTATTGACAATAATTTTCAAATAGACAGCAACGTTTTTTAATAACTATTAATTAACATTGTTCTAAAAGATGGGAAATTATTTCCCTCAATAAAAAAAAATCACAATCTTCCTTTCTACTTATACTGTTATACACAAGAACTGTTTAAGATGGACGAGCCAATTAACCTCCAACTCCAACAAGACTTAAAAAAAAAAAAAAAAAGATTGGTGAGATTGGTCCCTAACGCTTTTTGACAAGCATTCGCCGCAAGAGGTCGTTGTATTTTCGTACTTTATTTCGACGATTTTCAATATAAAAAATCAAACTCGATTGATTCGATTTCGATATATAGAACCAATGTTGCATTTTCAAGATTTCAATTGATGCTCGATTCGATTCAATTTCCTTTAGAATCGAATTATTTCGTGCCCAATCTAACAAATTTGTTAGTAGGATATTTGTTGTATTTTATATACAACTTATAAAATAAAAGTACTCCAAAATTAGAATGAAAGATGTTTATAAACCATTTAAATTATAAACATAAATAAATGAACGGTGGATAGATTCATGGGGTCAGGAGGCTTTACCTGGAATGAAAGAACAAAAATGGATTCATGAAGGTTTAATTACTGAATCGCTTCCCATCCTCTAAGACTAGAACATCTTATTTGCTATGGTGAATCCATCCAATTTGATCAAATATTAATGAGCAATCATAATGCGAGCAAATTCGATAGAGGACGCAGACAATACTTCAAGATCCATTCAATTCATCTATGCAAAAAGTAACAATATAGTTTGTATAATGGTGAAAAGTGATGCCTTCTAACTTACCATTCACGAACTTTATTAGCTATGAAGATCTTTGTCAATTTCTCTGAGTTTCATCGCTTTCCATATCTTCAAACACAATTTGTAAGGATTTGCGTGTGAACCACTGGGAAGGTTTCGCATGGCGTTCCTGTATTTTTGGAAACTTACTTGCCCTCGTTTTGTTCACCTAAACAAGTTGATTAAAATTTAAGGACTTGTTTGATCCCCATTTTTTAAAAATACAATTTTTTTTTAATCACACATTTTTTGATAAAATAACACCACACACAATCTAGAAACTTTACATTCATTTTTAAAAATACATTCTCAATCAATCTACTATTTCAAAATGCATTATATATACAAAAAAATGAGGCTCGAACATGCCCTAAGTCAAAGTTGATAATTATTTTTATTTACATATTTTATGGGACATACAACTCTTCAACCACATATTTTTATCAAAATCTACTAATAATTTGGTTTTCGTTTATACCAAACAATGGCTTAATTTTAAACTACAAAACAAATAAAGTGAAATTACTACAAAAATAAATATAATAATAATAAGGTTTTGAAATTAGCTAAAAATGTTAAACCACTACAATTAATTTTAACCACGTTGAAGCTATAACTTTTCAATTAAACCAAAAAGACGCTAAAATGAGAACGAGTTTAAAGGAATTACGAGTCAACTCGGAAAATTGGGTATAAATACTATATATTTACCGCCATTTCTAGTTCACATCAAATTCTCAACAATGTCAGAAGCGAACTTTGAGAGGTCTCAACGGGAAAATTCCATTGTTAACTTTTTCGGTCGGAAGCTGTCTCAACGGGTAAATTCCACCGTTACTGATTTGTAATTAGCTAAATTAATGAATTTAAACAAATGAATGAATTCAGCTACTTTTCGAAATTTGGATATATAGTAAAACCTCGATAAAGTAATACCCTCGGGACCGAAAAAAAATTCATTTAGCGAGGTTATTTATTTATCGATAAATGAATAAATTATTCATTTATCGATAAATAAATATTTATTATTTTAGAGAGCTTTTCAATATAAAATATGTACATTGTATGTGGTAAGAAAAATCAAAAGACACTAATCAAAGTATTATTTGAATCTAGGGAAGCCCAAAAGTTTTAGTGAAACTTAATGTCTCTAAAAACTAAGTTTATGTACATAGCAAATGAAAATGTTTAGTCTTTACCTATAAAAGCTAGATGTTTGGAAGGCATATTCCAAGCACATACAATATTTTGTTTTCCCTCCAACGTCTTCTCATCATTTGAAAGGAGTAAAAAAAATCAACTTTAACCGATAAAATGAGGAGTGCAATATGTGAGCATAAGAAAGAGAATCCAACTATTAGCCAAAAAGATATGCAAGCATGGGTGCAACAAAAGTTTGATTTGACTATTAGTCAATCAACAATATCGAACACTCTCAAAAGGGCGTCGGAATATTTGTCAAATGAGATGAAAAATAGCGATGTTAAAAGGTACAAATCGGCAAAATACCCTGATTTAGAGAAAGTTTTGTATGAGTGATTTCTTCAAATGCAAGATAAAGTGAACATGTCTGGAGAAATTATTCAAGGAAAAGCAAAAGAGCTTTTGCAAAAAATGTATGGTGAAACTAATCAAGAATTCAGCTTTTCTAGTGGATGGATAGAACGTTTCAAGGCAAGATATGGAATCAAATCTTACCGACGTTTTGATGAAAGTGGTTTAGTTATCATGGAGAACATTGAAAATGCTTTACCTGAAATACGATCAAAACTAGACTAGTTTCAGTTGTAAATATGGATGAAACTGGATTATTTTACCGATTGGAAGCTGATCATTCACTTGTTACCAAACAGCTCGAAGGACGCAAAAAAGATAAGGAGAGAATTACTGTTGTTGTTTGTTGCAATGGTGATGGATTTGACAAAGTACCACTTTGGATTATTGGTAAGTATGCAAATCCTAGATGCTTTAAAAATGAGACCATGAACAATCTTAATTGCAAGTATCGATCCAATAAGAAAGCTTGGATGACTGACTTGCTTTTTCAAGATTTTGTTGGTTGGTTTGATAAGAGAATGAATGGCAGAAAGATTCTCTTGATAGTAGACAATTGCCCAATTCATCCAAAAGTAGTTGAAGGCTTGAGAAATGAAGAATTATTTTTCTTACCTCCTAGCACAACGTCCAAGATTCAACCATGTGATGCTCGGATTATTTGAGCATTCAAAGCTCATTATCATCGTCGTTTTTATTCTAGCATCTTACAAGGCCTTGAGGTTGAAGCACCAAATCCTGAAAAAATTAATAATTTGAATGCTATTAATTTTGCTAACATGGCTTGGAATTTTGATGTGAAGACAACAATAATTGCAAATTATTTTCGGCATTGCAAGATTCGGTCAAAAGAAAACAATGTTCCCGAACCAGAAGTTGGTGAATTAGATGAAGGTATCCAATGATTAAATGATGTCATATCTAATTTATGCTATAGAAATGTGATGGACGTTGAACATATTTTGAACTATCCTAGCGAGAATGATGCAGTTATGGAATCACCTACAGACGAAGAAATTATTCAATCGGTAATAAACAGTAATGATGATGAGAATGATCCTGAACCAGATGATAGTAGCGTTGTCACAAATGTGTCGTCAAAAGAGGTATTTCAAGCAATAGTCACCTTAAGCAACTACTTGCTACAACACGAGAAAAATATTTCGGAAGTTGTGTATGCTCTACAAAAAGTTAAGGATGAGGTTCATTTTGGTTTAGGTGGGAAGAAAAAATAATCAACTGTAGATGCATATTTTCAAAATAAATGATTATTGTACGGGTATTATTGATTGATTGAAAGATTTTGGTATATATATATATATATATTTTTTTTTTTTTCTCAATGAAATCCAGTAATTATTACTTTATATTTTTATTGGGCCCTTAAGGATTCAATTTTTTTTATTACTTACTGCATTTAACGAGGTTATTACTTTAGTCCATTGGCCCAAGTCGGGATCGAAATAAATTATTATATAATCGAGGTTATTACTTTATCGAACGTTACTTTATCGAGGTTTAACTGTATGAATGAATGTAAAATCGAACTTTGAGAAGCTGTCTCAACGGGTAAATTCCTTCGTTAACTTTTTCGGTCGGAAGTTACTGATTTGTAATTAGTTAAATTAATGAATTGAAACAAATGAATGAATTCAGCTACTTTTCGAAATTTGGATATATGAACGAATGTAACGATTGATCTGCTTTATTTTTCTGATTAGGTATCTTTACTAATTTGATTTGGATTTGAAGTTAATGAATTAATTTGATTCGAACCTTCTCAGCTACTTTCGAATGGGCCTGAGGCAATGGCCAACGGCTTCAGTCCTAGATCGGCAAGATGGACAAAAATTGGAAAAAATATATGGGAAAATCAGGAAAAGATATTCTACGAGTTGTTGAATATCTTGAAAGGAATACACGACAGACTTGACTGCCCCACTCGCCCTACTCGAGAATTTGTACTGCCTGATGCAGTCGACTTCATCATCGTCACGTTGCCATGAGGCAGTGACTATCAAAATAAAAACTAATCTGATTCTTAACTGCAGCCTTTAGACATTAGCCGTCCTTTAGACATTATAATGCCTCTAAACTGCAGTCTTTTTCCTAATCCGATTCCACTGTTTTTTTTAAACATACTAGCAATGCAAATAATAGATTACGAAACTACACAGTTTTTTGTGCACAAAATATTCGGCTTGCCTTGTTTCCCACAAGAAATTCTGTTGTTCTTCGCATTGCTGTGACAACGGTGGACTTTTTTCTACTATCAGTTTTAAGTTTAGGTTTTCGGCTTCATGTTGCCACCAACATAACTAGAATTCAAAAGGTTATCTTCATATTTACATGAAAGTGTTTCCATTTCAGAATCCAGGTGAATACATTCACAGATGTACTTTAAGTAGTTGTCTTGTTTCTCATAGATTAAGATATGTAAATTATCATCCATCATCTACAACTGCTCTCAAAACACGCATGTGAAGGTCTGCCTGGTTTTCTGGATTGCTTAAATTTACATATTTGAGTGAGTACGATTTCTACAGAAAAGCACAGTCTAGGAGTTGTGAAGACATCTATCATAGATGCCACGATCCACGAACTAATGTTTATTATGGGTATGTTTGGTTAAACATGCTTGTGTAAAATCTGCAAGTGGATTGTCAATATTACCAATGCATACTTTCAACATAAGAAAGTAGGTTTAAGGAAAAAAGAAAGAAAGAAATGCTCGTTTAAGTTTTTATCGAAAAATAATACGGTTAAAGAGCCATCATTAGTCATTGGGCAAAATATTACGTATCTGAATGATGGTGCTAAATGCCAAATATGGTGTTAGCTAAAGGTTTTGTAGATCGTGCTAGTATGGTTAAGGTGTTATAATTGAAATGCCTGTTACAATTTAATTCCTTCTGAAAGGTATCATCCCTTGCAATATGTAATCTCAGGGACTTACAATATGAAAATTGTATTTCCAACCGTTTGTAAATTTTGTTGCCAAAATTGATTAGAAAAACTGTTGTTTAATGCCAACGACATAGCAACGAACATATTTGTCGGTGATTAGTGACGGCAAAAAATCTATTGCTGAACACCAACAAGGTTTTTTATGTCGGTAGTAAGCGACGAAAAAAATCAGTTGCTGAACAACGACAATTTTTCTTCTCGTCGCTACATTACCGACGACGCAAGATATCTGTCGGTTCCACTGTTTTTTTTAAACATATTAGCAATGCAAATAATAGCTTACGAAACTACACAGTTTTTTGGGCACAAAATATTAGGCTTGCCTTGTTTCCCACAAGAAATTCTGTTGTTCTTCACATTGCTGTGACAACGGTGGACTTCTTTCTACTATCAGTTTTAAGTTTAGGTTTTCGGCTTCATGTTGCGACCAACATAACTAGAATTCAAAAGGTTATCTTCATATTTACATGAAAGTGTTTCCATTTCAGAATCCAGGTGAATACATTCACAGATGTACTTTAAGTAGTTATCTTGTTTCTCATAGATTAAGATATGTAAATTACCATCCATCATCTACAACTGCTCTCAAAACACGCATGTGAAGGTCTGCCTGGTTTTTTGGATTGCTTAAATTTACATATTTGAGTGAGTACGATTTCTACAGAAAAGCACAGTCTGGGAGTTGTGAAGACATCTATCATTGACGCCACGATCCACGAACTAATGTTTATTATGGGTATGTTTGGTTAAACATGCTTGTGTAAAATCTGCCAGTGGATTGTCAATATTACCAATACATACTTTCAACATAAGAAGGTAGGTTTAAGGAAAAAAGAAAGAAAGAAATGCTCGTTTAAGTTTTTATCGAAAAGTAATACGGTTAAAGAGCCATCATTAGTCATTGGGCAAAATATTACGTATCTGAATGATGGTGCTAAATGCCAAATATGGTGTTAGCTAAAGGTTTTGTAGATCGTGCTAGTATGGTTATGGTGTTATAATTGAAATGCCTGTTACAATTTAATTCCTTCTGAAAGGTATCATCCCTTGCAATATGTAATCTTAGGGACTTACAATATGAAAATTGTATTTCCAACCGTTTGTAAATTTTGTTGCTAAAATTGATTAGAAAAACTGTTGTTTAATGCCAACGACATAGCAACGAACATATTTGTCGGTGATTAGCGAAGGCATAAAATCTATTGCTGAACACCAACAAATGTTTTTTATGTCGATAGTAAGCGACGAAAAAAATCAGTTGCTGAATAACGACAATTTTTCTTCCCGTCGCTACATTACCGACGACGCAAGATATCTGTCGGTAATTTAGAAGCGAGGGTTTCACTAACCCATTTACTGATTGATTGATTCTGTCGGTTCCACTGTTTTTTTTAAACATATTAGCAATGCAAATAATAGCTTACGAAACTACACAGTTTTTTGGGCACAAAATATTCGGCTTGCCTTGTTTCCCACAAGAAATTCTGTTGTTCTTCACATTGCTGTGACAACGGGACTTCTTTCTACTATCAGTTTTAAGTTTAGGTTTTCGGCTTCATGTTGCCACCAACATAACTAGAATTCAAAAGGTTATCTTCATATTTACATGAAAGTGTTTCCATTTCAGAATCCAGGTTAATACATTCACAGATGTACTTTAAGTAGTTGTCTTGTTTCTCATAGATTAAGATATGTAAATTATTATCTATCATCTACAACTGCTCTCAAAACACGCATGTGAAGGTCTGTCTGGTTTTCTGGATTGCTTAAATTTACATATTTGAGTGAGTACGTTTCTACAGAAAAGCACAGCCTGAGAGTTGTGAAGACATCTATCATAGACTCCACGATCCATGAACTAATGTGTATTATGGGTATGTTTGGTTAAACATGCTTGTGTAAAATCTGCCAGTGGATTGTCAATATTACCAATGCATACTTTCAACATAAGAAGGTAGGTTTAAGGAAAAAGAAAGAAAGAAATGCTCGTTTAAGTTTTTATCGAAAAATAATACGGTTAAAGAGTCATCATTATTCATTGGGCAAAATATTATGTATCTGAATGATGGTGCTAAATGCCAAATATGGTGTTAGCTAAAGGTTTTGTAGAAGTGATGAGACCATCCCCTGATTTTATATAGTTAGTGGCATTGGCACCGTACTGTTTGGTGTTGTCCGTTTTAGTTTATGGCATAAGAAATAAATCCCATGACCCAATGCCTGTTTTAGGTATTGCATAGTAAAGTAATTCCCTTGATCAGTGTGTGGACAAATGTGGATGACTTCGATTGACTATAAAATTGTTTGAAATCAGAAATTAAACTAAGAGCCTTCTGACATTTTAGAGACATGTTATATCAGCTAGATAAGTAGGTATGTTAGCTAAAATTCCATAAATCCCTGTTTCAGCTTGTAATCAATGTTATTGTCTATAAATTATAATATTCCTCTAAGACTACATCTTATTTCCATGGTGAATCCATCCAATTTGATCAAATATTAATGACCAATCATAACGTGGGCAAATTCGATAGGGGATGCAATACAATAATTCAAGATCCATTCAATTCGTCTACGCAAAAAATAACAATATAGTTTTAATAATGGTGAAAAGTGATGCCTTCTAACTTATCATTCAGGAGCTTTATTATGTATAAATATCCTTGTCAATGTCTCCGAGTTTCATCTCTTTCCATATCTTCAAACACAATTCTGAAGGATTTGCGTGTGAACCACTGGGAATGTTTTGCATGGCATTCCTATATTTTCAGAAACTTATTTCCAGGGCCGGCCATGAAATTTTTGAGGCCCTATAATTTTATTTTTGCACACATATAGCAATATTTAAATAAAAAAATATATCTATGGAATTTTGTTTGTTTGAATTAAAATGTGTTATATTTTATACGTGAATTTAAAGATATTGACTACTCATTTCTATGGAATTTGTAGGGTTATATAGAATTTGGATTTTTCTTTTCATAAATATTTTTTGTACAATTTTTTTGCTTAATAACTGTACATGAATTTAGTGTTGATGATTCCAATCTTCTTGCAAAATGAGATTTGTTAACCCCCTCCACCTTGCCACAATTACATTCCTTCTTTCTAAAATCCATACCACATCCAAAGTTTGAGGCCCTATGCCCAAAGTCAAAATTCTGAGGCCCAAGGCTTTTGCCTTGGTCACCTTGCCTCTGGGCCAGGCTTGCTTACTTGCCATCGTTTTGTTCACCTAAACTAGGACTTGTTTGATCCCAATTTTTTTAAAATACAATTTTCTTTGTCTTCACATTCTTCAATAAAATAACACCACACACAACCCACAAACTCTACATTTATTTTAACCACACATTCTTAATCAATCTACTATTTCAAAATGCATCATATATACCAAAAATGAGGCTCCAACATGCCCCAAGTCAAAGTTGATAGTCATTTTTATTTACATATTTTATGGACATACAACTCTTCAACCACATATTTAAACATATTTTTATCAGAATCTACATTCATTCATACCAAACAATGACTCACTTTTAAACTACAAAACAAATAAAGTGAGACTACAAAAAAAGGGGTTCTTAAATTAGCTAAAAATGTTAAACCATTATTTGGTTCAACTAAAAAAGTTAAGTTAAAATCAACAATTAATTTTCATCACGTATTTTGTAGAATTATACCTTTTCAATTATACATTCAATTAATTTTTATCAGCATCTATTAAAAATATGATTTTGATCTAAACTAAAAAGGCACTAAATTTCTTATAAATTAAAATGAGAATAAATTTTAAAAAATAAGTTGGAATTTTAAGTAGAAGATAAAAAGATAAAAAAAAATTGAATTATGAAAATGAAAGACACTTGAAGTGAAAATATCGTCTATAACGAGTTTAAAGGAATTACGAGTCAACTTAGTTACTCGGACATAACAGCTTCCATTTTCTTTTGTTTTTGGACTAATAAAACAAGTCCGCACTTAGCGGAGTACGATGAATTCGCGGGAGGGACTTCTAAGATTTTCATAGTCCAAAATTATGTTCTTTGTGTAATTACTAATCACTACTTGCCTAATCCATTTATTGTCCATTTGTTTAATTTTATTTTAGTTCTTGAAACTATATAAAACCTTTAATCATTTTTATAGAAATTTCTTGAATTTGATTCATAATTCGCCATTCTTACTATTTTTTTTTAATGCCTGATTATATCAAAAATTTAATCCTTAAAATCAAGGGTAAATAATACAAAACATCTCTACCTTTCATTTTTTGGCATTTTCATCCTTACCTTCCACATTTCATTGCGTCAAAGGTCTTTTTCAACCATTTTCCAATAAAATGATAATTTTACACTCCTATTCAAATGAAACAAAAAGAAAAGAAAAGAAAAAAAATAAACAACTAATTGGAATCATATTCCTAAATTTTTCAAAAAAAATTATAGATAAGTCCTAAGTTCTCCACCACCACCACTTTCACAACTCCACTAAGCCGCCACCTATAGATCCACATAGCACCACCTTCTGGCCACCATGCTCGTAGGACTCCACCACCACTAGCATCGCTTCATTCTCCCAAACATCCTCTCCCATAGTATTGGTCACAAAATCTGTCGAAAAAAGCCACATTTGTAGCCTAAATTACCAAACTGCTGTATACAACCCTTCACGACAACCCCACTTTCGGCGATGAATTTGAAGATTGGAGCAATTAGGACCCACCAATTTTGGTTAGACAGCTCTCTCTGTGCATCACACCCCGTGGAGAATTTTGGACCAAAATTTGAAACGATTGGGGAGATAATTTGTTTAATTAAGATTTATACCCATCAGGGTCGGCCCTGAAATTTTTGAGGCCCTAAGCGACTAACTATTATGAAGCCCTATAATTTTATTTTTGCACACATATAGCAATATTTAAATAAAAAATATCTCTATGGAATTTTGTTTGTTTGAATTAAAATGTGTTATATTTTATACGTGGATTTAAAGATATTGACTACTCATGTCTATGGAATTTGTGGGGTTATATAGAATTTTGATTTTTCTTTTCATAAATATTTTTTGTACAATTTTTTTGCTTAAAAACTGTACATGAATTTAGTGTTGATGATTCCAATCTTCTTGCAAAATGGGATTCGTTAAACCCCTCCACCTTGCCACAATTACATTCCTTCTTTCTAAAATCCATACCACATCCAAAATTTTGAGGCCCTATGCCCAAAGGCAAAATTCTGAGGCCCAAGGCCTTTGCCTTGGTCACCTTGCCTCAGGGTCGGGCCTGATACCCATTGTTGTTTGGGTGGTGATGGTTGTGCACCACCCACAGTCACGCACCACCGCCACCCAAACTACAATGGGTATAAATCTAATTAAACAAATTATCTCCCCAATCGTTTCAATTTCTGGTCCAAAATTCTCCATGGGGCGCGATGTACAGAGAGAGTTGTCTGACCAAAATTGGTGGGTCGTAAGTGCTCCAATCTTCAAATTCGTGTGGTGAAGGACGGTAGGGGAATGAAGCGAGGTTGGTGGTGGTGGAATTCGGTGGGGCGTTGTGGCCGAAAGGTGGTGTTATGTGGACTATAGGTGGCAACTTGGTAGGTGTTGAAAGTGGTGGTAGTGAAGAATTTATGATTTCTTCGTAAATTTTTTAAAACTTAAGGATTATAGTGGTAGTTGATTATTCATTTTTTTTCTTTTTGTTTCATTGAATAGGAGGGTAAAATTGTCATTTTATTAGAAAAATGGTTGAAAGAGACTTTTTGCGCAATGAAAAGTAGAAGGTAGTGGTGAAAATAAAAAAAAAATAAAAAAAGGTATGGACATTTTGCATGAAGGTAGATATGTTTTGTACTATTTACCCTTAAAATAAATGGTATTTAACTAATGTCTATAACTTATCAAATTGCATGAAATTAATATTCAGGACTAAAATGCACAATATGGAATAATGCAGGACGAAAGAAATTCACAAGAGAGAACCAGGAATTTTTTTTTGAATGAATAAAATTCGGGATATCAAACTTTATTTGTAGAAGTTGAAATGTTGTGTCTTTTGACACAACATTGGAAAAAGTTGTCTGGAACAGACACAACCCGTTTAGACAAGTAGTTTTAACAGTCAACTACTAGTTTCTAGAAGAAACCACGTATCACGCATGAAAAAATCAGGGGAAAATATATATATCAACTTGTCCCAAGCCCACGACTCGTGACATGTCGTTCGAACTACGACGACGGTGCGCGCATTGATTTGGCTCAACCTACTAACATGTAGGGCCTCCCCCTTTTAAAGACTATTGGTACCTTTTGAGGTCCAAACCCAACTCCCAAACTTGAGCAATATAAAGTAGTTTTTATTCTTCTAATTTTTTCTGTGGGATTGGCACTTTTCAATTTTTCACCAATTTTTTATTCCCAATTTATTTCAACTTCAAGTGGTCATATTTTGACCTTAATTTCTCATTTATCCTTAATTGGTTTTGAGGAAATAAATACATACATACATTAATCTACTCATGGAGTAGAATACACTTGGTCAAATAAATGTTTTATCAAACTAATGAGACCCACTTAAATAATTGATCAAAAGTTAGTCAAACCAACCAATTTTCCAACAATTGTAACACCCACCAAAGAAAACTCAATAATACCACACGACGCTTTTTTGTGGTTCAATCTAAATGGATGTACGCCCGCGTTGAATATGGTAATTATATTCACACCACGATTTTTATTACCCTTAAAGTCCTCAATATTTGTTCGTTGTAATACTTAGTTCACTAACTTTTTTTCGTTGACTTCTTATCTTAAACTTTCTATGAACTTAACCGGTACGTCTCGTTCTAAAGTAACTAATTGAGAACCATCATAATCATTTTGACTATTCACTTCTTATAAGCATACTATTTTACAAGAATACTATCAAGATCAGTCACATGTTCAACACAATTATAGTATTTTTTGCATTTTCTTTTGTTTCATCAAAATAAACCTGTGTCCACTTTTCAACAAATCATAATTGTAATTGTTACCAGATTTTGTCTTAGAGCTTAATTATGCATACATTTTAATCAATTTTTATTATATTGAAAAACTTTGTGATATAAATTAAGGGCCCTGTTCTGTACGGCTTAAAATCTAATTAAAATTGAAAATATGGTCGTTATTGAGTCTCACTCGTCTAATAAAAGTCAACAATAACGGCTAGTTTTTCCATTTTAATCCGATTTTAATCTCTACCAAAGACACCCTAAGTATACCATTCTTTTAAATTAAATAGAACCTGAAAAATGGAAATTTTAAAACACTACAAAACATTGTTTGCTATAAATTTAATTTGGACCATCCACGTGATTTTTTTATCCACCCTATCCGATTAATAGTTAGAACAATTGAAACTTTAAAGATCTGGAATTAGAAAAAATATGAAACAAATAAAATATTCTTCTTCCTCCACGTCTAGCCCTCCTCCATTGAAGATGATACGGTTTCATTACAAGTAGTTGAAATTATAATGTGAATAGAAATAAGTGATGGATAAATGAATAGTAATTGTGGGTCCTACATGATGTGTAATCAAAATTAATTAAATTATAATGAACTTATAAAACATATGCTAAGTTAAGCATCCTAATGAGTGGTTTTTCTAGACCTTAAGGGTTCGTTTGATTGCAAATGTGAAATTTGGGTGTGAAAAAAAAAAAGAATTGCAGTGAATTGAATTGTTTAGAACTTGTTTTATTAAAAATTGTAATTAATTGTGTTTGATTAGTATAATTTTTTCGCTTGGTCTGTTTGACTTTATTTTTAATGTAAATTATCAATTAAATGGATAAATTTTTTTACAATTTGGGATAGAATTTGTTTGAATTGCAAAAAAAAAAAAAAGGTAAAATTTTTAGTGTTTGTTTGACTTTGTTTTTCATGAAAATTGTCAATTAAAGATATATATATATATATATATATATATATATATATATATATATATTTTTACAAATAGATAGAATTTGTTTCCATTTCCAAAACAAAAAAATAAAAAAAACTTGGAAAAAAAAAGTTCCCACCAAAAAGATGGGAAAACAAATTCCACAAAAAACCAAGCAAATCATGTCACGTGAGGAAAAGAAAGAAACGTAATTCCATGAAAAAATTTGCTATAAACAACAAAAAAGTGGGAAAATGGAAAAGTTTTTCCTACTTCCATGGAAAAGAAATGTTATCAAACATGGCCTAATTTCAATATTCAAATGTTGCATAAATGTAGACAAGTAAATTGTAGAGAGTATAGAGAAGAACTAAAGACTTGAAGCTTCATGTGTATGTGACATTTATATACTCGTGACAATTGATCTACGGTTGAGCAACTAAGAAATATGAATAGCAAAAATAAAATGACAGTCTAGTTTAATTTTATAATTAATGGTTCACTAGCTCATGATACATAAGTAAACTTGTTTTTCCATTGGAACCATAGTCAATGTGTACTACTCAAGGTCAAAATGCATAATTAAGGTAATTCATGGGAATGTGGGGATGGAGAAAGGGTACGACTGAAAGACAACGTGGGATTTGTGATATAAACGAAGAAAAAAGAGAGAAATAACACAAGTGATAAAAATGTACATTATATTAATTAAAATAATACGTTACCCGAGACACGTGTAACATTTTTAGAGACTAATTGACTCGAATTATTGGATAGGAAATTCAAATACTATAAAAGAAAATCAAAATTTGAGGAAAAAATGAAAGAGAGATTGTGACCAAAAGCCCAAAACACGTGCTTTTTGAGCAAAATGACTAAAAAAATTTGTTAAATTTCGGCGGAATTTAAAACGTACAAATTGACAACAAAGTTGCCACGTGTTGTGGGCAAAATGGTCTGCACCAATGAACCAAGGTCATGTCCCAATTTCAATTTTCTATTATTAGTAAGAGACAAATCGCTGTCTGAACCGAACAAACCGTCTCTTTCTTGCAGTCATTTATTCCCCCACATGCTTTTCTCCTAATCACCACGTGTCCAAATTATTTTTCGTGTCCAAACTCAAAAACATGTGCTCAATTTTGTGAACCTCGTGGGAGAATGGTAAATTGGTAATAAATTAGTTTCTAACTTCAAACTTCACTGTCACATGATTCTTCCTAATCAGGAAAATCATATCCAGACACAATCAAGTCAAGTATAAATAGAGTCAGTTCTCTTGGATTAAAATTAGAGAAACGTTGAAAAGTCCTAATTAAGAAAAGAATTTAGAATTCCCGTCCCATCTAAAATTTTAAGACTCGTCAAGAGTTAGAATAGATTCGTTACTTCACTTGCTGATAATTTAAATCATTCACTTCATTTTTGCTAGCACTACAAAAAGTTCCATGTCACCCCTATTGGGCTATCATGAAAGTGTAGTATTTCATCGGGTTAATAATTCGTTGAGTCAGGTTTCTCGTTCCATCGCCACGTACTAAATTGTAGTCTTTCATTGGATCTGTAGAGTCATGTTTTTTGTTCTAGCCCACGTACTAAAGTGCCGTCTTTCATTGATTTCGTGGAGTAGAGTTTCCAGTTCCACCCCACCTACCATAGTGTAGTCTTTCATTGATTTCGTAGAGTCAAAGTTTTTTATTCCACTCCAACGAGGCAGGTGGCCACGGGTCAAAATTAGTTTCTTGATTATGTCTATGGATCATCAAGATAATTCACCAACTTCTTCATTCCATGAAGTTATGACAGCAAACCCTAATATTCCATTAGCACATAAGAAAAGAAGTGGGAGGAAGATATTCAAGGAGACGCGCCATCCCTTGTACAGAGGAGTACGGCGGAGGAACAACGGCAAATGGGTGTGTGAAGTGCGTGAACCAAACAAGAAATCAAGAATATGGCTTGGTACATTCGCCACCCCAGAGATGGCAGCTAGGGCACACGATGTGGCGGCGTTGGCCCTTCGGAGTGGCGTCGCCGCCCTGAACTTCAACGACTCAGCTTGGTGCCTCCCTAGGGCCAACTCTTCATCCCATAAAGATATACGAATTGCTGCACTTCAAGCTGCTAATAATTTTGCACCAACATTAATGAAATTATCTCCTTGTTCTTCCTCTAATAATTCACTGAATTCTTCGAATCTATCGAGGGAAAATCTCAAAATAGAACCTCCCAATTCGTGGGCGGATTCATCGAATATGGAAAATGAGTTCTTGGACGAGGAAGCGATGTTTAACATGCCAGGATTGCTCGACAGCATGGCGGAGGGGATGCTCCTGACTCCACCAGCTATGAAGAATGGATTTAGTTGGAGCAATGAGGTTGAAAATTATAGTGATTTCACTTTGTGGAGTGATTGACAAAATAATATTCCGTCTAGCACAACTCCAGACGCGTCGTTTTGAATATATATAGATAAGACACGTTAACTCGTACACGTAAACTTATTTATAAGGGGTTTAGTAAAATCTAACTTTTGCATCGATATTTAGCGAGATAGATCACTTGAGTATCAAAACCAACCAACTTAATTGAAATTAGTTTGGAAGAAGAGCATATCTTCTTAAATTGCATCTTGTACTCGAATTTCATGTTTAATTAGTTGATAAAGTTGTGTTGTTACTTTTGGTAGTTATGGGTGAAGAAAAGAGAGGGTCTCTTTGTTATCCTTTATTTTTTTATTCCTCTTTTTCTTATTCGATTTGCCTTTAGGGATGGCAATTTTGCTTTTTATCCGATCTTAACGAATGAAATGGCTGGATTCTGTCATTAAGGGACCTAAAATGCCTATTTCTTCAAACGTTGGGAATGCCTGTGCCATTTTTGAAGGTTGGGGAACCAAATATGCTATTTTCACAAATTGAGAATTTTATTAGTTTAATTGAGAAGAGTATCGTTCTTCCTTTTCGAACTTGAGTATAGGGATGGGCATGGCATTTTAATTGAAATGAGCAGACATGAAATCGAATGATTCCTTTTACAAAATGCTCAAATTTTAATTAGTAATTTTAGTTCTTGAAATATTGAGACCTAACTCGATGTTCATTCCTATATTTTGCTATTACTAACTTTGTCATAGTTACTAATTTTAAAAAAAAAACTAAAAATAAGACAAGCAATCGGAATTATTAATGAAGACGTTAAAAAAAAATGGGCATTCCAACTTTTAAAGGAGAACCGTGCAAGGTTTGGTAGAACCATTTTTATATTTAGAAAGAAATAAATTGAACTGTTACTTTGTAAGTTTCTTACTTTAAAAAAAAAAAAAAAATTCCATGGTAAATCAAATCAAACGGTTCTGGTTGCGATTTCGATTCGATTCCAACAATTACATGAAATCGAATCGTTCCATTTATATATAAAATATCTAAAATTTAATAAATTGTTCAAATTCTTAAAATACTTGGATCGAATCACCCGATACCCACCCCACCTAAGTCTCAAGAAAGGGATGCTGAACTTTTAAATACACAAGTATTAAGAAAGGAATGCTTATCAGTAACATAGATTGGTAGATCTGCAGGAGCCTGGGGATGCCCTAAAGTTGCGATTGGACAACAGTAAACACCTCATTTATCATCTTCATACTCACAGTTAACAACGCTAGCTGCAAGACAATTCAGTACAAGTTAATTAGTATTAGAAGAAAGTTGTATTCACTCTTGTTTATTTATAGTAATTCACTAGAAAATTGAGTCTTTCCTTTTCGTCTTCATCTATTAGATGGTTATAATCCATTTTTCGAACTCAATTTAAATGTTGGGAGGAAGATATTATCAGTGATCAAGTCTTGAATTCAAAATGGGAAAGTTCAAGTGTAGCACACGGCCAGCTTATGCTCTTCCCCTACAATATGAGAAATTGCTTCATGCAAAAGATGGACTTCAAATGGCTGTGGCATTACTGCAGGAGAGGCTGTGCAAAGTCCTTCGACTTCCCGCCTAAGGTCTGAAGCTTATTGCTGCAACATTGCTTTTTTCAACTTGAGAGTTCCATCTTTCTATTCATTTAGGCCTTGTTTAATTGGCCGAGATTTTCTAGGGAAAGTGGAATTGGTTTTTCATTTCCAGCTTTTTCATTGTTTGATTGACATTTTTTTTCTAGGGAAAACGTTTTTCACCATTTTTCAAGGTACAAGTTGTTGATGCACAAAAGTTGGAAAACATTTTCCCACCACTTTGGTGGGAAAATGTTTTCCAGCTTTTTGACCAACAATTTTATTTTATTTTATTTATTTATTTATTTAATTTTTTTTTATACCAATTGAAATACATTCTAAAGTCAATGGTAAAAAAATTTATCCATTTAATTGACAATTTGTGTAAAAAATAAAGCCAAACGTAAAAATTTGTCAGGTGAAAAATTATACCAATCAAACACCATTAATTACAATTCCCTTTAAAACAAATTCTAGGCAATTCAATTCCCTGCAATTCGTTTTCTTTCCAACCAAATTTCATGTTTTTTATCAAACGGACCCTTATTATATTACTTTCCACTATATATGGTTGGCCCTCCAGCATTCAGGTGGAGATGTTAGGAGTTGCTCTGAATAAGAGAAGCTACGACAAAGTTTTGGAGATTACAAATGATTAAGAGGAAAAAGCCAAGTGTTTAAGACATTAAAGATCCAGTGAATATGGTAGTATTAGTAGATTCAAACGAGTAAGCTGAAGTCACTGGATATACCTGTGCATCATCTGGTAATTTTAGATTCTCTTTAGTTCTACTGATACTCATTTCATACAAGATCAAAACCATCAAATTTTGGAGTTATTTCGATATATTTAACATCAACATGTTAAACTGGCTTGTTTGTTTGTGATGCATTTCCATGCAATACTTAAAAACGAGTTAAAACAACAATTTTATTTATTTATTTATTTTTTTTATCTTGTCCATGCCACAAATTCTACCGGATTAAAGCATACATTAGTTACACGAGAATCCAACACATTTAATACACTAACATTAACTTAAAAAGAAAAATTCAGCTCGTGCATTATACATGCAAAGACTAGTAATTATAAAGTTTATATATAACTCAGAAGTACTAACATATAATTTTAAGTAAATATTTAAATTTTTAAAGTTAAATATCAATTTATATGTAAAAAAATTACTTTTTTAATACATTTGAAAATGGAAACAAGCATGGGTGGAATTTAATATCGACAAACACACTAATATACCAGGTCAAAATAACTGCAATTAGCGTAGCCATTCAAGTCATTGGTAGAATTCAGATATGGAAAGAAACTTAATTCAACAAGAAGATTATAAGTTTTCATTAAGACGTAATTCAACAAGAAGATTATAATTTTTCATGTCTATGCATAATCGAAAGGGTCCACTTCCAACAATATATAATTCAAAGTGATGGAGTATGGCATCAATATAAATAAAAGCGAGTCAAACTCTCTGTCTTTATTCCTCCCCTCTTTTGCATCTTATCCAACTCCTCAAAGTCGGGCTGTGGGGACTTAACCCTATTTTTCACAATCAAATAACCCTCTAATAGCGCCATTGTCGAGCCAAAAAGGAGAGCCGAGCGTGAAGCCGGGCCAAGGCGTCGACATCGGCGCAACTTGAGTAATCCAGCAGCAGCGGCATCAGAGAGGATGGAATTCCATGGATCATCCTTCTGCCTTACTTGTATCATAGAACTCTCCAAGACAGATGAAAGAGCACCGAAGATGCCACAGTTGCTGGCATAGCGGGGGGGCGTTCATGCGTACTGCTCGTAAGCCCCGGATGAGGCGCTCACCTTTAGGGGAGTTGTACACGCCTTTCAACATGTTTAAAGCCGACCCGCCAACGATTCCAAAGCAGAAATAATCGCCAGTCTGATCCAGTAGGCGATGGAACCATGGTTTGTCACATACCATTCTTGATTCTACATTCAATTAACTCTAATCAATTTGCATATAAATAACTACCAAACTAACTCAAATTTAAACTTCAGAAAAATAACACAAAATTGGTTAATCAACATGTAAACGAAATCAATCTAAAAGACAGTAAAGTAACTAATCGGAAATAGCAGAAAGCAGTAAGAAATCATAAACCCTGAAATTTTTTGATTTAAAGATTAATAAGGAGGATTGGGTTGGCGAAATAGATTAGGAGTCTCCACATTAATCTAGTTTTTGGATCTCTCTTTTATGTTATTAATGATAATGGGTTAATCAATTCTAAATTCACCCCCATAAAATTAAATTTAAAAGACAAGTATACAATAGAGAAAAGGAACAGGGTTCCAGCGAAAAAAAAAACTTTTCATATATTGTACGGATATTGTTGATTGATTGAATGATTTTGGTCTATATATATATATTTTTTCTCAATGAAATCCAGTAATTATTACTTTATATTTTTATTGGGCCCCTAAGGATTCAATTTTTTTTTACTTAATGCATTTAACGGGATTATTACTTTAGTCCATTGGCCCAAGTCGGGATCGAAAGAAATTATTATATAATCGAGGTTATAACTTTATCGAATATTACTTTATCGATGTTTAACTGTATGAATGAATGTAAAATAGAACTTTGAGAAGCTGTCTCAACGAGTAAATTCCTTCGTTAACTTTTTCGGTCGGAAGTTACTAATTTGTAATTAGCTAAATTAATGAATTTAAACAAATGAATGAATTCAGCTACTTTTCGAAATTTGGATATATGAATGAATGTAACGATTGATCTGCTTTATTTTCCTGATTAGGTATCTTTACTAATTTGATTTGGATTTGAAGTTAATGAATTGATTTGATTTGAACCTTCTCAGCTACTTTCGAATGGGCCTGAGGCAATGGCCAACGGCTTCAGTCCTAGATCGGCAAGATGGACAAAAATTGGAAAAAATATATGGGAAAATCAGGAAGAGATATTCTACGAGTTGTTGAATACCTTGAAAGGAATACACGACAGACTTGACCGCCCCACTCGCCCCACTCTAGAATTTGTATTGCCTGATGCAATCGACTTCATCATTGTCACGTTGCCATGATTGAGTGAGTATGAATTCTACAGAAAAGCACAGTCTGGGAGTTGTGAAGACATCTATCATAGACTCCATGATCCATGAACTAATGTGTATTATGGGTATGTTTGGTTAAACATGCTTGTGTAAAATCTGCCAGTGGATTGTCAATATTACCAATACATACTTTCAACATAAGAAGGTAGGTTTAAGGAAAAAAGAAAGAAAGAAATGCTCATTTAAGTTTTTATCGAAAAATAATACGGTTAAAGAGCCATCATTAGTCATTGGGCAAAATATTACGTATCTGAATGATGGTGCTAAATGCCAAATATGGTGTTAGCTAAAGGTTTTGTAGATCATGCTAGTATGGTTATGGTGTTATAATTGAAATGCCTGTTACAATTTAATTCCTTCTGAAAGGTATTATCCCTTGCAATATGTAATCTTAGGGACTTACAATATGAAAATTGTATTTCCAACTGTTTGTAAATTTTGTTGCTAAAATTGATTAGAAAAACTGTTGTTTAATGCCAACGACATAGCAATGAACATATTTGTCGGTGATCAGCGATGACAAAAAATCTATTGCAGAACACTAACAAAGGTTTTTTTTATGTCGGTAGTAAGCAACGAAAAAAATCAGTTGCTGAACAACGACAATTTTTCTTCTCGTCGCTACATTACCGACGACGCAAGATATCCGTCGGTAATTTAGAGGCGAGAGTTTTACTAACCCATTTACTGATGGATTGATTCTGTCGGTAATCTTTTTTAGCTACGAAAATCAAGTCATTCACAACGAAATTTTTCATCTCTGAAGCCGTACTTTTTTGTAGTGTGCGAGCTCAAAGATTCAAGTAGAGACTTGTTTTGCTGGACACAGACAAAGGATTTGAAGTTAATGAAGGAACCTTCTCAGCTACTTTCGAATCGGCCTGAGGCAGTGGCCAACAGCTAGGGATGGCAACGAGTCGGGCCGGCTCGCGGGCCAAAATTTTAGGCTCGGACTCGGCTCGGGCTCGGAGGATCCGGGCTTTTTTCGAGCCCGAGCCGAGCCAAAGCTCGGTGAATCCAAAAAATCCGTAATACGAGCCGGCCCGCGTAGATAACGGGCCGAGCCCCAAAAATGAGGCTCGGCCCGAGCCTTGGCTCGGTATCCCGGGCCGCGAGCCGGGCCTGGCCCGAGATTTTCACGGGCCGAGCCCGAGCGGGCCGAGCCACCGAGCCATTTTGCCACCCCTACCAACAGCTTCAGTCCTAGATGGGGAAGATGGAGAAAAATTGGAAAACAAATTTGGAAAAATTAGGAAGCGATATACTACGAATTGTTGAATATCTTGAAAGGAATACATGACAAACTTGAAGACCGCAAATGTCCCACTGAAGAATTTGTACTGCCTGATGCAGTTGACTTCATTGTCATCACGTTGCCATGAGGCAGTTACACAATCGAAATAAAAGGAAATAGTTTAAACTCAGGGTAATTTTGAAGGTGTAGAGTGTCGGACACCACCGCACATGGAGTGACCACTCCGCACGGATACAGAATGATTTATTCACGGTACGAAGTGTTATTTGTAGCATTTACTATACACATTTGTCTGTTTCTATTTAATGCCCAAATGTTTGACTCACATTGTTTGCAACCACAAAAAAGATTGTTTGCCAATATGGCCATTAAATAGTGTTAATACACATTTATTCAAGGTCCTATACGTGCAGTTTATTGTCCAAACATTGCATCGCCATTTTCAGTAATATGTGCAATTTATTGTCCAAACATTGCATCAATATTTTCATTAATATGTGCAGTTCATTGTCCAAACATTGCATCATGGCAATGTATGAATAATGAATTCAACTACGTCTGGAATACAAGTGATTGGGGGCTTTCTTTCTTTTGTATGAGATGAGAGCTTGCAATGTTCGATAGGAAATGAAGGCTTGCTAGGTTCAAGAGAACAATTTATAACCTTGTCTTTAATTGCTCGCACTGTCTCAGCCAGCCGTCTTAATACTATTCTTTTGAATTTTTGTGTCATCACCCAAGAAAAACAATTAAAATATAGCAACATCTGAATTCGTCCACAAAACTAGGAAGAACGAAAAATAAAATATGAAGATTGTATTTCCAACCGTTTGTAAATTTTGTTGCTAAAATTGATTAGAAAAACTGTTGTTTAATGCCAACGACATAGCAACGAACATATTTGTCGGTGATTAGTGACGACAAAAAATCTATTGCTGAACACCAACAAAGGTTTTTTATGTCGGTAATAAGCGACGAAAAAAAATCAGTTGCTGAACAACGACAATTTTTCTTCCCGTTGCTACATTACCGACGACGCAAGATATCCGTCGGTAATTTAGAGGCGAGGGTTTCACTAACCGATTTACTGATGGATTGATTCTGTCGGTTCCACTGTTTTTTTTAAACATATTAGCAATGCAAATAATAGCTTACGAAACTACACAGTTTTTTGGGCACAAAATATTAGGCTTGCCTTGTTTCCCACAAGAAATTCTGTTGTTCTTCACATTGCTGTGACAACGGTGGACTTCTTTCTACTATCAGTTTTAAGTTTAGGTTTTCGGCTTCATGTTGCGACCAACATAACTAGAATTCAAAAGGTTATCTTCATATTTACATGAAAGTGTTTCCATTTCAGAATCCAGGTGAATACATTCACAGATGTACTTTAAGTAGTTGTCTTGTTTCTCATAGATTAAGATATGTAAATTACCATCCATCATCTACAACTGCTCTCAAAACACACATGTGAAGGTCTGTCTGGTTTTCTGGATTGCTTAAATTTACATATTTGAGTGAGTACGATTTCTACAGAAAAGCACAGTCTGGGAGTTGTGAAGACATCTATCATAGACCACGATCCATGAACTAATGTGTATTATGGGTATGTATGGTTAAACATGCTTGTGTAAAATCTACCAGTGGATTGTCAATATTACCAATGCATACTTTCAACATAAGAAGGTAGGTTTAAGGAAAAAAGAAAGAAAGAAATGCTCGTTTAAGTTTTTATCGAAAAATAATACGGTTAAGAACCATCATTAGTCATTGGGCAAAATATTAAGTATCTGAATGATGGTGGTAAAAGCCAAATATGGTGTTAGCTAAAGGTTTTGTAGATCGTGCTAGTATGGTTATGGTGTTATAATTGAAATGCTTGTTACAATTTAATTCCTTTTGAAAGGTATCATCCTTTGTAGTATGTAATCTCAGGGACTTACAATATGAAAATTGTATTTCCAACCGTTTGTAAATTTTGTTGTTAAAATTGATTAGAAAAACTGTTGTTTAATGCCAACGACATAGCAACGAACATATTTGTCGGTGATTAGCGACGACAAAAAATCTATTGCTGAACACCAACAAAGGTTTTTATGTCGGTAGTAAGCGACCAAAAAAATCAATTGCTGAACAACGACAATTTTTCTTCCCGTCGCTACATTACCGACGACGCAAGATATCCGTTGGTAATTTAGAGGCGAGGGTTTCACTAACCCATTTACTGATGGATTGATTTTGTCGGTAATCGTTTTTAGCTACGAAAATCAAGTCATTTGCAACGGAATTTTTCATCTCTGAAGCCCTATTTTTTTGTAGTGTGTGAGCTCAAAGAGTTAAGTAGAGACTCTTTTTGCTGAACACCAACAAACGATTTGAAGTTAATGAAGGAACCTTCTTAGCTAATTTCGAATCGGCCTGAGGCAGTGGCCAACAGCTTTAGTCCTAGATGGGGAAGATGGTGAAAAATTGGAAAACAAATACGGGAAAATCAGAAAGAGATATACTACCAATTGTTGAATATCTTGAAAGGAATACATGACAAACTTGAAGACCGCAAACGCCCCACTTGGCCCACTGAAGAATTTGTATTGCTTGATGCAGTTGACATCAGTGCCTTCACATTGCCATGAGGTAGTGACACAATCGAAATAATAACTAATATGTAAAAAACCCAGTGACACGATCGAAATAAAAGGAAATAGTTTAAACTCAGGGTAATTTTGAAGGTGTAGAGTGTCAGACACCACCGCACCCGGAGTGAACACTTCGCACGTATGCTGAGTGATTTATTCACGGTGCGGAGTGTTATTTATAGCATTTACTATACACATTTGTCTGCTTCTATAATGCCTAAATGTTACCTAATAAACTAAAGATTCTCGAGTACGTTCCAAAGAAATGAAGAAAATAGTTGTTATATAATGATAGGTGGTAGATTTTCTATTATCACAAGAAGTTAGTCAGACACTGTCTTGATACTGTTCTTCTTTTTGCTCCAATTTACCAGATCAAAATTTTCTTTTTCTAGCACATTCTTCTAATAATTTGTTTGAAGAATTAAAAAGGAGTTTTGGATTTATTTTTTCTTCCTAGTTTTGAGCAATAGTATTAACTTTAATGCAAGTTGGTCGATGACATACAATAAAACATAACTCAAGTTACATTACCTTCTATTTAGTGATGATCATTTGTAGGTCATTTGGATGCCTCTTTTGCAATAAAGTTTAATTCTGCCAGATTCTTGTGGCTGGTTTTTCTCCAGTAAAAAGCATCAATATATGTCAAAATAACCTGTTTGCACTGATGAGACCGTCCCCTGATTTTATATAGTTAGTGGCATTGGCACCGTATTGTTTGGTGTTGTCCGTTTTAGTTTATGGCATAAGAAATAAATCCCATGACCCAGTGCCTGTTTTAGGTATTGCATAGTAAAGTAATTCCCTTGATCAGTGTGTGGACGAATGTGGATGACTTCGATTGACTATAAAATTGTTTGAAATCAGAAATTAAACTAAGAGCCTTCTGACATTTTAGAGACATGTTATATCAGCTAGATAAGTAGGTATGTTAGCTATGATTCCGTAAATCCCTGTTTCAGCTTGTAATCAATGTCATTGTCTATAAATTATAATATTCCTCTAAGACTACATGTTAGTTCCATGGTGAATCCATCCAATTCGATCAAATATTAATGAGCAATCATAACGTGGGCAAATTCGATAGGGGATGCAATACAATAATTCAAGATCCATTCAATTCTTCTATGCAAAAAGTAACAATATAGTTTTAATAATGTTGAAAAGTGATGCCTTCTAACTTATCATTCAGGAGCTTTATTATGTATAAATATCCTTGTCAATGTCTCCAAGTTTCATCTCTTTCCATATCTTCAAACACAATTCTGAAGGATTTGCGTGTGAACCACTGGGAATGTTTTGCATGGCGTTCCTATATTTTCAGAAACTTACTTCCAGGGCCGGCCCTGAAATTTTTTAGGCCCTATAATTTTATTTTTGCACACATATAGCAATATTTAAATAAAAAATATATCTATGAAATTTTGTTTGTTTGAATTAAAATGTGTTATATTTTATACGTGGATTTAAAGATATTGACTACTCATGTCTATGGAATTTGTGGGGTTATATAGAATTTGGATTTTTCTTTTCATAAATATTTTTTGTACAATTTTTTTTGCTTAAAAAAACTGTACATGAATTTAGTGTTGATGATTCCAATCTTCTTGCAAAATGGGATTCGTTAACCCCCTCCACCTTGCCACACTTACATTCCTTCTTTCTAAAATCCATACCACATCCAAAGTTTGAGGCCCTATGCCCAAAGTCAAAATTCTGAGGCCCAAGGCCTTTGCCTTGGTCACCTTGCCTCAAGGCCGGGCCTGCTTACTTGCCATCGTTTTGTTCACCTAAACTAGCACTTGTTTGATCCCAATTTTTTTAAAATACAATTTTCTCTGTCTTCGCATTCTTCAATAAAATAACACCACACACAACCCACAAACTCTACATTTATTTTAACCACACATTCTTAATCAATCTACTATTTCAAAATGCATCATATATACCAAAAATGAGGCTCCAACATGCCCAAAGTCAAAGTTGATAGTCATTTTTATTTACATATTTTATGGACATACAACTCTTCAACCACATATTTAAACATATTTTTATCAGAATCTACATTCATTTATACCAAACAATGGCTCACTTTTAAACTACAAAACAAATAAAGTGAGATTACTAAAAAAAAAAAAAGGGGGTTCTTAAATTAGCTAAAAATGTTAAATCATTATTTGGTTCAACTAAAAAAGTTTAGTTAAACTCAACAATTAATTTTAATCACGCATTTTGTGGAATTATAACTTTTCAATTACACATTCCATTAATTTTTATCGGCATCTATTAAAAATATGATTTTGATCTAAACTAAAAAGGCACTAAATTTCTTATAAATTAAAATGAGAATAAATTTAAAAAAATAAGTTGGAATTTTAAGTAGAAGATAAAAAGATAAAAAAAAATTGAATTATGAAAATGAAAGACACTTGAAGTGAAAATATCGTCTATAACGAGTTTAAAGGAATTACGAGTCAACGCAGTTACTCGGACATAACAGCTTCCATTTTCTTTTGTTTTTGGACTAATAAAACAGGTCCGCATTTAGCGGAGTACGATGAATTGGCGGGAGGGACTTTTAAGATTTTCATAGTCCAAAATTATGTTATTTGTGTAATTACTAATCACTCCTTGCCTAATCCATTTATTGTCCATTTGTTTAATTTTATTTTAGTTCTTGAAACTGTATAAAACCTCTAATCATTTTTATAGAAATTTCTTGAATTTGATTCATAATTCGCCATTCTTACTATTTTTTTTAATGCCTGATTATATCAAAAATTTAATCCTTAAAATCAAGGGTAAATAACACAAAACATCTCTACCTTTCATTTTTTGACATTTTCATCCTTACCTTCCACATTTCATTGCGCCAAAGGTCATTTTCAACCATTTTCCAATAAAATGATAATTTTACCCTCCTATTCAAAAGAAAAAAAGAAAAGAATAAATAAACAACTAATTGGAATCATATTCCTAAATTTTTCAAAATATTATAGATAAGTCCTAAGTTCTCCACCACCACCACCACTTTCACAACCCCACTAAGCGCCACCTATAGATCCACATAGCATCACCTTCTGGCCACCATGCTCGCAGGACTCCACCACCACTAGCATCACTTCATTCTCCCAAACATCCTCTCCCATAGTATTGGTCACAAAATCTGTCGAAAACAGCCACATTTGCAGCCTAAATTACCAAACTGCTGTATACAACCCTTCACGGCAACCCCACTTTCGACGACGAATTTGAAGATTGGAGCAATTAGGACTCACCAATTTTGGTCAGACAGCTCTCTCTGTGCATCACACCCCGTGGAGAATTTTGGACCAAAAATTGAAACGATTGGGGAGATAATTTGTTTAATTAGATTTATACCCATCAAGGTCGGCCCTGAAATTTTTGAGGTCCTAAACGACTAACTATTATGAAGCCCTATAATTTTATTTTTGCACACATATAGCAATATTTAAATAAAAAGTATATCTATGGAATTTTGTTTGTTTGAATTAAAATGTGTTATATTTTATACGTGGATTTAAAGATATTGACTACTCATGTCTATGGAATTTGTGGGGTTATATAGAATTTTGATTTTTCTTTTCATAAATATTTTTTGTACAATTTTTTTGCTTAAAAACTGTACATGAATTTAGTGTTGATGATTCCAATCTTCTTGCAAAATGGGATTCGTTAACCCCCTCCACCTTGCCACAATTACATTCATTCTTTCTAAAATCCATACCACATCCAAAGTTTGAGGTCCTATGCCCAAAGTCAAAATTCTGAGGCCCAAGGCCTTTGCCTTGGTCACCTTGCCTCAGGGCCGGGCCTGATACCCATTGTTGTTTGGGTGGTGATGGTCGTGCACCACCCACAATCACGCACCACCACCACCCAAACTACAATGGGTATAAATCTAATTAAACAAATTATGTTCTCAACCGTTTCAATTTTTGGTCCAAAATTCTCCACGGGGCGCGATGTACAGAGAGAGTTGTCTGACCAAAATTGGTGGGTCCTAAGTGCTCCAATCTTCAAATTCGTGTGGTGAAGGACGGTGGGGGAATGAAGCGAGGTTGGTGGTGGTGGAATCCGGTGGGCGTGGTGGCTGAAAAGTGGTGTTATGTGGACTATAGGTGGCAACTTGGTAGGTTGTGAAAGTGGTGGTAGTGAAGAATTTATGATTTCTTCGTAAATTTTTTAAAACTTAAGGATTATAGTGGTAGTTGATTATTCATTTTTTTCTTTTTGTTTCATTGAATATGAGGGTAAAATCGTCGTTTTATTAGAAAAATAGTTGAAAGGGACTTTTTGCACAATGAAAAGTAGAAGGTAGTGGTGAAAATATAAAAATAAAATAAAATAAAAGGTATGGACGTTTTGTATAAAGGTAGATATGTTTTGTACTATTTACCCTTAAAATAAATGGTATTTAACTAATGTCTATAACTTATCAAATTGCATGAAATTAATATTCAGGACTAAAATGCACAATATGGAATAATGCAGGACTAAAGAAGTATTTACAAGAGAGAAAACCACGAATTTTTTTTTGAATGAATAAAATTCGGGATATCAAACTTTATTTGTAGAAGTTGAAATGTTGTGTCTTTTGACACAACATTGGAAAAAGTTGTCTGGAACAGACACAACCAGTTTAGACAAGTAGTTTTAACAGTCAACCACTAGTTTCTAGAAGAAGCCACGTATCACGCATGAAAAAAATCAGGGGAAAATATATATATCAACTTGTTCCAAGCCCACGACTCGTGACGTGCCGTTCGAACTACGACGACGGTGCACGCATTGATTTGGCTCAACCTACTAACATGTAGGGCCTCCCCTTTTTAAAGACTATTGATACCCTTTGAGGTCCAAACCCGACTCCCAAACTTGAGCAATATAAAGTAGTTTTTATTCTTCTAGTTTTTTCTGTGGGATTGGCACTTTTCAATTTCCCACCAATTTTTTATTCCCAATTTATTTCTACTTCAAGTGATCATATTTTGACCTTAATTTCTCATTTATCCTTAATTGGTTTTGAGGAAATAAATACATACATACATTAATCTACTCATGGAGTAGAATACACTTGGTCAAATAAATGTTTTATCGAACTAATGAGATCCACTTAAATAATTGATCAAAAGTTAGTCAAACCGACCAACTTTCCAACAATTGTAACACCCACCAAAGAAAACTCAATAATACCACAGGACGCTTTTTGGTGATTCAATCTAAATGGATGTACGCCCGCATTGAATATGGTAATTATATTCACACCACGATTTTTATTACCCTTAAAGTGCTCAATATTTGTTCGTTGTAATACTTATTTCACTAACTTTTTTTTGTTGACTTCTTATCTTAAACTTTCTATGAACTTAACCGGTACATCTCGTTCTAAAGTAACTAATTGAGAACCATCATAATCATTTTGACTATTCACTTCTTATAAGCATACTATTTTACAAGAATACAATCAAGATCAGTCACATGCTCAACACAATTATAGTATTTTTTGCATTTTCTTTTGTTTCATCAAAATAAACCTTTGTCCACTTTTCAACAAATCATAATTGTAATTGTTACCAGATTTTGTCTTAGAGCTTAATTATGCATACATTTTAATCAATTTTTATTATATTGAAAAACTTTGTGATATAAATTAAGTATACCATTCTTTTAAATTAAATAGAACCTGAAAAAGGGAAATTTTAAAACACTACAAAACATTGTTTGCTATAAATTTAATTTGGACCATCCACGTGATTTTTTTATCCACCCTATCCGATTAATAGTTAGATCACTTGAAACTTTAAAGATCTGGAATTAGAAAAAATATGAAATAAATAAAATATTCTTCTTCCTCCACGTCTAGCCCTCCTCCATTGAAGATGATACAGTTTCATTACAAGTAGTTGAAATTATAATGTGAATAGAAATAAGTGATGGATAAATGAATAGTAATTGTGGGTCCCACATGATGTGTAATCAAAATTAATTAAATTATAATGAACTTATAAAACATATGCTAAGTTAAGCATCCTAATGAGTGGCTTTTCTAGACCTTAAGGGGGCGTTCTCTTCGTATTTCAGTTTTGTGTTTTGAGTTTTGAATTCGTTTTGTATTTTGTGTTTTGAGTGTCCATTTTGAAATTGTTGAAAACTCGTTCTTTTTGTCATTTTGAAAAAATATTTCTCAACCCGTGTTTTTTGAATTTTGGCAGATTTGTGAAGAAAATAGCCAAAACGTAAAAAAATCATTTTCTATTTTCTTCACAAAATTTTCAACCGTTTTCAAAAACTCATTTTCAAAAATGGGAAAAAGAACGCGATTTCAATATTTTGGAAAATCGAAAACAGAAAACGGCCATAAAATAGTAAAGAAAACGCCCCCTAAGGGTTCGTTTGATTGCAAATGTGAAATTTGGGTGTGAAAAATAAAGAATTGCAGGGAATTGAATTGTTTAGAACTTGTTTTTATTAAAAATTGTAATTAATTGCGTTTGATTAGTATAATTTTTCACTTGATCTGTTTGACTTTATTTTTAATGTAAATTATCAATTAAAGGGATAAAATTTCTTACAATTTGGGATCGAATTTGTTTGAATTGCAAAAAAAAAAAAAAAAAAAAAAAGGTAAAATTTTTAGTGTTTGTTTGACTTTATTTTTCATGAAAATTGTCAATTAAAGAGATATATATATATATTTTTACAAATAGATAGAATTTGTTTCCATTTCCAAAATAAAAAAAATAAAAAAACTTGGAAAAGAAGTTCCCACCAAAAAGATGGGAAAACAAATTCCACAAAAATCAAGCAAATCATGTCACGTGAGGGAAAGAAAGAAGAGTAATTCCATGAAAATTTTTGCTATAAACAACAAAAAAGTGGGAAAATGGAAAAGTTTTTCCTACTTCCATGGAAAAGAAATGTTATCAAACATGGCCTAATTTCAATGTTCAAATGTTGCATAAATGTAGACAAGTAAATTGTAGAGAGTATAAAGAAGAATTAAAGACTTGAAGCTTCATGTGTATGTGACATTTATATACTCGTGACAATTGATCTACGGTTGAGCAACTAAGAAATATGAATAGCAAAAATAAAATGACAGTCTAGTTTAATTTTATAATTATTGGTTCACTAGCTCATGATACATAAGTAAACTTATTTTTCCATTGGAACCATAGTCAATGTGTACTACTCAAGGTCAAAATGCATAATTAAGGTAATTCATGGGAATGTGGGGATGGAGAAAGGGTACGACTGAAAGACAACGTGGGATTTGTGATATAAACGAAGAAAAAAGAGAGAAATAACACAAGTGATAAAAATGTACATTATATTAATTAAAATAATACGTTACCCGAGACACGTGTAACATTTTTAGAGACTAATTGACTCGAATTATTGGATAGGAAATTCAAATACTATAAAAGAAAATCAAAATTTGAGGAAAAAATGAAAGAGAGATTGTGACCAAAAGCCCAAAACACGTGCTTTTTGAGCAAAATGACTAAAAAAATTTGTTAAATTTCGGCGGAATTTAAAAAGTACAAATTGACAACAAAGTTGCCACGTGTTGTGGGCAAAATGGTCTGCACCAATGAACCAAGGTCATGTCCCAATTTCAATTTTCTATTATTAGTAAGAGACAAATCGCCGTCTGAACCGAACAAACCGTCTCTTTCTTGCAGTCATTTATTCCCCCACGTGTCCAAATTATTTTTCCTGTCCAAACTCAAAAACATGTGCTCAATTTTGTGAACCTCGTGGAGAATGGTAAATTGGTAATAAATTAGTTTCTAACTTCAAACTTCTCTGTCACACGATTCTTCCCAATCAGGAAAATCATATCCAGACACAATCAAGTATAAATAGAGTCAGTTCTCTTGGATTAAAATTAGAGAAACGTTGAGAAGTCCTAATTAAGAAAAGAAATTAGAATTCCCGTCCCATCTAAAATTTTAAGATTCGTCAAGAGTTAGAATAGATTCGTTACTTCACTTGCTGATAATTTAAATCATTCACTTCATTTTTGCTAGCACTACAAAAAGTTCCATGTCACCCCTATTGGGCTATCATGAAAGTGTAGTATTTCATTGGGTTAATAATTCGTTGAGTCAGGTTTCTCGTTCCATCGCCACGTACTAAATTGTAGTCTTTCATTGGATTTGTAGAGTCATGTTTTTTGTTCTAGCCCACGTACTAAAGTGCCGTCTTTCATTGATTTCGTGGAGTAGAGTTTCCAGTTCCACCCCACCTACCATAGTGTAGTCTTTCATTGATTTCGTAGAGTCAAAGTTTTTTATTCCACTCCAACGAGGCAGGTGGCCACGGGTCAAAATTAGTTTCTTGATTATGTCTATGGATCATCAAGATAATTCACCAACTTCTTCATTCCATGAAGTTATGACAGCAAACCCTGATATTCCTTTAGCACATAAGAAAAGAAGTGGGAGGAAGATTTTCAAGGAGACGCGCCATCCCTTGTACAGAGGAGTACGTGAACCAAATGGGTGTGTGAAGTGCGTGAACCAAACAAGAAATCAAGAATATGGCTTGGTACATTCGCCACCCCAGAGATGGCAGCTAGGGCACACGATGTGGCGGCGTTGGCCCTTCGGGGTGGCGTCGCCGCCCTGAACTTCAATGACTCAGCTTGGTGCCTCCCTAGGGCCAACTCTTCATCCCATAAAGATATACGAATTGCTGCACTTCAAGCTGCTAATAATTTTGCACCAACATTAATGGAATTATCTCCTTGTTCTTCCTCTAATAATTCACTGAATTCTTCGAATCTATCAAGGGAAAATCTCAAAATAGAACCTCCCAATTCGTGGGCGGATTCATCGAATATGGAAAACGAGTTCTTGGATGAGGAAGCGATGTTTAACATGCCAGGATTGCTCGACAGCATGGCGGAGGGGATGCTCCTGACTCCACCAGCTATGAAGAATGGATTTAGTTGGAGCAACGAGGTTGAAAATTATAGTCATTTCACTTTGTGGAGAGATTGACAAAATAATATTTCGTCTAGCACAACTCTAGACGATAAGACACATTAACTCGTACACGTAAAGTTATTTATAAGGGATTTAGTAAAATCTAACATTTGCATCGATTTTTAGCAAGACAGATGACTTGAGTATTAAAACCTACCAACATAACTGAAATGAGTTTGGTAGAAGAGCATATCTTCTTAAATTGCATCTTGTACTCGAATTTCATGTTTAATATTAGTTGATAAGTAGTATTGTTACTTTTGGTAGTTATGGGTGAAGAAAAAAGAGGCTCTCTTTGTTATTCTTTATTTTTTTGGTTATTTTTTAATTCTTCTTTTTCTTATTCGATTTGTCTTTAGGGTTGACAATTTGTCTTTTTATGCGATCTTAACGAATGAAATGGCTGGATTCTGTCATTAGCGGACCTAAAATGCCTATTTGCTCAAACGTTGGGAATGTCTGGTGCCATTTTTAAAGGTTGGGGATATATCCTATACGTTTTAGAAAGGTTGGGGAACCAAATATGCTATTTTCCCAAATTGAAAATTTTATTAGTTTAATTAGGTCTGGAAACGGTTTGGTTTGGATTGGTTTCGACTCTAACCCAAACAAAATCAAATGAGTCGATTTCGATGAATTTCAACTCTGACCAACCCACTCTAACTCTTAAACCAAACCTAACCAAAGCAAACCAAATCGGTTTGGTTTGGTTAGTCGGTTTGGACTTTTAGTCCCAATTAAATTTAAAAAAAAAAATTTGTCCAAATTTTGGGTCTACTTAAATTACAAGAACTAAAATAAATAAATAACTTTATATTACAAGAATTATTGACTAACAAATAAAATCAGATTAATAGAGACAGATCAACGAAAATCTTAGGAATTTTGTTTTATTTATGCATTATGTAACATGCTTGTCTGAGTAGAGAAAAAATGTTAAGTAGAATATAATGAGCTTATGAAATAAAAATTTTAGTGCTATTACTTGCTGACAACATTATAAATTAGAGGGAAACGAAATATAGTTATGAGATTATGACTTACCTTTTGATTTTTATTTTTCTTAAAAAAAAGAGGTAAACATGTAAATGAGTTGGGTTGGTTCGGTTAACCAGCGGTTTGAGGCTTCAAACCATAATCAAACCAACTTACCATGATTTTGGTTAAAAGAAAACCAAACCAAACCAAACCAATTACCTATGTCAAACCAACTTAGTTCGACCCGAATCGGTTCAACTTGATTGGTTTGATCGATATTTTCGATTTTTTTGCCCAAGTTTAATTGAGAAGAGTATCATTCTTCCTTTTCGAACTTCAGTATAGGGACGGGCAATGAGCAGAGGTTGTTCTTTGCCAAAAATTACATGAAATTGAATGATTCATTTTACAAAATGCTAAAATTTTGGTGGGTAATTTTAGTTATTGAAATATTCGGACCGAACTCGATGTTCATTCCTATATTTTGTTATTAATAACTTTGTTTTAATTACTAATTTTAACAAAAAAACTAAAAATAAGACAAGCAATCGGAATTATTAATGAAGATGTTAAAAAAAAAAGGGGGGGCGGGCGGGGGGGGCATTAAACTTTTAAAGCAGAACTAGAACCATTTTTATATTTAGAAATAAATAAATTGAACTATTACTTCTAAGTTTCTTACTTTAAAAAAAAATTCTATGGTAAATCGAATTGAACGATTCTGATTGCGATTTCGATTCGATTCCAACAATTACATGAAATCAAATCGTTCCATTTATAAAATATCTAAAATTTAATAAATTGTTCAAGTTCTTTAAATACTTGAATTGAATCACCTGATACCCACCCACCTAAGTCTCAAGAAAGGGATGCTGAAATTTTAAAATACACAAGTATTATGATTTATTTAGCCCATGTTTGACAATCATTATAAAGAATTTTATTGGAAATGAGTTTTAAAATAGTGAATTTTTGAAAATATGTGGTTAAAAAATTGAAAAAAAATTGAATTTATGTGCTAAATATTTTGTTGTGAGGATGAATAGTTGAAAATAAGAGGGAAAAAAAAAAGAATTTTATTACAAACAGTTGTCAAACGGGGCTTAACGTAATGCTCTTTCTATCAATTTTGCCTTCTTACTCCAAGTCGAATTATTTAGGGTCCGTTTGATTGTAAATGTGGAATTTGGTTGAAAAGAAAATGAATTGCATGGAATTAAATTGTTTAGAATTTTTTTTAGAAGGAATTGTAATTAATTGTATTTGATTGATATAATTTTTTACCTAATTCGTTTGACTTTGTTTTTCATGCAAATAGTTTGTTTTTGGGATAAAATTTGTTTGAATTGTCAAAAAGTTTTTAAAAAATAGTTTTTTAATTTTTTTGATATTTTTTTGGCTTTGTTTTATATGAAAATTGTCAATAAAAGTGATAAACAAAATTTTTACCATTGAATCTAGAATGTTTTTCAATTGCCTAAAAAATGGAAATTATTTTTCCACCAAAGTGGTGGGAAAACATTTTCCTCAAAAAGTGGGAAAATGCACATGTGTGAGCCAAATCAAGAAAATCAATTTCATGAAAAATATATGTTATCAAAAAAAAAAAAAAAAAAGAAAGTAGGAAAATGGAATTTGAATTCCTAGTTCTAGGGGGAAAATGGGTAATCAAACATACCCTTAATTAGTGGTGTCAAGATGGGCGGGCCGCTCTAAGCCCGTCCGGCCCGCTCGAAGGCGACTCAGCCCGCGAATCGGCCCGTGAATCGAGCGGGTCGATTCACGGGCCGAATTTTTTTCAGCGGTCCGGACCGGGTTTGGGGAAACCGACCCGCGGTTAATGCGGGCCTATAATTTAAAATTTTTTTTTTTTTTTTTTTTTTACAATTTATTTTTTAAGTGATAATCTTTGAAAAAAATTAAAAAAAAAAAAAAAAAGGTTTGCGGTCCGGGTCGGGTCGTTTGATTTTTTTGACGGTCCGGGTCGAACCGGCCCGGAAACCCGGATAATGCGGGCTTTTTCGTCCACGGGTCGATCCGGGTCGAAAGGTTAGCGGGCCGGGCCGGCTCGCACCACTACACTTAATGTAATGCTCTTTTTGTCAATTTTGCATTCTAGCTCCACGTCAGGGACACCTTCTCGGGCCTTGGCAGGCCGGGTCAGTTATTATCAAATAAAAAAAACCCGAATAAAATTCACCGGATCGTATCCGGAATTCCGAATAAGTTTGGTTTCTTCTCACTCCTAATTCTCAATTCTTTTTGCATTCTCGCACTCTCAATCTTCTCCGGTTACAATTTCTCTTTTTGCTCGTCTCTTTTTAACTGTCATCAAATCAGGTAAATCTATTTCTCTATCTCAAATCCTGAACATTTATTTTTATTTTGTTTGTGTTAATGTCAATTTCTTATATCTAGGGTTTGTTACTTATTAATGGACTTTAAATGATTTTTATCTGTATTTTCTGTGTTTTTTGTCCTATTAGATCAGATCCGTGTTTTCATTATTTATTTATTTTTTAATTTTCTCCTGATTATGTAATTATGTATGTTTTTTTTTTTTTTCGTTTGCGTACATGAATTTTTTCATGTCGAGGATTTTTAAATCTAAAATCCTAGATTTGTATTATTGAGACCAAATATGAGCTTTTTTGGAGGATGGTTTGGTCGTACATAGTGTAGAAAAATATGTGTATTTGTTTATATACTGCGTGTATATACCGAAGTTCATAATGAAATGTTTATTTAAGGCTGTGTTTGGACCCTGGATTTCATTTAGGATAAAACAACACCCGTGAGAATGTATGTAGTAATTTATAGTGGAAGACCAAATCCCAGCTTTCGTGGAGGATGGTTTGGTCGAATGTACATGATTATGGTTGTTCGTAGATGAGAATGTGTATATTCTTATATTGTGCATATATATACATACAAGTTGATTTAAGGCTGCCTCTGGACCCCGGATTTTAATTAGAATTTAGGATAGAACAAAACCAGCAAGAATCTATGATGTAATAATTTATGGTGAAAATTTGCATGAAATGAACCAGGACAATTAAGGTAAAACTAAGAAGGTTTTTACATTGTTCTTTTCTAATTTTTTATGGTTTTTAATCGCGTTCGAGACATACATCTAACTTTTGTTCTTTGCTTGGTAGAAGAGACAGATTCATTATCAAGTTCTTTTCCCATTTTTCTTTCTTTTTGTTGTTTTTATATAGGAATTTTTGTGGACTGGCTGAAGGCATAGACTTTATTCATATATTTGTAGACCTACTTCAAATTTATTTGGCATTAGGGAATCCCTTTTTTTCTCTTTTCATTTTTACCTGGAATGAGAATATTTCGGTGTTCACTCGGAAGGTTAACATGATAAGGCTTTTCATTACTTAAAAACTTTGTCTAGAAGAACTCAGCTTCATATTAAAAATTGCTTTTGCTTCTATCACTGAATTACAGGTTCTTGATATCAGATATTAGTTGTGTTCATGTACTGCTCTATGGAAGACTACAATATGAATTCCTTCATAGTCGCCCCTTTTTCCTTCTACCCACCTGGGGTACAGACCGAACCCTCATCTAAGCACAGGTCGTGTTTTGTTAAATAGAAAATATACTCATTAAGCCTCAAATAAAGGATTCTTTTGAAACACAAGGAATAGTTCATTCCAAATTAAAGGATAACAGACTTTGGTATTGATATACCGATTGGATCTGAGCTCTCTTATTGAATTGCTCATTCAATGTTGTTTATTATTTCTTGTCAGGGAGCATACTTTGTTCAGATACCATTACAATGTATGTTTCAATTGTATGCGTGATGTGTGCCAAAGATGTTTTGGGTAGTAGAATTTTCACAATTTTATTGATACAGAATGTTATAAAATAATCAAATATCAAATAATGCAGGATGTCTGAAGCACCCTTTAGGCCAAGAGACGTTCTCTTCGATAAGCAAAAGTTATTTCAGAGCATTCACAAACATACATATCTGAAAGGTCCATATGATAAGATCACCTCAGTTGCAATTCCTCTGGCGTTGGCTGGTAGTTCACTATTTCTAATTGTGAGTTCCTTTTTACTCTTCTAATCGTTTCTGCCTTTTTCATCCACGGTCGAGTTTGACACTGATTGTACCTGATGAATATTCTTCAGGGGAGAGGGATCTATAACATGTCTCATGGGATTGGGAAGAAGGAATGAGAAGATGGATTCCATTGAACGAGTGTCCACGTGGGAACTCGACTTTTAAGCGTGTGTTTTCAAAATTGGTTTTGTTCTTGACAAATCTACCTTTTCTTTGCTAATAATGATGAAATTACAAACTATGTATGTTCCGTCATCAATGACATGAGTCTATGCTTTTTCATTTTTCCGGAAGCTCAGCTGAAATATGTTATGATACTTTTTTTAGAATTGGAGAACAACGAATTTGTGGATGGAATAAATCTCATCAAGTAACAAGATTTCCTCTTGTACCAGATTATGATTAAGCTTCAATTAGAGTTGTGTGAAATCATATCACATGTTAGGGAAACTCATCTGCCTAATAAATAAGATTATTGCATGTTTGGTACAATAATGTACAAAATTTTAGCTTAATTTGGTTCGGTCCAACTCACCAAACAAATCTTCTGTGCATGTGCTAGGAATGCATTCAAATTAAATGAAGAAAAACTAAATAATATGAACATAATTGCTAGATTTTCAATGTTTGGACATTCCCAAGCTAAAATTTGAGAGGACGTTTCAAGTGTTCTGGTAAAACTAGTTACTCTAATGAGAGTATATTTTCCATGGGTAATAGTGGTGAGAATAAAAAGTTAATAATCTTTTCAACTATGAAAAAGGCCACAAAAACATATTTCAAAATGGATAATTCTATATGTACTTATTTGTCTACAGAATCTTTTACTGCCTGCTGATGTGGAGTCAAAATATCAATAATGGCTGTTGACTGCAATTTATCGTGAGAAATTACTGTTCAACAAAATCTCACATTTGTATTCAACCCTACCTCACGTGAAACCCACACCAAATGAAAATAATCTCTCTCTCTCTCTCTCTCCAGCTACTCTCTATCTCCAGGACGTTATCTACTCTTCATCCACTCTCTAGCTCCTTCGATAACTCTTCGACGAATGCGGTCGGCCGAAGACCTCTAGCGCCAGCTACTGCACATAATACGAACAACATCATCTCTCTCTCTCTCACTCCAGCGACTCTCCACTCTGTAGCTGCTCCATCTGAACATAAATCTCTGGCGACCCTACCGTCGGCTGAAGGCCTGTCCCCGACGACTGTACATACGAGATTTGCAGATCTCTGAATGGATTTGAAGTATGTTTTTGTCACTTTGTTGCTTTTAAATGCGTAGTATATAATTGCCTACCTTTTGTTCTTGTAAATATGAAGTTTGGGAGTTATTGAGGATGATTTTGCTGTACGGAGAGATTTGTGAGGGGGTTTTTCCACCGAATTTGAAGAATTACTGTTCGGATTTGTAATATGTCCCAATTGAAGAAAATTAGGGCTTTTTTTTTTTTTTTTTTTTTTCCAGAATTCTATGTTAGAAAGATAAAATACGAAACTGTGGCATTTACTATAATTCCACCAAAATTGCAAGTGGAATGAGATAGTAGGGAAAATTATTTTGCGAAGCAATGATATATTTCTTACATTGAATCAGGATTGTCGATGACTGGGAAGAATAGAGGAATCTGCCATTCATACAAGGGCGTAGGACACATGATGCCAGAATGTCCCAAAAAGAGGAGATGTCCAAAATGTGGAGAGGGCTTCATCTGATGGTTGGAGGTTGAAAAAAATTCGAAGAATCAGGGGAAGTTGTTCCATTCATGTACCCATGACTGTAACTTTTTCAAGGTTTGTAACGTTTCGCTGGACGAAGAGTATCCATTGTAAGGTGAATCTAGTGGCACAACTATATCAAATGAAGCCGTCCACGAATTGTCCCAAATGTTGAAAGTTTGTGCAAAAATAACTGAGGAAAGGGACTTGAAAATTTCAATGAACATAACCATGCGCAAGGGAAAACGAATGTCGGAAGATTTCATTTGAATTATGTGTAATCGGATGCTTTCTCCATATTTGTGTGATGTAAGATTTGGAAAATTTATGAAGAAAACTTCCGATTAGTGTGTTTCATTTCCCTTTGAGCCTGTATGTTGCCTATATGTTAATGTGGTGATAATCATGAAAAGTTGAATAAGTCTATTAATTTCTGTAAATTTGCTTTTTATTGGTTAAGGCACCACAATAGGTTTACGGGTTATAATTAATTGTGCAGTGAAAAAAAGTGGAGGAGGAACAATAATGCAAAGAAGAGTTAATACGACTATTCAATACAATTAATAATACAGTTTCACTGGTAATTGTTGAGAATAGTGTGGTACTACAAAAATTAATGTAAAGAACAAAATTGTTTTCCCTCTGATCAAGCCAATTTAAACATTCCACGTCTTATTTCCAAAGCTAAGTGCATAATATCACTATGTAAAGCTTAGTGTCTAAGATCACCCAACTAAGTGGTAAACATGATACAATATGTCAACTAGATAATTCAAACTGTCAACCAAGTCATTGGTAAAGATAATACAAAATGACAAATTCAAATTCTAAAATTCACATCCCACAAAAATTACAAAAGCAATCAAGCAGACAGCTTGCAAAAAAAAATATATATATATTTGTGTCTTCATGTTGCTGCCATGTCCAGAGGGCATACATATGAGAAGCATAAGGGACTATTTGCGAAAAAGATTTGAAGTCTGCTTGAAACTCTCTCTCAATTTTACTTCTCAATGCACGCTCATACTGCTCCACAAATTATTTTAGAGATGTTTTGGAATTCACGTATCCATCAAAAAAGGCATTAATACCCTCGCTTCGTTGAGTTGTCGACATACCCGTCCAAAATGAAGTTTTTAAATAGCACGGCACCCATCGACGTCTTTCACTGAATAGACCCGTCAACCAAGCATGTTCATGCAAATCATAATCTTCCAGCATCTTGTTCCAACCTTGCTCAAAATCCTCAGGACTAATCACATCATACACCAACCTATGCATAACATGTAGAATTGAAGCTTTATGTCTATGGCCGCCGAATTTTTCTGGTATCTTTTTGAGAATATGTCACAGACACCATCTATACTTCGTGTTCGGAAACACAATTTCAATGGCATTTTGCATAGCACGATCTTGATTTGTAATTATTCCATTTGGTACTTGATCGTGCATACATTGAAGCCACATGCTGAATAGCCATACAAAAGTTCTTTTGTCCTCATTTGATACCAAGCCACATCCTAGAAAAGTTGATTGTCCATGATATGATGGTTGACACCGACAAATGGAGCAAACCGCATTTCGTACTTATTAGTCAAGTACGTGGTGTCAAATGTAACTGTATCGTCGAATTCCTTACACACTTGCCTGGACCTGTTATCTGTCCAAAATACATTCCGCAATCAACCTTCGTCATCCAAGTCTATACTAAAATAAAATCCATGACTAGTTGTTTGCATCTTATAAAAATACGCTTGTATTGCAACAGCGTCTCCTTTACCTAGTCTTAAACACCGGACTTTATCAATGAAATTTCTACAATCTTTCTCGACACATGCAATCTTATCATACCCGCCTGCTTTAACAACGGCTGAATTAAAACTCTTGTGCAATGGTATTCCAGCAATGTCATTTATTTCAAGCTATCTTTTAACGCATGCACTAATCTGGTGATTGCATCTATACAGCCTTGATTTGGATGGGCTTTTCTGTGCTTATGCTCCAAATGGATAGTGTTGATACGCCATGTGCCATTAATTTCAGAATACGCCGTCAATCTTAATATTCTTAATAAACTGTGATTTCTCTATTGTCAAATTAAGTTTGAGAAGAAAAAAAAATTAATAATAGCCAACACTTTGCCTTTTGATGAGTAATGCACTATCATATATGAAGCTATCATACTATAATATACGAAGCTGCCTTTTGAAGCACACAAAAAAACCCCATCCGGTATCACTCTACCTTCATCTGCCTTTTGAAGCACACAAAAAATCCCCATCCAATAGCACTAAAATGTTTTCTTACATTTGAACGAATCTATTGCACCCACAAAAGAAGAAGCTCGCACCAAAATAACCTATTTCTACATGGTGAGTGAATGTATTGCACCAAATAATATCCAAATTTCAATGACAACAGATTTTAAGTTCTAAAAATATAAAAAAGGGAAGTTTTACTGTACAGATCGAAAAAACGCTTACCCATATTCTCGTCTGCGTTGAGGTCGGCTTCGGTTTCATCTTCTGCTTGGTCTTCGTCTCCGGGTTCGGCTTCATCAGAATATTGTTCTTCTCCGAATGCGGAAGATGGGGATACCATATTTGAGTTCAGCGTCGTGTCGACGCTGACGTCGAAGTGGCCAGCGTCGTCGAATGGGTTTCGCCATGAGTTCATTTCAAGGTTGAAGGATTTGGTGTGCGACCAAGCTTTTGGGATTTGGCAGGAATGGTTTTCGAAAATGAGAGAAAGTGAAGGCGCCTTTTCTTTTGTTATTTTCAGTGTTCCCGTTTGAAAATTACTGTAACAGACGAGTTTTTGACCAATTGGAAGATTGACTCCACGTCAGCTGGTAGTAAACAATTCGGTAGTTGCCTTTGTACGTATAGCACTATCCTTTGAAAATAGAGTCATCACAACAATATCTTAATTTATTTTCGTTTTTGATATTGTTCCATGCACAAGTTGAGCGGCAAATCACAAAAAATTTAGCTTAAAATTACAATTTTCATCTAAAAAAATAAAGGAGCCCACCAATTACTGTTCAAACAAGGCAGAGCAGCACATTTTGTCAACCACATTAAAATAAACAAGCTACGGACATAAACATCCAGATCCAGCGTGACAAGTGAACAAAATCAGAGTCCAAATCCAAAGTTGCTGACCAAGAAACGTGATTTTAGTTAGGAAATCGTAGATGAATTGGACTTTACAACACTAATAAACATCGCTGAACAACGAAACTCCCACACTTGATTTTGACTTTACAACACTCGCTTAAACATTTTTAACCCTTTTATTTTTATCCCTCACTTTTTTGATATTAATTTGTCTGGCTTTTAACTCATTGCCATTTTCGTTTATCGTGTAAGTTTCACCATCGAACACATCACCAAATGTGTTAAATTGACTAACACATATTGGGCGGTTTGATGAGTTAAGCTGGCCCGTTGCCATCTTTTTGCTTTACAAAAGTTTGAGATCATTTGTCCATCAATTAATTTTGAATTGTCTTGAATATAAAGATTCACTTTTCGTGCAAGTAACATATGTGCATTACAAAGAAGTTGAGATCAATTATTAGTCAACTGGTTTAAGGGCCTATATGTTTCAGATTAAAATCTGATTTTAATCTAAATCAAAGTCAAACAATCAATATCAACTATATCTTTCTTGGATTTCACAACTTTTTAACCACATATTTCAAAAATTTCTATCACAATCTACTAAAAATCTGATTTTAATCCCCACCAAACACCCTCTAAATTGTCTTGAACTTAGTGATATATTTTTAGAGATTGTAAACTTGCATAACAAAGGTTGAGATTAATCTTCCCTCCTATAATGGACCGGCATAAAGAATACAAGTTCTACTTTTAGATAATAAAGAATGTCCCTTATTAAAGCTTGAATAATATGAGTCAAGTATAAGAATCATATTTCTTTTCAAACTTTATAATCGATATCACTATTGGGTTTGATTTATTCATAATTTTGTTTTCAACAAACACAAACAACTCGTGTTATATAAGATAATTATCTAGGTAACTATTTTACTAAATGCAAAACTATATGTTCGAATACTTAGTAAGTAATGATATGCATAATTCCTATCATTTATCTCATTATATCTCATTTTAAAAATTCACGCATTTCATCAATATCTTGGCTTGTTTTATCCTTTATTTTTTGAGCCCAAAATCTTAATACGGTATGAGCTCATTATCCATACATTGCTATGACGCAATGTTTGGACAATGAACTGCACATATTACTGAAAATGTTGATGCAATGTTTGGACAATAAACTGCACATATTACTGAAAATGTCAATGCAATGTTTGGACAATAAAGTGCACATATAAAATCTTGAACAAATGTGTATTAACAAATATTACTAGGACAGTGTATGACTCACGTTGTTTGCAACCACAAAAGGATTGTTTGCCAATGTCACCATTAAATAGTGCTACATTGGAATTATGGAGGTCTATATTCAGAAGTAGATTTTAGTTTTATGGTTATGATGTCGCTTATTCTCAATGGTTCATGTATTAGATTGCAGCCATTGTTTTTAATTTGCTTGCATCTACATTGGAATATAAGCTTGCCTTTTCGCTTTTTGAAAATCCTTTTATTTCATGATTGTACCTCGAAAGCAAGTCTCTACTGAACTCTTTGAGCTTGCACACTACAAAAAAGTGTGGCTTCAAAGACGAAAATTTCCGTTGCAAATGCCTTGATTTTCGTAGCTAACAACGATTACCGACGGATTCAAATGGGTTTATGAAACCCTCGCCGCTAAATTACCGACGGATATCTTGTGTCGTCGGTGTGTGTAGCGACGAAAAGAAAAATTGTCGGTGTTTAGCAACTGATTTTTTTCGTCGCTAATTACCGACATAAAAAATCTTTGTCGATGTTTAGCAATGATATTTTTTCGTCGCTATTTACCGACAAATATGGTCGTTGGTATTAAACAACAGTTTTTTTAAGCAATTTTAGCAACAAAAATTATGGTACCAAAATTCAGAAGAATAAAAGTTTTTAATTTACGTGTAGTATTATTTTATTTTTTCTGATTAGGTATCTTTAGTGATTTGATTTGGATTTGAAGTTAATGAATTTAATAAATCTAACTTCAGCTGTAAATCAAATATATGAATGAGTAAATTGATTTGTATTTTGCTTTATTTTTTCGATTAGGTATCTTTACTGATTTGATTTGGATTTGAAGTTTATGAATTTAATAAGTCTAACTTCAGCCGTAAATCAAATATATGAATGAGTAAATTGATTTGTATTTTGCTTTATTTTTCTGATTAGGTATCTTTACTGATTTGATTTGGATTTGAAGTTAATGAATTTAATAAATCTAACTTCAGCCTTAAATCAAATATATGAATGAGTAAATTGATATGTATTTTTGATTTTTTGTTTGTGAATATTAATTTGATTTGGATTTGAAGTTAATGAAGGGACCTTCTCAGCTACTTTCGAATTGGCCTGAGGCAGTGGCTAACAACTTCAGTGACTCAGTCCTAGATGGGGAAGATAGAAAACAATTGAAAAACAAATATGGAAAAATCAGGAAGAGATATACTACGAATGGTTGAATATCTTGAAAGGAATACATGACAAACTTGAAGACCGCAAATGCCCCACCCGCCCCACTGAAGAATTTGTACCGCCTGATGCAGTTGACTTCGTTGTCGTTACATTTCCATGAGGCAGTGACACAATCAAAATAAAAACTAATATGTAAATAAGGCAGTGACACAATCAAAATAAAAGGAAATAGTTTAAACTCGAGGTAGGCAGAGTGTTCACTCCGTGTGCGGTGGTGTCCAACACTCTACACCTTCAAAATTACCCCGAGCTACATTACCGACGACGCAAGATATCCGTCAATAATTTAGCGGCAAGGGTTTCACTAACCCATTTACTGACGGATTGATTCCATCAGTAATCGTCGTTAGCTATGAAAATTAAGTCGTTCCCAACAAAATTTTCCGTCTTTGAAGCCGCACTTTTTTTGTAGTGTGCAAGCTCAAAGAGTCCAATAGAAACTTGCTTTCGAGGTACAATCATGAAATAAAAGGATTTTCAGAAAGCAAAAAGGCAAGCTTGTATTCTAATGTAGATGCAAAAAAATTAAAAACAATGGCTGCAATCTGCTACAGGAACCATCGAGAATAAGTGACATCATAACCATAAAACTAAAATCTGCTTCCGAATATAGACCTCCTTAATTCCAATTTAACACTATTTAATGATGACACTGGCAAACAATCCTTTTGTGGTTGCAAATAATGTGAGTCATACACTGTCCTAGAAATATGTGTTAATACACGTTTATTCAAGGTCCTATATGTGCAATTTATTGTCCAAACATTGCATCAACATTTTCAGTAATATGTGCAGTTTATTGTCCAAACACTGCATCATGGCAATGTATGGATAATGAACTCAATTACGTCAGGATTTACCAGTGGTTGGGGGCTTGCTTTTTTCTGCAGGAGATGAGGGCTTGCTTTCTTCCGTATGAGACGAGAGCTTGCAATCTTCGATAGAAGATGAGGGCTTGCTAGGTTCAGGAGAACTATTTAAAACAATGTCTTTAATTGCTTGCACTGCCTTAACATTATTCTTCTGAATTTTGGTACCATCACCCAGAAAGAAAAAAACTAAAATATAGCAACACCTAGATTTAGCCACAGAAATAGGAACAACAAAAATTAAAATATAAAAATTGTATTTCCAACCGTTTGTAAAGTTTGTTGCTAAAATTGCTTAGAAAAATTGTAGTTTAATACCAATGACATAGCAACGATCATATTTGTCGATAAATAGCGACGAAGAAATCTGTTGTTGAACACCGACAAAGATTTTTTATGTCGATAATTAGCGACGAAAAAAATCAGTTGCTGAACACCGACAATTTTTCTTTCCGTCACTACATTATCGACGACGCAAGATATTTGTCGGTAATTTAGAGGCGAGGGTTTCACAAACCCATTTGAATCCGTCGGTAATTGTTGTTAGCTACGAAAATCAAGCCGTTTGCAACGGAAATTTTCGTCTTTGAAGCCGCACTTTTTTGTAGTGTGCAAGCTCAAAGAGTCTAGTAGAGACTTGCTTTCGAGGTACAATCATGAAATAAAAGAATTTTCAAAAAGCAAAAAGGCAAGCTTGTATTCCAATGTAGATGCAAGAAAATTAAAAACAATGGCTGCAATCTAATACATGAAACATTGAGAATAAGCGACATCATAACCATAAAACTAAAATCTACTTCTGAATATAGACCTCCATAATTCCAATGTAGCACTATTTAATGGTGACATTGACAAACAATCATTTTGTGGTTGCAAACAATGTGAGTCATACACTGTCCTAGTAATATGTGTTAATACACATTTGTTCAAGGTTTTATATGTGCACTTTATTGTCCAAACATTGCATCGACATTTTTCAGTAATATGTGCAGTTTATTGTCCAAACACTGCATCAACATTTTCAATAATATTTGCAGTTCATTGTCCAAACATTGCATCATAGCAATGTATGGATAATGAACTCAACTACATCTAGAACGATTTGAGGTTCATTTGTCTGCTTCTATAATGCCTGAATGTTACCTAAGAAACTAAAGATTCTCGAGTACGTTCCAAAGAAATGAAGAAAATAGTTGTCATATAATGATAGGTGGTAGATTTTCTATTATCACAAGAAGTTAGTCAGACACTCTATATTGGTACTGTTCTTCTTTTTGCTCCAATTTACCAGATCAAAATTTCCTTTTTCTAGCACATTCTTCTGATAATTTGTTTCAAGAATTAAAAAGGAGTTTTGGACTTATTTTTTCTTCCTAGTTTTGAGCAATAGTGTTAACTTTAATGCAAGTTGGTCGATGAAATACAATAAAACATAGCTCAAGTTACATTACCTTCTATTTAGTGATGATCATTTGTAGGTCATTTGGATGCCTCTTTTGCAATAAAGTTTAGTTCTGCCAGATTCTTGTGGCTGGTTTTTCTCCAGTAAAAAGCATCAATATATGTCAAAATAACTTGTTTGCAGTGATGAGACCATCCCCTGATTTTATATAGTTAGTGGCATTGGCACCGTACTGTTTGGTGTTGTCCGTTTTAGTTTATGGCATAAGAAATAAATCCCCATGACTCAGTGCTTGTTTTAGGTATGGCATGGTAAAGTAATTCCCTTGATTAGTGTGTGGACGAATGTGGATGACTTCGATTGACTATAAAATTGTTTAAAATTAGAAATTAAACTAAGAGCCTCCTGACATTTTAGAGACATGTTATATCAGCTAGATAAGTAGGTATGTTAGCTAAGATTCCATAAATCCCTGTTTCAGCTTCTAATCAATGTCATTGTCTATAAATTATAATATTCCTCTAAGACTATAAAGGCCTGTTTGATAACGGAAATTTTCCCGAGAACTAGGAATCGTTTTCCAACTTCCTGCTTTTGCACTGTTTGATAGCCTTTATTTTCCATGGAATCGATTTCCAACTTTTTTCAAGGTACAACCACTTGAAGCGTGATTCTCTGGAAATCAATTCCTTACTATTTGGTGGGAATTGGTTTCCACCTTTTTTTATATTTAGCAATAGAAACAAATTCTAAGATAAAGTGTAAAAAAATTTATCCATTTAATTGACAAATTTCATGCAAAATAGAGCCAAACGTAAAAATAAAAAATAAATTTTTTATTATTTTATTATTTTATATATTTTTTTGGCAATCTAAACATATTTTGTCCCTAATGGTAAAAAAATTTATCCATTTAATTGACAATTTGCATGAAAAATAAAGCCAAATGTATTATAATAGAAAGGTAGAAAATTATACCAATCAAACACCTTTAATTCAATTCCCGGTAAAACAATTCCAGGCAATTCAATTCCCTGGAATTCAATTCATTTTCCACCCATTTTCCACCTTGCAATCAAACGGACCCTAACATCTTATTTCCATGGTGAATCCATCCAATTTGATCAAATATTAATGAGCAATCATAACGTGGACAAATTCGATAGGGGATGCAAATACAATAATTCAAGATCCATTCAATTCTTCCATGCAAAAAGTAACAATACAGCTTTAATAATGGTGAAAAGTAATGTCTTCTGACTTATCATTCAGGAGCTTTATTATGTATAAATATCATTGTTAATTTCTCTGAGTTTCATCTCTTTCCATGTCTTCAAACACAATTCTTAAGGATTTGCGTGTGAACCACTGGGAATGTTTTGCATGGCATTCCTATATTTTCAGAAACTTTCTTGCCACCATTTTGTTCACCTAAACTAGTTGATTAAAATTTAAGGACTTGTTTGATCCCAATTTTTTTAAAATACAATTTTCTGTGTCCTTGCATTCTTCAATAAAAAAACACCACAAACAATCCACAAACTTTACATTTATTTTAACAACACATTCTCAATCAATTTACTATTCAAAATGCATCATATATACCAAAAATGAGGCTCCAACATGCCCTAAGTCAAAGTTGATGGTTATTTTTATTTACATATTTTATGGACATACAACTCTTCAACCACATATTTAAACATATTTTTAACAAAATTTACTTTCATTTATACCGAACAATGGCTGAGTTTTAAACTACAAAACAAATAAAGTGAAATTACTACCCAAAAAAGGGGGGGGGGGGAGGGGGTTGAAATTAGCTAAAAATGTTAAACCAATAAAATTTTTGAAGTCAATGTTTGGACATTCCCAAGCTAAAATTTGAGAGGAGTTTCAAGTGTTTTAGTAAAACTAGTTACTCTCAGAGTATATTTTTCATGAGTAATAGTGGTGAGAATAAATAGTTAATAATCTTTAATACTATTCGACCATATTCAACTATTAAAAAAAGATTATGCTACTTGTACAATTTTTTTGTACAACTTTCTCTTACAACCACTCACATGGGGAGGGGTCCCACAGTGAATAAAAAAATCCACTGTGAGTGGTTGTAAGAGAAAGTTGTAAGATAAAATTGTACAAGTAGCATAACCCATTAAAAAAGCCACAAAAACATATTTGAAAATAGAGCCATCACAACAATATCTTAATTTATTTTCATTTTTGATATTGTTCCATGCACAAGTTGATCAGGGAATCACTTGTGCTCGCAAGCGACTCACATTTTAGCTTAAAATTGCAATTTTCATCTAAAAAAAATAAAGGAGCCCACCAATTACTGTTCAAACAAGGCAGAGCAGAACATTTTGTCAACCACACTAATAAACAAGCTACCGACCTAAACCTCCAGATTCAGCGTCACAAGTGAACAAAATCAGAGCCCAAAATCCGAAGTCGCTGAACAAGAAACGCGATTTTAGTTAGAAAATCGTAGGTGCAAATGTAATTTGGCGTTAAAACGGGACAAAGCACCGGAAAATTTCTCTCGCCGGCAATTTTCTCCACCCCCCCCCCCCGCGCCCCGGTCACTCTAAAATGCGCAGCAAGGACAAAATCGCTTACTTTTATGATGGTTCGTTACCCTGCCGTTTCTTTCCTTTTCTCTTCAATTTTCTTGTGTATTCCAAACGGCAACTGTACTAACTGTAGAGAAATGATATTTCAGGGGATGTGGGGAACGTGTACTTCGGGCCGAGTCACCCAATGAAACCGCACCGCTTATGTATGACTCACCATTTGGTTCTCTCTTATGAGCTACACAACAAGATGGAAATTTATGTTCGTGATTTTCCTTTGTTTTGATTAATTGTTCGTTTTTTTTTTTTTTTTGTGGCTAACTTTGTTGATTTTGTGGAATTTAGAGGCCCCATAAGGCATACCCAGTGGAGCTAGCGCAGTTCCATTCTGCGGATTATGTGGAATTTTTAAATCGAATAACGCCAGACACGCAGGCTTTGTTCGCGAATGAGATGGTGAAATGTAAGGAGTAACTAAGTTTATGTTCTTCTGTTTGTGATGAATGTGAAAAGGCATTTAATTATTCTAGTTTATGAAGGAATTTAATTTTGTAAAGAGAAAATGAATATGAAGAATTGATTTTCTTACATTTCACTGAATCAAGTTACATACTTCATACAAGACGTCTACATATTAGATCCATAATTTATGGCCTAAGATTAAGTCCTACCATATACAAATTGCCTTCTTATAGCTAATGAAATCAATACAAAGTTTGTGTTGATTTCTTTCCTTTAACACTCCCCTCAAGTTGGAGTGTATATTGATTACATTCAACTTGCTAAGTAATGTTTCAAATTGTGTCGAACTTAATGGCTTAGTGAACAAGTCTGCTGGTTGATCAGTGGTTCCAATGTATGCTGTTTTAATTACTCCCCTTTGCACTTTTTCACATACCACATGGCAATCAATATCTGTATGTTTCGTGCGCTCATGAAAAACTGGGTTCGAAACTATATGTATAGCAGCTTGGTTGTCACAAAACAGTTTGACGGGTTGAGCTTGACACGCATTCAAATCTTTCAATATATTTTGTAACCAAGTTACTTCACAACATGTAGTGGCCATGGAACGATACGCAACTGTACTTTTTTTCTTTGTCTTCCAAGAGATTGGTGCATGTCCAAGTAGGATACAATACCCCATCAAGGATCTTCTTGTGTCTTTACAGTGAGCCCAGTCAGCATCGCAAAAGGCCTTTAGTTCCAATGGTCCTTTGGAAGGTAAAAGAATCCCCTGGCCAGGTGCTTGCTTGGTATACCGCAAGACCTTGTGTGCAGCTTCAAGATGAGGTTGTCTAGGCTTGTCCATGAATTGGCTTAATATGTGAACGGCGTACACAAGATTTGGTCTCGTAACTGTAAGGTATGTTAGCCGCTCTACATGTCTTCGATATTGGGATAGATCATGTAATAATTCACCATTCGTCTGTGTCAGTGACAAGTTCTGATCAACTGGGAACCGTGAGAGTTTAGCACCGAGAAAACCAGTATCTTCAAGAATTTCCAAGGCATATTTCCTCTGACACAATGTGATACCTTGCTTAGACCTTGCAACCTCTATACCCAGAAAGTATCTCAGTTGTCCCATGTCCTTTAGTTTGAACTGACTTGAAAGAAACTGTTTGGTGTCTATGATGTCTTCTAAACTATTTACTGCCAAGATCACATCATCAACATAAACCAGCAATGCTGTGAACCTGTCTGAACGATTTCGGACGAACAATGAATAGTCTGACCAAGATTGATGAAACCCAGCAGATTTGAGTGTTGTTGATAGTTTAAGAAACCACTGCCTTGAGGCTTGCTTTAAACCGTAAATGGATTTGTGAAGCTTGCAGACTCGAGTCTCCCCCTTTCGTCCGAAACCAGGCGAAATCTTCATGTATACATCCTCAAAAAGATCCCCATTGAGGAATGCGTTGTTCACATCAAGTTGGTGCACGTGTCAATCTTGTAAAGCCGCAAGGCTAAGAAGCACACGCACTGTTGTTAACTTGGCAACCACTGCGAACGTTTCTCTGTAATCAACTCCCTCAACTTGACTATACCCTTTAGCGACCAACCGTGCTTTGTATTGATCAATCGTTCCATCTGGATTCAGTTTGAGCTTTTATACCCATTTGCAACCGATCGGTTGTTTATGAGATGGTAGTGGAACCAAGCTCCAAGTGTTATTTGCTTGGAGGGCTTGAATCTCATTATGCATAGCTTCTCTCCACTGTGGAATTTGGACAGCCTGTGAAAAAGTAGGCTCCTTCTGGATGGAAATGTTAGCAGTGAAAGCTCTATGGTTAAGAGAAAGTCAATCATAGGATAAGACTTGGGAAAGAGAGTGGACAGTACCTGTGTCCGGTGGAGTTGATGGTGCGGTTCTCAAAGGGAGGGCTGCCTCAACATGAAAGTCCTGCAAAAAGGTTGGGGTCTTGGTAGGACGTGTCAACCTGCGTGGTAGCAAAGTTGGTGTTGCTACCGTGGGAGATGAGATAGGTAAGGCTGGTGGTGGTTGTGATGGTGTAGTTGGGTCAATGATGGGATGACGTGAGGAATCGGTAGCGGAAGGGAGGTATGGTGGAGTGTTTTCAAGTGGTGGGACTCTAGAGTTGGAGGGAGATGAGACTAAGGGCTCAAAATCAAATGAGTGTGAGGATGTTTTTGGAAGATGGGCACATCAGTTTGAGGAGTCGAGTGAGGGTTTGACTGGAATGGAAAAGTGTCCTCAAAAAATACCACATCTCTTGAAACAAAGACTTTGTTTTCTGTTAGATTATAAACTCGGTAACCTTTTTTACCGTGAGGATAACCTAAAAAGACACATTTAGTTGCACGCGGATCAAATTTGGTGGGTTTGGAAGGATGAGTTGATGTGAAACACAAGCAACCAAATACTCATAAATGAGAGTAATTTGGTGGTTTATGGAAAAGCTTTTCAAAGGGTGTTTTTTCTTGAAGAAGTGGTGTGGGTGTTCTATTAATGAGGTATGCTGAAGCAAGTATGGCATCTCCCCAAAAACGTTTAGGTAAGTTGGCTTGAAAAAGAATTGCTCGAGCAACATTGAGTAGGTGCCTATGTTTGCGCTCAACGACGTCATTTTGTTGTGGTGTGTTGACACAACTAGTTTGATGAATTATCCCTTTTGACGAGTAAAAATGTTCGAGTGTAAACTCGGGACCATTGTCACTACGCACAATTTTCACTTTCTTATCAAATTGAGTTTCAACCAAATGAAAGAAATTGATTAGGTGATTTCGTGTTTCTGATTTATGTTTCATCGAGTATACCTAAGTGCTCCTAGTATAATCATCAACTATGGTAAAAAAATATTTTGCATCAGTAAGCGAAGGTTCATGATAGCCACCCCAAATGTCAACATGTATTAAATTAAAAGAAGACTCACTTGAAATAGTACGTAAGGGAAAAGACATTCTAGTTTGTTTTGCCAAAGGGCAGATAGGACACTGATTTTCATCAATATAATTTATTTGCAAAAAAGGGAAATAACAATGAAACTTTGGTGGAAGTGACCGAGGCGTTGGTGCCAAAGGTTGGGTGTCTGGCGGTGAACTAAGTTGCATGTTCCTTTCTGTATTGGATTGAGGCAATAGAGTCCCTCCTGTTCAGTTCCCGTCCCAATCATCTCCCCCGATCGTAGGTCCTGTATGAAACAACAGTGTCTGAGAAAGATAGTGATATAAAATGAATCAAGTGCCAGTTTACTAATAGAGATCAGGTTCAAATAAAAGAATGGCACGCACAGGACGTTGTGTAGAATGAAATGAGGAGTGAAAACCACTTTTCCAATATGGGTGACTTGAGCCATAGTACCATCCGGTAATTTGACAAAACGATTATGCACAGGTTTTAAAGAGCTAAGAAGAGGAGCATAAACTATATGATCACTAGCACCACTGTCCAATATCCAAACATTTTTCTTGCCATTTTGAGTGACAGAATATCTTAACCTGAGAGTTCTTCATAATTTTAAACATTACCAGCATGATTGACCTTGGTTGCCTTATTTTTGCTTAGTAACTCAGCAAGTTCCCTGCATTCTTCCTGTGAGAATGGAAAATTGTTTCCATCGAATCTGTTGTCATGCATGGAAGTCTCATGGTTCCCCTTTGAGTTTCCCTGTTCTCCTTTCATTGCAACATTTCTTCTTCTACAATAATCGTAGGAATGGCCCTTACCCCCACAGAAATTACACTTGAGGTGGGCCCTGCAATTCTTAGTTCTGTGATTAGTCATGTTGCACTTCTCACATCTCATTTCGAATTTTCCTGCATCCGAATCATGGCCTCCCTTCTTTACAGTAAGCGCCGTCGCCGCCTCTGGTTGAGCAATGATTTGTCTATTAGAAGTGAAGAAAATAATGAACCACACAATTCTTTCTGTGTGAATTAATTTTTATTTTATCTCAATGCTCAAATATATATACAACCAAGCTAACGTAAATATGGAAACATAATCTCCTAAATTAGGAGAGTTAATAATACACCTACCTAAGGAAATAATTATAAAAGTTACATCCATTATTCTATTTCCTAATTAACTCTATTACCTAACTAGCCAGTTTTCTACACTTCCCCTCAAGTTGGATGGTATATGTTCACCATATCCAACTTGCAAATAAATTCATCAAAGCTTTGACGAGGAAGTCCTTTGGTGAAAATATCTGCTATTTGTTCCTTTGTAGGGACGTATGTCATACATATTATTCCATCTTCTACTTTTTCTTTAATGAAGTGTCTATCCACTTCTACATGTTTGGTTCGATCGTGTTGCACTGGATTAAGTGAGATATTGATTGCTGCCTTATTGTCACAGTACAATTTGATTGGGAGTTTTAGATTGACCTGCACTTCTTCCAAAAGTTTCTTTAACCACAATCCTTCACAGATTCCATGCGCTACTGCTCTAAATTCAGCTTCAGCACTACTACAACATTTTGCTTTTTGCTTCTTCAAGTTACCAAATTTCCCCATACATAGGTACAGTACCCGGTCGTCGATTTTCTATCTTCTGTAGAGCCTGCCCAGTCAGCATCAGTGAACACTTCTATTCCCTTCATCTCATTTTTTTTTTAAGAGTAGTCTTCTTCCTGAGGAACCTTTTAGGTACCTGAGTATTTTAAATACTGCTTCCATATGAGCTTCCTTTGGTGAGTGCATATGTTGACTTACCACACTTACCGCGAACGCGATGTCTGGCCTAGTATGAGACAGATATATTAACTTCCCAACAAGTCGCTGATATCTTTATTTCTCAACAGACTTTCCAGTATCTTCTGCTTTTCTACCTAAGTCAACTGGTGTGTCACTCGGTTTACATCCAAGCATCCCTATTTCAGTTAGGAGGTCATGAATGTATTTTTGTTGTGAAACACTGATACCCTTTCTTGACCTTGCAATTTCCATCCCCAAAAAATATCGCAGTTGTCCTAGGTCTTTTACCTCGAATTCAGTTGCCAAGTGTTTCTTCAATCTTTCTATCTCCACTATGTTGTCTCCAGTTAGAATTATATCATCAACGTACACAATTAAAATTGTTTTCATACCGCTTTTTGATTGTTGGAAGAACATGGTGTGATCGGACTGTCCTTGTTGGTATCCCTGTTTTTTTAATACCGTGGCAAATCGGTCAAACCACGCTCTTGGTGACTGTTTCAGACCATACAATGATTTTCTGAGTTTGCAGACCTGATTTTCTTTTTGTAGGTAGAAGCCTGGCGGTAGAGTCATAAACACTTCTTCTTCCAATTTCCCATTTAGAAATGCATTTTTTATGTCGAGTTGCTGAAGTGGCCAATCCAAGTTGGCTGCCAAGGATAGGAGAACATGGATTGTGTTGAGTTTTGCCACCGGTGCAAATGTTTCTGTATAATCTATGCCGTAGGTTTGTGTGTATCCTTTTTGCCACAAGGCGAGCTTTGTATCTTTCGATTGTCCCATCAGCTTTATATTTTATATTGAACACCCATTTGCATCCCACAGGTTTCTTTCCTTTCGGTAGATCCACTACTTTCCAAGTTTCATTTTTCTGTAGGGCCTGCATTTCTTCCATCACTGCTTTTTTTCCATTCAGGAATCTCCAAGGCTTCCTGAATGTCCTTTGGAATTGCTGCGCTGTCAAGGTTAGCTGTGAAAGTACGAAATCTCGTAGATAAAGCATTATATGATATAAATTTTGACATGGGATAGAGAGTACATGATCGAGTTTGTTTCCTGAGTGCAATGGGTAGATTGATATCAGAATGCTCAGGTTCACTTGGGTTCGGAGCTATCATCGATTCCAACTCTCTTGGTGCCTCAGATATGGGGTTCTCCTTTGTTTTTGGCTTCCTCGAGTAAACTAAAATCTCATTGCCTTTTTGTTTTCCTGCATCTCCCCCTGAGTTCAAGTTTTGTTCTATATGTGGCATTTCGAGAACTGATGGTGTAATCGAATGTGAATTTGAGCTGAAGGTATGGTCAGGAGGAGAAAGATCAAAGTCTATGAACCGATCTTCATCCAAGTTCTCCCCCTGAAGAGAGGGCTTTTGAAAGTAAGGTGTTTTTTCGAAGAAAGTGACATCAAGGCTTACAAATGTTCTTTTTGTAATTGGGTCATAGCATTTGTATCCTTTTTGGGTGGTGGAATACCCAATAAATACACATTTAATCGCTCGAGGATCTAGTTTAGTCCGATTGTGAGAATGAATATGGACGAATGTTGTACAACCAAACACTCTGAGGGGCAAATTAGAGTATAGGTGTGAGGTAGGGAAAAAGTTTTGGAATCTTTGGAGGGGTGATTCAAAGTCAAGTGTTCGGCTAGGCATTTGGTTGATTAGGTAGGTGGACGCTAGAATGGCATCTCCCCAATATAGTTTTGGCATTTTTGTAGTGAACATTAGGGCACGTGCAACTTCAAGAAGGTGTCTATTTTTTCGTTCGGCAACCCCGTTTTGTTGGGGAGTGTCGACACACGAGCTTTGATGGACTATTCCATGTCTTAGTAGGTAGTCCCGTAGGATGGAGTTGAAGTATTCGGTGCCATTATCTGTACGGAGAATTTGGATTTTGGTTTGGAATTGTGTTTGTATCATCGAGTGAAATTCGATGAATACAGACCGAACGTCAATTTTTTTCTTTTAGCATATAGACCCAACATAGGCGAGTATGGTCGTCAATAAATGTAACGAACCATTTTGTGTGAGTGCGATTAGGGATTCGTGAAGGTCCCCATAAGTCGCTGTGAATTATAGTGAATGGTTTAGATGGCTTGTACATAGATTTTGGAAAGATACTTCGTTGATGTTTTGCTAGTTCGCAAATTTCACACTGAAGATCAAAAGAAGTTTTATTCGAATAAATAGATGGGAGTACATGTTTTAGGTATTGCATACTAGGATGACCCATACGATAATGCCACAATAAAATTTCACTATTCCTAGAGGCATATACAGAATCACAAATTGCAACTTGACTTGGCTTACTCAGATCAGCTTCCTCAAAGTAGTAAAGTCCCGCATACTCTTTAGCACTGTCAATCGTCTTCCTCGATGATAGGTCCTGAAAGACACAATAAGATGGAAAGAATTTAGCGGAGCAATTGGATGTTTTTGTCAATTGGCTAACAGATAACAAATTACAAGATAATTTGGGGACATGAAGCACTGAGTTTAGTATTATAGAATCAGAGATTTGGATACTCCCTTTTCCCGCGACAGGTGAGAGTGACCCATCTGTAATTTTGACCTTAATATTACCAGCACACGGTGTATATGTGGAGAAAAGGTGATGGGAGTCCGTCATGTGATCAGACGCACCTGAATCAATGATCCACGGGATTTTGTATTTTGAGGAGGTAGTCAAGACACACAGGTAATTACCTTTGTAAGCAAGAGAGCTTGAAGGACCGTGTGAGGAATGATGACTCGAATTTTGGATACTAGAGAAAATTTGATACAGTTGTTCCAATTGTTCGGAATTAAATGCACCTCTTGTGGTAGGATTACTCTCTTTTGAATTTTCAGCAAGATCAACTGCCGCTTGATAGACTCGATTTTTTTGATTTTGTCTCGATTTCCAATCAGCGGGCTTTCCGTGTAAATCCCAACAGGTATCTTCTTTGTGTCCTGATTTACGACAATGTTCACACCAAGGACGCCCTTTTGTTTGCTTGGAGCCATTTAATTCGGACCTAACGCTTGACCCATCTAATCTTGTTGCATTCCCTGGCCCATAATGCATTTTCTCAGTCTATCCATATTTAGTATTTGAAATCGACCCAGTTGGCCCATTACCATTAGCCGGCCCATAACTACCACTAGCCGGCCCATAACTCGATCTCCCAGCCTTATTCAGCCCACTGACTCCACCGTGTCTCATCATCAGCCCAGTCGACAACGACGCTCCTTCCACTGTCGCTTCATTGTCGCCGGTCCTCAACATGATTTTCCGGCGATTTGTCTATTAGAAGTGAAGAAACTAATGAACCACACAATTCTTTCTGTGTGAATTAATTTTTATTTCATCTCAATGCTCAAATATATATACAACCAAGCTAACGTAAATATGGAAACATAATCTCCTAAATTAGGAGAGTTAATAATACACCTACCTTAGGAAATAATTATAAAAGGTACATCCATTATTCTATTCCCTAATTAACTCTATTACCTAACTAGCCAGTTTTCTACAAGAAGCCTCTGCCTGCTTTTCATGGCGCAATGCCATTGAACACGCCTTGTTCACATTTAGCAGTGGATCTATTGGCACTGTGTTGCTTTGGATTGCATCATAGTTGTCATTAAGTCCCATTAAGAATTTCATGGTCTTTGGGTTCTCCATGTAAGCCTTGATTTTTGCGGCTGCATCACAGCTACAAGGTGGAACCCCACAAAGTGCATCTCTTTCATCCCAGACACTTTTGAGTCTGGTGAAGAAGGCCGTGAGAGAACCCGTGCCTTGCACACAGCCATGGATCGCATTTTCTATGTTGAATAGTTGAACTGTGTTTGTATGGGAAAAGCGCTCCGGCAATTCGAGCCACATATCCCTTGCATTTTTGCAATGAACCACACTGCTGAAGATTTCCTTTGACATCGATCCCAGCAGCCATGTCTTGACCAAAGTGTTGCAGCGATCCCACTGCTGTTGTTCTTCAATCCTGGTAGTTGGCCTTTGAATGGATCCATCTACGAACCCTTTCTTGTTTTTGATTGTCAGTGCCATACTCATCGATTGACTCCATGTTGTATAATTGTCGTCCATCAAGGTTTGTGATACAAGTACTACACCAGGTTGATCTGAATGATGGAGAAATAAGGGATGGTTGGGATTCTCCCATGGTTCTAGAACTCTTGAAGGTGCAGAAGTCTTGTCATGATTAATAGCTTCTTGTCCTTCGTCGCCTGCCATGGTGTATTGTGTTTGTGTAGGATTCTAGATCTCCAAGAACGTAAGCTCTGATACCATAAAGAGAAAATGAATATGAAGAATTGATTTTCTTACATTTCACTGAATCAAGTTACATACTTTATACAAGACGTCTACATGTTAGATCCATAATTTATGGCCTAAGATTAAGTCCTACCATATACAAATTGCCTTCTTATAGCTAATGGAATCAATACAAAGATTGTGTTGATTTCTTTCCTTTAACATTATTCTCTGACGAAATTTATAAAGCTGAAATTAGTGTTTTGAAGGATGAATGCAGCTGAAAAAAGATGGAGATATTTATATCAGTCAGAGTCTCTCACTACTGAAACAGTAGACTTTATAAGAATTTTTATTTATTTTTTATTATCATTGAATGCTTTTCAATGTTTGTAGTACTATAGATTAGTTGATGAAATATAGTTTCTTGCACGGCTTGTAATAGAAACCAAATGTAATTTACTGAATGTGGAGACATCTGTATGCCATTTTTTTAGGGTGTTTGGTCAATTTGGTTTGACAGATAGATTGGATGACAAGATCTTAGGAAGGTTCAGAAGTAATTAGAAGAAACTGGTAGCAGGATATGTGAAGCCTTTAATTTAGATTTTGGATTATTGATTTAGTAAAGATGTCTTAGAAGTTAGAATTTTGAAGTTTATGATTTCGGATAGAAAAGGTTCAAAATCCATATCATGAAAACAATTCAAACCAACTGTAAATACAGATAATTTGTATGTAATGTTAACTCGTAAACATTTATCAAAGTTTTGTTTAACTGTACAAATATATGAATCTCCTGCATGATTTTAGTTTTCCCATCGCCTTTGTTTTACTGTAATTGAAGCAGTTTAAATTTCTACTCATTGTTCTTTCTTTATTAGATAATCTTGGAGAAGATTGTCCTGTTTTCGAGAATCTGTTTGAATTCTGCCAAATTTATGCTGGTGGAACAATAGGTAAAGAACCCATCGTATTTTGATTCTGTCATGAAAGTTTGACTTACATTTACTGACCTTAACATAATATTTACTTGCAGATGCTGCACGCAGATTGAACAACCAGCTTTGTGACATTGCAATAAATTGGGCTGGTGGATTGCACCATGCCAAGAAGTGTGAAGCGTCTGGATTTTGTTATGTTAATGACTTAGTTTTGGGCATTTTGGAGCTTTTGAAGCATCATGCCCGTGTTCTGTACATTGACATTGATGTGCATCATGGTGATGGGGTGGAAGAAGCTTTCTATTTCACTGATAGGTATTAAGAAACATAATATGCAGTCTGTTAACTTGTGATGTTGATTATTAATTAACTTAGTATGTGATAATCTGATACATAGCTTCGATTTTACGGCCCTTTCAAAGCTAATTTTCCGTTGAGCAGTTGGTCTACTCATAATACATTTGCAGTTTCGGAGTGGTCTATTGTCAGTTTGTCAAAGAATATATATATATATATATATATATATATATATATATATATATATATTTTGTTCGAGGGGTTGGGGGTAACCCTTCAAATGAATAGGGTAATTTTATTTTTTGTATTGAATCAAAATGTTTAATGTGGTGCTCTTTTAAGATGCTCAGTGGATTTAAAAATTGTGAACCATAAGTTCCAACAACGTCCAAGCTATATTTTTCTGGTTTCCTAGATCTTTAACTGGAACATAAATCTGATATTATTCTGTAACATACCTCTCCTCCCTTGTTCTTCTTTCAATTCTTATTTCTCCATTAGTTGCATTTGATTTGATATTTTGGCTATCCAAACTGTTCATAGAATTGGTTTTTTGGTCACTGACCATGTGAATTGGTCGTCTGCCAGCCAATTACAGGACATGGGTAATGTTATTTTAGATCACACAAATGTCAGTCTGGTAAAGAATTTTTCTAGACAGATAGTCAATCTGGAAATTTACTTTTATCTAGTCTTTTTTGGTGTTTGCAAATCATTGTCCATATGATTTTTATCCGTCTTGGAATGAAAGTTTATAGTGAGCAGATATCCGATTCCTTATATGTGAGCATATATCTTAATCTCATTCCTGAAATTAGTTGTAGTATGATACTGGTTCTGGATAGATATTGTTGAACTCAATTTGTTAATTGTTACCAGTAGTTTCAACTCATCCTGCACGCTTAGGTGACCGTTGGCCAGGCTTAAAAAATTATTTACTTTTGCATTTAACTAGTGATACTTAAATTGTACTGAGGATTGGATCATTTTATTCTCTCTAATTATCTGCTTGTATTCCTTGGAAATAGGTGTACCAATGGAGACATGACTGCTCCTGAAAGATTTTTTAGGAAATTGATGAGAAATTTGTGCTGTATTGAGTGGAACTTAATCCATATTTATTAAATTGGTAGGTTTGATCTTGCAGGGTGATGACTGTTAGTTTCCACAAGTATGGGGATATGTTCTTTCCGGGAACGGGTGATCTCAAGGTACTTCTTCTACATTCTCTCTGTTTCATATCTGTCATTTTTACTTCTCTTGATGGTAAACGTGGAGATGGGGAATTCATTTCATAGATTAGTTTCTTAGGGTTTCAATAATTCAATAATTGAATGGTTAACTATATGGAACACTGACAGAGTTTGAATAACTTGACAGTCTTATATTTGTATGGTAATTGTGCTCTCAGTTCATAAGTGAGTCAGTGTCAAATACTTTAGAGGTCAAGTTGGCTCCTGCACTTTCTCCTGAATCAAATTTTCCTGCTTCCATCACTTTGAAAAGAAATTGCTTCGACTCTGTGAACTGCTTGCGAAAAGAGTGGTTTGATAAATAACGGGAGGAGAATCTTTGTGAAAAGGATTTGTAGATATATGCTGTTGGTGATGTGTCTATCTTTTACTGTATTTTAAATCTGGTGACTAACCCTAGGACCTATATAAACTGAATGCAGATGTCTCTAACATTTCTACAGTGTGTTTTATATGAATTTATTTTAATTGCTGTAAACAGCTTTAACGTGCTTGTCCAACCACGTTGACAGAATGTTGAATGTCTTTTTATGAGGTCTAACTAAAACAGTCTGCTGATAAAAAAAAAAACTAGGGTAGACAGCTAGATTTCAGTGATGGTAATATAGCTAGAAATTATCTGAAGTCATAAAAGATGCTTTAGTCTCTACCATAGGCCAATTTACTTTTGGCATCTTGAATGTTATTTTCCCTGGTAATTATTTTATTTCATGCTTTCCTTAGATTCCAGAAAATCCCTAGCTTATTGCAAGTCATAGAATATAACACTGGAAAAGTGTGACGCCAAAATAACTTAGAGGATTACATGCTATTTTAAATTTGAATTGTTTTTTGCATTGCAACTGGCAAGTACCTTTTTAAGGTAATTCGTGATAGGCCTTGAAATTTGTAAAAAAAAATCTTTCGAGATAGCCTTCAAACTATTCTAAGGACTCCCATCTTATTCCAAAGGAGTTTTATCCATGTGTTGATTTAATTTTGAAGGATGTAGGAGAAAGAGAAGGCAAATTTTATGCCATAAATGTCCCTCTCAAGGATGGAATAGATGACAACAGTTTCTACCGTCTTTTCAAAATGGTGAGTTTTCATGAATGGGCACTTAGCGCTATTTCTGACACGTTTCTTGTTCAGATTTGATGATTTAAGGATTGTGATGTGATTATGCAGGTTATTACGAAGGTTGTTGAAACCTATCAACCGGGGGCAATTGTTCTCCAATGTGGAGCAGATTCACTTGCTGGCGACCGTTTGGGCTGCTTCAACCTTTCCATTGAAGGTGTTATTTTGCTTGTAGTTGTAACATTTTTTGTTCCTTTCCTATTATTTTTGGCTGCCACTGTTCATTCTACCACATGCTATTTCTCATACATTATTGATTTCATAACCAAATTGGCAGCTTTTCATAATATTTGCGCATCATTGAATTCTTCCTGCAGGGCATGCGGCTTGTGTTAGGTTGGTGAAGAATTTGAATTTGCCACTGCTGGTAAGCTTATATTCAAAAGAAATTAAAAAATACCCAGCTATGTAGTTTGACTGTTGAAAGGCGTTTTCTGCTTGCAGGTAACTGGAGGTGGGGGATACACTAAAGAGAACGTGGCTAGATGTTGGACTGTAGAGACTGGAGTTCTTTTAGATGCAGAGCTTCCTGATGGTACGCCGATGCAACTTTGTCCTATGGGAATGCTCTGTCTCCCATTACCGTTTTATGATATATATATATATATCACCATCATTAATATCTTCTTCTGTTCATGTTTTGTCCCTTCTCAGATTACTGATCTTTTCTTCATTTTTTGGTGACTTCATGTACAATGTTTTGGTATATTTTGCTTAGTGTGTGTTTGGCTAAGCTTAAAAAAGTTGAAGCAGCTTTTTTACTTCCTAACATTGTATAGTTAGTTTAGAAGTAACTTGTATCTTATCAAAAGAAGTAACTTATTTCCAACTTTGTCCAATAAAAGTTTATTTGTTTTACAACTTATTAATTATAATGAGACTTTATACGCATAGTCAGATATGCTCTTTATAATTCTGCAATTGAGCATGCCTTATCACAGTGCATCCAGGAGCAGAGGTTTGCAAAAGCAATCCAAATCTTTTCCGTTACTGCATAATGAAGCTATCTTAGTCTTACATCCTAAAGTATTGTATATCTTTGTCTTGTAGAGATACCAGAAAATGAGTACATCAAATATTTTGCTCCTGGTTACTCATTGAAAATATCAAGTGAGCCCATGGTATGTGAAACTTTTCACACGTTATTCTTGCCCCCATTTGCTGCTTGCTTTAATATCAATATATATCAGCTAATTATCTGTGCTTATATAATTTTATTGGTAGTATTGCGTTATCTGTTGACTGAATGAGGTCAAACTTAATTGAATTTTGTTGGTTCTGTTAATATGTTTAACTAGGCATTAGCAAACAATGTTTAATTTACTAGTCTTCCAATTTTTTAATTGAGCAGGAGAATTTGAATAGCAGATCATATCTTAACTCAATCAGGCAGCAAGTGCATGAAAATCTTCGCTCCATCCAGCATTCTCCTAGCGTACAGTTGCAAGAGGTAGGCAGAACACAGGACACATTCAAGTCCAAACTAGTGTTGTTTCTAAGGATGCTGGAAGTTATGTTTTACATAGTATGCAAAATAAGTTACTCCAAAGAATTTGATTTATGATTGTGCTAAAAAGAGTTCTGCTGTCGATGTTCTTATTTATTAATAGAAAAGAAGATTGCCGAAACCCAAAGCAATAACCTCTGTAGCAAGTTTCTCCCTAACCTTGATTTGGAGCATTTATACTCTTGATCTTTTACTTTTGTTGCACTAGTATTCCCGTTCCCATCCAATTTGCCATTTAAAATTGCTTGTGCAAGTACTGTAAGGGTGAAATGCGTAAAACACAATAATTTTAATAATAGAACAGGAAATAGGAAATAGAAAGAAAAAGAAAAGGTATAGTTCTCCTTTTCATTTTGCTTTTTGTTTTAGTTAAAAGTAAGTGTACAATTGCCATTTTCAACAAAAAAAAATGGTTTTTTAACTGGTAAATTGACGGTTTTCATCTATGGGGCTAGAAGGTTGAGGATCAAAATATTCCGTTTAAAGTTTGCGGACGAACTTGGTGAACAGAGCCAAGAGGTTGAACTTTGAAGCACTATAGTGCAATTTTTCCTTAATTATGTTCAAAAGCATGTTTTGTATTATGAATAAAGTTTTTTTGTTGTTGTAAAAGCACGTGTGTATATGGACTACCACTGCGTGTATTCTTTTAGACACTTCATGTGTTATATTGTGCTGAAACATTTTGTTTTATCCCTAGGTGCCCCCTGATTTTTACATTCCCGATTTTGATGAAGATGAACTGAATCCTGATGAACGTGTAGATCGTAAGTAAAAGCTGTATAGCTACACGATTACACTTGGCCAAGGCCTATTCTTTTCTCCTTGTGGTTTTACTATACGCTTCCAGCATATGCTAAGTTTGCTACCTTTATTCTTAATTGAAATGCCATCTCAGGACACACAAAAGACAAGCAAATCCAGCGCGATGATGAATATTACGCAGGTGATAACGATAACGACCATATTATGGATGATGTATGAAGTGTGAAGTAGGCGACGACAAAATTCCCATTTTTGAGATTTGTAGGTCTCAGCTTTTAGTGTGAATATATGAAGAAAATAGACATGATTAGCTTTCACGTGTAATGCTTTTTGCCTTCTAAGAAATAGAAAAAACACGGGCAAGAAACTTCCATTCAGCTGTTTAACATTGGTTCTTTTTCTTTCTGTAATTTCAATGATTTGGCAGGATCATTATGATGTAGCTGAGTTTGTAATGCTTGATTTGTACCTTGTAGAATGGTTTTTGGATTTATTAATTTCCAACTCGTGCAATCTACTCTTACTTTTAAGGGCATGTTTAATGTAGATTTTTTGAGAAAAAAATCATTTTTTCTTTTGAGAATGTGTAATTGAAAAGGTAAGAAAAAGTTATTAGTTTAGATGTTAAATTATCTTATTTGGAATTTGTGGTAGAAAATGAGTTAGGGAGAATAAGTTTTAAAGAGTATGTAACAAACAGCGATTAATCTTTTTTTGCTTGTTGGATCTAATCTTGATGAGGATTTTGTCATTTGTACACTCTTTCCTTTACGCCAAGTTTTGCATTGCCGTTGTTTTCAAGAAATTGTGGGCAGGAAAATCACTTTTTTAAAAAAAATTGGCGAACAACAGTTTGTCATGTGATAATTTGTCAAATCAAAGTGTACATCAAGCATAATTGTCTTGTTAAACACAAAGGACTTGTTCGTAAATTGAATAGGATTGGTGTCACGCGTTTTATACAATGTGAAATTACCGTAATTGTACAGTGTCAATTTTGTAATATAGTAATGAAGTAAAAAGTGTCAAACCCACATAGATTGATATTCAAATCTTATTGAATACTATAATTATTTTAGCTTTCACTTTATTTAGAAAATCAAATTTTGAAACGATGTCTTTATACTAATCTAACGTAAATGGGATGAACAATGCAAGAAACGGAGGCAAATTGTAAAGTTTTTATCAAATTATGAAAACCTAGGGAATGATTTCACCATACTATTAACAATGTTCTTCAAGCTCTATAGTTACTTCTATCAATTTTTTCAAAATTTATATGCAAAAACCCTAAATTAATTTTATTCCCTCTCTCAAGTGCCGAATGGATACTATTTCTATATTTTAGTTCTAATATCTTTATTCCGAATAAAAAAATATAAAAATTATCATGCACATGGTTCTTAATTGGAATAAGCATAGAAGATTTCGTATTTTCTCTCGAAACCTACAAAATCTAGGTTATGTTGTTCTTAGATCACGCCTAAATTTTACTCTCTCGAGTGCTGAAATTTAAAGTATCAAATCATTCAATTATTGATAAGGTAATTGAAAGCATTACGCGAGAATCAACATAAATAAATTAATGGAAAAATCAAAAGAAATAACTGTATTAGAATCAAAACATATCTCAAGTTAGGTTACATCAAACCTTAGATTTACAGTTTTAGTCCATAATTGAGATTAATTATATAATTAAATTGAAAAGAAAGAACATGGAGAAGAAAAGAATAAGAAAAACTAATTTTGCAACTTGTTTTCTCCTCCCAATGGTTGTCAATCTTCTCTCAATCACTTGCTTTTTTCCTTGCCTCTCTAGCCCTTTTCTTCCTCTCAATTAGGTCTTCAATTCAGTATTTATAGTCCCTTAAGGTTTCTAGACAGATTAGGGTTGGACCAGGCCAAGAATATTTTAAAATTTCGAATTTTTTCTTTCTCAAGAGTGGCGTCGTGGCACCCATAACCGGCTTAGTAGTGCCGCGATGAATTTCCTTGCTAGCGCTGCAGTGACAACCTATCTATTTTCCTCTTCTCGCTAGGTGCAGTAGCGCCCTCAATCACTTGCTTTTTTCCTTGTCTCTCTAGCCCTTTTTCCCCCCTCTCAATTAGGTCTTCAAGTCAGTATTTGTAGTCCCTTAAGGTTTCAAGTCACCGCCACCACCTCCATCACCACAGCCCACACCGCACCAACCACCATCACCACAGCCCACATCGCACCAACTACCATCACCACACACGCAGAAATCACAGAATCACCACTACCCCAAAACGACCACCGCCATTCGCACGCACAGTAACGGTCACCGCCATCTCACCACAATCAGCACCACCACCGCCTGTACTCAAAATCAAAACCACCATCCCCACTACACCACACTACCACCAACTAAAAAAATCCCCAAAACAGAATCGAGGCCTCACCGTCGATGTTGACTTTGAAGACTACGCCATTGGCTGCGTCGGTGATGTAAGCGTTCCTGGAGAAATCGACTGCGACGTATTTTGGAACCATGGTGTTTGGGAGCGGGGCGAGGAAGAGTTGATTGAAGGAGTTGAGATGGTAGGAGGCGAGGGCGCTGTAGGGTGGGGAGGAAGGGCGGTGAACGATGGCGAGGAGGCGGTGGCGGTGGCGGTCTATGGCCACGCCAAAGGTAGCAGCCACGCCGACGTCGTGGAGAGGCGGCGGGAGAGAGAGAGAGAGAGAGAGAGCGAGATAGAGAGACGATAGGGCTTTGAATGTTTTATAATTAGGTTAATTAAATTTAATATGATTAATTAAAATTTAAAATATTTTATAATATTATAATTAAAACCTGATTTTTGTATAAATAAACTATATACCCTAATTTTGATTTTGGATCTTTAAATACCTTTGTAGATGTAATTTCCTCTTTTAAAATTTTGAATTTTTTCTTTCTCGAGAGTGGCGCTGTGTCGCCCATAACCGGCTCCGCAGCGTCACGATGAATTTCCTTGCTAGCACTACAGCAACAACCTCTCTGTTCTCCTCTTCTCGCTAGGCGCCGTACCGCCCAAGTGCTGTCGCTGCGATGCCCAACTCTATCGGTTTTGGTGACATTCTTGGTGCCCAATGCGGCGCCGTGGCGCCCATGATGTTGCTTTCTCTTGTTTTGCCCATTTTCTAGCCTCTTGTCCACCTCATTCTTCTCTTTTTTCGTTGCCATTCCATGCCTACTTTGTGATCAATACTTTAGCTTCAATCCAAGCTCCGAAGTTGTCTAAGCTACAAAACGACACAAACACACACATCAAAACGCTCAAGAAGTGCTCAAGAAAAACTTATATGCAAGGGTGACGGAAAACTGTCCATCTTTGCAGCATTCGGCCAGCACAATCTAGCCATTCCGGACGGATTCAGCAGCCATGGTGATTCGGTCCCTGATTTCCATCAACTTTTTGATGAGAGGGGAGTCTTCTTTACTTGGAGTATTGTGGAGGCCGCCACGAAGATAGGCACGGTTTACCCAACGAACCCAAAGAGAGTCCTTCTTTGCATGGATGATGAAAAATAGTTCCTTTCACATTAAAGCTCATTTTTTACTCCAACTACTAAGAAAGGTGGGGAAAGTGAACGCTAAAGAAGTTTAATCTGACATGTCGTAATATCTTATGAAACAACTGTAGAAACACTAAGTTGCCACACAAGTGCATTCCCTTACTGGCTAATTGCTCAGAATGACAAAAACAAGAGAATGGACAAAACAGATGAAATAGTGTAATTGGGAAGCAGAGACCAGTAATGATAGATGAAAAATTCATACCAAGATTATTGCTTAAAATTAATACATTTTAACTTTCAACTTAGAAGTGCCAAAATTATTGAGATTAAAACAGAAAATGTAGAGCAACTTTTAAATCCCAGTTCATATAGTTATCCAACTTCCAATATGTCAGCAGTGCAATCGAATATTTCCCTTGTGTAATTATTTGCTTGGCTAAGCAGAAACCCTTGGGATCGTGTAGTGCAAAGGAGAGGGGATGAAAGAAAATACCTTTGGGAAATTTACCAAAATGTAACGACCCGATTTCTATTTATTAGATTCGCATTGTTACCAAAATTTTCATTTAAATTTTAAAATGGCTTGAAAAGATATATATAATCATGAGACGGTAATTCTATTAAATTTGCAAATATATATATATAGAGGTGAAATCATTTACACGTGCATAACAATTGAAATAAGCAAGATGTTCAACAACTTTTCATCAGTATACACAAAGTACGTACAATCAACCTTTTTCAAAATAAATACCATTTGACTATCTATGTTTTCACGTATACATATGCAGAATATATTTTCTTTCTACAATAAGTGGTCATGCCTTAAAAATCTACCCATTTTAATATTATATTAGTGTATTGCATTTATTAGTCAAACATGGAACGTACATGAACTTTTAAAAAAAAAAAAAAAAAAAAAAACTGCTTTATACCATAAACTTAAATGGCAAGGAAAAAAAAAACAGAATATCCAAAATAAGTAAAATATTTATCAAGTCATAATATGAAATTACATGTCCAAACAAATTTGTCCCATATTTCGAAAATAAATTGAACGAGTCTAATAAATTAAAAAAATTAAAGATTTCTGCTAAAATCTGAAATTTAAAGGCACATTACACTGATTTATTTTACTGTGTCCCATAGATCTTGGCACTATGATTCCACCTCATCGCCGGCCAGCCAACGACCCGATCTAATCTGTGAAGAGTGAGGAAAATGGTGAGTATATGAGAATTCAACTTTTAAATCCCAGTTCATATAGTTATCCAACTTCCAATATGTCAGCAGTGCAATCGAATATTTCCCTTGTGTAATTATTTGCATTAGTTTAAGCTAATGTTTTCAGAATCTCATCTTGGCCACCTACATCTGGTTGAAGCAGGGAGGTGCTTGGCTAAGCAGAAACCCTTGGGATCGTGTAGTGCAAAGGAGAGGGGATGAAAGAAAATACATTTGGGAAATTTACCAAAATGTAACGACCCGAGATTTCTATTTATTAGATTCGCATTGTTATCAAAATTTTCATTTAAATTTTAAAATGGCTTGCAAAAAAAAAAAAAAAAAATATATATATATATATATATATATAGAGAGAGAGAGAGAGAGAGAGAGAGAGAGAGGTGAAATCATTTACACATGCATAACAATTGAAATAAGCAAGATGTTCAACAACTTTCCATCAGTATACACAAAGTACGTACAATCAACCTTCTTCAAAATAAATACCATTTGACCATCTATGTTTCACGTATACATATGCAGAATATATTTTCTTTCTACAATAAGTGGTCATGCCTCAAAAATCTACCCATTTTAATATTATAATAGTGCATTGCATTTATTAGTCAAACATGGAACGTGCATCAACTTAAAAAAAAAAAAAAAAAAAAAAAAAAAAAAAAAAAAAAAAAAAAACTGTTTTATACCATAAACTTAAATAGCAAGGAAAAAAATACAGAATATCCAAAATAAGTAAAATATTTATTAAGTTATAATATGAAATTACATGTCCAAACAAATTTGTCCTATATTTCGAAAATAAATTGAACGAGTCTAATAAATAAATAAAAATTAAAGATTTCTGCTAAAATCTGAAATTTAAAGGCACATTACATTGATTTATTTTACTGTGTCTCATAGATCTTGGCACTATGACTGCACCTCATCGCTCGCCAGCCAACGATCCGATCTAATCTGTGAAGAGTGGGGAAAATGGTGAGTATATGGGAATACTCAGTAGGACATAAAAATATTGGTGCATTCCGAATAAAATTTTTAGAACACGCGTCAGAAAAATCATACCGTCATCATATCTTTAGAAACCTGTAAGAGCTCATATCATATCATTTATACCGAAATGGCCATATCATAACATAACATATCATATCTTTCATAAGTATAAAAATTCATCAACATGAACAAAATTTTTAAACGGGATAAATCAATCACCTCTTTTTCCTACCTTGTTAAACTTGCTTTAATTTTGGAAGACAAAACAAAAAATCACATTCCAACAATTTTCTTTTTTACCTCCACTGCTTTTGTACCGTGCGAAAGAGTCTTTTTTTTTTTTCTTCCATCAAGTCATGGATATAGATACATAAGCTAATAATGACCTAGATTCTAAGGAGTTCATGTGGGAGTGGGAAACGTGTAGAGTGCGATAGGGTAAATGGGTAAGAATCTTTAAAATAAAATCTTAGACCAGGTCTTGTCAACTGACCACACCCACAAATTCAAAATACTTCCACTCACGTGATTGTCTCTACGTGCAACAAAAGGACAAAACTAGTCATATATAAACTATTATAATATACTATAACTCTAGTTACTCTACACACACGTGGCATCTATAACAAATTTTAAATTCATAAATTACTCAATTAGAATATAATTTTAAGGCTAATCTTTCTACCTTGATAATCTGGGTTCCGTTAAACTAAATTAATTTTTTCTCGAGCCTATTACGTATAATTAATTATGATCTATCCAACGAACCTAATATTCATATACTTATCATTACTCGATCAAAATCTAAAATATGACCCCAAATAAAATTGAAATTGGCTATAAATCATTTTAGTCCCTAACTTTTCAAAATATAAAAATATAGCATACAAAATTTAAATTCTATAGGATGAAAATTTTCGGAGTATTACAATCTCCCCTCCTTAAAATATTTTCGTTCTCGAAAATTTACCTTGACTAATCAAAGAGTTCTATATACTTAATTTTAAGCTCTTCTTCTTTCTCCCAAGTTGTCTCATCAAATCCATGATTTCGCCATTGGACCTTGACTAAGGGAACTTCCTTGTTTCTGAGTTGATGCACATTTAATTGAACATAAAAGTATAAAGAAATGAAACACTTGGAAAAAAGTATCTTACCTCGTTTATCTCTTCTCTCTCTACCTTGTAAAAATTCTTGGTGGAGAATAATAGGACAATTGTACTCTATTTATAGTTAAAAAAAAAAAAAAAATAGTAGTTGATTCTTAGTACAATTGTGATGGGATAAAAACGTGTGCCAACCTAGATTGGAACAAATTTTGATTCAACAAATCACAAATGACACATGTTGGATAATAATGATTTTGGGTAAAATTTTATCACAATCCAAAAAGGTTGAAATTGAACTCATCAAAAATGGGGTTGCATTTTCACAAATCATGAAACCAATTTAAATTAATTATCATTAAATATAACTTCTTTAAACTTCAATATATGTGGCATCACTTATCCAAATTAACATTTTCTTGAGCAAAAAATACATGATTAAAACTGAGCTATCGAACGAGTACAATATTGATATACTTATATTTGTCCTATCAAAATCTAATTATTTGACTCAAATAAAATAAGAAATCAAAACCTACTTCATTTTAGTCCATCAACTTACAAAGTAATAAAATATAATATATAGAACAAATACATTTTTATTCTAAAAATTTCAAGACATTACAATCTTCACTCCTTAAAAAAATTTCATCGTCGAAATTATTAGTTGAAAAGTTTTGGAAACTTGACTTTGAGATACTCTTAATAGTACATAACATAAAGTAAGAAAACTCATAATCATGCTAAAAGAATAACATTTTTTTTTCATACCTTAGATCAATTGGAGAGTGATCGAGTAGTGAGCGCTACGTGTCAAGGGTTCTTCATCTCATTACACGTATAAGACTTTAAAATCTTTATATTATTCGTAAACTCCTATTGTTTATGAAAGATATTGCATTTTTTTTCCCCTAAAATTGGAATTTATTAAAATGTAATTTTCTTAAAATTTTGTAAGGTTTGAAATATTGTCTTTCATCTCATTAATTTGAATAGCAGTCAAGAGGCATCCAAATGAGGAGGGGGGTCACAAACGGACCGCATAAATCTCAAACTCTTCTTAGACAGTTTAGGTCTTTTTGACAGTCTTTCAATTTTTCAACAACGCAAATCAACAAAACTCAAACAATAAATCGAACTTGAAATCTCTAAAAATGCAAAATTTCAAATTGGTAAATTTTTAAAACATCACCAAAGGCTAAAACTAAACACAAAAAAAATTATCACATGTGAAATTTAAACTATAAGCTTCTAAACTATCATTATTTAAAATTTATTTAAACCAATATTTATCATTTAAATAAAGGAAACAAATAAATTTAAAATATATATATATATATATATATATATTTCCCTGTTTCACCGTCACGTGAATGGTGAACAGTGAATGAAGATACAAATTATTCTTAAATGTGCACAAGTCATTCTCTGCCACTAGGTGCATGTCATCAGATGATCAGAATGATGTAGAAAAAAAAACAGAGACAAGTGGGATCATGTTGTTTTTGTTTCCCAGTTCGAAAAGGACGAACACATGTAGCAGTGTCCCCACGTCCCCGCCACACACGGAAGCACATGGCTATTAACAAGAAACTGGAAATGGCATCATAATTTGCCAGAACAGTTCATTGAGATAAAGATCGTCCTGAAGTAGGTGGCACATAAAAATTATGCTTACATCTTGTTTCAAAAGATGCATCAGTGTGTCATGATGTTCAATTCACCTTCTTTCGTGAAGACATCTGTAGACTCTTTCATTCATAAATCTTCATGTGCAGAAGATATAACATGCTGAATTACCTTGCATTTCAAAACTTCAAAATATGCATTTTCTTATTCTCCAATGGTCCCAATCCCGTTATCCACAATTTAAGTGCCATTTTTTTTTGTGAGATTTCATGCCAAAATTATGGTTCTAGGGACATTCCAATTTTGGCGTCAATTTCCATACGAATTTTCACTATTTTTCTCATGTCATCTTTTCCCTCTCCACATTGCTGGACAAAGATTGGAGGTTTTATGGGAGTTATGGGAGGTTATGGGGAGTTGTAGATTTGAATTCCAAATTCAAACCGTTCCCTCCAATCCTTCTAATAACTTGTGGGTCGGGTCATCTCATATAGACAACCCACAACCCGTATTTTCTAGCAAAGGAAATAAATAATCAACTCCTTCCCGTCCACCTCACCTCTGCTATAGGAATGGTAACAGAGTGAGAGGACAAACAATGTTATAGTTAATCAACTCCTTAACGTGCGGCTCCACATTTTTGGACCTCTAGGTTTTGTTTTCATTTTATTGTTTTCTTTTAATTATAATCTTCCATATTCTCTCAACTCTGATGATCTTACTTGAAAAGTTAATTAGCATGTTTTGTCGACAACTTTTGACTTTAGAAATATATTTGTTTTCTTGTCACGGTTTCTATATAAAAAGCTCAACTAGAAGAACATGAAAAGACAATATTGCTCTTACATTTGATAAACACGATAGTTACACCACATTTTAATTGTAATGAAAATTCCCAAACATTTCTTATTGTCGTACTAATTTTTCAACTATTTTTAATTATGCTCTTGTCATCAACATTTCATCCTCGATAATGGTAAAACAACTTGTTAGCAGAGCCGGCCCTGAGATTTTAGGTGCCCTGTGCGAGATTTTAAAATGGTGCAATTAAAACATATATTAAAAAAAATTCAATAATATTATTTCATCGCAAAAATATGATATTTAAATATCTGTTTTTTTTTTTTTACATATCATGAATAAGAAAAATATAAATAAAACTCAAAAGCATCTCTCGAACTTCATCAAAATTCATATGTCATCATCCAAAAATCATCATTCACTAAGACTCTTCGGGCAATTCCATATAAGCAAACCTTGAAATCACAAAAAATAAAAATATCACGTGTAAAGCTTGAAATGCAACAAATCATGTAAAAATATTTCTTCTCGCATTTTTAGAAGCAAACTCAGTAATTAAACTTTCGTAATCAATATTTTCTAGAAAATCTTGCTCAATAGATATCAAAGCTAATACATTCAATCGTTCTTGTAACATGGTTGAATTCCCTCTTTTTTTGTGTTTTTTTTGTTTGTCCACTACTTATTATATTATTTTATATTATTATGTCGCAAATAAGATTTTAATAACTTCAATTTTGAAAAACTTCTTTCAGCAGATGCAACAGTGACAGGAATTGTCAATAATATTCTATAAGCAATACATGCATTCGGAAAGCAATCCAAGATCGCGAAAATTTATATGTCGTAGAACAATATCAAGATGATCACAACATGTTTTCAAATTAGTATCATCCAATGAGTTTAACTTGTCAGAAGAAAATAGAAATCCAATTTTTTTTCATATGAATTGAATTGATCAAATCTTCGTTCAAGTGATCCAATTGCTTGATCTACTATATAAAGGAAATAATTGGTTCTGAAAAAATCTTCAGGTGATTGTACATCATCTACAGTAGCATTTTCATCAAAATGTTTCCTCCTACAAATATAAGTTAAGGTAGGAATACTATTTAAAAATATTATATTCAATAAAATTAGAAAATTATAATTAGTTAGTCACAATATTCTTAATTTTAATATCTTATGCATAATAATAATTTTATATTTTAAATATTTAATTATAAATAAATATACAACTATAACAAATTTATTTTTGGTGCCCCTACAATTTTTGAGGCCATGTGCGGTCGCCCACCTCGCACGCCCTCAAGGCCGCCTCTGCTTGTTAGGAATAGGCCTGAGCATGGTTCGAATTAGGTTGATTTTGAGTCCAACCCAAAACCAAAATCAACTTGGTCAATTTGGATGAATTCTAACATAAATCAACTCAATTCAACTGTTAAAATCAAACCAAATCGATTTGGATCGGTTTGGACATTGACCCAAGTAAAAAAAAAATTGTCCACCTAGTTAAAAATTTTGCTTGCCTATATACATATGGTTTATATATATATATATATATATATATATATATATATATATATATATGTATGTATGTATGTATGTAAATGATGTATAGTAGTCCCCCCCCCCCAAATCATCTTATATATCCGATAGTTACTAACAAACAATTACGCCAAAATGAAAAACAAGACTACAATCTGAATTTGAAATTTACAACAAAAAATTCTTCTCCTTGCTTTTCATTTTTTTGGAATTTTGAAGTTTTGATAAAAGAATTATATTTGTGTTTTATTATTTTATTTTTTGAGTTTAAAAATATGAATTTTAAAATGAAAAGAAAGAAAAAAATATGTTGGCAAGTTACATCGGTTAATTGACGAGTTAGTTGCTTAAAATGCAACTAACCCCGACCCAACTTTTTTATGATTAAAATTAATCTTTTCGCTGTCTCTTTGGATTAGTATCGCTATCCTTAAGCTCATCGCTCATGTATCCTTTGACTTGAATTTCTGGTGACAATTTTCCCTCCGAATTTCTTTCTCGTAAGATTCATTATTATATGCGAACCTATTAAGCTTTTATTTTCCTAGCGTATCGCTTTATGTTTCATAGGGAATTCAGTAAGGTTCGTAGAGCAAAATATTTGGGTTAACAAAGTTAACGACGGTCCATTCATTTTATCTCTAAAAGGTTAATGGGGCATGTAATGATAGGGAGATTCTCCAGCCCTGTTTTCTTTAAGATTTTTTTTTTTTTTAAATTTATTTTTAGTCACACATTCAAATAATAAAATATTTTATAAGTAAACAATAAACAAAAAAGTCAAAAGCAGCCATCAAATTATAATTTATAATTTGAACAATCTGACTGCTATTTTATAATTTATAATCATCAATAATTAGAAATAATGTCGATCATCTATCGATTTATATTTATAATCGACTGTAAAGACTTTTTATAAGCTTTTTTTTTTTTTTTTTTATTACGAGATTTGTAAAGGATTCTCTCTCTTATTGAACTATCTTTTTATTTTCATTTCAATAAAAAAAATCTTATATACTAATAACAAATCATGTTTTATGTTTGCGATTCGACAAGTCAAGTTATTCGATTGGTATTTGTAAGGTTAACTTTTATTTGAAGTTTATCAATTTTTTAACGGATTAAATTTCCAATAATTCCTTGCGTACATGAAAATTATACAGATTTTTTACAGCAATTTGAAATGGGTTAATCATGTCTATCTGAGTGTAATTTTTCCTCCACCCATTTTGAATATAAATTCTGGAATAATGCTGGGGGTACAGAATGTCGTTCACAGAGGTTTTACAGAAAACTTGAAAATGGTGAGGTGGTATTTGAAAAAAAAAACAAACAAACAAACAAAATGTGAGATAAAATTGGGAACCACTCATTACATTTTCGAATAATTCTATTTGTACCAAATGGGGTTATCAAAAATAGTCCCCCTTCTACAATGTGCGTGAATTTCGTGTGAATATAAAATTTTTCAAATGTGGTGGTGAGTAGTGGATTAAAAAATTAGATAACAAAATTATATACCTAAAGCACTGTCCTTTACTATCTCTCCAAAATTATCCAATTTCACTCATCTCCCCCAAATTATCCAATTTCATTTAGCGACTATACCCATCGTCCCCATCGCCGGCGCTGCACCTTCGGTCAGATTGTAAACCCCAAAGCCCCCACTCTTCCACCGAGGAGGAGATAAATGGCACCTCGAGATTTTGAGGCTTGGTGGGGATGAGATGATGGTAGAAAAAGGATCGAGTTAACGCGGCGAGCAAGTCTTCGTCATCACTCTCTGTTTCGGGATAATCGACTCCATAATTGCCAAAACTGTAGGGAAATTCCCGGGGGTGAGCACAACTCGAAAACTGACTTAGATTTTAGTCTTCGTCATTACTTTTTGGCCTGTTTCGACCTTTTGTTATCAGCTTTTAATCAATCAAAACGTTTGCTTATAATTACGAAGTATTTTCGAGGGTTTAGGGTTCTGTAGTACTTTTGTTTGAGTCTGTTTGCTGAGTTCTTTTAACTTCTTCAGCCCAGTTGGTGCTTTCTTTTGTCATTTTCTTTACCGACTGGAGTTTTCTATCTGAAAACATCTGGTTAAGTTCTTGAATTCAAACCGAGTGTTGAGCCGAGATGTCTTGGAATTCCTCCTGTCTCTTTCTCAACGGGAAAATCAAAATAAATGGGCTCTGGCGCTCTGCTCCCGCAGGCCCCCACTGCGCCCCTCAGCTTTATTTAAATGAAATAGTTGTAGTGGCTGAACAAAGTATGTTGTACTGTGTAGTCTCACTTTCCCAAACCCACGAAACCACCCCCCACAACTTTTCCTCTCTTCCCTAAAAACTCCTAGAGACAAACCCAGCAATCACCCAAAAAATGAAGCTGCTGAAATTAAGCTCCACCATATTTAACTTTTACAACTAAGCATAGCTCCCAAAGTTTTATAGAACACTCTGCTCACTACTTTCAAACGGGATATGTGTTGAGGCGGAGTCCCGGAGTTTTTTTGTCCAGATACATTTTTTCATCTGCAGTCGACGGCATTTCATGATCGGGAAATGAGGAGGTGGGAACAAGGAGGCAAACTTCCAAGGCTGCCATTCCTGTGTGGGCATTTTTTTTCTCGACCAGGTACGAGTTCATTTATTTTTTTATTTTATTGCGTATTGTTATCAGGGGGCGGATTTGCATTCATGTGGGTACAGATTAGTTCGAGTGTAAATACTGATTATTGAACCAAAACAGAAAACGCGTCAAGAGTAGTTGTAATTGTCATGTCTGGACTTAACGATGAAATTAAGAGCTAGAATATTTTGTGATATCCTGTGTTAGCAACAGGAATTCGCTCCATCTATTGTTTAGATTGAAAAATGGATGTTAAATTTTTTAGTCATTACTTCCTTTGCCTCCCATGGTAACATCACAAATTTACTTGTGAAAAAGTGAAATGAAGTAAAATTTTCAGCATGATTATTAGTACATATCCTTAAATGCACCAATGCATTTTACAAATCAGTTTTTCAGATAGTATGGCTAGATCGTTGTGTTTGAGCATAGGTGGACTAGTTGCTGTTTGAATTTGGTTCGGACTTTATTGTTACAAATATCTCACACTGTGAATCGTTGACATATTCCTTGGCAAATTTTTCCCAATCAATTACTTAATACTACTTGATTTTTTATGCTCTTCTCCTTTCTATTGCCACACAGGAATAGCAGCCTTGGAAGTTTATCTTCCTCGTTCCCACCTCCCCCATTTCCCGAGCATTAAATGTTGTGGCCTGCGGATGAAAATAAAAACTCCGGGACTCCGCCTCAACACATACCCCATTTGAAAGTAGTGAGCAGAGTATTCTATGAAACGTTGGGAGCTAAGCTTAGTTGTAGAAGTTCTGGTGGAGTTTAACAAGTAAAATATGGTGGAGCTTAATTTCAGCAGCTCCATTTTTATTTTATTTTTGTGATTTCTGGGTTTCTCTCTGAGAGTTTTTTTAGGGAAGAGAGGAAAAGTTGTGGGGGTGGTTTCGTGTGTATTGATGGAGAAGGAGGAGTTGTGGGTATGAGAAAGTGGAATAAAGCTACTCACACAGGCTCACAAACAGGGTAGAAAACAGGCTTTTAAAATAGAGATGACGTGTATTAAATTTTGGAGGGAAGCCGAAATTACACTACCCTTTCCGCCCAATTTTCAGTCATTTCTACCTCTTTCTGAAAACGAGTTTCCCCCAAATTGAACATAACTCCAGCAACAGTCCGAACTCCGGCAACGGTTTCCCCCAAATTAGTTTACCTCTTGATACCTGTGTTGCTCGGACTCTTCAAAAATGGAGAAATACCCGTGTCGACACGACATGACACGGATACCGACACGGAATACGTACCGGATCCTTGGTTTTGAACTCGGACACGGCAGCAAAAATGGAGAAGACGGCGGAAGGTGGAGTCTTGCTTCTGGCCGCACCGAATTTCTGCTTCTGGCCTCACCGAATTCCTGTTTCTGGCAGCACATCTTCTGGATTTCAGCTTCTACGTTGGAAGAAAGAAGATAATAGAGATGGGGAAGAAGACAATGGGAGGAAGACGATGGGAATGGGAGGAAGACGGAAGAACTAGGAAGACCAAGGGTTACCTAATTGCAGTGGGCTTTGGACTGTGGGCTGGACTACATTTGAAATGTTTTATAAGTGGGTTTGTAAAGTCCAATGCATATATTAATGAAATTAAAATTATTTTATTGGGATAAGTTGTATGGTCAAACTCATTTAATTTGAATTTATTTTTGAATTAGTTTTTTTATTTCTTATATTTAATTTTGTGAACTGTTTATTTTGTAATTAAAATAATTTATTGCTATATTATTTTTTTATTAAATTTAAATCTAACCATATGAGTGGTTAATAATGTAATTGTTTTTATACCACACATATTTTAGTTTAATAAAATATTCAAAAAATACAATTCATCAATTTTTTTTTATTTTTTTTTTGTCAATTCATCATTTTTAATTCAAAAAATACGTTAATATCAAAGTAAAAATAAAATCTAAAAAACAAAATTGAAGTTTGAAAGACGTACCCACGTACCCGTGTCCAAAATTTGGACTCTTTTTAGCCGTGTCCCCGTATCCCACATTTTAGAAAATAAAAGATCCGACACTTAAATACGTACCCGTACCCGATACCCGTACCCGAGTCCGAGCATAATAGCTTGATACTTCCGGCAACGTGAAAGAGCCGAAGGTCATTGTGGACGAGCCGATCACAGTGCTTGTGATTGGGTTTTTTGCTTGCACTGGTGATATTTGGGAGTTGAACTCTTAGCTATAATTCTAATTCCATTTGGTTGTGTGGACATTGGTTTTCAATGACCGGTGGTGGTGATGTGTTGTAATGAGTTTGGTGTTTTCGTTGGCTGTCATGCAACTGTTGTTGAATATCTTCTTTTTTTATTTGCTGCACATGTAGTGAATTGGTGGGTTATAATTCTTTTGTATTGCCATCTGGTTGCTCAAAATTAGTGTATAAGTACTGATTGCCCTTTATGGTTTTTGATTTGGATGTAAGCAATGGACAACTGTTCCAGTCTTCTGCTGGAGAGTTTCAAATTTTTTTAGAACAGATATTTTCCATTTCACAAAGTGGAATGTAAATTATTGCTATTGTCTTTCTCCTGTCTTTCCAATTCTGATGAATCATCTCTAAAAATCTTGTGGAACTTAAATTATGTTTTCCAGTATATCAAATAAGTTAAATACACGTACAGGTCGTGTACAATCCAGATTTGCTAATTGCTGAACCAGATTATTCCAAATTACAGTAACAAAAGTTATTCTAAAATGAGGTTTCCTTCCCAGCTACAATATCAAAATGAGGGCACAATGCAGTTACAAAATACAAATTAGTAATTACAACAGATTCTTGCGCCAAACTAGTCATATTGTACAAATTTACATCACATTACTCGTTCCATCACTATCTAGTAATCGAACTGCCCGCCTCCCCTTTTGCATTCACTTCCACGCTAACTTTTTCTACTCGGATCCTCACGTCCATAGAAATTTGAAGGTCTCTGTGTCGCTTATTTGAACTCGAGATTGGAAAGTTCGGGACATTTCTTCAACTCAGACGAAATCGGAAATGGTAGATCGAGCAGTAGCAAAACCTTCGACGAAACTCCGACGTGGCGTTACTCGGTTGGAAGTGCGGCCGAAGATGGGAGTTCAGCTTAGGGTTTGGAATTTGGGGCTACCGTTCAAAATTTTGTGGGGAGAGGTTTTTTGGTATGCATTTTTTTTTTTATTTTTATTTTTTTTTACACAAGGCAGCTCCACGTGTTTTATCGATTTGCCGCCACATCATTCTGTTTTCTGATATGTTTTTAAGTTTGTTCGAGTAGCACTATTGGAGAAAGTGAGACTACTGACACTGCAAATGTGACGAATTTGTTTGAAATGAAAATGACAATATATCAAATTCTCTTCCCTTGACGAGACTAGTTTTTTAAAGTCGCCTATTACAAATACTCGATACAAGTTCGGTTTAGTTTATTAGTTGCATGTTCCTCATTGCTATATACATTTATGTTATAATATTTTGAATACGTTCTCACTTTTTAGTGGAACAATCGAGTTGTAATGATTAAATGGTGAAAGAAATACTCAAAGCTTGGTGAAAACCCCTCATCCTTTCCTTACACATGCCATTTAAGCATGTTCAATATAGAAGATGTTGTACCATATAATATTTGTACGGTTGAAAAAGGTTTTTATCAAATAAAATTAATATTTCTAAAAGAAATCATCTATGGTGTCATGGTGGTGTTCGGCTTCGTGCAATTCCAACGAGAACTCGCGATAAGGAATTCCACACAGAGAATTGTTGACGCTATGTATAGTGATGGAAATTGGTTTTGGTTTATTTCAATTATTTCAATGTGATTTTGTTTTGTTGTGGCTAAGTTTTTGTTATTTGTTTTAGAGAAAACATGGAGATTGAGACTTATGTTGAGTTTAGAATTGGATTTACATATTTTGAGTATCACTTAAAAAAAAAACGATTAATGCGGATCGAATCATCGATTTTCGTCTTTTAATACACAAGGAATCATATTTGGGTTCTGTCACATTTGAAATGTACATTGTTAATATAGATCTAACTTAACAATATAACATTTGTTGAATAATAGTTAATTTTATAGTTGATAGTCAGTTCAATGTCAAGTGTAGTATTCTATAGTATAGTTCAACGGTTAAATTTGACAATTCTTGAAGGTCACCAAAATATAATACATAAAAAGCTTGATTTAATTTTTCGAAAAAGATAAGTCCACTTATAAAGAATGACTCCATGTTCAATATTTCAAAATGATTATAATTATTTTTATAAATAACTACATACTTTTATGGAGAATATGTAGTTAAAAAGTAGGAAACAAATTTGAATTTATGTGAAAAATATTTTATTTTATGAATGTATGGTTAACAATGAGTTTGAGAAAAAAAATTAAAAATAAAATAAAATGGAGAAAGACAAACAAGGGCTTAGCTTCCTACTTGATAAATTTATAGAGGGTAATTATATTATGAGGAAATTACACTAGATGTCATTTTTTGTATTTGTATTTACAAAAATGTCACTTTTTTCAAGTGTTTGCAACATTGTCATTTTTGCCCCTATTTATAAATTTAAATACCTTACACGTCCTTCATTAAATGTAATTTGACTAGATAAATAATTGCACAATATGTTGAGAGATTAGTTATTACACGTCACTAATCTAGACAAAAGAACATCCGGACAACCAAAAACATGACAAGTATACTCTTTAAACTGTTTGTATCTAAATTAAATACATAATGTCATCTTTATACATTGTTAAATAAAACAAATTATGCATCGATGACGTGTAAATTAATAAAAAATGAAAATTGTTTGCCAATAATATTATATACATAAATAAATAGAAAGAAAAAGGAAACTTACCTTCTCGAGGTTCAAATTTCTGAATCCCAAAACCACATAATTTGTCATTGGAGATGAAGGAAGAATAAAATTTTGTTTTGCTGCTCCACCAAGGTCCTCAAATTAACACTACAACAAAAGCATCACAACAATAACAATCAGTGGCGGAGCCATACATTCTTCATTGCGTGATAAAAAATTAAATTATATATTTTCTCTTGAACAATCGATTTATCAATATTTTGCTATTCACTAAAAAAAATGGAGATTTTGCATTGTCCAATCATTGGACCTAAAAATGTCTCAATGTACCTCTTTTGATAATCATATTACAGAATTGGACTCCAAAAGTATTCCTCAAACAATCTGAACTCGTACCAAGTTCTTCAATGGTCAATAGTAGTACATATGCTAACTTGGTTTTGAAGATTCTCAATATTTTATAAACTCTCCCACTTTATGCAGTGCATCTCCCTCATCCTCCTCTCTCCCAAAAACAATGAAAGTTATACAAATTTATGAACATGATCGAATCAATAATAAGAGTCAGCTGGTCACCAAATCCGACGCTATTTATTTTAATATAGTTAGACAGAAACAATCTTGATACCCTTCAAACGATACTCTGGAACTTAATTTACTAGTCTACGAGCAATATTAAAACAAGCTTATTGAACCACCATGGTAATGACTTATACATATCAGTATGCATCTAGCAGTTTGGGTTTTAAGAGACACTGCAAAAAAGAAGCAAACTTCTCCTGCCTGAAATGCTAAAAATCATCTACTGTTCTAAAAAATGTAGTTCTTTCCCCAAATAGGATCTCACCCATGGAACTCCAGAACAGACTTAATGTCCAAGGTAGTATAGCAATCCAGCAGGATTTCACTAACAAATCGTACTGGGGTGCATCTCTCCTGAATATTGAGATGGTAACCAATGCCATAGTTAGAAGAACTATATAAACGAAGCAGCCTCTGCCCTTAGTATTAAAGCTATAAATCATTTAGTTTTATCTAAAAGAAATAAGTTTTGATGCCTCTCATATCCTTCCACCTTAGCACAGCTCAATGGATCTCAACTGCAAAGACAAAAATCATACTCGCAACTAAACTAATCACAAATTTACAAGTTGTACTCAATTTTGAACGATACAAATCTATTTACCTGATAAAAAAACAGCCCTTTATTGAAAAAGGTTCTTTTCCCTGACAATTCAACAAAGTAAAAGATACAAATAAAATGATTCGACTTCTGCAGCAATTTCTGACGCTAGTGGCACACATATCAACAGTAAGAGAGCGACTTTTACTGAAGTTGAATTGATCGAAAGTTTTATTTTTTATTTTTATAGCATGTTCTGCTGGTCTGGCTTTCGAGTCTTGACCCATCTTTTTTCCTCTTTTCTGCAAATTCTTTGCTGGGTTTTCCATATTGGTGTAAAATAATTCTTTTTCTGCAAATTTCAGATTACTCCAATCTGGAATTTACTTTAGGAAAAAAGAAATAATCTCATCTTACAATATACATATCTCGCTTTTGCTAATAATCCCATTTTGGATAACTTAGTCTACTGAAAAAGAAACAGACTGTTTGGTTTAAAATGTTCAATAAATATCCAATTTTTGTACTGAAACATAACATAACAATTTTTTATTTTTATTTTTTCAAAAATTCATTTTAAAAAATGAGAATGAGGACGTGTTTTCACTGTTTTGAAAAATCAAAAATGAAAAACGACATGGAAATAACAAAGAGAACAGCCCCTTAATTTTTGAAGCAAATAATCCCTTTGGATGAAATTCATCAAGAAGGACAATTAGTTTTATGGGTGCAGTGTAGTTGTTCTTATTTTGTATTGTTTCAAGGAACGATTCATAAATGAATTTCTCCACTCAAAAGGCCAAAAATTAAAAATATAAGAAAATTATCTTCTTTCACCGAACTCAACTCGGTGATTAACTAAATATAATAAGCTATTAGAGAACGACCAATAGAACACAAATATATTGAACTATTTCGATTGGACTAGAATATGAAGATCGATAATTAATTGGGTTTCTAAAGTCAACAAACATGCAATATTTTCCCTAAATAATAAAGTAATTTCTTAGTTTAATCGTATATTAACAAGTAATTTTTATGTCTTTAATCACAAACTCTTAAGTCTACTCAATACACTTCTAATCCATAATCAACTGGGTAAAAACCGTCGAGTCTATCCCAGAAACCCGAAATTAAGAAACAATGAATGACAATGTGGTTGATAATTATTTGTTGGCAAAGCTGAAAATTTTGATTGGCATAAGTTGACCTCAAAAGTATTTGATACTGACTCATTGATGAACTAAGAGCACAATTACCTTATAAATAACGATAAAACTAAATGTACAGATGATTTCTTGTCAGAATTTTTCCAGAGACAGCATCTTGGTCAGTTTTTTTATTTTTTATTTTTCTACAATCATCAATGAAATGGCACCACCTCACCATCTATATAAATTCTGGCAATAAATTCTGCCCCAAGCATGATTCTATAAATATTATATTACAATATTGGAATTGGCGCAACTGGTCCCAAACCTTTTTCTGAACATAAGAATTTGGTCCAAACATTTAAATCTTGGCATTAACCGTCCCAAACATTTGCATCTTGTCACGATCTGTCACTTTAGATATACTCTGTCCAAATTGACATTAAGTTTTGTGCGTGGAATGCAATTGCAGGGGAGTAGCAGAAGATTCAACAGGAATGGCATTTGGTTTAGGTGTTTTTATTTTTCTCACGAGCCTTGGCCATTGAAAACACTCATATTCTGCCATTTTATCCTTGAGATCAATATTGGAACAAGCAAAGAGAAGATGATTGAACTCGGGTTTCTTTAGATGTTCATCTACTTTTTTTTGGAAGTCCACTTCTACTCAATATTTCTTATGAATTTGTCGATACTCTCTCCACCGTTGCTTAAAATCTCATCTTTGGATCCTAATCCAGCAATTTTCTAACACCCCACAATCACACATTGCCTAGGGATGGAAAACGGAACTGATTTATAAGTGAAATGATCATTCTCAATTGGTAGGAGACAATATTTTTTAAAAGACAGAGCAAAATCGTGGGAACTAGGCTAATGGACAATATCATACCAAGTGATCTGGATATTACAAATATTATCGAAGCTTAAATCTAGCTAGAAATATGGCCAATGGGAACATTTAGACCCTATAGTGGGGGGTGATTGTAACATCCACAATCCCACGTAGCCTGGAAAAGGAAACTGTATTGATTTATAAGTGAAGTTACAATTTTTGTTTCAATGGTATTAATATTTTTATGACTCAGATAGTGGAAAGCAAGGTCTTAAATCAGATTTGCAAAATCTGATACTGTCCTAATATTATTTTGGCTAATGTCGTTTCAATGAATTCATTTTACCACGAACAATTGTCCACATAAGCAAATTTTGTTTCGAGTTGGTCACTCCATCCCTACCAATTCATTCGACTAACAAAAACATGACATGAAAATCTAGTAATTCAACTTAAGTACCACATCAAACTTTCTGTTTGTCAATAGAGAATCATCAAATTGTAGCAAATATTTAAGTTCAATTCATTGACTAAGTATCTAAGTCCAAATTCTGTTAACCACAAATCCAAAAGAGAATCGAAGCAGCACAAAATGACTTGACTGATCTCAAAACCACAAAAGAGTGACTATCTCAACTCCCGACAATTGCCACACCTCCAGCCGTCCTCCTGAGGCAACTGCTGGTTCCATGGTAAACAATGGCCATGAATGCAAACACCACATATCTGACACGAAAGGTCCGGGTAAGGATTAGTGTGGGAACAAATCTACAAGGAATATGAAGATCAGTTTCAACAGATATAAGATATCTTGAGAGCTTCATTCTACGGGAATGTGGATGGATTTTCCCAATTTTCTATTGTGATTTCGGATAATTCAGCAACATTTGAACCAAAAGCATCTTCAGACTCCATATCATCAAAACCAAGACAGTGGAAATCCAATGTCACAGCTTCGTCAAATCCCCCATAAGAAACATCCCATTCAACTAGACGGGAAATGAATCTTCCACAGAGCTCACGGCATTTGCTTAGAAAGAAGTGGATGCTTGAACCTGAAAAGAATTGGTTGCCGAAGAAGAATTTATTAGCAGTAGCCGTGTTCAGAACGTCTCGTCCTTGGAGTGGAGGACTTCTAGGGGATGCATTACAGGTTTCAGTTCGAGTTAAAGGTCGATTCTGGTAGCATTGCTTGCAAGTTATCAAAAACTCAACTTCCTTGTTCACAAGAACTGTTTAACATTGCTCGTGACAGAGACCTGCTCAATAAAAATTCATTGGTAAGTACTTTGTTACTAATGTCATAAGCAAAAGGGACCAGAACACTGCAACTAAAATGTTTAAAGAGAATGAATGAACCCAACCATTTCATAATGGGGTGCATCTAACAGAAGATGTAGGCATTTTCTTGTAAAGCTTTTCTTTCTAAAAGTCACGTAAAAACTGAAACATGAACTTCCATACATCTAATAAACTATTATAAATAGCAAATTCAGACATTAGGAACCCTCCAAAGTTGACTATCCAAAGGACCGGTGCTCACTAGCATGTAATCAACAAAATGACAATTTACAGTCAAGACAGGTATTAATGTTTTCCTAGATCTTTTAATCATGTACAAAATATCATTTAAATAGAATTTTATTCATTGAACGAGAGACACATGACACACGGTTTTTGCACGACAATAAAGCAGGATATACTCTACCGATGTTAGTCCATACTTCACTACCCCCCCCCCCCCCCCCCCCAAACCCCCCCCCCCCCCCCCCCCCCCCCAAAAAAAACCTCTCTTAAAAATTAATTTCAAGACTCGAGATGATTCCAAAAAAATACACTATACAGCAATGCATAGCTCAAGTACATCATTGTGGAACCAAAAATTATGGTTCCATACTTCTTATCTTCCAGGGGGAGAGGAAACTGATGTGTGAATGAAGAAAAGGAAAGCATGTTTGCCTCTAATGGAAATAACATGATGCAATTTTAGGCTTTCTAGGAGAACCACCAAAATAAATTCAATATCATTGGCCTTCTTTTGTCGAAGTGACTAAACCAGTGCTCAGATAGGAGGAAGGGTAGAAGTAGGTCTAGAGGAAGGTTTGGTAAATTGTACTCTCAGAGTAGCCTCTCTTTATTTTATTCTTGCAGGGTCAAGGAAAAGAAAAACAGAGATGCTGCAAAGGAGACTGAAGTTTGTCCGGGATAACAAAGTTGATAAGTACATGGAACGAACATCACGAATAAAGGAAGTCTGCAAACATGAAAGTGTTATATTATGCCATTATGCTCAAGTATACAGGTTCTTCATAATGTCATTGCATGTTATGCAAAATTAATATGTAAATCCTAGAGATACATGCTAATTCCTTCCAAAAGTAGATATCATAAATGTCCAACAGTATATTACAGATACGGATGCTATATCTTGTCCATTGGCTATGGTTGCACCACTAAATGGTCCTACATAATACAGTTTTAATGTACCTGCACAGAAACAATAAAGAAAGAGGCCCAATGACCTCTATTCTGAATTTCTAACACCCTTACCTCCAATTCATATTAAACTACTTATATCATTCATAGCATTTGATGCATGAATGAAATTGTGTTCAATAGCTGAAACACTAGGATGATTACATTGATATCAATATACACCGTTAAAAACATTTGAAAACAACATATAGCACCAACTATATAAGAAAAGCAGATGTAACAAAAAAGAAAAAAAGATACCATAACAAAAGTTGATTTACAAACAAAAATAATTGTAAAGCAAAGTGCTTGTAATGGAATAAGATTATTTCCCATGGTCGGGGATATAAATTAGAGATGATTTACATATAAATAACCTCTAATCCTATTTTTCACCCAGTGTATTAAACACATCATTGTGTTCTGGTACTTACGTTATAGTTCCTTTTGCATTTATTTAGAACATTAACATTGCACTTCCACTTCCACTTCCACTTCGAAAGAAGTCTACTGAATGTAAGGAATTTCTGTCAGCGATGGACTGACTTTCCGAAATTGAATACCTGCCGAAGTAGACATCACCATAAATAATGATAACAGGAAAAAATACGTGGTATAGGAAGGTTGAATATTGGTGGCTTTGAAAAGTGCAGATTCTCAGACGATTGGGAGATACTGCTACTTGAAGCATCTTCGCTTTATTTCACTCGTCATCTTCAAGAAATAATTATGCCTGTAGGAAAAAGGAAAAGTCAAAGTACAGGAATCGGTAAATTAGCTGTTCAATACATTGGCATAAGACATACCATCTAGTGTCCACAGTCCACAGTCAATTCAGTAAATTAGCTGATTCAGGAAAAGGTAAATGATGTTAATTGAAATGTCAAAGAGTCAGGATGATTGCTATAAAAAGGATTAACATAATCATAATAAATAACTGTTAGGGATTAAGCCCTCATCCATCCTATAAGTGCAGTAAGAAACATAATAGAATTGTAAACACACCAAGCAAACCCACAGATTTATCATGGTTCACCTTCAATTCAAGACCTACATCCACATGGCACTGAAGATATTCACTACAATGGAGAAAGAGTACAAGTTCTTTTCCCCACACTTCTCACACAGTAAAATCCAGCCCCCTAAAATCCCTTAAATATAGTAATTATACTAGAAATATTAGGATGGTTTCCAGTATGATTAGGCTCCTATAAGCCAATAATAATAATAGTGTGGTAATATTTTAGGTACTCGAAGAACATATGGATGCTTTAGTTGCTAGTTAATTGTTAGAATTTACAGATAAAGCTAAACCTGAACAAGGATTATCCCATACCAAAATAATAGTGAAAGAATTTGGTTATTCTAGGACATAGAAACAAAATGGTAAACTGACAGCTAAAGCAGCTGATAGATTACAGCATTCTCTTAGAACTCAGGATTAAAATGCATGGATTTGTAGAACAAAATCTACCAGCTAATGTACCAATTTATGGAACCCAATCCAATTAATGCACCTTATGACTATCAAGGTGTCTTCTGCAAAATTATGATATTGGAGAAGAAACGTACAAGGGAGAAATCCATTGAGAGTTCCTATCTGATAAGTGAATATCTCCACTTCCAAGAAAGTGGAGATTAATGGAAAAGGAATTATTTACTAGATGGTGAAGAATAGTTCCTTTTTTTTAATCAGTAAATGTAAATTGCATAGATCAAAAATATGTTACAAGTACTCCGGGATATACAAAGGCAAAGATGTACAAACGATACAAATCTAACCTCTTAAAGTTAAAGACTCAAAATGAACCAAAACATGAGGATACACAGAAAACATAACTTTATATACATGTATTTTGATTTGTCTTACAATGCTCTCGGAGTTCGGCTTAAGATCCTCAAAAAGTATGCGATTCCTAGCCGTCCAAATATGATAAATAGTGCTAGCAAGTGCAATTCTCTTTGCTTTGCTTTGCTTTGCTTTGCTTAGATGTCCTGCGTGCCTCTTTCTTGATCCACTTCAAAGCACTTGCTATTGTTGTCATCGATCTCCTCATGCCCAGCCATGTTTTGATACTCCCCCATATGCAAAAACTCAGGTTGCATTGAAAAAATAAGTGCTGTCCAGTTTCCGGATAGCAAGTACAAAAAGGACAGCTCTTGTCAATCTCCAAGTAAGCAATTTATCCATGGATACCCCACGAAGATAGGTATGGTTTACCCAACGAACCCAAAGAGAGTCCTTTGCATGGATGATGAAAAATAGTTCCTTTGTCTAAAACAACATGATGCTCATTTGACTCCAACTACTAAGAAAGGTGGGAAAAGTGTAACGCCCCAATTTCACTATTAATTCGAGGCGCTACTCAAGTCAAAGTAGCCTGTAAATAAATACTTTCAAAAGTCGCCACAATATGAAGGCAAACATATACTTTAAAAATCCATAGCAATTTAACACAAAACGCGGAAACATTACTTCTAAAATAATTTTTTCTCACATTCAAGAGTCAATACCAAATTTAATAAGCAAAAACCAACATTTGCAAAAATACCAAAATTCAATACTTAAGTGTTAAAATGGAAATCAACTATTTAAAATTCTTATTTCAAAAATTGAAATTCAAAAGTTCTATTATTAAATTAGAATTTGCCGCGCTCGTTGCCTTGCCCTGCCAAACTCCTTAACCTGAAAGGGTGGAAATAGTGGGGTGAGCATAACGAATTATACTCAGTGGAGATACAGCAATCAGTCCAAATTAAATCCAAATATGCAATCAAGTGGTGAACATAATATCCATACAACATACTATAGAATATGTACTGTGGGCATTCCCAAGGACCCAATTTCGATCCCGGACCTATTTACGGTCCCTGACAACATGGCATAAGCTTAGCAAATTTTAGCACTGTGGGCATTCCCAAGGACCCGATTTCGATCCCGGACCTATTTACGGTCCCTGGCAACATTTTCATATGTATAAACATCATATCACAATCAAAATCACACATCGAGAATTAACATGGACAAATAACCACAATTGCTTAAAAGTAAACCCCACCTCGAAGTCTTGAAAGTTTTCTTGAAAATTGAACAATTGTAATGTTACCGTGCTTCACACTTTGCCCGCGAACTCGTCTAGCAAGAACAAAATTAATTTAATTTAAGATACTAAGTTTAATTAAAACTTTAAAACTTTTAGGGACTAAATTGAAAAGATTTAAAACTTAAATTTAAATGTTTGAAAGCTGAAAATAAACTTTTTGAAATTCAATGGGCTGATTTAAAAGTAATTAAAACATGGGGCTGAATTAAACAATTATAAAACTTTGAAATTGGAATAATAAACTTTTAAAAGCTTTGGGACTAAATTGAATGACCTTTAAAGATTAGGGCTTAAGGGAAATTTCTCAAAAACTTAAACAATGAAATGCAATTATATATATTTACATATCTCTCTCTCTCTCTCACAAACGCACAGAGGAGTCGGGGAGAAGAGGAGGAGTTGGCCGACGACGGGAAGGAGATGGAAGTGGGTAAACTCCGGCCAAAGATCGAGGTATCGCCGTCGCAAGGGCGCCGGCGGGTGAGGGATCGATTGAGGGTTGATTGGGCGTCGATCGGGGTTGAGAACCGAGGCCAAAGGTCCGATTTTCTTGGCTGTTTCCGGCGAGAAATCCGACCAAAACATGGGCAGAGTCGAGGTAAGTGATTGGGCTTCGTGATTTCTTGGTTTTGGTGGTTGAATTTTGGGTTAAATTTGGTGAAGTGGAGGTCGAGTTGGGTCGAATGGGGCTGCCGTTTTGGGGTAATTGCAGGCGGCGGGTTTGTGGTGGTTTGTTGGTGGTCCATGTGGGGTGGTGATTGAAATTTGCAGTTGGGTTTGGGGTGATGGTTGTAGTTGCAGTTTGGTGGTGGCGGCTACTCGACGGTGGGTATTCATCTGAGTTTCTGTGTGTGCGAAACGGAGTCGAGGTTGGAGGATTTCAACATGGGTGTATTGATGATGGTTCTGTGAAATTTTCCATCGATTGTTGAGTAGAATTTGAAGGAAGAAGATGGTGAATTCTTACCTGAGTGTTTGGCCGTGGTTTGGAGGCTGTTGGTGAGGCGTGGTGAAGATGAATGAATTGTGATCAACAGTAGGTTAAGGCATAGAAAACAAGGCAATAAATTGGACCTAGAGTTTGTATTGGAAAACAATTCTTCGGCTAATAGGACTTAAATAAAATTGGATTAAAAGGTAATATTTGAAATTAATGAAATTAGATATTAAATAGAATATCGAACATAAAAATTGGATTTAAATCGATAAAAAATTTGATATTTTTAAAATTGTTCGAAATTGAACTCGATAAATAAATATTGAATTTTGAAATTTAAAATCGTTTCGAAATTCTTAAATTAATTATTTTTGCTAGACAACTCGACGGACGTAAAATGGATTCTAAATTTGAAGGGATTGTCGTAGCGACGCAATTTAAATTATGAAATTGTATTTTGAAAATTCGGGTCGCTACAAAAAGTAAATGCTAAAGAAGTTTAGAGTGTGTTTGATGGAGATTATTGGGGAAATAATGTATTTTAAATAGTGATATGATGGGAAATGTGTGGTTGAAAAAGAAGGAAAAGTTATTGATATGATGTAAAATATTATTTTATTGAAAAATGTGTGGTTGAAAATGAGAATGAAAAATGAAAATGTGGCCCAAACGGGATCTTAATCTGACTGTAGAATCAGACAATAGTTGCCGCACAAGCGCATTCCCTTACTGGCTAATTGCTCAGAATGACAAACAAGAGAATTGACAAAACTTATGAAATAGTGTAATTCCGAAGCAGAGACCAGTAATGATAGATGAAAAATTCATACCAAGATTATTGCTTAAAAATAATACATTTCAACTTTCAACTAAGAAGTGCCAAAATTGCTAATGCCGTTGTTACTAATATTGAGATTAAAACAGAAATTGTAGAGCAACTTTTAAATCCCAGTGCATATACTTATCCCACTTCCAATATGCCAACAGAGCCATCGAATATTTCCCTTGTGTAATTAGTTGCATTAGTTTAAGCTAATGTTTTTAGAATCTCATCTTGGCCACCTACATCTGCTCGTTGATTGAAGCAGGGAGGTGCTTGACTAAGTAGAAACCCTTGGGCTCGTGTAGTGCAAAGGAGAGGGGATGAAAGAAAATACCATTGGGAAATTTACTGAAGAATATAAATGAAGATACAAATGATTCTTAAAGAGTGCACATAAGTCATTCTCTGCCAACTAGGTGCATATCATCAGAATGATGTAGAAAAAAACAAAGGAGACAAGTGGATCATGTTGCCAGAACAGTTCACTGAGATAAAGATAGGCCAGAAGTAGGTGGCACATAAAAATTATGCTTACATTTGTTTCAAAAGATGCATCAGTGTGTCATGATGTTCAATTCACCTTCTTTTCCATTCATAAATCTTCATGTTGCATTCCAAAGCTTCAAAATATGCATTTTCTTGTTCTCCAATGGTCCCAATCCTCAATCTAAGATGAGACAAGATGGTATGTTCTATATTCTAGTCTTAGACTTGTGCAGAACCTCCGTCGTGATTGTGATCATACACTGATATCTATCCATTGGCAAATTTTTGATAAAACGTTAAAATCTTTTTTTATGTTGTTGAAGCTTTATATTTCTTACTTTCAAAACAAGATATGTGTTTTATTCAGTAAAAATTGACATTTCTCTCCGTTCCAAGAATTAGAAAGCTGATGTTTGTACATTTTACTGAATTCATGACTTAGAATGATAAATGACAATCACAGAAAAAATGTATATCAAATATTGAATAGTTTACCTCGATGTAATTAGGATTTCAGCTCAATCAAGTATCTGGATCCTGGAATCAAATATGTGTTTTATTTGGTAAATCTGGATACATATTTTCTTTAAAATTTTGAATTGTTTCTAAAAAATAGAGTACGAGTTAAAAGAGAACCCAACTTTGAACACATTGGTGCAGCGTGGGTCAAATTACATAACGCTATAGTACCTAAATATTGAGAGGATCCGCATCATTGGTAGTGTTCTTAGTCAAAGTATTACTGACTACTATATCCATTAGGTAGGTATCCTATTAACTTCCACATTTCACCTATATCACAATGCAACTTTATTGGTTATATCTCATTTCGTTGTATATGTGCTCTTTCAGGTTGATGAAATCGTTGCAGAATTTTATGACATCAATCGTGGGAAAGAGAGAACTGGAACTTTGAAAATGAAGCGAAAAAGGTTTATAAATTAGTCGGAAGGTCAAATTCTCATCTTACCGATATTATTCTTAATCTGGATCTTTTTTAAAGGTAAACTTTCACGGAAGTGCTTTAAATAAATCTTTTACTTATTTGTGAGTGAATGTAACAATAATAGCATGTGCAATCACTAACCAAACTCTACAATCAACCTTGTATTTTTTAATAAAACTTCCAGACTGCAACATCCAAATTGAATAGTGTTGAACTGATCACAATCACGTATATCTTACTAATAAGTAAATATAAGATCAAATAACATCATTGTTTTTCTAACCTACCTCGTATGCATGAAAAATCCAAGTATGATAACCAAACAACGTTTTTTAAGTATCAGTAATACAAGACTCTGAAAGATTTATTTTGGGATTACATTTACAAGACAATTGGGAGATGGAGGAGCCCATAACATTTAAAAAAATCACAAGGACGTACACGTACTATAGGAGAAAAGTTGCAGAGTTGGAAAGACATCAAACATGGAAGGGATACAAGATGCCCATGTTTTTACTGAAAATGAGGGAGGAAAAGCTATTAAATAGGTAGTACCAAAAGTCGGTCTTCGGTTTGGGTTAATTTCTTGCCTTGTGACCTAGTCAGTAATATTTATGCCTTTATTTGGGTGTAAGACACATTTTCTTGGTACAGCTTCCATCAAAGAGAATATTAAATGAAGGAAACAGAAATAGATTCACAGTCATTCTTTAGTTTGGTAAACTGAATATTTCCTATTTTCCGAAGGAAACTTGAAAATGTGGGTTGGGCTTTTAATTACTCTCTTCATTGGATACACGGATTTGTTCAATATTATGTAATGAGATATTTGTGTCTATTTTTATGAATATCTTTATAAAACTGTCATGCATTTGTATCGATGTCCAAAGTACTATTGTATGTCATGTATACATTTTTTAGTCATTTGCTTTTACATTCTATAGGTTTTGCTGCTAATATTACACTTCCTAATTTATTCAAATCAGATATAGCTTGGAAGGATGTTGAATATGCTAAGATTTTGGAGTATCTCCGAGATGAATTTGATTTGACTCAAAGATTTACTAATCTTATTTTTAAATTTAAGTTTGTCGAGGTACTACGTTCTTGAAGACTTTATATAGTTGATATGAATTCCTTTTAATGTAAATGATTGTTACGATTGATATTCTTGTTTTCCATTGCAGCACAATATTCGTTTTGTTCAAGAGATTCTTCAGAAGAATGCAAGTTTTATACAATGTATTTTTATCATCTTAATAGCTTATGAAATCCTTGTATATGCCTATGATATCTTCTACGCATAGTCAATCACTTCTTTATATAACTTGCTTCGAGTAAGTTGCATCACATAGTCAAATCACTTCTTGCTTCGAGTAAGTTGCATCGCTTCTTTATAGAAGTTGCTTCAAGTAAGTTGCATTGACTACGCGTAGAAGATATCATAGGCATATACGAAGACTTCAGAAGCTACTAAAATGATAAAAATACATTGCATAATACTTGTCTTCCTCGGAAAAATCTTTTGAACAAAACGAATATTGTGCTGCAATAAAAACAGAAATATCAACCGTAACAATCATTTACATCAAAAGAAAATCATATCAAGTATATAAAGTCTCCGAGAACGTAGTATCTCGACAAACTTAAACTTAAAAATCAAGAATAGTAAATCTTTGATTCAAATCAAATTCATCTCGGAGATACTCCTAAATCTTAGCATATTCAGCATCCTTCCAAACTATATCTGATCTGAATAAATTAGGAAATGTAATGTTAACAACAAAACCTACAGAATGTAAAAGCAAATGACTAAAAATGTATACATGGCATATAATGGTACTTTGGACATCGATACAAATGCATGACAATTTTATAAATATATTCATAAAAATAGATACAAATATCTTATTACATAACATTGAACATTCCTAATGACTAACGAATTTAACCTAGTAAGAACTCCATGTTGTTGTTCCATCTTCTAACTAGTGACAGAACCCAACAACAAATCCTTGTATCCAATGAAGAGAGCAATTAAAAGCTCAACCCACATTTTCAAGTATCCTTCTGAAAATAGGAAATATTCAATTTACCAAACTAAGGAATTACTGTAAATCTATTTCTATTTCCTTCATCTAATATTCCCCTAGATGGAAGCTATACCAAGAAAATGTGTCTTACACCCAAATAAAGGCATAAATGCTACTGACTAAGTCACAGGACAAGAAATTTTAACCCAAACCAAAGTCCAAGTTTTGGTTGACTACATGTTTAATAGTTTTCTTAGCTTTCCCTCATTTTCAGTAAAAACATAAGCATCTTGTATGCCTTCCATGGTTGTAGTTTGATGTCTGTCCAACTATGGCAACCAGTCCTTTTCTCCTCTAGTATGTGTACGTCCTTATGTTTTTTTATGTCATGGGCTCCATCTCCCAATTGTCATGTAAATATAATCCCAAAATAAACCTTTCAAGATCTTGTATTATTGACACTTAAAGAACCTTGCTTGGTTATCATATTTTGATCTTCCATGCATGCGAGGTAAGTTAGCAAATACAATGATATTATTTGATCTTATATTTACTCATTAGCAAGATATACGTGACTATGATCAGTTCAACACCATTCAATTTGGATATGGTAGTCTGAAAATTTTATGAAAGAATACAAGGTTGATTGTAGAGTTTGGTTAGTGACTGTCACGGGCTATTATTGTTACACTCACTCACGAATAAGTAAAGATCTGTTTAAAGCACTTCCGTGAAAATATTACCTTTCAAAAAGACCCAGATTAAGAATAATATCGATAAAATAGGAATTTGCCCTTCCGACTAATTGATAGACATTTTTTCGCTTCATTTTCAAAGTTCTAGTTCCCTCCTCACGATTGATGTTATAAAATTATGCAATGATTTCATCAACATGAAAGAGCACATATACAACGAAACGAGATATAACCAATAAAATTGCATTGTCATATAGGTGAAACATGAAAGTTGATTGGACACCTACCTGATGGACATAGTAGTCAAGAGTACTACTTTGACTAAGAACACTACCAATAATGCGGATCCTCTCAATATTTAGGTACTGTAGCAATATGTAATCTAACCTACGCTGCACCAATATGTTCAAAGTTGGGATCTCTCTTAACTCGTACTCTATTTTTTTAGAAGCAATTCAAAAATTCATCATATTGAGAGGAGAGAAATAAATGACCAAGAGTGACACACAAACTGTGTTATTGTGTGCTTACAAATTTTAAAGAAAATATGTATCGAGATTTATCAAATAAAACACATATTTGATTCCAGGATCCAGATACATAATTGAGCTAAAATCATAATTACACTGAGGTAAACTATTCACTATCTGATAGACATTTTTCTGTGATTGTCATCGGTCATTTATCGTACTAAGTCATGAATCCAATGAGAAGGATCTCAGTAAAATGTACATCAACTTTCTAATTCTCTTTGAACGGACAGAAATGTCAATTTTTAATGAATAAAACTCATATCTTGTTTTGTTTTGAAAGTAAGAAATATAAAACTTCAATGCATAAAAAATGTTTTAACGAGTTATCAAAAATTAACCAATGATAGATATCAGTGCATGATCACAATCACAACGGAGGTTCTGCACAAATCTAAGACCAGAATATAGAACATACTATCCTTCCTCATCTCAGGGAGTAACCCTGAAGCATGACTTTCAACAATTTTCATATATCCATCAACTTCGTGATCTAGGATGTTGAATAAGACAATCGATCTATATTGAACTACCATGTAACAGCAATCACTCCCTCTTAAATTAGCACCCAAGCCCTGAAACGACATTACACATATAAATGGATATTTATGTATAGTGTCAAATACTATCAATCATGTTTTATCTAAAGAAATATTGCCTGCAATATCAACATTAATGTGCTCCGGACAAATTAATGCTCTCACTAATCTGGAGAAAAGAACATCCAGACAACCAAAAACATGACAAGTATACTCTTTAAACTGTTTGTATCTAAATCAAATACATAATGTCATCTTTATACATTGTTAAATAAAACAAATTATACATCGATGACGTGTAAATTAATAAAAAATGAAAATTATTTGCTAAAATTATTATAAACATAAATAGAAAGAAAAAGGAAACTTACATTATCAAGGATCAAATTTCCAAATCACAAAACCACATAATTTGTCATTGGAGATAAAGGAAGAATAGAATTCTGTTTCTGCTGCTCCACCAAAGTCCTCAAATTAACACTACAACAAAAGCATCACAACAATAACAATCAGTGGCGGAGCCATACATTCTTCATTGTGTGGTCAAAAATTAAATTATATATTTTCTCTTGAACAATCGATTTATCAATATTTTGCTATTCACTAAAAAAATGGAGATTTTGCATTGTCCAATCATTGGACCTAAAAATGCCTCAATGTACCTCTTTTGATACTCATATTACAGAATTGGACTCCAAGAAGTTTTTCCTCAAAAAATCTGAACTCGTACCAAGTTCTTCAATAGTCAAGAATAGTACATATGCTAACTTGGTTTTGAAGATTCTCAAAATTTTATCAACTCTCCCAACTTATGCAGTGCATCTCCCTCATCCTCCTCTCTCCCAAAAACAAGAAAAGTTATACACATTTATGAACATGATCGAATCAATAATAAGAGTCAGCTGGTCACCAAATCCGACGCTATTTATTTTAATATAGTTAGACAGAAACAATCTTGATACCCTTCAAACGATACTCTGGAACTTAATTTACTAGTCTACGAGCAATATTAAAACAAGCTTATTGAACCACCATGGTAATGACTTATACATATCAGTATGCATCTAGCAGTTTGGGTTTTAAGAGACACTGCAAAAAAGAAGCAAACTTCTCCTGCCTGAAATGCTAAAAATCATCTACTGTTCTAAAAAATGTAGTTCTTTCCCCAAATAGGATCTCACCCATGGAACTCCAGAACAGACTTAATGTCCAAGGTAGTATAGCAATCCAGCAGGATTTCACTAACAAATCATACTGGTGTGCATCTCTCCCGAATATTGAGATGGTAACCAGTGCCATAGTTAGAAGAACTATATAAACGAAGCAGCCTCTGCCCTTAGTATTAAAGCTATAAATAATTTAGTTTTATCTAAAAGAAATGAGTTTTGATGCCTCTCATATCCTTCCACCTTAGCACAGCTCAATGGATCTCAACTGCAAAGACAAAAATCATGCTTGCAACTAAACTAATCACAAATTTACTAGTGCAATCTGAAGAGGATAGTGTGGCAATAGAAAGGAGAAGAGCAGAAAACATCTAAATGAATGCAAATCCGCCCCCTGATAAAAATACGCAGTAAAATACAAAAATAGAAGAACTTGAACCTGGTGGATGAAAAAATGCCCTCACGGGAATGGCAGACATAGAAGTTTGATCCTCGTTCCCACCTCACCCAACTACGGATGAAAAAATGCGTCACTGGACAAAAAATTCCGACGCTGCCTCAACACAGACCCCTCGCTTGCATTACACACGCCCACACTCCATCAAAAAAACGGCTGGGAAGAGGTAAGGATATATAGCATAGGTTAGGTTAGATGGAAAAACTTGGGCAGAGACTTTCTACTGTGGGCCAAGACCAACAAGCCCAACTAACCAAACATATGGGTTACCAATTAATTCACAACCTACAATCGAAAAAATTTCATAAGTAAGAATATAATTTTGATCCATTTTAATAATAAGAAAATAAGTTTCAATTTTTAAAAATCAAATTTTATTAATTTTTATTTATAATTTAATTAATTAAATATATTAAGGTCACAAATCTATATAATTTGATCACAGATTCATAATTTAGTTAGTCACATATTATTTTCGGTCACAAATCAAAAATTTTAAATGTCAAAAATTATTTTACGTCACAATTCAAAAATTTTATAGGTCACAATTTGTTCATCGATCACAGATTCATAATTTAATTAGTCACACATTATTTTTTAGTCATAAATCAAAATTTTTAAATGTCACAAATTTTTTTACTGTCACAATTCAAAAATTTTAAAAATCGCAATTTTTTCCTTAGTGACATGTGAAAAATATATAAGTCACAATTTCTTTATTGGTCACGAATCACGAACATTGTAAGTCACAACTTATAATCAGTCACAAATGAACAAATTTTTAGGTCACACGTTATTTTTTAGTCACAGTTCATATTTTCCATTAGTCACATATTTTTTACTGGTTACAGATTAACCAATTTAATGGTCACGGTCAATCAAATAATATGTGACCACCACCCGACAACCGTCTCGACCATACCACACCATCATGACCAACCGAAAAATTCCTAAAACCACCGTCACCAATCACCTCACCACCGTCGCCACATCTCGATGCCACCCCGCCCCGCCACAACACAAACAAAAAATAATAAATTCGACACCACCACCATCACTAGACAACCACCAACACCACTCCACCTCACAACCTGAATCCCACCACCACAACGTCGCCATCACAGCCTGTACCACCACTACCCAACAGCAACTGCACAGATTTTCAGCACCAGATCGTGACCACATTTTCACAGATCAACACCACCACCACCACGCAGCCCTCATAGCCGCCACCACCTACCACCGTCACCACCACACACCACAGCAACGCAAAAATCGTACCACCACCAACCAACCCACCGCACCGCACCATCAGTGACAATGACTACCACCGATCCTCAAGCATAGTTTCAAAACACGAATCCAACCACCAACCACACCGACAATGACAACCACCGATCCAAAACATAAATCCAACTCTGCCAACGCCAAAAGGCACGTTGTTCAAAAGCTCACTGGCTCTCCAGCTTACGAGCGTCCCCCGCCAGTAAGCCAGTCGAGCCTCGTCTGCGTGTCGTCGACGTTATATTTGCTCGCGACGCCGAAAAGTGCAAGGTGTGAGAGGTCGTTGGATTCAATTGGGGGTAGAGAGAGAGAAAGTGAGGTAGAGAGAGGGGGAAGTGAGGAGAAATAATTTAGGGTTTGATTGGGTAGAGTATATTAATTAATTTATATATATATATTAATTAATTAATAAAACATCTGATTTTTGAACAATGAAACCTCCCATCTGATTTTAGAACTCTCAATACTTAAAGTAGGGTTTTATGTAATTTTCGCATAATTCAATTACTACTTGGACCATCTACAAGTATAGGTTATTTCCGAATCGAGTCAAGTTTACGGTATCGATATTATACGACATCGAGTTTTCATCATCGTCCGAATTTATTGGATATCAAAATCGAATAGGGATAGTTTCGTGTGTATCGATGGAGAAGGATAGTTATGAGTATGGAAAAGTGAGACTACTGACACACTGCAACATACTTTTTCAACCACTCTAACTATTTCATTTTGATTTTCCCGTTGAAAAAGAGACGAGAGATTGCGATTATGCTTGGAATACTATACTTACAAGATACTTGATAAGCTCCTCAAGCCCATGTTTGGTAATGCTAGTTTGAATGAATTATTAAAAAATGTGTGGCTAAAAGTTTTAGATTTATATGTAGAATATTTTATTATTTGAATGTATGATTAAAAATGCGTAACTAGAAAAAATTGAATAGAATGATAGCCAAACAGGGACTAAGCATTTCATTCTAAAACGAACTTTAATTTGTTTCAAATCCATTACTCAATTTTACGGAACTTATCATTCAACCCAGCAACTCAATTTGAAGTCCATTATTTAAATAAATATTGTGCCCTATTTGATGTTCATTAGTATGGAAAATTGATATTTTGAATAATAATTTTTTATGAATATACGGTTAAAAAGAAGGGAAAACATTTAAATTTATGTGCAAAATATTTTATTTTGTAAATATATGATTAAAAATGAATACAAAAAATAAATTGTTTTGTTTTAAAATAGAGAAGCATACATGAACTATATGTAATTGACTCTTTTAAATCTATTCTAATTTTCACTAAAAGATGCCACTAAAAAGGAATTGATCGAGTGGTAGACACATTTATTTCATGTTTTGCTCAAACGGGATGAATTAAAACTTTAGACCAAAACTCGACCAAATCGAGGTTACGAGTTGTATAAACAAGAAGCTAACCTATTACCCTTCCATCTGATCATTTTAAGGAATTTGTTTGAAAATGAAAATGAAAATATATCAAATTCTCCTCTTAACGAGACTACTTTTTTGGATTCGCATATTACAAATACTCGACACAAGTTCGGTTTAGTTTATTAGCTGCATGTTCCTCAATGCTATATACATTTATTTTATAATATTTTGAATACATTCTCATTTTTTAGTGTAACAATGGAGTTGGAACGATTAAAGGGTGATAGAAATACTCAAACCTTTATGAAAAACCCTCACCCTTTCCTTACACATGCTATTAAGCATGTTCCATATAGAAGATGTTGTACCATGGGTCGAGAAGCCTCACATGAGGGACGGTTTGACCTTTTTTTTTTTTTTCCCCTGAAATTGGGCAATTATTATTTTTGATTTAAGACGGTTAAAAAAGGTTTTTATCAAATAAAATTAATATTTCTAAAAGAATTCATCCATGGTGTCATGGTGGTGGTCGGCTTCGTGCAATTCCAACAAGAACTGACGATTAGAAATTCCATACAGAGAATTGTTGACGTTATGTATAGATTAGTGATGGAAATTGGTTTTGGTTTATTTCAATGAGATTTTGTTTTGTTGTGGCTTAGTTTTTGTTATTTTTTTTAGAGAAAACATGGAGATTGAGACATGTTGAGTTTAGAATTGGATTTACATATTTTGAGAATCACGTAAATAAACGATTAATGTGGATTGAATCATCGATTTTCGTCCTTCAATACACAAGGAATCATACTTGGGTTCTGTCATATTTAAAATATACAGTGTTAACATAAATCTAACTTGACAATATAACATTTGTTGAACAATAGTTAATTTTATAGTTGATAGTCAGTTCAATGTCAAATGTAGTATTCTATAGTCCAACGGTTAAATTTTACAATTCTTGAAGGTCACCAAAATATAATACATAAAAAGCTTGGTTTAATTTTTCGAAAAAGATAAATCCACTTATAAAAAATAACTCCATGTTCAATATTTCAAAATGATTATAATTATTTTTATAAATAACTACATACTTTTATGGAGAATACTTAGTTAAAAAGTAGGAAACAAATTTGAATTTATGTGAAAATAATTTATTTTATGAATGTATGGTTAACAAAGAGCTTGAGGGAAAAAAAGAAAAAAGAAAAAGGAGAGAGACAAACAAAGGCTTAGCTTCCTAGTTGATAAATTTATAGAGGGTAATTATATTATTAATTTCGCTATCAGTACCCTTTGATTTATCCGTTCGTTTATTCGATTCCACCCACTCCTCTCACATTAAGGACGAGTGGGACACATTTGTCAAAAGTGGATCCCGACCTTCATGTGAGAGCACTGGTGAGGTCGGGTAAATTAAAAGGTATAAATAACTTACTCCTTATATTATTATCACGAAATTTAATTACTAAACTATATTATAATAACATCACAATTAAAATATATTTTCAATTGACGTGTGTACTTTTGAACTAAGAAGGATATGTTACGCGTCAAAATTTTATTAACTAACGAAATTTTCAATTGCATGCACATTTTGTCTTAAGTGTGGAATTAATAAATTGTCAACAACAATATTTTGGTCTAAAATATTGCAAAATGATATTGGACAATTTATTTTGATCAGGTAAATAAATTAGTATTGATCAAAATTGAGTGCAACTACTTCGAAAATACTCGTGCATTTAAAGCAAAATATTACAAACAACAGCGAATCCAGCATAAATGTTCAATTAGAGCGAAAGTTGATTTTGACCGTTGACCGTCGACAGTCAACGATCGTAATAGCTCGATCCGACCTGTCGTTTATTAAAATTTAATTAAATAATATAAAAAATTATTGAATATATATGTAAATGCACTAAAACTTAAAAATTATATATCTAAATTCTACACTTACAAAGTCAATTCCAATATCCAAAAATAACAATCAAAATCAAACACAAATCCAAATTATCAAATAATAACACCCAACTTAAGACTCTTAAGTCACCACAACTCACAACTCACAAGACAAGCGCTAAACTGCACACGGCACAAGCATCAACCATCAAGGCATCAACACAGTCACTGAGTCACACAGACACAGACTACAGTCACACACATGACACACCGCACGACACAAGATAAGATTGCACGGTCACAAATAACACAGCAAGCACAGTAGTCACAAGGCTCATAACTTCACAAGTCACGAGTGAATAGAATCAATCAACTGAAAAGTAAAAACTGAAGTTAACATTGAAGAGTGATGACAGAGTCACAGAAAGAAACCGAACTTACTGAAGTCGAAGTGGCGAAATTCGAACACAGCCGCATGCATCCAAACAGCCAATCACAGAAGACGCGCCTCAATTAGTGAACTCCAAGTCTCCCACCAACGTCGGTTTTTGCTTCTATCTTCGAGGCTTTCGATTGGAAGTCTGGAAATTTCAAATGGAAATTGAAATTTGGGAGTAAAGGTTTGGGATTTGAGAATTCTCGGTCTCTCCTCTCCTCTCCTCTTCCTCGTGTGGGTCTGGCTGAGGGAATGAAATTGGATTTGGAATTGGCCATTGGGTCACTTAACTTAGTAACTAGAGGCTGGACCTGGACTCATCGCATGGAATGGCCCAAATGATTTGGGCCAAAATTTTTTTAAAAAAAAAAAAAATAGCCCAACACTAGAAACATTTTCTCCATCTTCCCCAACTTCCTAGTTCCATAAAACCAGTCTTCAATCTCCGATCTCCTTCCATCAGTCCTAGTCGGCGCTTCACAGGAGCTCAAACTTCCAGTGGATCCAGTTACGCCACTATAGTTGGATCCGCCACTGATTACAAATATCAAATAATCTAGTAAATACATACCAAGTGACGCAGTATAAATCAAGGCATTGCAAACTTGACAAGTCTAAAACACGAATTGTCAAAAAATTGATTGTAAACAAAATCCTCTTGGAGGACAGCCAGAAGTTGGCACCTAACTTTCAAACAAGCAGGCAGCTGGAATTTAACGGGTTATGTTGGACGAAAGACTTAAAACGTTGACAGCTGAATATGTTTCGTTTTGAATGCCCAAATATGTTTGGAGTAGTTGTACTCAATTTTGATCAATACAAATTTATTTACCTGATAAAAAAATACCCCTTTATTTTAGTCAAGCTATGGGTACAGGAAGAGTGTTTGACACCCTCTCTTACCGACCCTCACAATAGTGGGGGTCCCACAGAATTCCACCTTTTTTTTTGTATTTTTTATTTTCGCGAGTTTTATCACATATGAGTGAATGTCATTCACTTGGTAAGATTTTTTCTAACAAGGTAGCAAAATTTTATTGAAAAATATTCTTTTCCCTGACAATTCAACAAAGTAAGAGATACAAATAAAATGATTTGACTTCTGCAGCAATTTCTGACTCTAGTGGCACACATATCAACAGTAAGAGAGCGACTTTTACTGAAGTTGAATTGATCGAAAGTTTTATTTATATTTTTAAAAAGGTTGAATCCCAATTTTGAGGGCCTTTCATTGATCCTGTCCTGGGTCATTATGGAGGAGATAAATCGCAGGATGTGCCTTCAAGGAGTCAGGGTGGAGAGCTTATGGATAAACCAGGACTATTAACCCAATGGTAACTCTCGCTTGCAACAAAGCCAATTTTCTTACGGGGAATCGAACTCTGCACACTACCGCGCTGAACCCTAACCGTCCTCCCCTTTGACACTGGGAGATATGCCCTGGGGGCACGTTTTATTTATTTTTTATAGCATGTTCTGTTGGTCTGGCTTTCGAGTTTGACCCATCTTTTTTCCTCTTTTCTGCAAATTCTTTGCTGGGTTTTCCATATTGGTGTAAAATAATTATTTTTCTGCAAATTTCAGATTACTATAAATTGGCACTGGAATTTACTTTAGGAAAAAGGAAATAATCTTACAATATACATATCTCGCTTATGCTAATAGTCCCACTTTGGATAACTTAGTCTACTGAAAAAGAAACAGACTGTTTGGTTTAAAATGTTCGATAAATATCAAATTTTTGTACCGAAACATAACATAACAAATTTTTTATTTTTATTTTCGAAACTGAGAAAGAGAACGTATTTTTACTGTTTTGAAAAATCAAAAATAGAAAACAACATGAAAACAGCAAAGAAAAGAGTCCCTTAATTTTTGAAGCAAATAATCATTTTGGATGAAATCCATCTAGAAGGACAATTAGTTTTATGGGTGCAGACATGCTCTGTAGTTGCTCTTATTTTGTATTGTTTCAAGGAACGATTAATAAATGAATTTCTCCACTCAAAAGGCCATAAATAAAAAATATAAGAAAATTACCTTCTTTCACCTAACTCAACTCAGTGATTAACTAAATATAATAAACTATCAGAGAACAACCAATAGAACACAAATATATTGAACTATTTCGATTGGACTAGAATATGAAGATCGATAATTAATTGGGTTACTAAAGTCAACAAACATGCAATATTTTCCCTAAATAATAAATTAATTTCTTAGATTAATCGAATATTAACAAATATTTTTTATGTCCTTAATCACAACTCTTAAGTCTACTCAATACACTTCTAATCCATAATCAAATGGGCAAAAACCGCCAAATCTATCCCAAAAACCCGAAATTAAGAAACAATGAATGACAATGTGGTTGATAATTGATTTGTTGGCAAAGCTGAAAATTTTGATTCAGGAGGAAGTGCAGGAACAATATTTTACAATGGCATAAGTTGACCTCAAAAGTATTTGATACTGACTCATTGATGAACTAAGAGCACAATTATCTTATAAATAACGATAAAACTAAATGTACAGATGATTTCTTGTCAGAATTTTTCCAGAGACAGCATCTTGGTCAGTTTTTTTATTTTTTATTTTTCTACAATCATCAATGAAATGAAATGGCACCACCTCACCATCTATATAATTTCTGGCAATAAATTCTGCCCCAAGCATGATTCTATAAATATTATATTACAATATTGGAATTGGCGCAACTGGTCCCAAACCTTTTTCTGAACTTAAGAATTTGGTCCAAACATTTAAATCTTGGCATTAACCGTCCCAAACATTTGCATCTTGTCACGATCTGTCACTTTAGATATACTCTGTCCAAATTGACATTAAGTTTTGTGCGTGGAATGCAATTGCAGGGGAGTAGCGAAGACTCAACAGGAATGGCATTTGGTTTAGGTGTTTTTATTTTTCTCACGAGCCTTGGCCATTGAAAACACTCATATTCTGCCATTTTATCCTTGAGATCAATATTGGAACAAGCAAAGAGAAGATGATTGAACTCGGGTTTCTTTAGATGTTCATCTACTTTTTTTTGGAAGTCCACTTATACTCAATATTTCTTATGAATTTGTCGATACTCTCTCCACCGTTGCTTAAAATCTCATCTTTGGATCCTAATCCAGCAATTTTTTAACACCCCACAATCACACATTGCCCAGGGATGAAAAACGGAACTGATTTATAAGTGAAATGATCATTCTCAATTGGTAGGAGACTATTTTTTAAAGACAGAGCAAAGTCGTAGACAATATCATACCAAGTGAACTGGTATTATCGAAGCTTAAATCTAGTTAGAAATAAGGCCAATGGGAACATTTAGACCCTATAGTGGGGGGTGATTGTAACATCCACAATCCCACATAGCCTGAAAAAGGAAACTGTATTGATTTATAAGTGAAGTTACAATTTTTGTTTCAATCGTATTAATATTTTTATAACTCAGATAGCGTAAAGCAAGGTCTTAAATCAGTTTTGCAAAACCTGATACCGTCCTAATATTATTTTGGCTAATGTCGCTTCAATGAATTCATTTTACCACAAACAATTGTCCACATAAGCAAATTTTGTTATCGGTTGGTCACTCCATCCCTACCAATTCATTCGACTAACGAAAACATGACATGAAAATCTAGTAATTCAACTTAAGTACCACATCAAACTTTCTGTTTGTCAATAGAGAATCATCAAATTGTAGCAAATATTTAAGTTCAATTCATTGACTAAGTATCTTAGTCCGATTCTGTTAACCACAAATCCAAAAGAGAATCAAAGCAGCACAAAATGACTTGACTGATCTCAAAACCACAAAAGAGTGACTATCTCAACTCCCGACAATTGCCACACCTCCAGCCGTCCTCCTGAGGCAACTGCTGGTCCCATGGTAAACAATGGCCATATCTGACACGAAAGGTCCGGGTAAGGATTAGTGTGGGAACAAATCTACAAGGAATATGAAGATCAGTTTCAACAGATATAAGATATCTTGAGAGCTTCATTCTATGGGAATGTGGATGGATTTTCCCAATTTTCTATTGGGATTTCGGATAATTCAGCAACATTTGAACCAAAAGCATCTTCAGACTCCATATCATCAAAACCAAGACAGTGGAAATCCAATGTCACAGCTTCGTCAAATCCCCCATTAGAAACATCCCATTCAACTAGACGTGAAATGAATCTTCCACAGAATTGGTTGCCGAAGAGGAATTTATTAGCAGTAGCCGTGTTCAGAACGTCTCATCCTAGGAGTGAAGGACTTCTAGGGGATGCATTACAGGTTTCAGTTCGAGTTAAAGGTCGATTCTGGTAGCATTGCTTGCAAGTTATCAAAAACTCAACTTCCTTGTTCACAAGAACTGTTTAACATTGCTCGTGACAGAGACCTGCTCAATAAAAATTCATTGGTAAGTACTTTGTTACTAATGTCATGAGCAAAAGGGACCAGAACACTGCAACTAAAATGTTTAAAGAGAATGAATGAACCCAACCATTTCATAATGGGGTGCATCTAACAGAAGATGTAGGCATTTTCTTGTAAAGCTTTTCTTTCTAAAAGTCACGTAAAAACTGAAACATGAACTTCCATACATCTAATAAACTATTATAAATAGCAAATTCAGACGTTAAGAACCCTCCAAAGTTGACTATCCAAAGGACCGGTGCTCACTAGCATATAATCAACAAAATGACAATTTACAGTCAAGGCAGGTATTAATGTTTTCCTAGATCTTTTAATCATGTACAAAATATCATTTAAATAGAATTTTATTCATTGAACGAGAGACACACATGACACGGTTTTTGCACGACAATAAAGCAGGATATACTCTACCGATGTTAATCCATACTTCACTACCCCCCCCCCCCCAACCCCAAAAACCTCTCTTAAAAATTAATTTCAAGACTCAAGATGATTCCAAAAATATACACTATACAGCAATGCATAGCTCAAGTACATCATTGTGGAACCAAAAATTATGGTTCCATACTTCTTATCTTCCAGGGGGAGAGGAAACTGGTGTGTGAATGAAGTAAAGGAAAGTATGTTTGCCTCTAATGGAAATAACAAGATGCAATTTTAGGCTTTCTGGGAGAACCACCAAAATAAATTCAATATCATTGGCCTTCTTTTGTCTAAGTGACTAAACCAGTGCTCAGATAGGAGGAAGGGTAGAAGTAGGTCTAGAGGAAGGTTTGGTAAATTGTACTCTCAGAGTAGCCTCTCTTTATTTTATTCTTGCAGGGTCAAGGAAAAGAAAAACAGAGATGCTGCAAAGGAGACTGAAGTTTTCCAGGATAACAAAGTTGATAAGTACATAGAACGAACATCACGAATAAAGGAAGTCTGCAAACATGAAAGTGTTATATTATGCCATTATGCTCAAGTATACAGGTTCTTCATAATGTCATTGCATGTTATGCAAAATTAATATGTAAATCCTAGAGATACATGCTAATTCCTTCCAAAAGTAGATATCATAAATGTCCAACAGTATATTACAGATACGGATGCTATATCTTGTCCATTGACTATGGTTGCACCACTAAATGGTGCTACTTAATACAGTTTTAATGTACCTGCTAATTAAACTACTAATATCATTCATAGCATTTGATGCATGAATGAAATTGTGTTCAATAGCTGAAACGCTAGGATGATTACATTGATATCAATATACACCGTTAAAAACATTTGAAAACAACATATAGCACCAACTATATAAGAAAAGCAGATGTAACAGAAAAGAAAAAAAGATACCATAACAAAAGTTGATTTACAAACAAAAATAATTGTAAAGCAAAGTGCTTGTAATGGAATAAGATTACTTCCCATGGTCGGGGATAGAAACTAGAGATGATTTACATATAAATAACATCTAATCCTATTTTTCACCCAGTGTATTAAACACATCATTGTGTTCTGGTACTTACGTTATAGTTCCTTTTGCATTTATTTAGAACATTAACATTGCACTTCCACTTCGAAAGAAGTCTACTGAATGTAAGGAATTTCTGTCAGCAATAGTCGACTTTCCGAAATTGAATACCTGCCGAAGTAGACATCACCATAAATAATGATAACAGGAAAAAATCTATAATGCACCATATGACTATCAAGGTGTCTTCTGCAAAATTGTGATATTGGAGAAGAAACGTACAAGGGAGAAATCCATTGAGAGTTCCTATCCAAGAAAGTGGAGATTAATGGAAAAGGAATTATTTACTAGATGGTGAAGAATAGTTCCTTTTTTTTAATCAGTAAATGTAAATTGCACAGATCAAAAATATGTTACAAGTACTCTGGGATATACAAAGGCAAAGATGTTCAAACGATACAATCTAACCTCCTAAAGTTAAAGACTCAAAATGAACCAAAACATGAGGATACACAAAAAACATAACTTTATATACATGTATTTTGATTTGTCTTACAATGCTCTCGGAGTTCGGCTTAAGATCCTCAAAAAGCATGCGATTCCTAGCCGTCCAAATATGATAAATAGTGCTAGCAAGTGCAATTCTCTTTGCTTTGCTTTGCTAAGATATCCTGCGTGCCTCTTTCTTGATCCACTTCAAAGCACTTGCTATTGTTGTCATTGATATCCTCATGCCCAGCCATGTTTTGATACTCCCCCACATGCAAAAACTCAGGTTGCATTGAAAAAATAAGTGTTGTCCAGTTTCCGGATAGCAAGTACAAAAAGGACAGCTCTTGTCAATCTCCAAGTAAGCAATTTATCCATCAACTTTTTGATAAGAGTGGAGTCTTCTTTCCTTGGAGTGTACTCCCACATGGATACCCCACGAAGATAGGCATGGTTTACCCAACGAACCCAAAGAGAGTCCTTTGCATGGATGATGAAAAATAGTTCCTTTGTCTAAAACAACATGATGCTCATTTGACTCCGACTACTAAGAAAGGTGGGAAAAGTAAATGCTAAAGAAGTTTAGAGTGTGTTTGATGGAAATTATTGGGAAAATAATGTATTTTAAATAGTGATATGATGGGAAATGTGTGGTTGAAAAAAAAGGAAAAATTATTTATGTGATGTAAAATATTATTTTATTGAAGAATGTGTGGTTAAAAATGAGTAGAAAAATGAAAATGTGGCCCAAACGGACTCTTAATCTGTCTGTAGAATCAGACAATAGTTGCCGCACAAGTGCATTCCCTTACTGGCTAATTGCTCAGAATGACAAACAAGAGAATTGACAAAACTTATGAAATAGTGTAATTCGGAAGCAGAGACCAGTAATGATAGATGAAAAATTCATACCAAGGTTATTGCTTAAAAATAATACATTTCAACTTTCAACTAAGAAGTGCCAAAATTGCTAATGCCGTTGTTACTAATATTATGATTAAAACAGAAATTGTACAGCAACTTTTAAATCCAAGTGCATATAGTTATCCCACTTCCAATATGCCAACAGAGCTCCCTTGTGTAATTAGTTGCATTAGTTTAAGCTAATGTTTTTAGAATCTCATCTTGGCCACCTACATCTGCTCGTTGATTGAAGCAGGGAGGTGCTTGACTAAGTAGAAACCCTTGGGCTCGTGTAGTGCAAAGGAGAGGGGATGAAAGAAAATACCATTGGGAAATTTACTGAAGAATATAAATGAAGATACAAATGATTCTTAAATAGTGCACATAAGTCATTCTTTGCCAACTAGGTGCATATCATCAGAATGATGTAGAAAAAAACAGAGGAGACAAGTGAATCATGTTGCTTTTGTCTTCCAGTTCGAAAAGGACGAACACATGTAGCAGTGTCCACCTCCCGGCCACACATGGAAGCACATGGCTATTAACAAGAAACTGGAAATGGCATCATAATTTGCCAGAACAATTCACTGAGATAAAGATAGGCCAGAAGTAGGTGGCACATAAAAATTATGCTTACATTTGTTTCAAAAGATGCATCAGTGTGTCATGATGACGATGTTCAATTCACCTTCTTTTCCGTTCATAAATCTTCATGTTGCATTCCAAAGCTTCAAAATATGCATTTTCTTGTTCTCCAATGGTCCCAATCCTCAATCTAAGATGAGACAGGACGGTATGTTCTATATTCTAGTCTTAGACTTGTGCAGAACCTCCGTCGTGATTGTGATCATACACTATCCATTGGCAAATTTTTGATAAAACGTTAAAATCTTTTTTTATGTCATTGAAGCTTTATATTTCTTACTTTCAAAACAAAACAAGATGTGTTTTATTCAGTAAAAATTGACATTTCTCTCCGTTCCAAGAGAATTAGAAAGCTGATGTTTGTACATTTTACTGAGATCTTTCTCATTGAATTCATGACTTAGAATGATAAATGACAATCACAGAAAAAATGTATATCAAATAGTTTACCTCGATGTAATTAGGATTTCAGCTCAATCAAGTATCTGGATCCTGGAATCAAATATGTGTTTTATTTGGTAAATCTCGAAACATATTTTCTTTAAAATTTATAAGCATATAACACATAGTTCGTGTGACACTCTTCGGTCATTTATGTGTCTCTCCTCTCAATCTAATGAAATTTTGAATTGTTTCTAAAAAAATAGAGTACGAGTTAAAAGAGAACCCAACTTTGAACACATTGGTGCAGCGTGGATCAGATTACATAACGCTATAGTACCTAAATATTGAGAGGATCCGCATCATTGGTAGTGTTCTTAGTCAAAGTATTACTATTGACTACTATATCCATCAGGTAGGTATCCTATTAACTTCCACGTATATAACAATGCAACTTTATTGGTTATATCTCGTTTCGTTGTATATGTGCTCTTTCAGGTTGATGAAATCGTTGCAGAATTTTATGACATCAATCGTGGGAAAGAGAGAACTGGAACTTTGAAAATGAAGCGAAAAAGGTTTATTAATTAGTCGGAAGGACAAATTCTCATCTTACCGATATTATTCTTAATCTGGATCTTTTTGAAAGGTAAACTTTCACAGAAGTGCTTTAAATAGATCTTTTACTTATTTGTGAGTGAATGTAACAATAATAGCCTGTGTAATCACTAACCAAACTCTACAATCAACCTTGTATTTTTTAATAAAACTTCCAGACTGCAACATCCAAATTGAATAGTGTTGAACTGATCACAGTCACGTATATCTTGCTAATAAGTAAATATAAGATCAAATAACATCATTGTCTTTCTAACCTACCTCGTATGCATGAAAAATCCAAGTTTGATAACCAAGCAATGTTTTTTAAGTATCAGTAATACAAGACTCTGAAAGATTTATTTTGGGATTACATTTACAAGACAATTGGGAGATGGAGGAGCCCATAACACTTAAAAAAAATCACAGGGACGTACACGTATTATAGGAGAAAAGCTGCAGAGTTGGACAGACATCAAACATGGAAGGGATACAAGATGCCCAGGTTTTTATTGAAAATGAGGGAGGAAAAGCTATTAAATAGGTAGTACCAAAACTCGGTCTTCGGTTTGGGTTAAAATTTCTTGCCTTGTGACCTAGTCAGTAATATTTATGCCTTTATTTGGGTGTAAGACACCTTTTCTTGGTACAGCTTCCATCAAAGGGAATATTAAATGAAGGAAACAGAAATAGATTCACAGTCATTCCTTAGTTTGGTAAACTGAATATTTCCTATTTCTAAAGTAGTATTGTATGCCATGTATATATTTTTTAGTCATTTGCATTCTATAGGTTTTGCTGTTAATATTACATTTCCTAATTTATTCAAATCAAATATAGCTTGGAAGGATGTTGAATATGCTAAGATTTTGGAGTATCTCCGAGATGAATTTGATTTGACTCAAAGATTTGCTAGTCTTATTTTTAAATTTAAGTTTGTCAAGGTACTACGTTCTCGGAGACTTTATATAGTTGATATGAATTCCTTTTTATGTAAATGATTGTTACGGTTGATATTCTTGTTTTACATTGCAGCACAATATTCGTTTTGCTCAAGAGATTCTTCAGAAGAATGCAAGTTTTATACAATGTATTTTTATCATCTTAATAGCTTATGAAATCCTTGTATATGCCTATGATATCTTCTACGCATAGTCAATCACGAGAAGATATCATAGACATATACAAGGACTTCAGAAGCTACTAAAATGATAAAAATACACTGCATAAAACTTGTCTTCCTCGGAAAAATCTTTTGAACAAAACGAATATTGTGCTGCAATGAAAAACAAAAATATCAACCGTAATAATTATTTACATCAAGAGGAAATCATATCAAGTATATAAAGTCTCCGAGAACGTAGTATCTCGACAAACTTAAACTTAAAAATCAAGAATAGTAAATCTTTGATTCAAATCAAATTCATCTCGGAGATACTCCTAAATCTTAGCATACTCAGCATCTTTCCAAACTATATCTGATCTGAATAAACTAGGAAATGTAATATTAACAACACAACCTACAGAATGTAAAAGCAAATGACTAAAAATGTATACATGGCATATAATGGTACTTTGGACATCGATACAAATGCATGACAATTTCATAAATATATTCATAAAAATAGATACAAATATCTTATTACATAACATTGAACATTCATGATGACTAACGAATTTAACCTGGTAAGAACTCCATGTTGTTGTTCCATCTTCTAACTAGTGACAGAACCCAACAACAAATCCTTGTATCCAATGAAGAGAGCAATTAAAAGCCCAACCCACATTTTCAAGTATCCTTCTGAAAATAGGAAATATTCAATTTACCAAACTAAGGAATCACTGTAAATCTATTTCTGTTTCCTTCATCTAATATTCCCCTTGATGGAAGCTATACCAAGAAAATGTGTCTTACACCCAAATAAAGGCATAAATGTTACTGACTAGGTCACAAGACAAGAAATTTTAACCCAAACCAAAGTCCGAGTTTTGGTTCACTACATGTTTAATAGTTTTCTTAGCTTTCCCCCCTCATTTTCAGTAAAAACATAAGCATCTTGTATCCCTTCCATGGTTGTAGTTTGATGTCTATCCAATTATGGCAACCAGTCCTTTTCTCCTCTAGTACGTGTACGTTCTTATGATTTTTTTATGTCATGGGATCCATCTCCCAATTGTCATGTAAATGTAATCCCAAAATAAACCTTTCAGAATCTTATATTATTAACACTTAAAAAACCTTGCTTGGTTATCATACTTTGATCTTCCATACATGCGAAGTAGGTTAGCAAATACAATGATATTATTTGATCTTATATTTTACTCATTAGCAAGATATACGTGACTGTGATCAGTTCAACACCATTCAATTTGGATATGGTAGTCTGAAAGTTGTATGAAAGAATACAAGGTTGATTGTAGAGTTTGGTTAGTGACTGTCACAAGCTATTATTGTTACATTCACTGACGAATAAGTAAATATCCGTTTAAAGCACTTCCGTGAAAATATTACCTTTCAAAAAGACCCAGATTAAGAATAATATCGATAAGATAGGAATTTGCCCTTCCGACTAATTGATAGACATTTTTTCGCTTCATTTTCAAAGTTCCAGTTCCCTCCTTCTCATGATTGATGTCATAAAATTATGCAATGATTTCATCAACATGAAAGAGCACATATACAACGAAATGAGATATAACCAATAAAATTGCATTGTCATATAGGTGAAACATGAAAGTTGATAAGATACCTACCTGATGGACATAGTAGTCAAGAGTACTACTTTGACTAAGAACACTACCAATGATGCGGATCCTCTCAATATTTAGGTACTATAGCATTATGTAATCTAACCCACGTTGCACCAATATGTTCAAAGTTGGGATCTCTCTTAACTCGTACTCTATTTTTTTAAAAGCAATTCAAAAATTCATCATATTGAGAGGAGAGAAATAAATGACCAAGAGTGACACACAAACTGTGTTATTGTGTGCTTACAAATTTTAAAGAAAATATGTATCGAGATTTATCAAATAAAACACATATTTGATTCCAGGATCCAGGTACATAATTGAGCTGAAATCATAATTACACTGAGGTAAACTATTCAATATCTGATAGACATTTTTCTGTGATTGTCATCGGTCATTTATCGTACTAAGTCATGAATCCAATGAGAAGGATCTCAGTAAAATATACATCAGCTTTCTAATTCTCTTGGAACAGACAGAAATGTCAATTTTTAATGAATAAAACACATATCTTGTTTTGTTTTGAAAGTAAGAAATATAAAACTTCAATGCATAAAAAATGTTTTAACGAGTTATCAAAAATTAACCAATGATAGATATCGGTGCATGATCACAATCACGACGGAGGTTCTGCACAAATCTAAGACCAGAATATAGAACATACCATCCTTTCTCATCTCAGGGAGTAACCCTGAAGCATGACTTTCAACAATTTTCATATATCCATCAACTTCGTGATCGAGGATGTTGAATAAGACAATCGATCTATATTGAAAAACTACCATGTAACAGCAATCACTCCCTCTTAAATTAGCACCCAAGCCCTGAAACGACATTACACATATAAATGGATATTTATGTATAGTGTCAAATACTATCAATCATGTTTTATCTAAAGAAATATTGCGTGCAATATCAACATTAATGTGCTCCAGACAAATTAATGCTCACTAATCTGGAGAAAAGAACATCCAGACAACCAAAAACATGACAAGTATGCTCTTTAAGCTGTTTGTATCTAAATCAAATACATAATGTCATCTTTATACATTGTTAAATAAAACAAATTATACATCGATGACGTGTAAATTAATAAAAAATGAAAATTATTTGCCAAAATTATTATAAACATAAATAGAAAGAAAAAGGAAACTTACATTATCAAGGTTCAAATTTCCAAATCACAAAACCACATAATTTGTCATTGGAGATAAAGGAAGAATAGAATTGGAGATAAAGGAAGAATAGAATTCTATTTCTGCTGCTCCACCAAAGTCCTCAAATTAACACTACAACAAAAGCATCGCAACAATAACAATCAGTGGCGGAGCCATACATTCTTCATTGTGTGGTCAAAAATTAAATTATATATTTTCTCTTGAACAATCGATTTATCAATATTTTGCTATTCACTAAAAAAATGGAGATTTTGCATTGTCCAATCATTGGACCTAAAAATGCCTCAATGTACCTCTTTTGATACTCATATTACAGAATTGGACTCCAAGAAGTTTTTCCTCAAAAAATCTGAACTCGTACCAAGTTCTTCAATAGTCAAGAATAGTACATATGCTAACTTGGTTTTGAAGATTCTCAAAATTTTATCAACTCTCCCACTTTATGCAGTGCATCTCCCTCATCCTCCTCTCTCCCAAAAACAAGAAAAGTTATACACATTTATGAACATGATTGAATCAATAATAAGAGTCAGCTGGTCACCAAATCCGACGCTATTTATTTTAATATAGTTAGACAGAAACAATCTTGATACCATTCAAACGATACTCTGGAACTTAATTTACTAGTCTACGAGCAATATTAAAACAAGCTTATTGAACCACCATGGTAATGACTCATACATATCAGTATGCATCTACCAGTTTGGGTTTTAAGAGACACTGCAAAAAAGAAGCAAACTTCTCCTGCCTGAAATGCTAAAAATCATCTACAGAAGGAACTCGTGCTGCCTAACTGTTCTAAAAAATGTAGTTCTTTCCCCAAATAGGATCTCACCCATGGAACTCCAGAACAGACTTAATGTCCAAGGTAGTATAACAATCCAGCAGGATTTCACTAACAAATCATACTGGTGTGCATCTCTCCCGAATATTGAGATGGTAACCAATGCCATAGTTAGAAGAACTATATAAACGAAGCAGCCTCTGCCCTTAGTATTAAAGCTATAAATCATTTAGTTTTATCTAAAAGAAATGAATTTTGATGCCTCTCATATCCTTCCACGTTAGCACAGCTCAATGGATCTCAACTGCAAAGACAAAAATCATGCTTGCAACTAAACTAATCACAAATTTAATAGTGCAATCTGAAGAGGATAGTGTGGCAATAGAAAGGAGAAGAGCAGAAAACATCTAAATGAATGCAAATCCGCCCCCAGATAACAATACGCAGTAAAATACAAAAATACAAGAACTTGAACCTGGTGGATGAAAAAATGCCCTCACAGGAGTGGCAGACATAGAAGTTTGATCCTCGTTCCCACCTCAACCATTTCCCGAGCATCTGAACTACGGATGAAACAATGCGTCGCTTGCATTACACACACCCGCACTCCATCAAAAAAACGGCTGGGAAGAGGTAAGGATATATAGCCATAGGTTAGGTTAGATGGAGAAACTTGGGCAGAGACTTTCTACTGTGGGCCAAGACCAGCAAGCCCATCTAAACATATTAATTTTTATTTATAATTTAATTAATCAAATATATTAAGGTCACATATCTATATAATTTTATCACAGATTTACAATTTAGTTAGTCATATATTATTTTCGGTCATAAATCAAAAAATTTAAATGTCAAAAATTATTTTACGTCATAATTCAAAAAAATTATAGATCACAATTTGTTCATCAGTCACAAATTCATAATTTAATTAGTCACACATTATTTTTCAGTCATAAATCAAAAATTTTAAATGTCGTAAATTTTTTTCTCAGTCACATGTGAAAAATATATAAGTTACCATTTCTTTATTGGTCACAAATCACGAACATTATAAGTCACAACTTATAATCAGTCACAAATTAACAAATTTTTAAGTCACACGTTATTTCTTAGTCACAGATCATATTTTCCATTAGTCACATATTATTTACTGGTTACAGATTAACCAAATGATCACAGTCAATCAAATAATCTATGAACACCACCCACCGACCGTCTCGACCATACCACACCACACCATCATGACTAATCGAAAAATTCCTAGAACCACCATCACCAATCACCTCACCACCGTTGTCATACCCCGACGCTGTCCCATCCCACCTCACCCCACCCCACCCCACACCACACCACACCACACCACAAAAAATAATAAATTCGGCACCACCACTATCACTAGATAACCACCAACACCACTCCACCTCACAGCCTGAACCCCGCCATCACAGCCTGTACCACCACCACCCAACAGCAACTGCACAGATTTTCAGCACCAGATCGTGACCACATTTTCACAAATCAACACCACCACCACCACGCAACCCTCATAGCCACCACGACCTACCACCGTCACCACCACCACACACCACAGCAACGCAAAAATCGTACCACCACCAACCAACCCACCGCACGCACCATTAGTGACAATGACAACCACCGATCCTCAAGCGTAGTTTTAAACACACGAATCCAACCACTAACCACACTGACAATGACAACCACCGATCCAAAACATGAATCCAACTCTGCCAACGCCAAAACGCACGTTGTTCAGAAGCTCACTGGCTCTCCAGCTCACGAGCGTCCCCCGCCAGTAAGCCAGTCGAGCCTCGTCTGTGTGTCGTCGACGTTATCTTTGCTCGCGACGCCGAAAAGTTGAGAGGTCGTTGGATTCAATTGGGGGTAAAGAGAGAGTGAGGTAGAGAGAGGGGTATTAATTAATTAATTTATATATATATATATATATATATATATATATTAATTAATAAAACATCTGATTTTTGAACAATGAAACCTCTCATCTGATTTTAGAACTTTCAATATTTAAAGTAGGGCTTTGTGTAATTTTCGCATAGTTCAATTACTACTTGGACCATCCACAAGTATAGGTTATTTTCGAATCGAGTCAAATCTACGGTATCGATATTATACGACATCGATTTTTCATCATCGTTCGAATTTATTGGATATCAAAATCGAATAGGGATAGTTTCGTGTGTATCGATGGAGAAGGAAAGTTATGAGTATGGAAAAGTGAGACTACTGACACACTGCAACATACTTTTTCGACCACTCTAACTATTTCATTTTGATTTTCCAGTTGAGAAAGAGACGAGAGATTGCGATTATGCTTGAAATACTATACTTCAAGATACTTGATAAGCTCCTCAAGCCCATGTTTGGTAATGCTAGTTTGAATGAATTATTAAAAAATGTGTGGCTAAAAGTTTTAAATTTATATGTAGAATATTTTATTATTTGAATGTATAATTAAAAATGCGTAAATAGAAAAAATTGAATAGAATGATAGCCAAACAGGGACTAAGCATTTCATTCTAAAACGAACTTTAATTTGTTTCAAATCCACTACTCAATTTTACGGAACTTATCATTCAACCCAGCAACTCAATTTGAAGTCCATTATTTAAATAAAATATTGTGCCCTATTTGATGTTCATTATTATGGAAAATTGATATTTTGAATAATTTTTTATGAATATACGGTTAAAAATAAGGAAAAACATTTAAATTTATGTACAAAATATTTTATTTTGTAAATATATGATTGAAAATGAATACAAAAAATAACTTGTTTTGTTTTAAATAGAGAAGCATACATGAACTATATGTAATTGTGTCTTGACTCTTTTAAATCTATTCTAATTTTCACTAAAAGATGCCACTAAAAAGGAATTGATCGAGTGGTAGACACATTTCTTTCATGTTTTGTTCCAACGGCATGAATTAAAACTTTAGACCAAAACTCGACCAAATCGAGGTTACGAGTTGTATAAACAAGAAGCTAACCTATTACCCTTCCATCTGATCATTTTAAGGAATTTGTTTGAAAATGGAAATGAAAATATATCAAATTCTCCTCTTAATGAGACTATTTTTTTGGATTCGCATATTACAAATACTCGACACAAGTTCGGTTTAGTTTATTAGTTGCTGTTCCTCAATGCTATATACATTTATTTTATAATATTTTGAATACATTCTCACTTTTTAGTGTAACAATCGAGTTGGAACGATTAAAGGGTGGTAGAAATACTCAAAGCTTTATGAAAAACCCTCACCCTTTCCTTACACATGCTATTTAAGCATGTTCAATATAGAAGATGTTGTACCATGGGTCGAGAAGCCTTGCACGAGGGACGGTTTGACCTTTTTTTTTTTTTTCCTGAAATTGGGCAATTATTATTTTTGATTTAAGACGGTTGAAAAGGTTCTTATCAAATAAAATTAATATTTCTAAAAGAATTCATCCATGGTGTCATGGTGGTTGTCGGCTTCGTGCAATTCCAACAAGAACTGACGATTAGAAATTCCATACAGAGAATTGTTGACGTTATGTATAGACTAGTGATGGAAATTGGTTTTGGTTTATTTCAATGAGATTTTGTTTTGTTGTGGCTTAGTTTTTGTTATTTTTTTTAGAGAAAACATGGAGATTGAGACTTATGTTGAGTTTAGAATTGGATTTACATATTTTGAGAATCATGTAAATAAACGATTAATGTGGATTGAATCATCGATTTTCGTCTTTCAATACACAAGGAATCATACTTGGGTTCTATCATATTTAAAATATACAGTATTAACATAAATCTAACTTGACAATATAACATTTGTTGAACAATAGTTAATTTTATAGTTGATAGTCAGTTCAATGTCAAGTGTAGTATTCTATAGTTCAACGGTTAAATTTTACAATTCCTGAAGGTCACCAAAAAAAAATACATAAAAAGCTTGATTTAATTTTTCGAAAAAGATAAATCCACTTATAAAAAATAACATCACAATTTTTCGAAAGTGGGTCCCGACCCTCATGTGAGAGCACCAGTGGAGTCGAGTAAATTAAAAGATATAAATAGCTTAATCCTTATATTATTACCACGAAATTTAATTACTAAACTATATTATAATAACATCACAATTAAAATAGATTTTCAATTGACGTGTGTACTTTTGGAACTAAGTAGGATATGTTACGTGTCAAAATTTTATTAACTAACAAAATTTTCAATTGTATGCACATTTTGTCTTAAGTGTGGAATTAATAAATTGTCAACAACAGTATTTTGGTCTAAAATATTGCAAAATGATATTGGACAATTTTTTTTTTATCAGGTAAATAAATTAGTATTGATCAAAATTGAGTACAACTACTTCGAAAAACACTCGGGCATTCAAAGCAAAACATTACAAACAGCGGCGAATCCAGCATAAATGTTCAACTAGAGCGAAAGTTGACTTTGAAAGTTGATCGTCAAGATCGTAATAGCTCGATCTGACCTATCGTTTATTAAAATTTGATTAAATAATATAAAAAATTATTGAATATATATGTAAATATACTAAAATTTAAAAATTATATATCTAAATTCTACACTTACAAAGTCAGTTCCAATATCCAAAAATAACAATCAAAATCAAACATAAATTCAAATCCAAATTATCCAATAATAACACCCAACTCAAGACTCTTAAGTCACCACAACTCACAACTCACAAGACAACCGCTGAACTGCACACAACACAAGCATCAACCATTAAGGCATCAACACAGTCACTGAGTCACACAGACACAGACTACAGTCACACACATGACACACCACACGGCACAAGACAAGATTGCACGGTCATAACTCACAAGTGATTCACAAATCACACGGCAAACATAGTAGTCAGAAGGTTCACAACTTCACAAGTCACGAGTGAATAGAATCAATCAACTGAAAAGTGAAAACTGAAGTTAACATTGAAGAGTGAAGACAGAGTCGCAGAAAGAAACCGAACTTACCGAAGTCGAAGTGGCGAAGTCCGAACACAGCTGCACGCAGCCAGACAGCCAGTCATAGAAGACGCACCTCAATTAGTGAACTCCAAGTCTCCCACCAACGTCGATTTTTGCTTCTACCTTCGAGGCTTTCGATTGGAAGTCTGGAAATTTCAAATGGAAATTGAAATTTGGGAGTAAAGGTTTGAGATTTGGGAATTCTCGGTCTCTCCTCTCCTTATCCTTATGTGGGTGTGGCTGAGGGAATGAAATTGGATTTGGAATGGGCAATTGGTTCACTTAACTTAGTAACTAGAGGCTGGACCTGGACCTGGACCTGGACTCGGACTCATAGCATGGAATGACCCAAATGATTTGGGCCAATTTAAAAAAAAAAAAAACGGCCCAACAGTCAAGAGCCCAACACCAGAAACATTTCCTCTTTCTTCCCCAACTTCCCAGTTCCATAAAACCAGTCTTCAATCTCCAACTCATTCCATTAGTCCCAGTCGGCGCTCCACATGAGCTCAAACTTCTAGCGGATCCAGTTACGCCACTAGATGGATGGATCCGCCACTGATTACAAAGATCAAATAATCTAGTAAATCCACTCTTGTCAGAATTTTTTCAAAGGCAGCATCTTGGTCAGTTTTTTTATTTTTTATTTTTCTACGATCTTCAATGAAATAGCACCACCTCACCATCTATATAAATTCTGCCCAAGCATGATTCTATAAATATTATATTACAATATCGGAATTGGCGCAACTGGTCCCAAACCTTTTTCTGAACTTAAGAATTTGGTCCAAACATTTAAATCTTGGCATTAACCGTCCCAAACATTTGCATCTCGTCAAGATTTGTCACTTTAGATATACTCTGTCCAAATTGACATTAAGTTTTGTGCGTGGAATGCAATTGCAGGGGAGTAGCAGAAGATTCAATAGGAATGACATTTGATTTAGATGTTTTTTATTTTTCTCACGAGCCTTGGCCATTGAAAACACTCATATTCTGCCATTTTATCCTTGAGATCGATGTTGGAACACGCAAAGAGAAGATGATTGAACTTGGGTTTCTTTAGATGTTCATCCACTTTTTTTTGGAAGTCCACTTTTACTCGATATTTCTTATGAAATTGTCGATACTCCCTACACCGTTGCTTAAAATCTCATTTTTGGCTTATAAATTAGTTATGGATCCTAATTAAGCAAATTTTTTAACACCCCACAATCACACATTGCCTAGGGATGGAAAACGGAACTGATTTATAAGTGAAATGATCAATTCTCAATTGGTAGGAAGCATTATTTTTGAAAGACAAAGAGCAAAGTCGTGGGAACAAGGCTCAAATGAACAATATCATACCAAGTGAACTGGATATTAGAAATATTATCAAAGCTTAAATCTAGCTAGAAATATGGCCAATGGGGACATTTAGACCCTATAGTGGGGTGATTGTAACATCCACAGTCCCACATCGCCTGGAAAAGGAAAATTAAATGATTTATAAGTGAAGTTATAATTTTTGTTTCAGTCGTATTTATCTTTTTATAACTCAGATACTGGAAAGCAAGGTCTCAAATCAGATTTGCAAAATCTGATACTGCCCTAATATTATTTTGGCTAATGTTAGTTTCAATGAATTCATTTTACCACGAACAATTGTCCACATAAGCAAATTTTCGTTTCGAGCTGGTCACTCCATCCCTACCAATTCATTCGACTAACGAAAACATGACATGAAAATCTAGTAATTCAACTTAAGTACCACATCAAACTTTCTGTTTGTCAAATAGAGAATCATCAAATTGCAGCAAATATTTAAGTTCAATTCGGTGACTTAGTGTCTAAGTTCGAATTTTGTTAACCACATTTTCAAATAGCGGATGAGATAATATTATGTCATTTAGTTCATAATTTTGTGTATACCATTTTATTTCAGTAACAAATGAAAAATATTTGAAAAAAAATTAAGTGACAACTCGAAGAGCACTAATAACAATGAAATATTCAAAAAAGTTGAATGAGGATAGGGACATTTAACACATGTTGTCTTGTTTTTGGACAATATTTTCACGTCTTTTTCATGTGGGATGCGGCATTTGGACACTCAACCGCCTCATTTGTCACCGCTTAGGCCAACGCCGCTTTCTTATAGGTTTTCCTTGCTACCTACCAACCACTTAAAAGTAAATAAAAATGACTTTAAAGTATATTTTAGTTTTTCATTAAATTTCTTGGATTTTCAACAAAATTTGAATTAAGATGCAAATTTTAATTTATCTTAATTGAAATACTGAACTTTAATTTTAGTTTCAAATAGTACCACTTCGTCAAGTGACTATCCTACATCGATAAAATTTACTTAATTAATAGCAAGGTTCTAAATAACGTAATGCGTGGCGATGCGTGGAGATCAAGTTAAGTACTAGGCGAACTTAGGCGAGGTTAATGCATAAAAAAACGTTTTCTTATTTTAATATTATTTTAATTTTTAATCAATAAAAAAATCATTTAATAAAAAAAAATAAAAAAAATTTGTAATAAAAAAATATTTAAAAATTAAATAATGCGTGCCTAGGCGCGCCTTATCGGTCTACGCCTCGCGTTGATCGCCATATTACGCGCCAAGCGACTTTACTTGACAGACGAGCTATTTAGAACACTGATTAATAGTCTATCGCAATGGATTTTCTATGCAATTGCTATGTACAATTTACAAAACAATTTTCTCATACAATTACTAAGTAATGTGTCAATTTACCATAAAGCCATGTTATAAAAGTATTAAAACAACAACATATAATATTCTCAATAGTTAATTGACACGCCCAAAAGGGGGTCAAAACAATATTCCTTACTTTTCTAAAATGTGTCGTTCAAGTAGTAATTGATAAGTAAGGGTCATTCTCGCAAAGAATTGTTTTCAATTACGTCAATTGCAACAAAAAAAAAAAAAATGTGCACAAAGAAAATTGGGGGGGGGGGTGTGGTTGGTTAATTAAAATAAGGAAGCGAGAAAAAAATATAAAAGACAAAGAACTAAAATGATGAAAAATACAAAGTGATGAAAATGTGATCGAGGGGTACTTCTTTACCGCTATAATGACTTTCTTATCGATGTTCGCATAAGATTTTCGTTCTCAAGATCAACAACAATTCGAGAATAATCACAAGCTCGATTACCTCAAACTCTCCTTACATTTTAGTTGAATAAAATAAACTCTTTACCCGACCCTATTCATTAAACAACCTATGATAAGCTCGCTAGATTTAATTTAACAAAAGCCTTACAACGAGAGAGTTGAATTGAATTAAGCACAAACACACAAGCTCGATTTGTTAACTTAAGTGATAATCCACCTACATTTAATAGAAAATTCCTCATAATCCATCAAAGTGTAGTTGCTACTAGGTTTTGGTTAAATTAGCGATTACGTACTAAAATTCTCAAAATAGCATATATTGTAAACAACTCAATCATCTAGTGGCCCGCTAAATAATCGAGAAGAATAATAAACACATTAAGCACAATGAATTAATCACATTAATCTCAAAAACTATAAAACACAAAAACAATAGAAAATCATCCTAGGGTTCCAAAATAACCCCCAATCACATACAAGTTAACTATCCATAAATAGATTCACAAATAGCTAACAAAATATTACCACACAATGATAAAAACGAGACTAAAGATGAGAAATGGCTTATTGAAGGAGATGTGGCATTCTTCATCAATGGAGTCTTCCTCTTCATCTTCCCATTTCCACCATTGTTGAAGGAGGAGGTAAGCTCCCAGATTTTTCTTGATTTTTGGTCGGCTCCCTCTCTTCTTTCTTGCCCTAAAAATGCCTAAAAATGTTGTATTTAAATTGTGTTGAAGATGGGATGCGATTTGGGTTGAAAACGGACAAAAAATGGTCAAAAATACGCTTTTCTCGCTACCTGAGAGGTCGGGCGCCGCGGCGCCACAAACTGAATGACGGGCGCTGCAGCGCAAGCCCATATTTTTCACTTTTTTCAGCCTAGGTCCTCCAACTTTCGAGACTTGTGCATTTTGGTCCCCAAATTTATCTTTTTGTGCACTTTTGGTATTTTTTCTTTCTTTCTTCCATTTTCATCTCCAATTTGAGATTTTGGCAATGAAACACCTACAAAATAGAATATAACTATATTAAGTAGCAAAATATTATTGAAACTTATAAATATCTAAATTTAATGGTATAAATAAGTGCAAAATCCGCACTTATCACACCCCCAAATTTAAATCTTTGTTAGTCCTCGAACAAAGCTATAAAAATAAACATGCAAACACACAAATAAAAATCAAACAATAATACTATATAATAACAAAAACTTCAAGGTTTGATAGTTTGCCACTTTGCCTCAATTCTCACATATGCTAATAACTCATAAAATGCACACAAAAATGCTACAACAAACATTTTTAAATTTATACCATGTTTGACTCGTGTGTGTGTAGTCATTCCAATTCATCGCATTACACAAGTTGGTGGTGTTTCCGACTCTCAAAATGGTCAATTTTTTTTTATCTCTCTCGTGGGATTGCGCACTCCCCCAAACTTGATATTCTCACTAAAGCCCCAAGGTATCGAAAACATAGGGTTGCTCTCAAATCACTCAATCTTTCCCTCTCAAATTTGGTTGGATCGAACCGAAAAATTAGACCATCTAGTCATGTATTAATTCCCCATAAAAACTTTTGAGTGTTCAAACAACAAACTTACGTTAGGAAAAATCACGCACAATACCAATCATTCAACGATAGCAACTAAGGATATAGCATCCATTTTCTTTTGCTTCATTTTTCTAATGTAGGTAGTTCACGCTCTAGTCCCTAAGGGTAGCTTCTTCATTGGTAGATCGTCTTCCACACATTGGAGATGCATAGGGCCAAATTACTCAACGCTAACTCACACTCCTTAAGGTAGACAATTTTTTCCTACAGAATTTTTTTTTTCTTTTCGATTGGGATAAAAATAACATCTAACTTTCATTTGAAGTGCAAGAACACTCCACAATATCAATCATTTGAGCAAAGAATTAACACACTTCTAAATAGTTTCATTCATCGGTTCAGTCACACCCCCAAACTTATTCTTTCATAGGTAGTGATAGAAGAATTGTCAACAGTATGATCATTTAAGTTCACTAACAACCTCAAGTGCCACCAACAAGTGCGTGTAATGAAATTCATGACTCAAATACTCGATAAATAGTCAAACATGGAATAAGTGGATGAAAATAAACAACATATAGCATTTATGTCCACATTCCATAAACTAAAGTAATGTGACAACTAAAAGCAAAACCGACAAGGCTACCAAACCATCACAACAAGCATACACCTTCACACCAAACTTGTATTGTACATAGCCCTTAAAAATAAAGCATGAAAGATTAAGGACAAGGGGTTCAATTACTCCCCTAAGTTGGTTGTGGAGTGTAGTGAGATTCTTTGCAACTATCTCGGGTAGTATCTTCCTTTCTTGCAAATTTGCATACTTCAAGTGCTAGGGAAAAATGATGAATTCAAAAGTAGGAGCCTGCTTCACCAAAGGTAGAATTTTCTCATTAGAAAGTGGAATAGTAATATAGGAGAAATCATACATTGGTGGATTACTAGGTAATGAATCAAGTGGTGCCACGGTTTCAACAAAATCCTCACAAACTAAGTCATGTTCTTGTGTTGGTTCCTCAATATGATCTTCCATCTCCATTGGTACCTCATCTAAAATCTCCTCACTTCTTAGTGTCTCAACACTAACATTTTCCTCCGAGTTGAGTGTTTAAGAAAGAAGTTGTTTAGATCTTCGAGCCTCCATTTTCTCCGCCATGCTAGCCAATTCACTCACTTGTGCCTCCAAATTCTTGATTGAAGTCATTGTCTCTTGTTGAAATATCTCTTGTTGAAATTGCATAGTCTCTTGTTGGAATTGCATATTGTTTGAGGCCAAAGACTTTACCATTTCTTCAAGGGACATATCCGAGCTTTGAGGTGGAGCTTGTTGATTGCTCGAAACCAAGGACTCAACCATTTCCTCTAAAGACATACTAACACTTGAAGTTTGAGTTTGTTGACTAGGTTGGAAGTATTGTGGTTGATCTTGTTGAGTGAAACCCCATGGATGATCAAATTGTGATTGTGGAGATGTGAAATGATTTCCTTTATAACCGAGACTAGGGTGATCACTATATCCATGATTATACATGTAGGCATATGGATCATACCCTTGTCTCGATTGCATTTGATAGCCCCAATGACATTCGCTTGTTCAAATGCTCTCCTTTGTTGAAGTGTCGGGCATGCGTGAGAAGAGTGTCCCGTAAATGAACAAATCTCGCACACTTCTTGTTGTTGAATTCCTTGAAGAGCCACTTGTCGCACAAAAGATACAAGGTCGGACAATTGACGATCAAGTTGAGAAGTTGCCTCCATCTCACAAATTTTTTTCAACCAACCTCTCACTTGCTCCTAGGTTGTCGTGTATTGTGTTCATTTTGCCCAATCACAACCTAAGTCACAAAGAAGATAACAAAAACAATGCAAACATAAATAAAAATAAAAATAATACAATTGACAAATTGAAAAAATAATCCCCGGCGACACGGCGTCAAAATTGACACGCCCAAAAGGGGGTCAAAATAATATTCCTTACTTTTCTAAAATGTGTCATTCGAGTAGTAATTGGTAAGTAAGGGTCATTCCCGCGGAGAATTGTCTTCAATTACGTCAATTGCAACAAAAAAAATAAAAATGTGCACAAAGAAAATGGGGGGGGGGGGAGTTGGTTGGTTGGTTAATTAAACTAAGGAAGCGAGAAAAAAATATAAAAGACAAAGAACTAAAATGATGAAAAATACAAAGTGATGAAAATGTGATCGAGGGGTACTTCTTCACCGCTATAATGACTTTCTTATCGATGTTTGCAAAAGATTTTTGTTCTCAAGATCAACAACAATTCGAGAATAATCACAAACTCGATTACCTCAAACTCTCCTTACATTTTAAATGAATAAAACAAACTCTTTACCTAACCTTATTCATCAAACAACCTAGGATAAGCTCGCCATATTTAATTTAACAAAAACATTACAACGAGAGAGTTGAATTGAATTAAGCAAAAACACACAAACTCGGTTTGTTAACATAAGTGATAATCCACCTACATTTAATAGAAAATTCCTCATAATCCATCAAAGTGGAGTTGCTACTAGGTTTTGGTTAAATTAGTGATTACGTACTAAAATTCTCAAAATAGCATATATTGTAAACAACTCAATCATCTAGTTGGCCCGCTAAATAATCGAGAAGAATAATAAACACATTAAGCACAATGAATTAATCACATTAATCTCAAAAACTATAGAAAATCATCCTAGGGTTCCAAAATAACCCCCCAATCACATACAAGTTAACTATCCATAAATAGATTCACAAATAGCTAACAAAATATTACCACACAATGATAAAAACGAGACTAAAGATGAGAAAGGGCTTATTGAAGGAGATGTGGCCTTCTTCATCAATGGAGTCTTCTTCTTCATCTTCCCATTTCCACAATTGTTGAAGGAGGAAGTAAGCTCCCAGATTTATCTTGATTTTTGGTTGGCTCCCTCTCTTCTTTCTTGCCCTAAAAATTTTCCAAAATGTTGTATTTAAATTGTGTTGAAGATGGGATGCGATTTGGGTCGAAAACGGGCCAAAAAAGGTCAAAAATACGCTTTTCTCGCTACCCGGGAGGCCGGGTGCCGCTACAGGTAGCGCCGCAGCGCCACAAACTGAATGACGGGGGCTACAGCGCCAGCCCATATTTTTCACTTTTTGCAGCCTAGGTCCTCCAACTTTCGGGACTTGTGCATTTTTGTCCCCAAATTTATCTTTTTGTGCACTTTTGGTACTTTTTCTTTCTTCCGTTTTCATCTCCAATTTGAGATTTTGGCAAATAGAACACCTACAAAATAGAATATAACTATATCAAGTAGCAAAATATTAATGAAAACTCACAAATATCTAAATTTAATAGTATAAATAAGTGCAAAATCCGCATTTATCATTAATCCAAATGCATTGTTTGCTGAATTAATTGATTATTTTAATCAAAATATGCCTAACAAAACAATTAAAAAAATTCAGAAGAAATTATTGATTTCTGGTAAAAAACCAACGATGATTGCCAGTGGTTTATGCAATTGCAAAAGACCTACTGGCACCTTCGGTTAGCACTGTAGCTTCAGAGTCTAAAATGGTCTCGAGCCTAGCCCGAGTCGGTCCAGCTCGGGGTTTTCCCGAGCTAAGCCGATGATTCAAATTATCATTCCTAAAAAATTGTGAAGATTACGAATGGAGGAAGCGACGGCTGAAGCTAAAAAAGTTAATAGAAATTTAGGAGTAGGAGGAGCCCATAATTGATTAGTGAGCATATATTTTTTCATTAAAAAACGTTAGGGAGTTTTTACTTTCCGTACTTGGAATAATCCTGTGTACGAATTTCTACCAAAATCGAATTCAAATCTCCAAGTTCAGTCAACACCAACAACCGTAGAGCACGAGATTTTTGACCACAACATAGGGCTCAAAATTCCTTGTACCCATCTGTACAAGAACCCTACCAAACAGGACCCAGACCCTAAGAAGATCTACTACAGTAGCGACTTCAATAGACCCAAAAATCTGACCAAGAAATCGAACACAAAGTCGAAGACAGGAAAATGAAGGATCACACAGATCGAAGGACCAAAACCAGAGGTTTCGAACTCCACCAGATTTCACAGAGAAACGATGAAGAATAAGGAGTCACAAGGACGACTGGAGAACTCTCTCGAATGAGGCGGAGAAGATAAAATAACAACCCTACCCAAGGTATAAGGTGCATTTAAGTATACAAACCTGCCACCGTCGATCAAGATCTAGATCAATGGTCTAAAGTCGCTTACTTGAAGATCAAATGGGTCATGGGTTCTGGACCGGATTTTGTGTTATTGGGCAAGGAGTAATATTTCCAGCAATTGGGCCAAAGCCCGTTTCATCATCGCCCTTTAATGTTTGTGTGCAATTGACAAAATTGGCATCACAATCCATCAAATCTTCCCCTTGATGCCAATGTCACAAACAACCAAACAGTCTGTTCACTAACACCAGCACCAAAAAGAGTATCACCTGTAGAAAACACAAAGTTATCCAGTATCAATATTCAGAATATGTAAACATGATTTAAACTTGGCGAGAGGCAGTACCTTCATTCCCATATTAGCTGGATTAAATTGTGTAGGGATTTTCTCAAGTAATATGGATTCTTTTTGAACTATATCCTTAATGAATGCATCCTAACATCTATACGTTTTGTTCTATCATGAAAAACAGGATTTTTACACAAATGTATGGCACTTTGGCTATCACAGTAGACAACAACAAGATTATGCAATTCATTTAATTCACTCAACAAGCCTTTAAGCCACAAATACTCTTTAATAGTTTCAATAGCAGCTACATACTCAACTTCGGTAGTAGATAAGGCAATAATAGACTGCAATTGAGACTTTCAACTAATGTAAGTATTACACAAAGTAAACACATATGCAGTTGTTGATTTCCTATTATCCTTATTACTAGCATAGTCAGAATCCACATAACCTCTTAACACAATTCCCACTTTACTAGATTTAAAATGCAAACATAAATCAGCAGAACCTTTCAAGTATCTTAAAAGCCACTTTAAGGCAGTCCAATGTTCAGGACCGGGGTTTTTCATGAACATACTCAAAATGTTAATGACATGTGCAACATCAGGCCTAGTACACACCATAGTATACATTAAAGAACCAACAGCATTAGCATAAGGTACTTTTTGCATGTATTAACATCAGATTCATCCTGTGGACTTTGATCCTTACTCAACTTAAAATGACATGTAAGAGGTAAAGTGACAGACTTAGAATCATGCATAGCAAACTTGGATATAACCTTTTTCACATAATCAGATTGTGATAAAATGAGAGATTTTGTGTTCTATTTCTTTTAATATCCATTCCTAAAATTCTCCTAGCATGTCCTAAATCTTTCATTTCAAATTCAGAACTCAATGCCTTGTTAATGTCATTTATATCACTAATTTTAAGTTCACACAACAGCATATTGTCAACATATAAAAGGAGGTAAATAATCACTTCATTACTTTAATTTCTTTTAAAATACAAACAATGGTCAAATGCACTTCTTATAAAAATAATTGATGACACAAAATTGTCAAATCTCTTATACCATTGCCTAGGTGATTGTTTCAAACATATAAGGACATTTTTAACAAACACACATGATTTGGCCTTCTAGAATCAATGAAACATTGTGGCTGAACCATATAAATTGTTTTATCTAAGTCACCATGCAAAAAAGCAGTTTTAACATCCATTTGTTCAAGTTCTAAATCATATTGGGCAACCAAAGCAAGCATTACTCTTATAGTAGTGTATTTAACAACTGGAGAAAAGATTTCATTGTAATCAATACCAGATTTTTGTGTAAACCCCTTTGCAACTAGCCTGGCTTTGAACCTAAGAGGCTATTTAGAAGAATTCCCTTAATGTCATAAACCCACTTATTGTCTATTAAAGACTTACTCTCAGGTTTAGTAACTAATTTCCAAGTGTTATTCTTATCTAAAGACTCCATTTCTTCTTCCATAGCACTCAGCCGCTCATTAGATTGTTCACAACCTAAAGCCTCTTCATAAGTTTTAAGCTCCTTAAAAGCTAAATCTTGGTATGACACAACAGCAAGGGACTCATAATCACTCATTCTAACAGGTTCCCTTATTTCTCTCCCAGTTCTATCCCGAGCTAGTTGATAATCTCTCAAAGGATCAACTAACTCATTCACTAAGTCATGGTCACTACCTTCAATAGGTTCATGTGAACCTATAACACCTTCACTTTCATTATCAACTTCAAATTTAACTTATTCTTCTCCAACAAGTTCAGGAAAGTGACTTAATTTCACCTGCATACTAGTTTCTTCATTCCTATCACTCACAGGAACATCACTAGAGACTTTCTTACTCAAACATGACATTTCAGCTTCATTAAAAACTACATTTCTACTGGTTATCATTTTAAAGCCTTTGTCATTTCTAGCCCAAAGTCTATATCCCTTAACACCTTCAGGATACCCCATGAAAACACATTTCTAATTTGCCTAGACTTTGATGAGAAAATGCAACACACCCAAAGATTCTCAAAATAGTATAATCAGATAATTTTTCTGACCATACCTCTTCAGGTGTCTTATCACCTAGAGCACTAGAAGGGGTCCTATTCACAACATACACTGCTGTCATAACAGCCTCACCTCACAGAACTTATCATCATGCATCTAACATTGTATTCATTTTTTCAGCAACTCCATTTTATTGTGGAGTGTAGGGGACTGTTTTATGCCTAAGGATCTCATTTTCTTTACACAATTCATCAAAATCTGAATTACAAAATTCCAAACCATTGTCCGTTCTTAAAACTTTGATCTTTTTATCCATTTGATTTTCAATTAAAGTTTTCCAATTTTTAAACTTTGAAAAAGTGTCTGATTTTTGTTTCAAAAAATAAACCCACACTTTTCTTGAAAAATCATCAATTATTAATAAAAAAATATCTATTACCACCTTCAGTAATAGTAGAAGATGGGCCCCACAAATCAGAATGAATATAATCAAGGATAGATACAGTCCTATGCTGTCCAGTATTAAAATGAAGTTTGTTGTTTCCCTAAGGTACAATACTCACAAAATGGAACTTTAGAGATCACATCCTTATCAAATACCCCTTTCTTATTTAAAATCTGTAGGCCTTTTTCACTCACATGTGCTAGCCTATTATGCCATTTTAGGGTAGCATCAATCTCAGCACTAGAGGACTCAACAGTATGGCTTATGCCACTGGCTCTAGTGACATATATGGCATTCCTCTTGGTACCTTTGAAAATAACCAAAGAACCTCTAGTTACTTTCAAACTACCATCTCCAATCTTGCCATAAAGACCTATGTCATCAAGATTGCCCATGGAAATCAGATTTCTATTTAGGTCAGGAACATACCTAACTCTTTCTAAGGTGAAGGTGTACCCATTTTCAAATTTCAAGGTCACACTACCTATCCCTTTAACTTTGCAGGCTGCATTATTTCCCATAACAACCTCCCCACCATCAAGATCCCTAAAATCTTCTAACTAAGGTCTCATAGAGGTCATATGAAAAGTACAACCAGAATCTAAAATCCACTCAAAATTCTAATCACTGTTATACACAAAATTTGCAGTATTCAGATCAGATGTGGGTTCAATCACCACATAGACATCAATTGTCCCACCACCTAAGGGTCCAACAATATTCCCCTCTTCTACTTTCATGTCTCTCTTTTTATTCTTTTCCTTAAAACAGTCCTTTATATAGTGTCCTATTTTATTACACCCATAATATTTCATATTCCCATCTCTAGACTTAGACCCATATTTTTCCTTCCCCTTCTTCCTATAGTTACTATTCCCTTGGTTACTCTGACTACCCTGACTATTTTTCTGCCTAGTAAAAGTTCTACCTCTCACAAACAAACTCTCAGACTCCTTACCATGTCTTTCAGCCCTAATCTCTAATTTTTTACTTCTTAAAGAATTAACAACAATTTCTGGTGTCAAAGTTTCTCTACCATACTTAATGGCATTTTTTTACTTCCCTATAGGTTTCAGTTAAGGAATTAAGTAGTATAACAGCCTTATATTTTTCAAATATCTTTTTCCCAGCATTAGTAATATCTTGAACCAATTTATTAAAAATGTCAAGATTATCATCTAAATCTCTAGACGGATCAAGTTTAAAACTAAAAAACCTTTCTAAAAGAAAAAAGTTTATTTGGTAAAGACTTAATAAGATAAAGTTCTTCCAATTTTTCCCACAAAGTTTTGATATTATCAAGTTTCCCTACTTTTCTTAAAACTTGATCAGATAAGCGAAGAATAATAGAGGAGGTGTATGCAATTTCATCATTTTCAACCTTTTGTTTAGCAGTCATAGTATCAGGAAATTCATCAATTATAGCCTTAGCAAGTTTTTGTTGAACAATGACTCCTTTCATTTTTTGTTGCCAAATGGGGAAGTCCCATTTTTCATTAAAAATTCCAAGTTCAAACGTAGTGGTTATCATTTGAAATTTTTAATCATCACAAGAAAAGTTTTGAAATCTATATTCAACAGGAAAAATAGATATTTAAAAAAAAATATGCACATAAACACGATGACAGTCACAAGAGTAATAGTGCGGATTACAGGGAATTAAAAAACAACTTCAGCGTGTTTGAATTCACCAGGATTCCATGAGATTCAGGATCTCAGCTCAAGACTCAATTCAAAACACACAACCACGGGAAAAGGGTTAAGATGACTGATGTATAGGTAATACCAAATATCAACACTTGAAATTCTCAACCTAAGGGAAAAGGGGTCATATGACCGATGTATAGGAAATACCAAATATCAACACATGAATTTCGATAGACATTCAATTCACTTCAACACATGAAATGAAACAATATAAAAAGTTACAACTTATGTAAAACACACAGCAGTAAGTTGTATAGACAAGAAAGTTAAGCTCAAAAAATTTTCACTAAGCAAAGTCGAGCCAAAACAACACTGTACTCAGGTACTAGCTTATTCACCTGTAAGATTCACAAAGAAAATTATCAGTACACATTTATCCTTCAAGAAAACTTCACAAAAAAAAAAACGAAACCGAGTTTCAATCACGAAAAACTGAGGTTAAGCCGTGTAGGTTATGGAAAATTAATTTTCCCAAAATCGAAACAGTAAAGAGACAAACTCGAAACTGCCGTATGACTGATTTGCAAGATCCGGTTATGGAAATTATTTTTCCAAAAAACCAGATCGACAAGAAAAGAACTCGAAACAGCCTATAGAAGGAAAACTCGAACAGCCTAAACGAATCTCTCTAGATCCGATTATGGAAATTAATTTTTCACACCAGATCGACGAAGAGCAAGATTCGAAACAGCCTGTAGAAGGCTCTGATACCACTTGTACGAATTTCTACCAAAACTGAATTCAAATCTCCAAGTTCAGTCAACACCAACAAGTCAACAACCGTAGAGCACGAGATTTTCAACCACAACATAGGTCTCAGAATTCCTTGTACCCGTATGTACAAGAACCCTACCACACAGGACCCAGACCTTAAGAAGATCTACCACAGTAGCGACTTCAATATACCCAAAACCTGACCAAGAAATCGAACACAATGTCGAAGACAGGAAGATGAAGGATCACACATATCGAAGGTCCAAAACCAGAGGTTTCGAACTCCATCAGATTTCACAGAGAAACGATGAAGAAGAAGGAGTCACAAAGACGACTCGAGAACTCTCTCAAAGGAGGCGGAGAAGAGAAAATAACAACCCTACCCAAATGAAGGTATAAGGTGCCTTTAAGTATACAAACCTGCCACCGTCTATCAAGATCTAGATCAACAGTCTAGAGTCGCTTACTTGAAGATCAAATGGGTCATGGGTTCTGAGCCGCGTCTTGTGTTAATGGGCAAAGAGTAATATTTCCAGCAGTTGGGCCAAAGCCTGTTTCATCATCGCTCTTTAATGTTTGTGTGTAATTGACAAAATTGACATCACAATCCATCATCCTGAAAAACAAAGACAGATAGCTTTCGAGTTAGTTTGTTGTTACCATTGCTTTCTTAGGTAAAGATTTTACCTAGGTTCAGGTCATAATCAGTGGAACATTTAATTTGTTTGTGTTCGTATCTATCATGTTGTTGTGATAATTTTCTTAGGGTCCGTTTGATAGCACATTATTTTCTTTGGAAGTTGGAATTCAAATTCCAACTTCCACTTTTGGCTTGTTTGATTGACCAAAATTTTCATGGAAAACATTTTCCAACTTTTGAAATTTTTCTTGACTTCAAACAGACCCTTATAGTAACGAAGTAGATACCAAGAATATTGGTATCCTACCCCTCTTCAGATTTGTGATTTCTTTGATACCTTTTGCAGGACACTTGAAGTTCTGGAAGAAAAATGCTGTTGGCATAGAGTTTGCAAAACATTTTAGATCCCATGTTGGTACAATTGAAGCACTTGCTTCTTCTTCTTTTTTCTTTTTTGATGTGTCTTAAATGAGTTGTTAATACTCATATATGGTAATCTCCGTCGAGCTTTTAACTTTCTACTAATTCTTATACATGATCATGTGTGATTGTGACTTAACCAATTTCTTCGGTTTTGCCAATTGCCAAGATGGCCTTGTTATTTCTTATTCTACTGGCCCACCTTAAATCTTTATTTATTCTCTTTTTAGATCTTTTTATCCATTTAACTCAAATTCACTACTTGATATCTGCATTGATATCTGACATAATTGTTTGATTTGTCACAAAAGTACCTCATGCAAATGTTAGAAACCATGGTCCGAGAATGGGTTCGAGACTCCATCATCAAAAGGTTAAATATTAGGGACCTCCGCGTGAATATTCCCTAATATTGAATCAATATCAACTCGCCTATAATAGATACTAATTGAAGGCAAAATGAAAAACTATAGTTTAGAACTACTTCAAGAGGCTCAATAAAAATAAGATATCTGTATTTTTAAGAGTCAACCATGAGATTTAGGGTGTGTTCGACAGGCTTCCAATTTCTCGGAAAATGGAAAATTAATTCCATTTTCTTGGCTTTTGTCATATTTGATAGCAATTAATTTTCTAAAAATTGATTTTCCTAAAGTGGTTGCACGTGACTGATTTTCCTCACTTTTAAGGAATTACAATTCCTTTGTTTTTGGTGGTAATTGGTTTTTAAACTATTTTTTTTAAGCAATTGAAAATTTTTTTAGACCCAATGATAAAAAAAATTTATCATTTTTACTGACAATTTTCATGTAAAACAAGGTCAAACAAATAGTATTCAGTATGATAACTTTTTTAATTTTAATTTTTGGTAATTGGAACAAATTCTAGATCTAATGATAAAAAAATCTATCATTTTTATTGACAATTTTCATTCAAAATAAAGTCAAACGGATATCAAACTTTCAACATTTTCTAGGTGACAAATTATATCAATCAAACACAATTAATTACAATTCTTAGTAAAATAAATTTTAGACAATTCAATTCCCTGTAATTCATTTTCTTTCCACCCAAATTCCACATTTACAATCAAATGGACCCTTAGTTCAAATAGACATTTTAATTTAACTTTTAGAAAATGTAGTGGATTTTGATCTCTATATTTGAAGAGAATATAACTAAAATGGAGGACACACGACGATAACATTATCAACGAAGAAACTTTCATTATTTTGATTCAATTCAATTCATGGGGGAAAAAATCGTACACCGAAGAATATACAACTAAAGAAGCTCTAAAAAAATATACTTACAGAAGTCTGTTTGGAATTTCTATCCATGAGAAAAACTACAACGATTTCTATCTACGATTAAAATGGAGGACACACGACGGCAACATCATCAACGAAGAAACTTTCATTATTTCGATTCAATTCAATTCATGGGGGGGGGAAATCGTACACAGAAGAATATACAACTAAAGAAGCTGTAAAAAATATACTTACAGAAGTCTGTTTAGAATTTCTATCCATGAGAAAAACTGCAACAATTTCCATCTACGATTGATTGACAAAAACTGCAAACGGTGATTTGTAGGTTTAGTCAGTGAAAATAGAGAGCAAATGTACTGGCGTATATATAGTACTACAAACTCAGTCAACAAATGTGAAAAATATATTTTATCAAATATGAGCAAAATAGTAATTTGCATTCACTGGGGCAAAAATATCAACATCAAAAGAATATAATATAGAGGAAATGTATTGGGTGTATCTCAATACTACAAACTAAGTCAATGAGAAATTGTTGAACAGCGTGAACACGAGCGTGACAAAAATGAATAGTAATGATGCATTCACTCTTTTAAAGTAAAGGTGATTATATTCATTGTTCTTAATAAAATAATATTTGATTATTTTAGTCAATATATGACATCATTAAAGTCTTATTTAAAAAATGATGGCAAAAACTATAAAAATTTATTGAAGAAGTAAAATGAAGAGCTAAAATAAAAACTTTGTTAGTGTGTCAAATTTTTTATGCTTCATATTTAAAGATATTTTCTTTTATATACAATATACTCTTAGAGTTAAAACTATAATAACACATTTACCATTATACTAAAACAAAGTTCCTTGAAAGTTGCCAAAATACCTGTATAGGTGAAAGAAGTTGATAAAACCAATTAAGTGGTCTCATATTCTTGCTTTTAATTAGACTAATAAATGTAATATGTTCAGTGCACGTGATACGGTAATACCAACAACAATTTAATATATTAACTTTTAATTAATACATGTGTGAGAGAGAGAAATTGAACAAAAAACAATTATATTAAAAAATGAGAATAGATGAAAAATAATTCTAAATTAGTGCATGCTTGCGTGAGCACTTCAATATATGACATTTTTATAACATGTAAAAGTTTCAGTTCAAAAGTCAGGCACAAAGTAAAAATGTTTTTAACCAAACCCGCTTAGGTGAAGAGACGATCTTTTCAACAAAAAAAACAAATGATTGAAATTTGAGCGAAAAGAAAACAATTTACAAAAAATTAAATTATCTAGAATTTAGTTTATCAAAAATTGTCAATAAATTGTATTTTATTGATATAATTTTTCATCCAAAAAAATTTAAAATTTTGAATCTTTTTATTTTATTTTTCATGAAAATTATCCCTTAAAATTGATAGATTTTTTTACAACTGCAGCTACAATTTAGTCCAATTGTCAAAAAAAATAAAAAAATCAAATATAATTCATTTGGCTTTGTTTTTCATGAAATTTGTCAATTAAAATAATAGAATTTTTTTACAATTGAGGCTAAAATTTGTTCTAATTGTAATTAAAAAAAAAAAAAGGTGGGAAAAGCATTTCATCCAAAACAAAGAAAACAGGAGCGTAAGCCCGTTGTGGGGGGGGGGGGAATTGCCAAGAAATTTTTTGGTATCAAACATGGAAATTGAAAAATGATTTCCATTTTCCATGAAAATCATTTGCTATCAAACAGCCCTTAAAGCAATTACCAGAATTTGCTTGATCGGAGAAAAAAAATACCAATAATAATGTCGAGTTTCAGTTGTATTTTTTACCTATATAAGGTGATTCCATCGAGCTAAAAGAAAGGTGAGAGAGAAACATCATGAATAGACAAACTCAGTATGTATTCCAATATCTGCCACAGCCTTGTTCAATTCAAAACAAAATTCAGGATTCCTAGGCAAAACTAGTGCCAGAACCAAAAACAGACTGAAAATTTCCAAAAATGCATTAAAAGGGCAATAAATTCCAAAGAAAGTTTTTAGTCGAAGAGACTGAAACCCATATCCTGCAACCAAAAAAAGAAACATAAGTTAAAGAATAGATAAAATTTCTCTTCAGCATATAAATTGATCTTCTTCTTTTTTTTTTTTTTGGGGCGGGGGGGGGGGGGGGAGAGAGAGTTAAGGGAGGTATTTTACATCATCGGACTCCTCTTTCTCTTCGACTTTCTCTTCTTTCTTTATTTCAGCGGCAGCTGGGGCAGCACCACCTCCTGCTGCAGCAGGTGCAGCAACAGAAACTGCACCACCACCGGCAGGAACTGAAGCCAACTTCTCTCTTCCTGCTGCAATCACTTCAGTAATATCTTTGTCCTTCAATTGAGACAATAGCAACTCAATCCTGTCATCATCAGCCTCAGCTCCGACTGATCAAAAGAAGTTAAATAATCAGGGCTTACTAGCTGATTTTCTGGAACCACTCATCCCAAGAATTTAAGTGCAATTAAAAAAGAAAACTTAAGGGCCGTTTTCTCTTTTCTACTTTTCAAAGCGGTGAAAATGCGTTCTCTTTCCCATTTTCGAAAATGGATCTTTGAAAACAAAAAAAAAATTTGTGAAGAAAACGCAAAACGACTAAAACATCGTTTTGGGCATTTTCTTCACACACCAGAATGTTGGAAAACACGGGAAACAAGTTCAAACATTTCCTCCTTTCTTCTGCTAAGCCAAACTCCACCGCCACTTTCCAACCCTCTAAACTTCGGCCAACCTCCTCCAAAACGGCCGGATTTATATACCATTGTGAAGCCCTCAAACCCCTTCTTCAATTACCACACAAACAACAATCCAATCATATACCAAAATCGATCAAAAATATCCTAAAAAAGTGATCCGGCGCAAACTGCTTCTACCGGAATCATACCCTTCGACAACACCCAAGGTTGCGCACCACCACCGATCGATTACGCACCCCCAGACGATTCCAGCCATGGCTTCAAAGCTCACGGACGGCTTCCACAAGTCAGCCGGTTCTGGACATAATCGAAGGTGACCCATGGTATTGGATGCACCTTGTTGAGAGGAGTGGATTGGTGGTGGTCCGCGATCGGAAAGGTGGCCGGAGGCGGTGTTAATAGTGCCGAAACTGTAAGTTACCACGTGGTTTGTTGAGCTGTTTCCAGTAGGAAATCGGTCAAACAATCGTCGAACGTAGTAGATGGAGGTGAGGGGTTGGAGTAATGTTGGGATCTGGTGGTCTAGGTAGTTGGTGGTGGTCGGTTTGTGAGGTTAAGACGTCGGCACATATAGCGGGCAAAAATCGCCACGGTCAAGAAAATGAAATGACGAGAAATGTAAACGTGTTTTCAATTAAAATATTTCAAGAAATATTTTCCAGAATGACAAAAAGAACGTGTTTTTAACAATTTCAAAACAGATACTCAAACCACAAAATACAAAATGAATTCAAAACTCAAAACACAAAACTGAAATACAAATAGAATGACCCCTAAATGTTTTGAGTACACAGGCAAAGGATTGGCTTAGCAAAGCCCAAAATAACATAAATACCTATCTTGACATTGTTAATATTAAGATTTTCTACTGCAATATTAACCAACATTTTCAGATTAGGCCTCTATTCGGGAAAGATTATTAGTAGCTTTATTTATTAGTGGTGGGTTCGACTTTAACTAGTTAGTATAAATAAACAACAAGAGCATTTTCAAGAGACTCTTTAAACATAGGATACTCTCTATTTTAAAGAGAACCCTTAAATTTATGCTCCCAAGAGACTCTTTAAATTAACATTTTAATTGAGAGTGGAATTGACTCTTCAAACTCACTCTATAATTAAATGCATTCAAATTGTTTCAATTTTCAATATAGAAAATTAATAAAATAATCTAGAGAAAAACGAGTTAAAATAAAAGATAGAGAAAAACAATAAATATTTTTTGGAAGTAGTAAAATTAAGTGTTAAATATAAAAAACTTGTTGAAATACTTCAAAATTTTAACTCTCTAAATTTATAAATGCTCTCCAAATGATAGAATATGCTCTTTAAAAATAGAGTCTCTTTGAGATACTCTACGTACTTTAAAATGTTTCTCAACCTAGTATATAACAAGTATTGACATAAAAAAGTCTGAAAAATGTAATTATTTCTTAAATTGTTTCAATTGAGCGATTAGTGAAAACTGTTCAAGTTCAATAAGCAGCAATTAGTATAATTTAAATGCTGCAAGAATTTAGCTATTTCTATAACCGAGAACGCGAGTGTGACAAAAATAGACAACTTAACAGCTGAATATGCGGGGAAAAGATTGACAGAACAGAGCGCAAAAAACATAAATATCTAGTTTGACACTCATAAATTTGAGTTATTTTTCAAACACACACAACCAACGTTTTCAAATTACATAACCCGAGTATTGACAAAAAACATCCCCAAAAAACAATTATTTATGCTTGACTTTGTTGGAGTGGAGTAAAAGAACACATGATGAGATTAGTAAGCTGCAATCAGTAAAACCTAAATACCAGAAGAACTTAACTACTTTTAGTCTAGAACCCCAAAAGGGCATATCAAAAAATCTTAATTAGGCTTTACGAGATTTAACCCCAACAAATCATATCCTGATCTCAATCACCCATCCAAATTAGCAAATATGCATAAATCCACCTGAGTTAACCTAAACCTAGATGATCCACATTCATTTCCAATGTGCAGTCACTAGGAAACTCGAAAACAGGGTCGAAAAAACTTTTATAAGCGCATTTGTTATAGCTCCTCAAATTCTACCAATATCTTTAAAGAAAATGAGTCAAGTGAGCCAGAATCCATTTGAAGAAATTTTTTATATTGCAAATTTTAGGACTGCAAGACACAAGAAGCAAGTTTGTTTCGGAAAAGACATAATTCAGATGCCAGTCATGTGATCAAAATTCTTAAAAATCTATAAACAGATACTGTGGTCACAAGGAAACCACTGGCGCACATTGCAAAATTCATTCACAAAATTGATGAGCGATAATAGAAAAAACAAAATGAAGTAAGAAAACAAAAAATTTGTAAACAATACAAAACAAATGCAAACGGATAAATCTATATCCACGTGCAATCACATATGCGTAAAAGTATATAAAACAAGATTTGTATGTATATCTAAATTTGAACCTGAACCGAGGATGTTCTTCACATCATCGGCAGAAGGGCAGGCGTTGCCACCCAACACGGCCAACAAGTAAGCTGCGACAACCTTCATTTCTGACCAATTTTAGAGCCAAAGAAAAAAAAAATCAATCCACGACTTCCAAAACTTAAATACTTAACATCGAAAATACATACACAGAAAAACATAGAGAGAGAAATTCCTAGGTAGATAGAGATGTGTGTTTACTTCGGGATATTAGTGATCAAATAATAACAGATCCGAGGGCCAGCTACTGCTCTTGAGCGTTTTGCAAAATGGAATAGTCCTCGAGCTTGAGGTGGTATTTATATCTAGGGTTTTGCGTGGGGTGAGCGATTTTTATTTCCGTAATTGCCATTGGGCCTTGGGCTTGATTAAAAATCTACTGATAGTGTAGTCCAGGCGTAGTAATCCCCATTTGACAATATAATAAAATATTTTTTAAGGCAAAATTACATAAAACCAGTCATCTAAATATCACATTCAAAAATGAGATACCAAGTTTAATTAAGCACAAATCAGGTATGACAAACCCTAATAAATTCATTTTCTCACTCTGACTCTCGCACTCCATCTCCCTCTCTTCTCACTCTCGCACTCCATCTCCCTCTCTTCTCACCACAACCGCCCGCCGCCGCCTCCTCCCACCACCACCGCCGCCGCTGCTCCCGCCCTACTCTTTCCCTCCCCCTCCCCCTCTCCCTCCCCCTCCCACTGCTGCGATTCGCAGCAGCGTCGCCCTGCTGCGATTCGCAGCAGCGTCGCACTGCTGCGATTCGGTGGCGTGTGAGGTGGAGGTGGTGTTTAGGGTGGTGGTAGTGGTGGTTTGGGGTAGGTTTGGTGATTGAGCTGTTGGATCTGCACTCACACCGCCGTTGCGATGTCGCTGCCTCTGGATCTGTGCTGATCGACGTCGTTGCAGGCGGCGGTGACTAGCTCCACTCCCAACAGCCTTTTTCCCGATCCGGTGTGGTGGCATCCAAGACCTCCGATGCCGGTAATCCAAGAGAACTGTGGCAGTGTGGTGGTCTGACGGTGGCGGTGTGGTTTTTGATTTGTGCGGTGGTGCTAGAAATCGATGTTGTGAGATGGGTGGTGTGATAGGGTGTGTGGCGATAATGTTGAGGTATTTTGTGGGGTTTTTTGGTTTTTGGAGTGGTGGAGGTGTCGGCGGCGAGGTGTAGTCGATGGTTGTGGTGTAGATGGTGGCTGTTCTGTGGTGGTAGTGGTAGTACGGTGGAGGTAGTTGTGGCAGTGGTTGTGGTGGATCTGTGGCTGATGTAATGTTCATGGCTGTTCTGGCTATTCATGGTTGTTCTGTGGCTGTGGTGTGGTGATGCCGGTGTTGTTGGTGGCGTAGGGGATGGTGGTGGATTTGGTGGCAGCTACGTGGTGAGGTGGTGGCGGGTTTGGGGGTGGTTGGTGGCTGGAGATCTAAGTGGTGGTGGTTGTGTGGGTGCCAGTTGTGGTTGTGTGGGTACCATAAAGGACGATAATTTATGATTAAAATTGATATGTGACTAAAAAATTAATCAGTGACTAAAAATAATAATATGTGACCAATAAAAAATTAATTCGTGACTAAAAATAATAATATGTGACCAATAAATGTGACCGATAAATAAAATGTAATCTATAAAAATTTTGATTTGTGACCTAGACATGATCCGTGACCTATAAAAATTTTGATTTGTGACCTAAACATGATCCGTGACCTATAAAAATTTTGATTTGTGACCTCGACATAATCTGTGACTTATAAAAATTTTGATTTGTGACCTCGAAATAATTTGTGACCAATTAATTTGACAATATGTGACTAATAGTTAAATTGTGACCTATAATTATGTATATGTGACCATTATTTGTATAATTGTGACCTTATTTTATTTAATTAATAAATATTTTTAATTAATTAGACAAAAACCTGATTTTTGCATTAACCAAAGTTAAAACTTGATTTTTGAACTCTACATACTTAATACATGGTTTGTGAATTCTTCCCATTTTTTAATCCCCATTAATTATACTTTACATGTTTGGGGATATTCAAATACTCATTGTAAATAAATTATTCAAGTTCATTTACATTTACATTTATTTTCAAGATTATTAATTTAATCTAATATATAAATTTATTCTCCACATTCATGTGTACATCCTTGTCTAAATTCTCTTTCAAGATCAAATGTATATGAATTATTATTATTATTTTTATATTCATTAATTCAAATTAATTAAATTTCATGTTTATGAATATATTTGATTCTTCTAATGAGAATTCGACGTAAATAAATTAATCTCTCAACTATTTAAATATTTTCACAAATTGTTGTTATTTTAGTTTAATCGTCAAATATTTTGTTATCTCGTATCATGGGATCAAAGGCTATAAGAGATTTATTGACATATAAAAATGAATGGTTCATTAAAGTGACGATAGTTCGAAAGGGTTAGGTCGAATCTTATTTCAACAATAATAAAAAATTTGAAATTTTGACGCTCATCCTATTTGACAAAGAGATAATACGTCTACTATGATGACTATTTATTTTGTAATTATATTATCCACAAAAATGTCATCAATCTTAATCTTAATATTTAATTATTAATTTAATTTATTTATTTTTGTTCATGGTTTTCCAATTTGAGGTAAAAACAATTCATAATTTTTTGTACGCGTGTGTGAATGCCTGCGAACACCCAATCTCAATTAAATGCCTACAATTATATGACAACTACAAAAGTTTTAGTTAAGTCAAATACCCCTAATCACACGAAAAATACAGTGTATAAATAGATTTTCATTTAATGTAAACAAATTTTTTTACTATTTTTATATTCACGTATCTCCAAATATTACTTTTACATTACTTATAAAGCATTTCAGAATAAAATACAACGTACGTTCACCTGTAACTAGTTCTTCTAAAAATCACTATTCAAAACATGATTTTTCTCATTTAATGGTTGTCAAACATTGACTAAATTGTTTTCAGTTTTAACCTCATATTTGGTAGGAATTAAAATCTAGATTGTAATATAAGTTTAAATAAATAATTATTTTAACCACATATTTTATGAAATCAACAATTTTTTACACATACATTTCATCGATTTCTATATTGAATATATATCGCATAAAGTCCTTGCATTTCGCTATTGTTGTGAAAAACATCCTTATATTTTTTTTTTTTTTGGCATTTTCACCTTTAATTACACATTTGATTGCATAAAGGCTCATTTTCAACCATTTTTATCCAATTTCTCGATTAATTGAAGGTTATTCTCGTAGTTTTTCTTATTCATTCTCCTGTTTGAACTCATTTTCTCCTCTATTTCTTCATCGGAAAACTAACTTTTAGTTTCTTCACTAGGAATTTATCCATGCACAAATCACTAGTTTTTAGTGCATTTGGATTCAAAATGATGTTTGTGTCTTTTAGTGTTCAAATTTTCAGCGTTGTCCAAGCAGCCTACCATTTCTTATTGGCCAACAAGCTTAATAATAGAAGCTATAGGTAAAGAGTGAATGTGAAAGATGAAATCAACAATGTCACTCAAGATCAGAAGCTTCGAAATCAATTTGGATTCTGGCATTTATTCTCTCTGTTATTCTAGAATTTTTATATATACGTTAAAAGTATCAATTAATAGAACTTATTTATACATATATTGATGAGGGTTTTGATTTGTAGTCATCATTGGCTATTGAAGTATCCAAGATTTTTAGTCATCTCTATCAAAATTCGTAGTTTTTGAATGGTTTAGTCTAATATTATAGACAACATGCCAAAGAATATAAATTCTAGTGAAGAAACTAAGCCCCTATTTGGTGGGGTTTAAAATTAGGTTTTTAGTAGATTTTGATAAAAGTTGATAAAATGTGTGGTTGAAAAATTGTGGAATTCATGAAATATATGATTAAAATTAATTGTTAACTTTAACTTATATTAAAATGTGAATTTTAATATGTACCAAATAGGGCCTTAATGTTAGTTTCCAGAGAAAGAAATAGATAAGAGAATGAGTTCAAATGGGAAAGAAAGAGGAAAAATGATGAGAACGACCTTCACTTAATAGAGAAATTCGATGAAAATGACAATTTCTACAATAAAATATGTGATTAGAGTTGAAAAATGTCAAAATAAAAATGAAAGATAGAGCCATTTTCCACAATAACAGTGAAAGATATGGACGTGGTGTGCTAATTACCCTATATATGTTATGCTCTTTTAGATCAGGGTGAGTTTTTGTTGGACTTTAATTCCTTTTTAAGTTTTGATGTTTTAGCATTTTTTTGTACCAAATTTCAAAATAAGAAAAATCATTTGTCAAATAAAAAGGTGTGAGCTTTTAGAACACTGACTCGTAGCCGAATGACAATACTTCAAATATTTTGTGGGGCCAATTTAAAAATAAAAAATAAAGTGTGCTTCAAATCTTTTTTTTTTCTTTTACGTCAAATGTATTTTTTGCAACAATTTTAGAAACCATATATTTATTGAGTTGCCATGATAATAACTTACCCTCTATTTAATTTCTTTATAATTACAGTTTACACTATTTGTTATTGTTGTCGTATTTCTTAAGATTATAACTTAGGACATGTTATTGTTTTTACAAATTACAACGTACATAAATTCTTTAAAACTATAACTTAAAACTATTGCACCACGATTTCATCGTCGTCGCCACCATCTCACTATCACCACCATCCCATCACTCGCAAGTTATCATCAACATAAAATATACATAGTTTGTTGTTAAATATATACGTCATTGTTGTTAAAGTGTATGTAATTTGTCACAAAATTTAACTTAAAATTGTCACACCATTATCTCGCTATCCCCACCACCCAACATCAATCGTCACCAATTAACACGAGAAACTCAAATATTATTATTGTTACACTTTCTTATTATTTTATTATGTCTTATTAACTAACATATCCACCTCTATGGTGTCATTGTCATCATCGTCACCACTAACAAAACCTAAATCACCACAAATACTGGTAAAATTTACATAATTGCGTTACTACACACCACAACAAACCAATCGCAACTGCCATGAACTATCAGAAATTATCACCATCGTTACCATCCGCACCTCACAATTGAAATAAATTATACAAGCAAATTCGAGTGATGATAGCAGTGATGGTGGTTATGTCAACCATAGCACGAGGTGACAGTGAGTGGTAATGGTAGTGGTGGTGAGATCGAGTTAGATGTGTATTTTTTATGGTGGCGCAAATCGGGTGGCGATGGTAATAGTAGTGCTTTTGTTGTGACTTGAACTAATTTTTTTTCTAGCTTGGTGACGAGATAGGTGTTCGTGGGGTGTAGTAATTGTGGATTTGGTGGTGGCGATAAGGATAGTGCGACACTGAGAAAGGCAGCAAGAGAGTGTTGAAAGTTGAATGGTTGTGGCGATGTCGCCACAGCCCCCCAGTTGCTCTAATTAGATTTGAAATCGAAGACGATGGATTCGGATGGTGCTGTGCTATGGTGGTAGGTTTGCAGTTGTTGTGGTATGTAGTGGTATTGTGGGTGTCGTCGTAGCAGTTTTGTGATTGACGTGGTGTGTGGTATTGGTGTGGTTGTTATGGTGGTAGTGGTTTTTGCATGGTTTGGTGAGGTGGTGGTGATGTTGGTCGTGATCGTGGCCGTGGTGTGGTGGTTGTAGGTAGGTAGGGTGGGAGCGTTTGTGATCAATAAATTGTGTTATACTCAATTTCTTAGATATGAAATTTATCCTTGACGATAAGCCTATGTTTGGCCTTCTTTTTTTCAAAATTTTAGGGTTTGTTCGGTACAGATTCTCAAAATCAATTTTCAATCAATTCTCATTTTCAACCACACATTCTTCAATAAAATAATATTTTACATCACATCAATAACTTCTCATTTTTTTCAACCACACATTTCCCATCATATTACTATTCAAAAATCAATTCCCCCCCCCCCAAAATCACTCACAAACACCCTTTTATTTTCAACTACACATTCTCATATAAAATAATATTACACGTAAATAAAAAATGTTTCATTATTTTTTAACTACACATTTCCAAAAAATCGTTATTTCAAAACTCATATTCCCTCACATTTTCATTAAGTGGAGCCCGAGCTAGGGCTAAGTGTTTTCTATTACTATTAACATTGAACAATATTTTTTGAATTGTACTACACGTACATAACAATTTACATGATGATTTAGCAAAAGATGATGTTGTGAGATTTTATTGGATCAATATCTCATCAATCAAATAACTTATGAAAAAACCATTTGCACACCAAAAGTGTACATCGTCTTTGACATCACTTGAGTTGACAAGATTTAATTGGTGAAAAAACTGTTTATTTTTAAACTGTCTAATAGTGTGGTGCCACATAGCATGATTGAATAACTCTTCCACTCACACTTCGAAGTACAACTTCTCTCATTTAATTACTGAAATCAAATAACATTACTATAATGGTTACTGGAAAGATACGGCCAACTCAGTATAGCACATAGTAAATGCACGCTTAAATAGGGTTGTTAAATCAATGTCATTAGTTATAATTTCATGAACTCGAAACTCGAAAATACTTTTATCATTTCACGTGTGCAGCCCTAATCCAATTTGTTACAACTCGCATATGTTGAGAGCGACATATCATAAACTTTTACTTTTTATTTTATATCATGGCAAATTCCTTTGAAGCAAGAAATAAGTGGTTCAAGGGAGAGGTTGGGGACTTCTAAAATGGACAATACATGTAGGGGTTAAATATTTTAAGACGAACTTCAATATTCACGTTCTCAAATGAGTCATCATCTTGTGGTGCATACTAACGATAAAAATTCGCATTGATTTAATATCAAACTAAGGCCGCGTTTGATACGGCAAATTTGCCCTGGAACTAGGAAAATATTTTCCTAGTTCCTACTTTTGGCTGTTTGATTAGCCAAATTTGCCCTGAAAAATGTTTGTCACCAATTTCTAATGTATAATCCCTTGAAGCACAAAAGTAGAAAAATATTTTCTTATGATTTTAGTGAGAAATTATTTTCCACCTTGTTGGGTGTTTTTTTTTTTTTTTTTTTACTTTTTGGCAATGGAAACATATTCTAAATTCAATGGTAAAAAATTTTATCCATTTAATTGACAATTTATATGAAAAATGAAGTCAAACGAACATAAAAATTTTATGAAAATATATTATTTATTTATTTTTTTTTTTACTTTTTGGCAATCCAAACAAATTTTAATACAGATTGTAAAAAAATTATCCCAAAAAGTAACCATTTGCATGAAAAACAAAGCCAAACGGATTAGGTGAAAAGTTATACCAATCAAACACCATTAATTACAATTCCCTCTAAAACAAATTCTAGGCAAATCACTTCCCTGCCAAATATTTTATTTGCCATCCATTTTCCATCTTTCTATCAAACGGATCCTAATATATAAAACTTCATATCGATTAAATATCACGATCAACTGGCTGTTAAAGTAAAAAAGTAAAATTTATACCCACCCTCAAGTTGACAGAGTTAAACCAATTTCGTCATTCAAATGTTTAGGACACACCCTTGATAAAATTCATAAGGTCACCTGCAAAATTGTTGCATTTCGTAAAAGTGAAAGTTATGAGTTTATGAGAAATTTTTTTGCCTGTCAAAATTGTTTATTTGAATATCTAAACTGCCCCTTATTCATTGAGAATTCCACGTGCAATTAGCTGTTAGTTTTGGTTATGGTTACATATATAATGATCAAATTGAAATAAAAATATAAGTTGAGCATTTAAATCAAAATAAATCAAAGTTTGATGACCAACATGAGCTAAACTAATAAGTTGGGTGACCTACAACAAAATTTTCGCAACACTCTTAACAAAGCGCGGGAAAACTTCTCCATCCGCCTCTCTTCAGTCTCTCTTTACCCCCACAAAACCCTTCCCTCGCCCTCCCTTTTCCTCTCCCTCTCCGACTATATACAGATGTAAGAACGCTTCCTCAACATTCGTGTATATTTTTCACATTTCTTCACTCGATTCATCTCTGTAATTATCCAAATCTAACGCGACAAGATGAGCGGCGCTGGTAACTGGAAGAGAGATCGGAGGGATACTCGGATTTCAAAGAAGCAGAAGCTGATTCTGAACGCAGGGGAGCAGCTCGAGTCGAGGCTCGGCTATGATCTCTTCAACGAAGGAGATAAACGCCTCGGGTGGCTACTCACTTTAGCTTCCGTAAGTATCTGCTCTCATTTCCTCAATTCGCCTCTCATTTTTTTTCAATTTACTCGAATTCCAGCTATTTTGGTTTTTTGACGTGGTTTTGTGAATAGTCATCTTGGGAGGATCAGGAGACGCGTAAAACGTACAGCTGTGTTGATCTTTATTTCGTATGTCAGGTAAAAGAAGATTAAAGATTCAGTTTTTATTATTGATAATCAACGTAGTATACTTTGACCTGAGAGAAGTTTGATGTTTATTTTGTTTAATGATTTAATTGAAGGATGGTTCGACATTTAAGACCAAATATAAGTTCCGGCCATATTTTTATGCAGCCACCAAGGTAAGTGAATAATTACTTGAGTTTCGTAAAGAAATCTATGCGTGTGAGAGGGATGGATTTTCTGGAACAGTTAAAGGGGCTTTGTTTATTGTTGTTATAGGATAAAAATGGAAATTGACGTTGAGGCTTATCTGAGAAGGCGATATGAAGGACAAATCGCGGACATTGAAATTGTTGAAAAAGAGGATCTTGATCTTGTAATGCAACGCCAACTTTGAACATCACATTTTTACAGTTTTTAATTTTCCTAGAAGTATCATATCTGAGCTGTTAAGTATTGAATTTTGGTTGCTGATAATATGTTATGTGCAAGTGTTCACCTGAAATGCCACTTATACTTAACTTGCTGTGTATTAACATTGAGCTTCTCAGTAAGGTGGTTCATTGTTGCTAACTGAAGTGTATAATTGAAAGTTTTCATTCAAATATAACTTCTAATTCACTTGTAAGAAAATTAAACTCTTTGAATGAGTAGAGTAATTTCATCTGCAGTGGGGAACAGATAAATATTTGGCTGTGGATGATAAAACAAGAGATCAAAGATGGCTCTTCATAATTGCTTACACGACTCTGTCCATAGTTACGACTCAAATTTTTTGTCCATGAGTGTCATAAGCTACTATCTCTCCTTCATAAATATTCTTACAGCATCATTAGAGGAACCTTGCACCCATGGAAATATCATGGTCTCTGGTATGGTTCCTCTCCGCTTGAAGTCAATTGTGGAAACGTTAATGATGTCCATGAAAGACAGGTCGAATGGGATATGGTTGATTCCACTTGAAAGTAGCAATACACATTTCTGGATCATATCATAGAATTATGAGGAGTTGCAGAGAGTTGTACTGAAGTATAACAAAAAGTTGCTGAGTATTTAGGTTATTTTAAATATTTGGACCAATATTACAATCACAACTTAGTCAGGTTCAGTTTGAGTCATAATTTAGCTTAAAGAAAAGTTCAGCACCGATTTTGTGATCTGAGGCTAATATTATAGGGTCAGGCATAAGTCAGGTTCTACTAGTGTAACCAATCTGCTTAAATATAATACTCAGTCATAGACCAGCAGTATTTGTTTTACTTAAAAATAGAACCAATTAGCATTATTTTAGAGATGAAAGTTATATTCTCATCCTTTTCTTTTCATCCCTTTCATTTTGGTTCTCATGTCTGTAGTACTGTCAAATGAATTTGATAGTTATAACTCTTCCATTTTTAGAGCTGCTTATTTATGACTGCATCTTTTGCCCTCAATTTGGTCTAGCCACCATTTTACGATTTCCTAGAAAAATACTCAATGCTAAGTATGTATGCATTTATCACAGAAAAATCACCTATGCGGCTTACGAAAGTCTTATTTAAAGATATCTTTTGATACTGTTCAACAATTGATGCACGTGAAGAATGATCTGATTCACATTGTTGAAAGAAATCTAGCGAAGTTTGATGCTGAAGAAGCATATGAATCCATATTGACTGAAAAAAGGTATGGCTTTTTACCTTTTGTCTTCATTAATAGTTCATATTTTAACACGTTCTCCATTTCCTTTTTCAATCAACGTTCTCGACCATTTATCTTACATTCGTGTGATGCCAATATTTTGGGCTTGCAGAAAACAACGACCTCAAGACTTTCTGGACTGTATTAACGATCTTCGTGAGTATGATGTACCTTACCATGTTCGCTTTGCCATTGACAATGGTGAGTTCTTTGCCAATACATTGATTCAGGAATTTCTTCGATTATTCTGTACCCAAAGTCCTAGACTAATAATTTATTTTCTCTCTCATTTCTGAAATTCAACAACTTCAGATGTAAGATGTGGGCAGTGGTATGATGTCAGTGTATCCAGTGCTGGGGTTGCGCTGGAAAGAAGAACAGATCTGTTGCAACGAGCAGAAGTTCATGTTTGTGCCTTTGATATTGAGACCACAAAGCTTCCTTTAAAATTTCCTGATGCTGAATATGATTCGGTAATGATGATATCATACATGGTAGATGGTCAAGGGTACCTCATCATTAATAGAGAGGTATTGAGAACAGAGTTAATTTTCTATCTTTGTTTATTTACAAGCATTAAATATGACATTTTGTGTATAATTATTTCTGGTATCGGTTCATTTTGATGCAATTCTCTTCTTGGAATTTTTTGATTTTTCTTACATCCGAAACAAGGGTCTGCTTTTTTCTGGAGTGCATTAGGCCAATTCATTTAGCCAATGAATTATTCTTGAACTCTATAAAAATCAGGTTTAATTGTACTAATTGAGTATCATTCTTTGATTTTAGAGGTGATTTCTATTATTTTCAGATTAAATCAAGCTGAAATAATCTAAACTCAATAGGACCTTATTGTTTTATCTTCTGAATTTTTTTTTCTTAATGATCAAGAACATGTTTCTGATGATTGCAAATTCTTTAGGTGTTGATTTTGTTTTTGAGAGTTAATTCATTTCATTGGAGAGCTTACTCAAAACTGATGATTTATCATAGCGCTAGCACATTTTATAATTCGTCAGTGGAAGCCTTTTATTTAATGACCGTATAATGACTCCTCTGAAGTTATAATATGAATATCCTATCAATTTTTATTGACGTATAATTGACAATTGAGCATTTCTAAATCATGACAGTGTGTCGGGGAAGACATAGAGGATTTAGAGTACACTCCAAAACCAGAATTTGAAGGGTGTTTTAAAGTTACCAATGTGAAAAATGAGGTGATGATGGTTTGTATTTAATGGATATAATTTTTTTTCTGAAAAATGAAAATCTATGTTGTTCTACTTTTTTTATTTTTGTAACAGGAAGAGCTTCTTAGATTGTGGTTTTCCCATATGCAAGAGGTAAAGCCTGGTATCTATGTCACATACAACGGTGACTTTTTTGACTGGCCATTCCTAGAAAACAGAGCAGCTCATCATGGTCTCAGAATGAACGATGTATGTAACTTACCATTGCTAGCTGTATTAAGTTCACTATCACTTGTTTTGGTGACTCACATAAATAAATCCTACGTCATTCCTGTCCAATTTTTAGTGCTTCAATTCTGTGGTCTCGTCGTTGTGAACACATGCAATCTGTGAAGATGCATTTTATTAATGTTCTCTGACGATGCAAGTCTCTGCTTCATTAATAACTGAAAATCAATTGCTACAATTATTATGCACGTGTTTCTTTCTCTTCATCAGATGGTTAATGGCGGTTCTTGAGATCTTGAATTTCTTTCTTTACATTTAATCAGTAAAATATTAAGAGTTTCAAGCTTTTATCCTGTGGAACTTTTGGAGGTTGCAATTGCATAACCTTAATTCACTTCCATAATTACTTGCTAATATTACACCCCATTCTTCCGATTTGTCTAGTGTCTCGAGTCTCCCTGAAAAAATTTAAGCTGTAAATCAAAGTTGCTTGAATTTGGATTGCTCTTGCAGTCACACTTGCTTGTACCTGAATGACATCCATGCCGGACGTATTTGCCATCTCTTTCTTTGATTTCTGTTCATTAATTGCTTTTGAATGGCAGGAACTTGGATTTCAATGCGACAAGAATCAAGGAGAATGTCGTGCCAAATTTGCTTGCCATTTGGATTGTTTTGCATGGGTCAAACGTGATAGTTATCTCCCTCAAGGCAGTCAAGGCTTAAAGGTACAAATCTTTAGCTTGAGCTTTTGCTTGCAGGTATTCTGTCATCATGCATTCTTCATTGTATTAATCCTCCACCACCCCACCATCCACACACACACTACAAAACCGACCAAATTTTTACCCTCTATTTTCCGTCTCCACTAGATATGTGCTTGTTGAGTTTGTAACTCTTGATGATGGGTTCTCTTTGTGGATGCGGAAGTACTTCTTCATTGGAAAAGTCATAGTTCGCTGATGTTGATATGAATATACTTCTATTTTCAGTGATGATTCTAGTTATTTTCTTGAAATTGCGTTAATTTTAAATCTAAATGTACTGAAAATCTCATCCATTTACTATTCAATTCATCAACCTAACATTGTTCTGCTCAAAATACAAGTGACAAAAATAGAATTCTTACCCCAGCGATGTCATTTTACCGTAGAAGCTTGTTCACCATTTTACATGCCTTCACCTCTTTACCAACTGATTTAGTGATCTTTATCTAATCTGGCTGGATTTCTGTACCCTGAGGATTATGTAGAACATATGGAAAGAGTACTTCAGAAAGCTGTTGCACCAGCCGTTAATTAAATAAAAGAAGGGAGAACTTAATTGCATTGACACCCATTATATGAACCTGTCCTCGTTGAAACTTGCAGAACTAATAACGTAAATAAGTCCTTTGCTCTTCCTGCAAGTTCAAACACATAATAACATCATATTTCAGGAGGATATAGGAGATGTGGGCTGCTCCTAGTTCAAAACATGAAGAGTATAAAACTTAGAGCTGCTTCAATTGAAGTATGTCTCACAGAAACCTATATTAACGACTGAATTGTTAACTTCTCAATCTTTCAAATTGAATTCTCCACCCCCCCCCCCCGGCGGAGATTAACTATCTAGTACTGAAGATGTTGGAGAAAAAAGTTTGGTTGTTGGTTTGAGAGTACTTTGCGAGCAGTGCCCCCGAGTACGATTTAATGAACTGTTTTATTATCTAACCAATTCATGGGTAATAATTACACAAAAAATGGAGATTAGAAATATAAAACTCAAATATTCATTCATTATTTAGCCTCCATTTGGCAAATTTAGAAATCATTTATATATTGGTCAAACTTAATTTTCAACCATACATTCCAATGGACTCACAAGTGCTATCCACCACTCATTTCTATGTAATTATAACTCAAACTGTTTATAAATTCTTCAAAAAATGGAGGCTAAGCAACTTAATTCTTAACCATAATGAAAAGAACACAAAAAGTCATACCCAATGAGATTGATACACCTTGGATGGGTCTGACCTTATGAAAACGGCCACTGGGTTAATAAAAGGTCAGTTGCGTGATGATGCTTTGCATTTAGTTATTTATGATCTCAAGGATTTACATGTGATATTGCTGGATTTCGTATTTTCTGGTGGCAGGAAATTTCTATATCAACTCCCCGTAAATCTTTTTGTTCAAAAAGTTAAGCTCTCAGCTCTGCTCATCATTTAGTATTAAAACTACTAAATGGACCAGTCGCCTCAGATCCAGTTCAACTCCAATTGAAGTTTAAGATTTTAATTCAAATTCATTTGAAAATCAAATTATGAATGAATCAATTTGGGATTCATATTAATTTGATTTAGTGAAATTCAACTTATTTACATAGTAAATAAATAGGGATTGTTACATATGTTAATATATAGTTCTCCTAAACTCCCTGAGGATTCGGGTTGAATTTATGTTATTATGGCTTCATTTAGTTCGGATCTGGCTCAGAATGTCAAATCCAATATGATTTGGATTCCTATATTTGTATTATCATTGGTCTGCTACAAGTTTAAACAAGACCAGTTCAATGTAATATTTCCACTTCCCATAATGTTGTTCTTCCACAGTACATTTACTTTCCTTTATTTTGACATTTCAGGCTGTTACAAAAGCGAAGTTGGGTTATGATCCACTGGAGGTCAATCCTGAGGATATGGTTCGTTTTGCAATGGAAAGGCCCCAGGTATGATATTTTAGAATTATAGATTTGGGCAAATAATTGCATTTTGCAGAACCGGTAGAGATGATAATTGATGAAATGTGAAGTTTGAGAGATAAGTAATCTCGAAAATATTATGACAAAAAGTCCGACACCTATCTTTTTTTGGTGGAGAAGGATGATGTAAGGGATCAGATCTCACAGTCAGCCAGTATATATTTTTTAATTATATATGTTCTATTAAGAATTGATGGGTTGAGAGGGCTAGGCTGTTTGGAATGGATTACTTTTATCAATCTCACTATTTAGTTTTTAAATGCAAGCAGCAGATAGAAGAATGAAGTGTATTTTAAATTAAATAAGCTCTATACAAGTTGAAACCTTTTTATCTTATATAAGATTCTTGTGTTTGGTGGTTCAAGTGTCAAATATACTCAATGATACTCAATAAGACTTGATGCATTTCAATGTGAGATGTTCTCTTATTATATAGAACCTAAACCATAACTAAATATGGTAGCTATTATATTAATTACAAGATTCATTAATGGTAATCTATTAAATATGTTAGCTTTTCTTATATTCAAACTTTCCTTGTATCTGAGCTTTCCTTATATTCTACTGACATGCCCCCTCAAATTGACGCTTTTTGCAATCTTGAAGTGGCGGTGATGACAATGCTTGTGCCCACGAAGATGAGATCTAAATCACAGCAACCATCTTCGAAAAATAGTGACGACAAGAGACCCAAGAACAACAAATAGTGTAGAAACAGCCAAGAACCACTCTAAAACCACTCCAATATTTCAAAGCCACTTCAGAGAGCACACACTCCATGAATAATTTTCAAAATAAATTCACGAAGTGTGCCGACCGCACATAATGAGCTCTATCTGTTGGGAAAACTCAGCTGAACACATAATTCGTGTTCCAACAAAAACTCTAATGATCAATGCATCGGTAAAAAATTCAGCAATATATTGTTGGCCAAGATGCTGCAATTGGAAGAAATCTCACCGAACAGCCTATACCTAAAACTCAAGTGTGATCCTCCTATTAGAATCCAAAATCACTTAAGTGCGATCCTCCTTTGAGAATCCAAAACTCTAGCTCATTATCCGAAAGCCAAAACCACAACAAAAAAAAAAATTCACAACTTCCAAGAAAATCTCTTTAGTATCCACACCCATCTTAAGACAACTTCCAATATCTTCCCTACCATCTGCCCCCGTTGATTCTAGAGTCAAAGCCAAATATTCAGAGAAAAATATCCTAGAATTATGCAGTCCCCCCAAAAAAATTAATATTCAGCCTCAGCTAACAATCTCCTAGAATTTCCAATAAAGTAGCCCAACAATACTTCAACCTAATAATCAGCCCACAAAGTGTAGCCCAGTAATCTGACCAATGCACTAATAAAGTGGCCCAAACTAAGAACTAATATTGCAACCTAATACACTTATTGTAAGCCAATAATTAGCCCAAATACTTTAGCCCAATAATAAGATCAACACACTAAAAAAAGCCTAAACTAATGGACAAGAGGAGCAAAAGCTCTTCCTGCTATGAGAAACCCAACCAAGAAAATGAGAGAAAATTTTAAGAAACTGGCTTTGATACCATGTTAGATATACTTAATGATACTCGATAAGATTCAATGCCTCTCAATGTGAGAGGTTCTTTCATTATATGGAATCAAAATCATAAATAAATATGGTAGTTATCAATTACAATATTTATTAATGGTAATCTATTAAATATGATAACTTTCTTTATATTCCACTGACATCAAAGGGGGAGGAAGGTTTGCGATGTCCATTCCGTAGAATCAGTATCATTGACTAACAGTAGTCAAATTAAAGCTCGTGCTTTCCAAACTGCCTTGTGATGGGATTGCTTGCAGGTCTAAAGTAGGCAGCAAAGACAAAATTTAAGTGATATATATGTGGTCCTATAACCCTAAGGGGTAGTTCAGTTGGTCAGGCCTTGAGTTTGCTCCCCAATGATCATAAGTTCGAGTTTCCTTAGGGCTACTGAAGTGAGTATCCGACTGTAAACTTCAGGACCCGTGGGATTAGTCGAGGTGCGCATAAGTTGGCTCGGACATCCATGGTCATAAAAAAAAAAATGTGGTCATATCAATAAGTTTAAACTTTTAGATCAAGTGATTCAACATGATATTAGAGCAAATCCAAGTCTCGCCTCCACCCATTTAGTAAAATTGTGCACATGTTAGGCTTTGATGGAAAAAATAAAAATCAATCCCGCCTACACGTGAGGGGTAATGTTGTAAATGATATACATGTGGCCCTTTCTAAAACCTAAAGCTTTTTTTTGGAGCTAACAGGCTTTCATGCTTTTGTTGTTTTAATTTGATCCCCATACTTTTGAGAATTGTCTTTTGTGAGTTGCCTGGCATAAACTCATTTTTTTCCCCTTTTGATTTGACTTTGCAGATGATGGCATCCTACTCTGTTTCGGATGCTGTCGCAACTTATTACTTGTATATGACTTATGTACACCCCTTCATTTTCTCGCTTGCTACCATAATTCCGATGCCACCAGATGAGGTTTTACGAAAAGGAAGTGGGACTCTCTGCGAAATGCTTCTTATGGTCCAGGTGGGTACCTAAAGCCTTATATAATTTAAGCCCGTGTTAAAACCTTCTAGCTGCGTTGTAAAAATTTTAAGTTCCCACGACTTTTTTTCCTTCTCTTGATAATTTTATGATTATTTAATTTTTCCTTCTCATGTACTGGTTAATTACCCTGAATTATTGCCCCCCCCCCTCTTTATCTCTATGTACTCCCACCCCCCCCCCCCCCCCCCCCCCCCCCCCCCCCCCCCCCCCCCCCCCCCCCCCCCCCCCCCCCCCCCCCCCCCTCTCAAAAAAGGAAGAAATGAAAAGATTTACAAAGTCGACTGAAGCCTTATTCAAGTTCGGTTTCATAATACTTGCAGGCGTATAAAGCAAATGTTATCTGTCCTAACAAGCACCAATCTGATCCAGAGAAGTTCTACAACAATCAACTCCTTGAGAGTGAGACATACATTGGCGGTCATGTGGAATGTCTTGAAAGTGGTGTTTTTAGATCTGATCTTCCAACTAGTTTTAAACTTGATCCATCTGCTTATGAGGTAGCTATCTTGTCTCCTTTACATTTACAGTTATCATCAGTTGAACTTCATTTTGGTTGAAGAGTATCCAAGTGAAAATGCAATGAAATTTTTTGGAGATTGGAAATGACATCATTTTCCAATACATTTCTGGTGTATAATGTGTGACTAGGGCAAGCTACATGGTTATTTATTAGGATTATAAAAGAATATTATTCATTTGTTATCCTGAGTGATGGAACGTGGGGATTCCTTAGCATACTAAAATTTTATATGTCCTGTAATCAAAAGATTTGGATTCACAAATTCATTTGAAAATCGAAACTCCTAATTAGACTTCTTTTATTTCTTTCTTGTACTCTGGTAAACTCTCTGCTTTTAATAACATTAGTCTCTCTAGCATACTCTACTGTTCCTCAACAATATTTTATGTCTGTATTTTGCGCATTAATCATTTACGGCCACATGTCCTGTGATCTTATAGTTGTGCTGGAGAATAGTGTCTGCTATATAAATTGGTGAAAAGAAATAAAGCAACTAAGCCAACAGAGCCCTTCCTTGTACTTAACTTTGGGTGTGTAGTTTTTCATTTTCCACTCTGCTATGTTAAGAGCTATTTCTATAATACAAATTATAATTCACCTTGTGACGCTTATTCTTTTTGTCTTTACCAGCCAAAATGCTATTGAATTTTGAGTAATCCTCTTTATCGTCAGCTTCTAATGAATGCCTTGTTACACTTGCCTTGATATACTTTCAGCAAGACTTTCCTTTCTTGTGTTAGTTTGACTAATGGTTGCAATGTTATATTTTTACAGAAACTGATCAACAACCTTGACCGGGACCTGCAATATGCTATTAGAGTAGAGGGAAAGTTGGACTTGGAATCAGTATTAAATTATGACGAAGTGAAGAACGCTATCATGGAAAAGGTGCTGGTTCTTTTAGTTTTTGAAGCCTGGTTTCTTTTTCCTACAAATAAGTGGAAGATATACTAATCTGGAAATATTTTGCTCAGTTTCCTCTTTAAGTTTAATTTTCTATCACTCTAATATTAACCACCTTGTTTTATATGTTATCATAAATGATATGATAAATGTCAATTCTACAATTATAAATAGTCTTGGAAGTCCTTCTTAAAATGTTAATCTTGTTATAGTGGCTCATTAGAGAATGCCAATCTTAGACGCCTTGCATGCTTGAGTTTTAGCCTATGTTTGGCTCATGCTTAAACTATTTATAAATACTCAATCCATTTTTTATCCACACATTTCTAGGAATTTACAAGTACTATCGCTTATCCACCATTCATTTTTATGTATTTTTAATTTAAACTGTTTGTAAACAATTACCTACCTAACCTGCTCTTAGACAGATTGATTGCTTGTTTGTGCCTTTTGGGCTATGCTATCATATTCACCGTCTCATCTAAAAGCTTATTTTGTTAGAGAGAGGGTCACATGTATTATTTTAAATTTTGGCTTCAACAATAAAACTATTATTTACTGAAGTTGGGTTTTTAGCTCAATTTCGTGTGTGCATGTGTGGTTTTTTTACATGAGAAACAATCATACAAATAATATAGGCACACCAAATCGCATCCATAAATTATCCAGTGAGACATGCAAAATCACCTGCAATCTCTCTTTTAACTCTGTCCTTCAACTTGCAGCTTATGAGGTTGAAAGATGAACCTATACTTGAAGAATTCCCTCTCATATACCATCTTGATGTTGCTGCAATGTATCCAAACATCATATTGACAAACAGGCTACAGGTAAGCAACTGAGGTGACATTATCTAGGGTATCCTTTCTATTAAGTTTCACACTTCTGCAAAATTTGTGTCATCTACTGAAAAGAGAAGACAAATGTGGGCATTGTCTGTTGATGACGTCTAAACTGATCCTGTTGCTGCTACTGCACTGTTATACCTGTTCAATTCTAGCAAAGGAATGGCCAATAGCAAATTGAGTAATTAAATTAAACAAGGAGAAGTTGCTGTTTGTTACATGCACTATACAAAAAACCAAAACCTGTTGAAGTAATGAACTTTTACTTTGTTGCATTTTTTATTTTCTTATTATGATTAACTATTGCAGTAAGAAAGTAAAAAGAACTAAACTGCACTTTAAGTGAAACGTCTACATGTAAGTTCTAAATGAGCAATCATTATAAGCTTCCAGGTTTTGAATTTTCTTCATCTAAAAATAGTCTTCCTGTTTGTAGTACACTACACGATAATGTCTCTTTTTTATATCTCTGATTCTGAATTATGAGACAGAAATACGGTACACTATGCTTGAAATGTACTGCCATGTAACTACTGTACTTAATCTTGCCTTTTAACCTTATAATCAAGACTGATAAAACTACTAACCTAGACTGTGTATTTTTACATGGAATAATGAGAGCAATACAGTTTTTTTTTCCCTCATTTTTTTTGGTTCATTTCTCTTTTCTTCCTTTATATACCTGTTCTACTTTCTTGTCAAATATGAACTTAGTTTTTGGGTATCACTTTTTTGTTTTGGTTGCCATTTTTCCAATCAAGCCACCACAAAAAATTATAGTTATCAGTCAAAGACAGATTCCCGGACTTCTTTTTCAATAAACTTGAGTTTATTCTTTATCATGATCTGCAGCCACCATCAATAGTTACGGATGAAGTATGTACTGCATGTGACTTCAATCGTCCAGGAAAAAATTGCCTAAGGAAGCTTGAATGGGTTTGGCGTGGAGAGACATACATGGCAAAGAGAAGGTCTACATTCATTTCTCTCTATTTTTTGTAACATGTGACTGTTGCTCATGCATACTTATATTTGTCCCCCTTGATTATCTTATCAGTGATTACCATCATCTAAAGAGGCAACTTGAGTCTGAGCTTGTTGATAGCATATCTGGACAACTTGCAAAATCTTTCCTTGACCTACCTAAAGTAGAACAACAGATGAAGCTCAAAGAGCGTCTAAAGAAATATTGCCAAAAGGTTGTTTCTCACCTGTCATGTTCAGTTCAAATAATAATACATGCCTTTGACAGTTCTTACAGTAGTGTTTTCTTTCATTTTGCAGGCATATAAAAGAGTACTTAACAAACCAGTCACTGAACTTCGAGAGGCAGGGATCTGTATGCGTGAAAACTCATTCTATATTGATACTGTTCGCAGGTAAGCATATTGGATTTTAAGTCATTGTTCTATTTGACAGTTTTTGATCGACAATTTCTAGCTTTTTATTGAAAAGGAACATGCACATTTTTATTTGTCAATATTTAATGTTGACGAACTTATGTTGTCTAATTCAAAATCATTTCTCTTTTCTTTTGGCAAAAGTTTTCGAGATAGAAGGTACGAATACAAAGGGCTCAACAAAGTTTGGAAGGGAAAGTTGTCTGAAACAAAGTCAAGTGGAAATTCTATCAAAATCCAGGAAGCTCAGGTATCTCTTTCCCTCATATTGAATACCATCAACTTGTCATTGAAATAGAAATGATCTCAGGTATCATCAATTACCATACTTTTCCAGGACATGGTGGTGCTCTATGATTCATTGCAACTAGCACACAAGTGTATTCTCAACTCCTTCTATGGATATGTCATGCGCAAGTATATTTCTTGTCCCCAATATGGTTTAGTTTCCCTTCTGTCTTAAGAATCGTTATTGAACTATTGATATGTTTTGTCAAATTATAATTTTCCAGGGGTGCAAGATGGTACTCAATGGAAATGGCAGGAGTTGTTACATACACTGGAGCAAAAATTATCCAGAATGCTCGCTTACTGGTTGAAAGAATTGGAAGGCCACTTGAATTAGACACTGATGGTATCTGGTGCGCCCTGCCGGGTTCATTCCCAGAGAACTTCACTTTCAAGACGAAGTATGACTTTACTTGTAGATACACATGGTTGCAATTGAATCTTTTTATCACAAGTTACTTGATACTTTCATTTATCCAAGGTCATTTTGGAATGGTTACAAAACCTGTTTGTATTCACTAAAAGTTGTAAGCATGCCAGTCTTCTTTCAATGTTCTTTTCTTTTAGGTGCTAACTCTTTTGAAAATCATGTGTATCAGAGACCCAAAGAAGAAGTTGACGATATCATATCCTTGTGTTATGCTTAATGTGGATGTGGCTATACACAATACTAATGATCAGTACCAGGTAAGCAATGAAACTCCGTTGGTTTGTCTTTAAACATATTACTGAAAAATTCGTGCAAATTATATGCTAATTGCTCATTGCTATTCTTTTAGACGCTAAAAGATCCGGTCAATATGACCTATGAGACACACAGTGAATGCTCAATTGAATTCGAGGTGGATGGGCCCTATAAGGTGATTCGTCTAGACTTCACTCACGAGATGACAATTAAATTAAATTAAATTATTAGTTGACCATTATTTATGATTTACTGGTCATTTTAAACTGGGTTTTGAATATTATTTGTGTCTAGGCTATGATTCTTCCTGCTTCCAAGGAAGAAGGAATTCTGATTAAGAAGCGTTATGCAGTTTTTAATGATGATGGTACACTAGCAGAGCTGAAGGGTTTTGAGATCAAGCGTAGAGGTGAGCTAAAGCTCATCAAAGTTTTCCAGGTATATATTTTATCTTTGCCCATGCTGTAGTTTTCTTTAAGTGATAGATATTTCCTTTTTTTCCTCACATCACACATCTTAAGAGCTGATGGTTGATTTACTCAACATTCATCCATTTCTACCTCAAACCCAAACTATAGCGGCATAGTGGCCCTTACCATGACGACTTTTTCTAGCATTCGTCGAGGTTGAACATTTAGTCACTTGAAAGAACAAGAGATTTACGAAAAACACTTTTCCCCCAATAATTGGGGTGAATGAAGAAGTTGAAAAATATAATGAAATGACCATGATTTTCATTTTTCTTTCTCCTGCTTATAGAAATGGAAAGGTCTAGTCAAATAAATTTTTTTGGAAGGTGGATATTTGTTATGCAAGAATCTCAACAAAGGCTAGTGACGCTTGATGTGGTGATTAAGAAATGGAAGAGAAATGCCTAAGATGTTCGATTTCACAAAACAAGATGGTACTAGAGTTGGCAAAGGTCTTGGATTGAAGTTTCGCTGTCACACATTTAATGAAATTGTCCACGTTTAGGCTTTGATAAGAAAGAATGAATCTTGTCTGCACAAGGAGCGTGTAAAAGATAAGATTTAAGGATAATGCTTGTTGCACATAATTAAATGTCCATAGGGGTGTCCACACCCTCACATGGGGGTGGACCCCGCTTGAATAAAAAATATTTTTATTCAAGCGGGGTCCACCCCCATGTGAGGGTGTGGACACCCCTATGGACACTTAATTATATACCCATAGCATGGTCCAAGATTTAAATAATATACATGTGGCTCTCTCAAGAAAGTTATGCTGTTGGATCAATTGTCTCAACAAAGTGTAAAAATAAATGATTTAGTATGCTTCAAATTGTTGGTGACTCCAGCACAGAGAAAATTAAAACATAGCCATGGATATTTGTTACCACCTGATTTAAAGTTGGATTCCAAGAGAAAATATTAATGTGCGCTAAGTGCTATTTTTTTTTCCGATTACATATTACCACTATATATAACCAGTGGAAATGTCTACGCCTTTCCTTTGAATTCTTAAATAGAAATTCACAGGAGAAACATCTTTACAAAGCTATTAATACTCAGTTGTCTCTTAATAAATTTCTAGAATATACCTAGAGGCTAGAACTGAGGTACAAAATCATGGGACCATTTGCTGCCTTTTGAGCATTTAGTGGTTTAGCTTAAATATGTCCTACTCGAGTTTGCATACAGCTATATTCTTGTTCCTTTGAACTTTACTCCTTTAGCCGTTCTATTATTTTGTCCGTTTACTTTAGGTTATCCAATAAGCACCAAGAAAGAATTACATTGGCAGAAATCCTTTGAATTTGTATTATTTTGCTGTACAAAATTTTTTCTCCCAATTTTTAGGTAGATGCTATCATATACTGCAGGTATCATGTACTTCATCAGTTTTTATAAATGATTTGTAGCTTTGCTTCATGAGTAACTTGGAATGTCATTTTGCAGGCTGAGCTATTTGATAAGTTTCTGCATGGGTCAACTTTAGAAGAATGCTATTCTGCCGTTGCTTCTGTTGCAAACCGTTGGCTTGATCTTCTTGATGTATGTTATACAGTCTGATAATAAGTTCTAATGTACCCTAATTGAAACAGGCTAGAAAGTCTCGCAACAATAGATATTGATTCTGCTTGTCACTCACATACTTACCATCAATATAGAAAAAAATATGAGATATAAAGGAGTTGCCTTAATTTTTTTTAAATTTTTTTCTTTCTTTTATCATGAACTGTAGAATAGACTTTCTGTTCAAATGGTTAGTACATAAAAAAGCCACTACTTTAGTAAATATTTCACATTTTCTGGAAGAGAAGGAAAAGTGACGTTCAATTTAGCTTGAGTTATTTATATATTTCCAAAATTGGTCATAGTTGCACAACTCAAAATTTATTCTTCCTTTATCTCAGCAAAGAAGTGAGACTAATTGATTATAATTTCAGAATCAAGGGAAAGATGTAGCGGATAGTGAGTTGCTTGACTACATATCTGAATCAAGCACAATGAGCAAGTCCTTAGCAGACTATGGTGAGCAAAAGTCATGTGCAGTGACCACAGCAAAGCGTCTGGCTGATTTCCTCGGGGATGCAATGGTAAAAGACAAAGGATTGCATTGCCAGTATGTAGTTGCATGTGAACCCAAGGTATGCAACTCTTGTGTTTGGTTAGTGCTAGATTTTTCTATTTTTGTCATGAAGTGGAGTATTAAATGGCTTACGAACTTGAATGGCCACTACTTTGCAAGAAGGGCTTAAGCATTTTGGACCAATTTGTTTGTGTCCAGGCATTGCCGGGCCCTTTTTAAAATTTCACCTTCTGTGTAGTTTAAGATTTGGCTTCTCCATCATATGAAGATAAATACAATAGTGTCCATTCCATAAAGTTTGAAGTCAACATGTTAAAGGATATTCTCTTGCTTTATTTATCTAATTGAAGCTATCCAGTGAAGTGATGCATGTGCCAGAAGATGTCCTAGGACATGAACTATTGTCATTTGTTCATTGTTGCCAACCTTCCTCTCTTAGGCATTAGTTAATTATATGATTCTTGAGTTGTGCACCCCAATTTTGCTTGGATTCTTAGGTTATTTAAATGTAACATTGAGCAGGGAACCCCAGTAAGTGAGCGCGCTGTTCCGGTTGCCATTTTTGAAACCAATGCGGGTAAAATTCTCTTCAAGTTTTCTGCATATTCTTCATGCATTTGTAAAATACAAGAAGTGCTTATATGTATAGGATTTTTCAGAAATTATGAAGTTCTATGTGAAAAAGTGGTGCAAAATTTCATCAGACATTGGGATCCGGTCCATTATTGATTGGTCATACTACAAACAACGGCTTAGTTCAGCAATTCAGAAAATTATAACTATTCCTGCTGCAATGCAAAAGGTGGAGATACTGTTCCGTGCTGCTTACTAAAACGGTACTTTTGGTTTATAATACCAATTGTTTATTTACCAGGTTGCAAATCCTGTTCCAAGAGTTGTTCATCCTGATTGGTTGCATAAAAGGGTTCGTGAAAAGGAGGACAAATTTCGCCAGCGAAAATTGGTTGATATCTTCAGTGTGGAGAAAAGAGATAATGCAGTGAGTGCCAATAATGATCTTGATGCCACTAATCACGTAATAGACGAGCATAATGTCATAGACTTGGAAGACTTCAGGAGCAATGGAAAAACTTCTCTTGTCAGGCCTCGACCTATTGTTCATGCCTATGGAATCAACAATGAAAAGAGTCGAAGCAAAACAAGTTTTCAAGTAGAAAGTCCAGAACAAATTGATTTTGGTGGAAATGGATTTTTTGCCTCAAAGCAACCACTACAAAATGTTTTCATCAAAGAGAATATTGACAGGAATGTCGATTATCAAGGATGGCTTGAATTAAGGAAGAGAAAGTGGAAAGAGACTCGAGAGAAAAGGAAGCGTCAAAGGTATGTTTTCTATTGGCTGCAACTTCTGATGTCGTTGTCCGATTGCTGCAGCTTCCTTCAGAGTGTCTATTAGTTCTGCATCATTGCATGTTTCCTCAATGTTTATATCATTGGGTTTAGAGAAAATTAAGGTGTTCAGAGATAATATTAATGACCATCCAGATAATCAATACATTATTTTATTTTTAAGGTATTGCCAATTCCTGATCAACCAAAGTCCTTTGTAAAGCTGAGCAACTATTCTCGTCACTAATTCCCTCCTGTTCTGAGCTTTCCCAGACAACTCCCTTCTGAACTGCAGTGGCTTTTTAGATAGAGAACCAACTCCAAAGATGAAACTTATCCAAGAGATAAGTGAGGCTCCAACCTTTTTGGGTCTTGTATCCTTGATAAACATATGGGGTTCTTTATCTATTTTCTTTACTTCTCCAATAACAATCCCCTCAGTCTTTATTTTCCTCTTTAATGGACTGTTAATTAGTAGCATTGTATATCATTATTGCTGTGCACTTTGTTTGACTGGTGTTGATAGGACATACATGACTTCGGCAGGTTGGACAACTCAAGCACATTTAATCTGATAAATGGTGTTGCTGACAAGCGTAGTAGCTTTGTCAATCACAAACAGCCTCAAGGAAAAACAGGGGTCAATTCCTATTTTGAGAGGCATGATTTAGCGCTTATGCGCTCCCACTGGCAGGTGATGTAGTTCTCAAGCAGTTTAAAAGAAATTTTCTTTTACCTCTTACATTTGGATATCTACGTTATATATATATATATATCCCTAAATGAGTGTCTAGCCTTGTCTTCTCGTTGTGCCAGATTATCCAGATTGTACCCAGTTCACAGCATGGCCATTATTTTGCTTGGGCAGTTATTGATGGAAACATGTGTAAAATTCCCATACTTATCCCCAGAGTATTTTACCTCAATTCTAAAGCTCCTGTAACAGAAGAATTCCCTGGAAGGCGTGTCAATAAGATTCTTCCCCATGGACGTCATAGCTACAATTTGATTGAGGTATATGATTGGATCTCAATAAAAGTTACCCAGTCGTTCTGGGCAATTCATGGGGAGACAAGTGTTTTCAGGTGCAAATGTAATTATTTTATTTTGTGTATTTTTTAAAAGGTTATAATCGACGAGGATCAATTTAAGGCCGAAAGCAAGAAATTAGCAGCTCACCTTGCAGATCCTGAAGTTGAGGTGAATTTACAACACCATTCATTTTTTATTGCAGAACTCTTGTTCTTTGAGTGATTTGAACCGTGGTAACTTGTAGACACTCAGGCAGTGCAGGTCTTCGTTATCTTAAAACTTTTCCACTCTTAAGTCAAACAATTTTATCTCTCCATTTATCTCATAAAATCTTTTTCCCTTAATAGTCAATGCTATTTAAAAGAGTTTGATCTCAAAATGCATCTCATGGTGGAGTCACTATATAATTATAGGAAATGGGGCGATAACACTGGAATCTTTCCTTCACTTATAATTCTTTCTTGACATTCTTGTATAACGAAGTCAAAAAATTGTAATATAAGAATGCTAAGTGGATTCTTTGCTCAGTATGCTAAGTGGATTCTTTGCTCAGTTTATTGTTGCTCGTTTGCAATCTCATGGAACATGAAAATGTGGAATCAACTTCTGTGCACTAACCTGATCTATACCCTATATGCTTCAAGGATGAAACCTCTGCACTGGCACTACTTGTTTCCTTGTGGTATGAAATCTAATTATCAGTCCTCATAGTGGAAAGTAGAACTTATGTTGAATGCTTCAAAAATTTATACATCGTTTTTGCATCGTGAACAAGCAGAGGGAAGGGATTATCCTCTACTTTCAAGCAACCTTTATGATGCGCTCAGACATGTTTTGCAACCATGATATCATCATGAATAGAACAGGTTACAAACCGCTACTGACGTAGCCTATAATGGTTTCTAAGGAGTTTTCTGTTTTTGATCTTGTTGAAGACAATATTTTTAAATGATATACATGTGGCCCTCTCTAACAATTTAAGCTTTTAGATTAAGTGGTTTTACGTGGTAAGCAAATGTCACGAGTTCAGGTCCTTTCATTTAACGAAATTGTGCACATATCAGGTTTTGATGGGAAAAATGAACCCCGCCTACGTGTGAGGGTGCATGTTGAAAACAATATTTAGATAATATACATGTGGCTATCTCTAACAACTTAAGATTTAAAATCAAGTAATTCAGAAAATCTTTTAGTAGATCTAGCAATGAATTGAACAAACGGGAGAAAAATGATTCATGCAACCCCAAATTATTGGGAAGAAGGATTAGTTTGTTTTTGTTATAACTTCATTTTGTCTCAGATTTCTGCAACACAAAGAATTGTTCTTGATTATAGCTTCTGCCTACATCTTAATAGCTACGACACTCTGATTTTTGTTGAAAAAGCTCCAGTTGCTATTGGATTTTAAACGTCTAAAGTGAAACTAATTTTGATGGACTGTTGTAGAGGTCCTTCAAAAGGATGACAGCTTATAACTTTTACAGCATTTTTAGTTTTTGTTGCATTCGGCCATACAGAGTTTCACATATAATGACTTGACAATGTTTAACTTTGATCAGGGAATATATGAAACGAAAGTTCCACTCGATTTTAATGCTATCCTCCAGGTTGGTTGTGTCTGTAAAGTTGATAAGTCGGTGAAGAAACGAAATATCCAAGATGGCTGGAGTCTGAGTGAACTGCATATGAAAACGACAACAGAATGCCCTTATCTGGAACAGTCAATTTCCTATTTCTACTTGTATCAAAGGTAATGATATCTTCAATACAAAGGCTTGAAATTCTTTGGAATATGTAAGCCTAAACAACTCAACCAAGGTTAGATATCTATTATTCAGATTAGTCTCATGTGATGCATATAATATGGGCAGACAAACTGATAATTATCAAATGAGGTTTGCTAGAATGTTCATTACTATTTAAAATGATGACACAATATTGCATTTTATAATTTGATTATACTTTATAAGTACCTTTGACCATATGGTTGATAATTTCGCCTCTTTGTATAGTTTAAATGTGTGAGACCAAACATAAGTACATTAAGGAATTCCTCTATGAAGAAACAGACTAAGAGCGATGAAGAACTCCGAGGAAAAATACTTGTTGTAGGTGTTATTAATTGAACCAAATAAGCCCAAGATTTAGATATATTGTGTCAAATTTTCGAGACATGACTCTAATTGGAACCAAGGATTTGCTCTTCCATGTAAGTAAACAAAATTCAAATCTCTATAAGATTTAGAAAAAACATCATTTATCAAGTTCATTTTTTGTTGAATACATAAATACATTAAATTCTCTTCTCATGCATAAGCTTGTAAATTCGGCAGTTTGATATGATATTAGTGTAGGCAAATGTCTTACATCAACTCTTGCTTCACTCACCATAATAATTATGGTGCTAGGTATTTGAGAAAAAGAATCCATCCTGGCTTCATAGGGACATGAAATACATGACTAGTTGTTACCTCATTTGAAAGCTTTGAAATGATGTTCAATAGTTTCTGATTACAGTTAATATTGCTCCAACACCCATGCTGCAGCTTTCTGGTGAGCATGTGTAATAATTAGGAAATTCTTTTAATCTGATCACAAACTTCTCTTCCCTGCACAAAGTTGAAAATAATGCACACACTGAAGCATGGGAGGAAACTTGAAAATATTTTCGTAGAGGGAAGTAGTACTTTCTGTCCAGGTGAACCAGTATTGTCAATTTTGTTTGTGCTTACTAGCTTATGTAGCCACCAGCTTAATCAAATTGTCGGAAACATCAACCTGGTTGTTATAAGGAAAGTGAGTTTGTTGATTGTGTTTTCATCATGTAACTACTCCAGTTTAATCCTCTTTGGGGTATTTTGATTAACATAATGAATTTTATTACAATTATGGAACTAACAGTCCCCAAACAGATGAAAAATAGGTACAGCAAACAATAGTTATCAAGTGCATAAAGCCTGGCGAGGTGCGAGGACATGTTAAATCTGAAGTAAAAAAAGATAAATTCATGCACTCGTGATATTTTTAGGAAAAGATATACATTTCAGTACTTCTCAATAAATTTTAGTTTTTTTCATTTTCATTGGAGCAAGACCAGCACTCAAGTAATTTATTTGACAATTGCCTGAATTTGATGTCACTTAACAACTATAACATAAACAGCAATTCACATGAAAAATACACACAACTGCAAATTTTTTTATTTTTTTGATAAAGCATACATTTACTCACTTTGCTTTTATTAGAGTTTCACTGAAGGACCATGCTTTGATTCCAAAAAAAAGGTTCTTACACTGCTTCACTGCATTTAGGGCTCAGCTCCATGCCTAGGTGTGGATTTAACAAGTACCATTGAACATTTTGTGCTAACACGTGATATTTATGACTAGGAGATCAGATTATAACAATTGACCTTAATATAGGTTCTTGTTTTCCATTTGTTCAATATTATCCCACTCACAAGAGGCTCAAATTCTGAGGATTAACATGAATTCCTGTGTTTGGCATGCAATTTCAATTGTTGTAATGCAGAATAGTATTACATTCACATTTTCTTTAATTACTAATGTTTAAATTTTTTTTTTCAGCATCTCTGATGGACGAGCTACATACATTGGATATTTTCCTGCATCTAGCCAAATATTTGTTGTGGTAGTTAGTCCTTTCCAAAATAAGGAATTATCACCTCAAATACTTGAAAGACAATTCCGTGAAGCTTGCCAAGCAATATCCATTCAAACCCCAAGAGAAGGAATTAATTTCAAAGTATACTTGCTTTATCTTAATAACATCATCGTTTTTTAAGCTGGGTAACTTTCATCTTTATTTGTTTGTAACACATACTTTGTTCTCAAGGTCGATTACGTTGGGCATGTCAAGGATGCTCAAAGGAACTTACAGAGGACAATAATTGAATTCAGGTTTTCTAGCCACCTTCCTATTTATCATTTAGTTTTCCATACTTCCACAGTTGGCCATGTCATTGGCTCCTTACTAATAACACGCCTGCACAACTTTCATCTTTAAGGAGACATTATAAGCATCTGCACCTAGTAAAATGTTTATGTTTTTGAAACCTTCTTAACAAAAAGCATGGAAGGAACTTCTCATGACTGCATGAAACAAGGGAAAAACGGAAAGATTCAGGAATACTCTACACTTTCTCATTGTTCAGTCAAACAAAATGCAGTTTGAGGTTACCAAGAAGAGAAGATGGACTAAAAATACGGAAGGAAAGAGTGGAAACTTTTAACAAGATGAACACCTTCTACAACTCTTTCAACAATTTCTCTTTCAGTCAGATTCAATTATGAGTCTGCTATTGTTTGTTATTCATCTTAGAATTTTCTGTTCCTTCATTTGTGACAATTGAAGAACAGAAAAAGAGCTACCAAAAAATAAGAATATACAGATATGCAAGAAGGCTTTCTTGACAAAAGGGTTTGGGAAAGTACCTATTAAATAGCGCATATGAAAATAAAAGAATGCATGAAATAATGTATAGAAGAGGCACACCAGGTATACACACTGATTGAGAAGACGCCCCTGTGGAGTTGGAAAACATCACTTACATTTGCATTTAATTTTTGACTGGCTAGCAGAAAACATGGACATTGTACTTGAGTATTCTACTATATATACCAGAAGAAAAGCCTGAGACTATGACCTTCAGTGATTAAATAGAGGTCATGCATGGGGTTCTATAGGTGCTAAATATTAGCAATCTCTGAGATCTTATCGTTTTGCACATGTCATTACTACTGTTGTATGAAGAATGATGAATGAAAATAAGGTGTAAAAGTGATGTAAATGGCCCATATATTTTTATTATCTTTATTTTTTAAATGCTCCTTTAGTTATTGTCTTTAGGTAGGGAAGATGAAGTCAATTTTCCTTGTTAGAATATAGATTAGCATTTCTTGTTGTCTTTAGAAGCAGGAACTAGAGCTTTATCATTCTTTGGTTGCTTTTTGAAAAATAAACTGAATTTTTCCCCCTAATTCTTCAATTCAACTTTTGTATTCTTTGGAGCAATAAATTCGTCCATCAGAATCAATTATTTGGCATTTGATGGAGAATCAATGAATTATTGATTTCCTAAATTTTGTAGGTATTCTCAGAATTAACATGTTTTTAAGCTTTTCTCGGTTCAAGTTAATTCTGTTGCATCAAATAGGTCACTTTTTAAAGTTTTTCTTGGATTCAGTTAATTCTGTTGCATCAAACAGTTGACCTATGACTAAGTTAAAGGATGGAGCGCCACTAGTTACAGGAAAAGTGAAAGGAAATTGAACTTGTCCCCAACTTAAACATTAGTTTGAGTTCCATGCAAAATCATCCGACATGAGATCTAGTTACAAGGCAAACTACGGGGTTCAAATGTTAGTCATGAAGACCTTTAACCTCCAATGTGGCTCATTTTAATTCAAATTGTATTAAATTAGAATAAAGCTATTTGTACACAATCTTCTACACAATCCTCTACACCCTCCTCACATGGAGGGGGGCTCACACATAATAAAATATTTGTGGGCCCCCCTCCATGTGAGGGAGGTGTAGGGGATTGTGTAAGGGATTGTGTGTACATGTAGCATTTCCCATTAAATTATTATATTTTTGTTTCTGATCTTGTCTTTCTCTTCGCCAAACTATGGGTTTATGTCTTAGCGTTACAAAATTCAGCAGTCAACGGGTTTTTCAATTAATTTATAGTCGACATGATTTGCTTCTTGCTTTATGTATTGCATTTGCAGACAATGGCATCATGGACCTGTGATTGCTGTTATTGAGTGCCCCAATGTCCTGCTAATGAAGTCTGGCATACGAGTATTAGAAGATTTTCCTTGTGTTACCATCCCTCCTAATGCTCGTGATAGCCAATATCAGGTGATTTTGAAATATCTGAATAAGAAGCAGCCATTGGTATGTGATTTTTATTTCAATCTTGCATATGACGAAAACATTGCTTCATCCTCTCTTCTATAGGCTATTGGTTGGCAAGTAATGGCTGCAAGAGTTGGAATTCAACGATGTGCTGTATCCTCTCAATGGCTGAATGAGAGGATTACACTTTCACGATATGCCCATGTATACCCTCAATCTCTATTTCTTCGCGATTAACATTGAATATATTCATCTGTTTTTAAGTGCTTAACAAACAAAGAAATGAGCAGGTTCCATTGGGAAATTTTGAGGCCGATTGGCTAATACAGACAGCAGATATCTTCTTCTCAAGAGCATTGCACGATCAGCAACAGGTCACTTTTTGGTTGCTGTATTATGACTATTTTGCCTAATGCTTAGTGTGTGCATTAAAAATGAATTAAAAAAATAGCTTGTATGCCGCACAATTCACGTCTTAGGTATGCTCGCATGCTTAACAAACTGAGTAACTTTAACCTTCTAGATCCTTTCAGGTTCTTTGGATATCTGATAATGGCATTCCAGACTTGGGAGGCATAAATGAAGAAGTGCCTTGTTCTATTGATGAGGTGTGTTTAAGAAAGCGGGACTCTTTTATTTCTTTATCAGCTATGGTCCTTTTTCTTCAACCATTACATTTTGAAGAATACGTCTTCTTTAGTGGTAGGATGTCCACGAATTAACAACTGTTCATTGAAGCAGGTCAATCAACCAGTTCTTGCTTATCCTGGTGCATATAGAAAAGTTACTGTGGAGCTTAAGGTCTAATATCATTTTTTCTCTCTCGCTCTCTGTCTTTCGTACCCCATCCCTTTCCTTGATATCTGATGATTGTGAGTATTCTAATATTACTTTAGATACATCACCTGGCTGTCAATGCTCTTCTGAAAAGTAACCAATTGAATGAAATGGAAGGAGGTTCTTTATTTGCTATGGACCAGGACTTGAATCCTGCAGCACCTTTTTCTGATGACGGATATTGCTATGACGAGGCAACCTCGTGTGGACCTGCATTTCGTATCCTCAAACAGTTGATCCAAAGATGCCTTGCAGATGCAGTTACATCTGGAAATGTGTTTGCAGATGCCATGTTGCAGCATTTGTACCGATGGCTCTGCAGGTTGCTAAACTAAAAGCATACTGGTTTTCAAGGTTTCACTTATTTCTTCTGTAAATAATCACACCTTTGCAAACTATTCTGCAGCCCAAAATCTAAACTTCATGACCCCGCTCTTCATCGCACGCTTCATAAGGTAATTCCTTGTTGAGGAGATGTGACAATTGTTTATAAAGTGATAAAAGAGTATCACAGTGCCTTTACATACTTCAGTCCAAGTTTCTCCTCTTTCCTTGTTATTTTTTGGGCATTTGGTACTCAATTATCTAGTCATTCTCAAAAGTTATTTCTATAGAGGCCTCTTTTATTCTGCGGTGTGTAACTTTGTTGAGTAGATGCTTCAATGCCATAGAACGCAATCAACGGTTTCTACACATAACTTCATTCTTCATTGCGTTTAATCTGTTTTGTATGAATTCTTAGATACGGCTGTCTGTATTGTCAGGTTATGCAAAAGGTGTTTGCACTGCTGATGTCTGAGTTACGTAAATTAGGTGCATCAATCGTATTTGCAAGCTTCAAGAAAGTTATAATCAATACAGGAAAGTCAGATCTATCTGCAGCTAAAGCTTATTGTGATAGTATACTCAAAACTATACAAACTAGGTTTGTCTTTGCATTTTGATGAACAACTTATGGATAAGTTATTTATTTTCTATTGGATTATCTACTCAAATTTGATATTTAACAGAGAATTATTTGAGTGGATTGAGCTTGAGCCCTTGCAGTTTTGGTATTCCTTGCTTTTTATGGATCAGGTAGCTCTACATGTTTAACTTTTTCATTTGTCTGTCCAATAACATTCTTTAACTTGTTTCAATCAAATTCATGAACACTTGGCCCCTGCTTTTTCAATCATGCTGCGAGAAAATATGCACATGCATAATGACATGCAATTCTCCGATTCATTTAACTTGTATGGCTTTCTCCTATGTGTATGAATTAAGTGGACATGTCAATCATCAAATATTAGGACCCAGATAATCATTATTCAAGTGTCTTGAATCTGGATATGGGTACACAAAAATGTTCTAATCAAGTTGTGTTGTCATGAATACAAGGTGTATTCAATTAGAAAGAAACATTAGATTCATTGAAAATATTACCTTCTCTTGTTTAATTTAAGGATAAAATAAATCTTCTTTGCTTCTTTATGGTGCAAGGCATCATGTGCATTTTATGGATTATAAAAGTCAGATATCCAGCATAACTGGATACTCTTTTTTTGGTGATATTATGTATTGATATTTATTGACCTTTGCAGACCTGTTGTCATGCTGAATTGCACACTGCTTTTTCCACCCATAGAATTCTTTTTTTCTATGAAAGAAAAAATGGACGCTCAAAACACATTCACTAAAACTCAATGGTATTAGAAAAATAATACAATGTATATTCCTATCTCAAGGGTTTGACATGGGTACTATATGATGACTGAAGTTTCATATAATAACATTGGCTAAAAAAAAAAAATTAATGTTAGAGATCCATTAACTTAGGCAGATTGCTTATCTATGTGGATGAAAAACAATGGCCCTTGGGGTGAATAAATTAATAGATTAATTATCAAGAAAACAGACCCTTGAAATTAATTGTACTCTTGACATGCTTCCATAGTAACTACCTTTGAGTATTCATTTCTCTTCTTGTGCTCCCTGGATGTGATCTAGTGCCATATGGTTAATAAAATGTGATACTACTAAATTATTTGGGTACAATTATGTGTCAACAGCCTGGCATCCATAAACTATGTTAGTGTTTCATGCTTATGATACCATGCTTCTTTTTTTTTTTTTTTTTCCTTTTATGAGGAACAAAATTTTACCAGTCAAAGAATTTTTTTTCGATTTATGGAGGACAAAATATCCTCTATCCTCTAAACTAAAATCAAGGAGGTACTTCTTTGGAATTGAGAACAATTACTCAAAAAGGAACTCCCTTAAATTTCTTATATGTTGATGTCCATACTGATGCCAGGAATTTTTGCCTTTCCCACAACACGAAAAAACCTTGCTCTTTTTCTTAAAAAATTCTGCAATTTCTTTCCAGCCATATTACCCAATAACAGTTAACCATCGCAATCCGGGTCACTACACCTTTTTTAAAACCGAAAACCGATTTTCAAGGAGTAATCTGATATTTCTCCCGACACCAAGCTAAATCTGCTTCCCATACTAATCTGTACATACCGTTTTCTTTCTTATTAATCAAATGAAATGTGCATTCATGGCATCAAATACAAAATGTTCATGTTGTTGGAATCCAAGACCTTTAATTTCTCTTTGGAGTATTTAATAAACTAACTTTATTTTGGCAAGCATTCATAACTTACTCAGTGCAAGTCATGCTTTTCTTTCTCCTTGTTTGATTGCTTGGAGATGATCAATACTGTCTTATTGACTGTTGACCAGGGTGTAACATGAAGCCATCCATGCACGCATATTGCATCATTTCATCTTTCTGATAAATTATTCTCTCTTTTTTTTTCTCTCTCTTTTTTGCCTGGTAGTACAACTATGGTGGAATTCAAGCTAGATTAAAGGACAGATCTGCAGAAGAAAATTCAGAAGTAAACATTGAAAGTACCCCAGATGAATCTCGAGTAGAAATTGTCTCGAGCTGGAATATTGCTGAAAACTTACCTAAAGCCACTCAGGTAGCTCATTAGTCTATAATTTATTTTATTAAAGATAGCTTTTACCTTGACTTCATCACTGGAGGATCAAAATTTTGGATGTTCTTAGTGCCCTGAGGTTTCATGAATTTATAAGCCCGTCCTTAAATTCTCCATAAAGTATATAAGTTCCTGTCATTACTGGAATCATGAATTCTAAAAGCACAATTGCTACCTTTTTATAACCATCATCAAAATCACTGTAAGTGTGTGTTGAAGGTAATATTTAAATTATATAAATGTGGTCTAATCTAACAGCTTAAGTACCAGAGCAAGCAAGGGTCCTGGATTCAAGTCCATTACCCATTTAATTTGTCTACGTGTTAGGCTTTAATGTGAAAAAAGTAAACACGGCCGACACTTGAGGGGGCATGTTGAAGACTATTTGAAGCTCAATACCTATTAAAGAAAACAACCATCACTGCTTCTCATCCTGGAACCAGGATCACTGCCCAGTAAAGTCACGAACATAAAATTCACCATCACCACCACAACTAGAATCACAACCAGTTTTAAGATTAAAGAGTAAAAGAAACCACCCAACACTGCAAGATCTGATCCATTTTGGCCAATCTCAACTAGCCACTAATTATCATACTCTCATTTCTTACAGACCACTGAATTTTTACCCACAATGCTTAGTATCTAATCCCATTGGGATGTTATATAGCTGGACGGTAGGGTTTCATAAGGCGGATCTTGCTTAGGTAACTTCACCTAGGTAAATGAACCCCCTGTTTTCCAAATTGAAACCTCACAGCTAAGCATCATCTATGTTTTATCAGCGTTCTACCTAATCAACTGTGAAATATTATTTTATACAGGATCATTTCATCTTGATCGTTTCTGAATTTTTATATGAACCGTGGAAGTATGCACAAGAACAAGCTGCAAGCCGAGCACATACAATTGGTGACTTGTGCACTCCATCAATCACAGCTGCAACTGCTGAAATTCTTGAATCACAGATGAACACGTATCTGAAGAAAGAGGTATTAATTGAGAGTCATTTGCAATAATTTTAAATATGTTATATGAGCTCTCTCTGACCAATTTAGCTTGACTCAAGTAATTGTATGTCCTGCAGATTGGATCTTACTTCTCAGACAAACTTCTTAGAATTGTATGTGATCCTAGTCTTCACAAGAGTGACCATCCCATCTCAACTGGAAGTTCACAACCTTTTAACAACATTCATAAGGGGGATCATGCTCTAGATTTCATCAAGTATATCTGTGCAGTTTTGGCTCTTGACCAAAATGTTCAGCATGAAGTTCTGGTATGCATATTTCTGCACATCCTAGGCATAGTAAATGTAATATTACGTATTTTCTTATGAGGTGAGCTATGCATCATGTGCCTGTAAAGTTGGAGCTATGATGTCCAGTCCTGCCATCGTACTATAAATTATCAGCATTTTCAGATTGATCTCTGAATTTTTATAAAATAAATGTTAATTTCATATGAAACTTGTAACAGATTAACTCTGAAAATTACGTCTCCCTATACTTATTTTTGATGGATGTGGGTAGAGGATTCTTACTCATTGACTATTGATGCTAGTTTTCTCTATAACATTTCCAATACTTTCCGTTTTAATGCTTAAATTTCATAAGCTTATGATTTCCACGTCATTTTAGGATGTTATTACACTGTAGTCTCTAAATTTTTTTCAAGTTCTATCTGAATTCAATACCACATGGAAATGATTCTATATTATGTAGGAAATCCTCATTTTTACTATTTCCTTTTTTTATAATGTTTTTGTTGCACTCAGCTAAAGAGGTCCGATCCAACCAGTCATCCGAGTAATTTTATTCCTGCCTTGTATTTGTGCAGATCATGAGAAGGAATCTTTTAAAATTGGTCCGCATACGGGAATTTGCTCCGGAGGCCGAATTTCAAAATTTATCAATGTCCTTAACTTTACCAAATATCATTTGCAGGTAAAGTTGGAACTATTTTTTTTTTTTCCAAGGAAAAATGCGAATAATGATGTCATATGGATTATTTTCTTTCAAAATAACTTTAAATCTGTGATTAATCGTAAAATTTTACTTACATCTGCTAATATCCCAACTCTATCCTTTTTATCAGTTACTGCAACGACTGCAGAGATCTAGATTTGTGCAGTGACAGGGCCTTAATTGCTCAGGAATGGCGTTGTGCCGTGCCTCAGTGTGGGCAACCATATGATCGCGAGGTGATGGAGAATGCTCTTCTTCAGATCATACGACAGAGAGAACGACTCTTCCATCTTCAGGACCTGGTGTGCCTTAAGTGCAATCAAATCAAAGCTGCACATTTATCTGAACACTGTGCATGTGCTGGATCATTTAGGTGCAAGGAAGATTCCTCTGAGTTCCGCAACAAAATGCAAGTTTTCTTGAACGTAGCCGTGGATCAGAAATTTCAACTACTTGAAGAATGTGTGTCATGGATCTTAGAAGTCAGATGAAAGTGAGGATGAGTTGTTTTTCCATCACGAGTTAAATTCAAGATCGTGTAGGTCACCATATTCTTAAATTACAAGAGGTTAATCAACTGAGTAGTTTTGGATGCATAATGGTCACGTCAATTAACAAGAACAGTTTCTTCGTTCCCCAGTGAACGTGCTTTTGTTTGCTACACTGGTTTCAACTTTCAAGCTTGGGTGAAGGCGGTCGATTGTAAAATTTAGTCGAATCTTGTGAATGTACTATATTGGGTAGGTTGAATGACTCTATTTCACATGCTTGTATAGGAGAATACAGACGAGGCGATGCAAGAATATAGATGGAGAAACATAAATTAACTTTGTTCTCTTGTACATTACATGTCCCTTGTGGTTTAGATTAAAATTATTTTCTAGCTATATTTTGTTTTACTTTAGTTATCGACTTGTACTTTTCAATTATTGTTCCACTTCCTAAAGCATAAACAAACAAAATTTAGATGAACCGACTCCGTAACAGTTTACCCAAAAAAAAAAAAACCTTCACTCACTTTCTATCATTTAGAATGGAGAAAATAATATATTATTAGTTCCTGAAATAATTGAGTTGAATGATTATGCTAATTAGGCAAGCGACAACTTAATAGAAATTTGACTGGTTTTTCTCATTTGACTCACGGTGAAGATATTGGAAGATTGTGCACCGGCTTACCATCAAAATAATAGGTTGGGAATCTATACTACAATTTTCCCAATTAACATTTTTAAAGTTAAATATCAGTTTAGATAGTACTAATGTGACATTTTTAAATGAAATCATTTAATTTTATCAATCGTCGACATATCACTTAAATCGATGTTATAACACTAGTGATACCAAAAAAACATTATTCATTTTTTAAAGTCCACTGGTCCCACATCAGGCCCCTCCCGAAAGACCCAAACTCCAGAACACGGGTCAAATAATTACTTGACCCATCCGTTACTAATTGGCACCAAATTTCAATATTAGTGCCTCCATCACAACGTTATTGAACAACTCATATATACGCATGACCATGATTCCAAGATTAAGAAAACTCAAAAGTATATCCAGGCTCCAAAACCCACTTCAAACTTTACATTTGTCGCACTCGTATGCCATTGCCATTGATTCTGATAGCCTGGGCGAGCTTTCTGCTCCATCTCATACACAGAATGCACACAATACGTTCGATATTTGTCCTCAAAGAGACATTTCGTATTATAATCACTTGCTTTTTGAGTACTCTCGCAATGGTCTTAACCAAGAGGCGTTTAGTCTTTACGCAAGTATTCATGGCTCGGGTTTTTTAGTGGACGGGTCTAGCCTTTCCTGTATACTAAAGGTTTGCGCAAGTTTTCGTCATTGTGTTTTTGGAAAACAAGTGCATTGTCAATGTATTAAAAGTGGTCTTCTTGGAAATGTTAGCGTTGGCACGTCACTTGTTGATATGTATATTAAGAATGAGAATTTAGATGATGGGAAAATAGTGTTTAATGAGATGGGAGAGAAGAATGTGGTCACTTGGACTTCGTTACTCGCAGGTTATGCACAAAAGGGTGCTATTGATAAGGTGATAGAAGTTTTTAATGTTATGCAAGTAGAAGGTATCGAGCCGAATCCGTTTACTTTTGCAACCATTCTTGGAGCTTTGGGGGATAAGGGAGCCAAAGAGGGGGGAGTTATAGTGCACACTATAGTTATTAAGAATGGTTATGAGCTGACTAGGTCTGTGGGAAACTCTTTGGTCAGTATGTATTCTAAGTGTGGGATGATTAGAGAGGCTAAAGGTGTGTTTGTCAGAATGGAATGGAGGGATGTGGTTTCTTGGAACGGGATGATTGCAGGTCTTGTAATGAACGGGCTTGAGTTGGAAGCCCTTGATCTATTCTATAGCATGACGCTTGCCAATGTAAAGTTGACGCAGACAACTTTTGCTACGGTTATTAAGTTATGTGCTAACCTTAAGGAAGTGAAGTTTGCCAGGCAGATCCATTGTCAAGTTGTTAAGAGCGGGTTTGGAAATTATGATAACATTCAAACAGCTCTACTGGTCTCCTTCATGAAAGGGGGTGAAATGGATGATGCATATAAGTTGTTCTCCACCATGGGTGGAGCCCAGAACGTGGTAACGTGGACAGCAATCATTGGGGGATACTTACAGAATGGCAGACCAGAGCGGGCAGTAGATCTCTTTCATCAAATGAGGACAGAAGGCGTTAGATCAAATCATTTTACTTATTCAACAGTACTCACAGTTCATCCCTGGATTTCATTGTTTCAAGTGCATGCGGAAATCATAAAAATCAATTATGAGAAATCAACTTCAGTAGGAACCGCGTTACTGGATGCTTATATTAAGATAGGAAAAACTAGTGAAGCTGCAAAAGTTTTTGAACAAATAGAAGAGAAGGATGTTGTTGCATGGTCTGCTATGTTAGCTGGATATGCCCAAGGAGGAGACCCTGAGAGAGCTGTAAGAGTTTTCTGCCAACTGGCCAAGGAGGGTGTCAGGCCAAATGAGTATAGCTTCTCTAGTATAATCAATGCATGTGCTTCACCCACGGCAGCAACAGAGCAAGGGAAACAATTTCATGCAAGCTCAATCAAATCAGGATATAGTAATGCTGTAATTGTGAGCAGCGCTCTCGTGACCATGTATGCAAAAAGAGGGTATATAGAAAGTGCAAATGAAGTTTTTAAGAGGCAGAAGGAAAGGGACTTAATCTCGTGGAACTCAATGATATCGGGTTATGCACAACACGGTTCTGGGAAGAGGGCGTTAAAGGTGTTTGAGGAAATGCAAAAGGGAAACTTGAATATGGATGAAATAACATTTATTGGTGTCATTTCTGCCTGTACTCATGCAGGACTTGTGAATGAAGGTCAAAGATATTTTGATATGATGGTAAAGGATCTTCACATTCCTCCTACAATGGAGGTCTATTCATGCTTGGTTGATCTGTATGGCCGTGCTGGAATGCTGGATAAAGCTATAACTCTAATCGAAGGGATGCCTTTCTCTGCAGGGGCAACTATTTGGCGTACGGTATTAGCAGCATGCCGAGTTCATCGAAACTTAGAGCTGGGGAAACTTGCAGCGGAAAAACTCATTTTACTTCAACCACAGGATTCGGCTTCATATGTCTTGCTATCTAATTTATATGCGGTATGTGGAAAGTGGCAAGATAGGGCAAAGGTGAGAAAACTAATGGATGAGAAAAAAGTTAAAAAGGAAACAGGATATAGCTGGATTGAGGTTAAGAACAAGACCTACTCTTTTGTGGCTGGCGATGCTTTGCATCCTTTATCAGATCGCATTTATATGAAGCTTGAAGAATTAAATACTCCATTGAGGGATGCAGGATATCGACCGGATACAAATTATGTACTCCATGATATTGAAGAAGAGCATAAAGAAGCCATTCTTTCTCAGCACAGTGAGAGGTTGGCTATTGCTTTTGGACTAATTTCTACATCTCCTGGTGTCCCAATTCAGATCATGAAGAATCTTAGAGTTTGCGGTGATTGTCACACAGTGATTAAGCTTATATCAAAAATAGAAGGGAGAGAAATTGTTGTCAGGGATTCAAATCGATTTCATCACTTTAGAGAAGGCTTATGCTCGTGTGGGGACTACTGGTGACATTTGAATGAATTGCAAAACCCTGCCTCTTTCAATGAGAGAAGAAATTGTGCAGGGCGACCCTGCAAATTTTTCCGGAAACTGCAACTGGCAGGAGAGATACAATCAAGCACTTTATCAGTCAGGAGAACACCCGGGAATTCACCCAAACACTATTTTTTTGGATCTGACTTCAACGGTCCCTCACAAGATAGGCCTACCCTCGTGTTCAAGTAATGCTCCGCTTCATTTTCCCCTCCTTTCAGGAGACCTCTATCTCCGACACCAACTAATGTAGGGTGACACAATCAATTCTCCCAAAAAGCATAGTTAGTAGCAGATGCGTGATCAAACCCTTAAAATGGTCAAGGGAATCATTGGTGCACGGTCATGCAACCAATTCTTTCAAAACGTGCAGGTAGTAGAAAGGACACAATCAAGTCCACTATCACCCAGGACCAGCCTCGGAATCCACCCCAAGCACTATTTGTTTATTAAGCTTTACTTTGAGTATCATTTACAAGATTGGCCGACCCTCGTGTTCAAATGATGGCCCACATCAAGAATTTAGGTATTTCCAGTGGACCATTAGCAGTCCTGTAGACATTAGACTCCTCTTACTGCAGTCTTTTTCCTAATCTGATTCCACTGTTTTTTTTTCTAAACAGATTAGCAATGCAAATAATAAACTTACAAGGAAAAAGAGAAACTACACAGTTGTTTGGGTAGAAAATATTAGGCTTGCCTTGTTTCCCAGAAGAAATTATGTGGTTCTTCACATTGCTATGAACAACAGTGGACTTCTTTCTACTATCAGTTTTAAGATTAGATTTTCGTCTTCCTGTTGCCACCAACATAACTAGAATTCAAAAGGTTATCTTCATATTTACATGAAAGTGTTTCCATTTCAGAATCCAGGTGAATATATTCAAGAATGTTGTACTTTTAAGTAGTTGTCTTGTTTCCCGTAGATTAAGAGACGTATATTACCATCCATCATCTACAACTTCTCTTGAAACACGCGTGTGAAGGTCTGTCTTGCTCTCTGAATTGCTTAAATTTACATATTTGAGTGAGTATGGTTTCTACAGAAAAGCACAGCCTGGGAGTTGTGAAGACATCTATCATAGACGCCCCAATCCTTGAACTAGTGTTTATTATGGGTATGTTTGGTTAAACGTGCTTATGTCAAATCTGCCAGTGGAATGTCAATATTACCAAATGCATACTTTCAACATAAGAAGGTAGGTTTAAGGAAAAAGTGAGAAAGAAATAAATGCTCATTTAAGTTTTTTATCGAAAAACAATAGGTTTAAAAGCCATCATTAGTCATTGGGCAAAATTTTACGTATCTGAATGATGGTGTCCATTTGGTAAATGGTGCTAAATGCTAAATATGGTGTAAGCTAAAGTTGTGTAGCTCATGCTAGTATGGTTATGGTGTTATAATTGAAATGCCTGATACAATTTAATTCCTTCTGAAAGGTATCATTCCTTGCAATATGTCATCTCAGAAACTTTCAATTTTTAATACATATGATTAAATTTGATTCCTAAACTGAAAGTATATTAAGACCAATAGGACTCCTTACCCTGTGGATCCCATTAGTCCATGTCAAGGCCCCAAAAACAAAGTCTCCGTTAGTAGTCTTGTAGGGTGTAAAATCTATCCTAAAAGACACCTTCTCACCTGGATTTTCAAATTTGAGCTCACTAGGTATGACTGAGACTTTTACACCAGCCGGGTAGTCCATTTTTGCTTTATAAACAGTTGGCCCTTTACCAATATATGTCACCTTTCTATGCACCGACTGATTTCCTTTCATATTGGAGACCCCAATTGAAGGATAGTTGAAATCGTAAGGGGGTGTGGAAGTGTTCTTGCAATTCACAAGTAAGGTTTTTCAACCGAGCAGGACTTGCACCAGTGCCGCAGGCGCAGAGGAAATCAATAATGTTGGTAGAATCAAAATCATAAACTAAACCAGGATCAATTGCTGCAGGTGGATTTATTTGGCCTGATCCATAGTCAAAAGGTGAGGTCTGAGTGTCATTTGGATGTCTTCTGATGAAGCTCTGAGTGTTATCAAGAATTGTTGCTGTTCCAAAAAAAGCATGCTTACATGAAAATGAATTAATGGATGTATTATGTTAACTGGTTATCTGTTTTTTAATCATCAAAAGTTACCTGTTGTCATTATTGCAGACTTTATTGCTGCAGGGCTCCATGAAGGATGAGAGGATTTTACAATGGCAGCTAGTGCAGAAACATGTGGACAAGACATGGAAGTACCAGAGATTATGTTGTAGTCAAGGGATCTACCAGCAGTAGCACCAGTAGCAACTGGAGACCATGCTGCCAAAACATTCACTCCTGGTGCAGTTATATCGGGCTGAAATCAGAAGACAAGGTTGTTGCGTTCAGGTATGTGAAATTACTCTTTACGAAATTAAGAAAAATACAGCAGCCTTCTCTTTCCTCATTTTTATTGTTCATATTCACTGTGAAGCTCAGTAAATGCATTTCCAATAGAGAAATTTCAAAAGGTTAATGTATGTACTTTGATTATATCTGGAGAGATAACATTTGGACCCATTGATGAGAACATTGCCATTTCGGGGGCTGGCTTAGTGGGCAAAACTGTAACTGTTTGGTATATTCTGGCCACTGGATTCCTGTAATGATCAAATAAGTATTATTACTGCTTGACTATTAAATCATAAATGTTACATCTCTTTGTAATTAATAGTTGACAAATTGGTTCGTTCTTTTCAATTTAGATAAAAATCCAACTTACTTCTGTGCAGTCATATATGCTCGCAGCTGTGCTCCTTCTTCTTGACCTATAATGGTACCTGGTAGTACAAACTGAATTTCGATATCTTTGGCAAGTGGATCAACGAGTATTATCCCTACACCACCACCTTGTTTTACAATAATGCCCTTCTCTCTGCGGTTATCAGTGAGTAACTCAAGTGTGCAGACAACAATCTTCCCCTTGATCAAGTTGGGATCTAAGGTGTTGTTCTTACAGAAACTGTAAGGGAACGATAAAAACAGAGAAATTTCAGAACAAATAGATAATTAGTGGAATTATTGAGTGTGTAAAGTCCTATTAAAGGACCGAAGGACATTTCATACTCCTGACATGATTAAGAGAAGCATGTAAAAAGTTTAGGCAGGGATGCTGACATATTCCATGAGTATGCATTTATCGAGAGTGAAGCCAAAGTTCTCTTAAAAATAAATATAGTACCTGGCATTTTGGGGGGTAACTCTGGGAGACGTTGCCATGCTCCCTGCTATCAAACCATAAAAGCTCTCCATTTTTAGTGGATTTATACTGAAGCCCTAAACATACGGACCTGTAAATCAGTACCAGAAATATTTGTTTTGAATTAGGTGAGGAAAGTAAATAATTATCAATCAATTACCTTTATGACTTTTGAATTTCCTAGGTAGATATTAGTCTGAATTTCACGGTCCATGGTGCTTGCTTCAACAGTAAGGATCCAAGGAGCAATATTAGTTGCAGTACTTGGAAAAAAACTATTCCCAGTTGATGCAGAGACGACAATTCCTTTTTGAAACGCATGGAAACTTCCAATTGAAATCGCATTCTCAAAGTAGATAGATTGGGGTGGATCTGGTCCAAGAGACATGGATATAATATCGACTCCATCATTAGTAGCATCATCTAAAGCAGCAAGAACATCTGCATCACTACAGAGATTGAACCAGCAAGCCTTGTAGATTGCAAGTCGAGCACTTATTGCACCTCCACTTGCAGTGCCCTTCCCTACTCCAAATAAGCTAACATTGTCGACAGGTGAGCCAGCAATAGTGGGAGCAGTATGTGTTCCGTGCCCATCACTATCTCGTGCAGATCGGAAAAAGGTAAGACCAAATGATTCTAGAGGACCATTTTCTGCTTCAAACCCTGTTGAATAAAATCTGGCTCCCACAATTTTTCTGAAAATGAATTCAGAAGGTAGCGTATCAACTTTTTTGAAGTATGCTTATCATATATCATGCGGTTATGCAGTGATAGCTACCTGTTGCAGTTGGACAATGTGAAATTCTCTCCAGTTGAGCATCCCCCTTGAATTTTGCGGGCACAGGTCCTAATCCGTATCCGTTGAAGCTCTTCGATTCAGGCCAAATTCCTGGAGGTAAGATAATTGGTAGTATGATTTTATAGTTGTTCATTCAAGAGCATTAGAAGGTTCAAACAATATTAAATATCGACTTTACCAGTTTCAATGACACCAACAATTATGTCCAATGTTGAGTACGTTGAAAGTTGATTATTTCGTTGCAATCTGTTTAAGCCCAGAATTCCCATGAATGTGTCGTGTGGATCTTGTTTGTCTTGCTTTCAAACACAGTCAGAACTGAATCATGCTCTGCAACCAATGAAACAATCAAAACTAGAGTAGGCTACTTGTTATATATTATTCGTCTATATTTTGTAGTAATTGTACTTGAAAGAATAGCAACCTAGGTTATATCTGAAAATTTACGAATGTCATCAACTGTAATGAGGTTTTTAGACTACAGAATCATTATCACTGCCTTGGTAAAGGGACACCTATATGAAGTCTTGTAATTTGATTGATCTTCAATCATACCAGTTAAGTTTAATTTTAGCATGTTTAATGTCTTTACTAGTAGCACAACCACAAGTAGTTCCTTTGGCAAATGGGTTTATCGCACATATGCTTGCACGTGTTATTAGACCATTGAGTTATCAGGGGGTACCTGCGAGTTTTGCAGCTTGATCTGGTGTTAGCATAGCAGAGAAGCCTCTGAAAGTTTTTGTATAATGGTGAAGTGCTGCATCTTGTACTCCATGGCTGAAAACAAATTCACCGGCATTTTAGTTTCTTGTTTGGTACACAGACCATAGTACTAGATAGGATTGGGTAGTTCAGCGAACAAATTTTCAGCTTGTTTTATTTATTAATAACGTCCCATACTAGAATATGATTGCTGGAAATTGCATTATTACCTTCCAGTTACTGAGTCGAGCACTTCATGGTTAGCCTTAATGGCAGATTCTAAGTTGGGGTGTTGGGAGTTATGCCCCGTGTAGACTATGTAATGCTGCAAGATTGTTAAAAATTAAGATTAATCCACCTTACTCATAAGCATGCACAAGAAATTTTAGTAATTTAACTTTGAAGGATAATTTTGTTATATCGGTTCGGTAGCAGACAGGATTGGACATCACAATGAATTTTTTTTTTAAAAGTACTCTCTAGTGCAATATAATTCCCGTACCAAATACTCCATCAGTCTATAGATATCAAATTATAATGTGTTGAATTTCTACTCGACTCAAGTATAAGTTATGATTTATGTAGCTTTAAAATCATAGTATGCGTACGGATCTCTTACTCGACTCAAGTCTAAGATAATATAATGGAACTAAATTTTACATAGGCTCATGCATGCTGTACCTTAGTATTGAGGGTGGCTCCATGTGCTAATGCAAATCTAAACAACAAATTAGAGAAAAAAGTTTAACAAATTTCATGTTGCAAAGAAAAAAAATGATTAATGAAAAAAGGCATATCAGAAGCTGCAAATTATATGGGTTTTTATAGACAGAATTTGAGTATAGTGTACTGAATGCTGATATTAAGCCGGCTTAGTAAAAGTACATAAGCATCAGTTTGTTGTTTTGACCGTTTTTGGCTTGGAATTTTTAAGCCGGCTTCTGTTTGTAACCTATTTACCATTCATTTCCATTTGGATTATGGAATATGAGATATTCTCCTGTTTATGAAGTTGATTTTATTAAAATAAAAGTATGTTAATGTACAACGAGCTTAAATGAGAATAGAGTCAATAGACAACATACTGAAAAACCCCCCCCCCCCCCCCCCCCCCCCCCCCCCCCCCCCCCCCCCCCCCCCCCCCTTTTCGCTGAAATGGTATTTGTTGGAGTAGAGTTGAAAGTAGATATATATAGTCCACATTAAATAAAATTTACAATATATAAGGACTCGTTTGGTGGGATTTTTGCTTCTTGTAGAAAAGATTTTTGAGGAAATCACCTTATGTTAGCTTCATCTAAAAATTATTTTAGTCAAATAAAACACTTTTCAAAAAATTATCAAAACATGTTCAAAATTAATTTCTTAATCTTAATGGCAACTTTAGACTTTTCAAAAGTTTTGTCAAACAAACCCTAATTGTTCCAGATGAACTAAATGAAATGACCAAAGTTTATATTATTAACTCTAAATTTACAGAGAATGAATTCTTAAATTGATTTCATTGAAATTCGTATAGCTTCTAGTTGAAATTTGAGTTAATTGGCTAAAGATTAACACAGGAAAGACCAATTCTTTTGTGCCCAATTTACTGTTATCGCATAAAAGGATGGCTGAATCCTGACAAAAGTAGGACCAATTCTTCTTACAGACAAAGAATAACAAATTTGCCCATTAAAAACCTATAGAAATTGACACAAATGGAACTAAAATGGAGAGTGCACACCAGTTCAGTTAAAACTAAAAAGTTATTTCTCGACCACAAAGCAAAATACTCGAACCCTTTTTTACAGAGTTAAAAAAGGTCTCTTTTATCAAGAAAAATTACAGAATTATGTTTCACATCAAGAATTGAAACTTGTGTTTGACCGGAGTCAAGTACAAAACTTTATGCTCAACCAAGGCTGGAACACCTTAAAAATCTTCTATCCATCCAAATAGCAGTGTTTATTTGCTCAACGAATACAACCGGCACATGGGAAAATTTTATATGGATTCAATGTACTTTTATCTCCAAGGAGCAGTATTGCCATACCCTGAATACTAAATCAATAAGAAAAGTTCTTAATATTAATTGAACACCAGGTACTCCAATCAATTGTTTTGCAATGAAACCTACGACTTCTGACAAATCTTTTCTTGTCATTAACCTCAAACCAATCAATTGAATTTAGATTAATACATAATTGACCGAACACTACTTGCAAATGGTTCTTCTGCTCAGAAACAAAATGCTCCAAATATTCATGAATCTTTTATACCAACCTCATCTTTATCAAACTTATATGTCTCATAAAATTTTTCGAAGAAATGCTAAATCATTGTAAGGACAAACCTAGCATTTGACACACAAATACAAAAAGGAAAAAGGCAGGGCTCCCTTGTATGTCCATGGAAAAGAACTTGTGCAGTTGCCATCCCATAGGAAGTGAATAAATCGAAGGCCTCAGAACTTAATTATGATGGAACAAATCTTTGATATAATTCTATTGCAACCAGAATTGCACACATCCATAAATATTAACATCGTTTTCAGGCAATATTCTTGACGTTTGTACACAAATTAGTACAGGTGATTTGAGAAGTGTCAGCTCATTTTCCAGCTCGATATGGGGAAAAATAGCAGTCGTGTCACTTTCCTGCCTGAAGAGGCGGTTTATGTTTGAAAACAGTATAAACACGTAAAATACAAATGCCAGCCATTGCATGAATAGTAGTAGTCTATGCACCTCGACTTTCTCAACCTTCCTCACCGAACTCCTTTGTGAAACGCTCATGAACGTCAAGGTCAGCTTTGCTCACCGTAGGCTTCTGTCTTGCGAGAACCTTATCAAAGTCCACTTTTGATATTGGAGGTGGAATGATCTGCGAAAGGGCATTAATCAATAGTCAGTCAGATGTACCGAGAAACACTCAACTTCTAGAAATAGTTTTGGTCAACGCCTGGCACGCTAAAGGCCGGGCATAGTGCTCTCAAGAGCTCCTTTTTTCATTTTTAAGAGAAGGGAGGAAGGGAGGTGGGGGCCAAAGTCCAAGACTCTGCATTAGCCCACTCAAAAAAAAAAAATAATAATAATCCGAAATCTGCTAGGTTCAGGCCCTACACCAGCCAGCCAGCCTGGGCCAGTTTTCCGTCAATGCAACTTATAAAAATTATTTAAAAATAACATACGAAGGAGTCGAGGTTTAAGTCACAAACAGTGGTTCAATAATCAAATCTAATACCTGTGACGCAAGTCCTTGCGCAGCAAGCTCTTGCATTGATATCTGGACTGCACCTGATTGCTTTGGTCCACATGGCATCCACATACCGTTACAAGTCTTGATGAAAAACATGGCATCTTGAGTCTTCCGTACAGGCTCAAATAGGACATCCTTAACCTGTCAGACTCGTAAAATGGACATCAAAATAAGCTGCAAAAAGTGTGGGAGAGCACCCAATCTTGAAAGGAGTTCTGTTTAACATTAGTCAGTCAATATATCAGCCACACACTTACACAAACAGAAATATCTGAACCAGAGAATCCTTCGGTTTTATGAGCCAGGTCTTCAAAATCTCTTTCAGTCAAGTTGTTAGGGGTATCTCCTAAATGCACCTGCATAAGAGTGACAATATACACAAGTGTGTGCGTTAATCTTCATTCAACTCTCTTTGTTCATTAGGCACAAGACAAGTTCCGTACCTTGAACATGTGTTGCCGTGCCTTCAGATCTGGGAGAGGGATGTAAATGCGCTTATCAAATCGTCGCCGGATAGCCTATAAGAAAAATATTTATTCAGTGAAAAATTATTGCGGCCCCATACTGTGCCTGAATAGTATTAATAGCTGTTACCTGATCAAGAGCATAAGGAGTGTTCGTGGCAGCAAGCACAAGAACTTTATCATCATTGTGGCCAACCCCCTAAAATTAATAGGAGATAAGAAAAATGTTTTAAAAACTTTTGACTGTCATTATGAGAGACAACATCATCAACAAAATAAATAAATAAATAAAATCTAATCTAATCTAATCTTATTCCCGATAAATTGGGGTTGGCTAAATGAATCTTTTTACATTACATGACATTACCTGCATCTGCACAAGCAATTCTGTTTTGATTCTTCTAGAAGCTTCACTCTCATTTCCTTCTCCACGTTGGCCACAAAGGGAATCTATTTCATCAACGAATATAATGGAAGGAGAACTTTCACGAGCCATTTGGAAGAGATTTGAAACTAGCTTCTCACTTTCACCCATCCACTTTGAAACTAAGTCTGAAGAAGAAACACTGCAAAAGAACAGAAGTTGGCAATTGCCAACTTAATGGCCCAAGTTCTCAATGATTGAAATATCTGAAAAAAAAAATAGCATATGAAAGAACAAAAAGAGAATGAAGAACTCCATCCTCTTATTGCAAGCACCTGACAACATATTGTCAAGTTAACAGTGGCTATCAATCACAATAAATAAATAATCCCTAAATGAGACGCCAATTAGGTACTTTTCCTTCCTGAACGATAACAGTCAGTCGGTCATGCCCTCAAACTTGTTGAAAAGTAATCCATTCCTCAAAAGAGGTTATATATGATGAGAACGATTAGGTTGCACCCATGGTTCTACATCCAAATGCCAGTTCTAGACATAACATTCAAGAAAGTAAATGTATTGATGGTCTACAGACATCAAACTTCATAATGGTAGTCTGGGAGAAGGCGGAGGTGAAGAAGCATTTAAACAAACTCAAACTTTGACCATTCCTCACACTGAAGAGCAACAAGAAGCCAGGGCATCAGACAATTACAGACAGGAGTTTGGCTTATAGACTAGAAGTATTCCATTCAAACTGCCATTACCCAGTCTCTCTAAATAAACGTAAGCAAGAATTGGCGGAAACGTGGATGATTCATCAGACTACATTGCGAAAATGTGCACAATCATACCCATCACAATATGCACAAGGATGGAATCTCAAGCTAAGACCTTTTACTAAAAAAGCCCTCACAAAATGACATAGATAACTGAAGACTTATCTCCAAGTGCATGTGCTATAGTCATTAATGCACCCCCACAATCTACTCCAAGAACTTGCATCCATCTAGGTCAATGCAGGTGAGGGCTCAAGATGAGAGGGTAACAAACAGTCTCGGGGACCCAATACACACAATTATTATTATTATTATTATTATTTTGTTGTAGAGGATGGCAATTATTTAGGAAGAGGATAAAATGGGTGCCTGCCCCAATACTAGTTCCTGAATTATGGGTTATTTCCTGCCCCCATTCCCAACTTAACATTCCTTCTTGACCCTGAATCTATCTAGCACTCCTCAAAAAATACTAGTAACTAATACAAACATCAAACATGCTGAAAATAATTTGGAAGCAAAATAATGGATAAACAAAATAAGGTGAGTTAGATGCCAGTACTATTCTTCAGGCCAGGCTATTATATTTAGAATTATTCTAAATGACCAGGGATTTGGTGACCTATTGGTAACCGATCACTCACATGGGGTGAGGCCCACATGAATATAATAATGTGTGGGCCCCACCCCATGTGAGTGATCGGTCACCAAATCCCCTGGCCATGTAGCAAAGCTCTTATATTTAAAAGCGAAAACATAGCCATGAGTCTCTAACCATTTTCAATGAACCTAGGTAGTTAAATAGTAACTCAACATGCACTTCATATGTAGATTATAAGCCAGCCATCACAAGACTTGCAGAATACAATCAATTTTCACTTTTCAGTTGGAAGCTCCTCGCATGTTAAACTCAATAAATAAAAGAGCGAACTTGTATATGAACATTGCATTAAGCAAGAAATAATCATGTGTTCTTAAAATGCCAACAACAACCAATATCAAAATATTTACTTGAAAACAGTGTCAAAATGAAGTAGCAGATGCAGCAGATAGAGAATAACGCTCCCTTGGTCGTGAAAAAATAATCACCAAATAGAAATTAAAAATATTTTTGGAACTCTTAAGTCTAGACGAAGACATGAACATGCATGATAAATTAAAGCGAAGTAGTAATAAATACAAGATCCAAGGGCAGCATCACATATTAAGTATTTCTACAGATGAAATAAGACTGTATTTGAGGATAGACAAGTAACCTGAAAAAGGTCGAGTCAGCTTCGGTAGCAACAGCCTTAGCTAAATATGACTTTCCCGTTCCAGGTGGACCATACAAAAGGAAAGCCCTCCATGGACGCCTCTTGCCTACAAAAACGAGAGATCATAAATCAAAATTGGAATATGTAAATGTATTTTCCTTATTTTTTCCTCCAAAACCATAATTAATGAGAGATTGCTGAAAAATTGGAAAGAATAAGATTGACATTTTATGCTTTCTTCATCTTTCATTTTCTTTTATCTTCTTTTTCTGGGTAGGGGGGAGGGATCAGGTTGTCAGCACTGAACTATCTACATGAGAAGCAATTCAATGTAGGGTAGGTAAATGGCAGGTTTGCTTAAATTCTTTAAAAATGGTCAAGTGATATAACTGGAAATTCAAGTTCTTATTGTGAAAATGTGTTTCGAACATCATCTAGAAGATACTTCTGTACCCAGTTTCTCCCAAGTTTTCTCCTCACTTCTCAGCAGGGTTTTTCTTTCTCTGAGTATTTTCTATTTTACATATACATTAAATTATTATTATTATTTTTTTTTTTTTCAGGAACTCTACTCACACAGACTAAGACATAAATCCTATAAGCACTAGATGAACTATACTGAATATGCCACCACAAGCAAACCAAATTTCTTCATAAGGTTTTCCTGTCCAGAGGCACTCATTCATATTCACTGAAAGCTGAGAAATCAACCTCAGTTCCCCAGGCTTGATCTAATTAGTTATTCTTCAATTTTTATCATCAAAATAGGGGGAAACTGTAATTTTTTGTCCAGAGAGAACTGGCAAGCCACAAAGCATTATAGAACTTGATATGGCATTTTGTTAGTAGTGCTTGTGGTACAGTATGGACCAGTAGGCAAAGGAAAAATATAGAATCTTATTGAACCACCATGGTAATAACTTATACATATCAGTATACATCTACCAGTTTGGGTTTTAAGACAGACTGTGCAAAAAAGAAGTGAACATCTCCTGCCTGAAATGCTAAAAATCATCTACAGAAGTAACTTGTGCTGCCTAACTGCTCTCATATATGTAGTTTTTTCCCCACATCGGATATTACCCATGGAACTCAGGAACAGCCTTAATGTCCAAGGTAGTATAGCAATCCAGCTGGATTTCACTAACAAATCATACTGGTGTGCATCCCTCAAGCGAATATTGAGATGGTAACCAATGCCAGTCAGAAGAACTATATAAAGGAAGCAGCCTCTGACCTTAATCTTACAGCTATAAATCATCTAGTATTATCTAAAAGAAATGAGTTTTGATGCCTCTCATATCCTACCACCTCAGCACAGCTCAATGGCTCTCAACTGCAAAGACAAAAATCATGCTTGCAACTAAGCTAATCACAAAATTACTAGTGCAGTCTAAATTGGATAGTGTGGCTATAGGAAGGAGAAGAGCAGAAAACATATAAGAAAAATTAAGTGATTGATTGGGAAAAATTGGCCAAGTATATGATAATGATTCACAGTGTGAGATATTTATAACAATAAAGTCCGAACCAAATTCAAACAGCACCTAGTCCACCTGTGCTCAAACACAACAATCTAGCCATACTATCTCAAAAACTGATTTGTAAAATACATTGTTGCATTTAAGGATGTGTCCTAATAATCATACTGAAAATTTTACTACATTTCACTTCTTCACAAGTGAATTTGTGATGTTTCGATGGGAGGCAAAAGAAGTAATGACTAAAAGATTTAACTCCCATTTTGCAATCTAAACAATAGATGGAGCTGAATTCCTATTGCTAACACCAGATATCACCAAATAAAATAAACTTCAATGAAATCTAGCTCTTCATTTCAGCCCTTGTTTGGCCCCCGTTAAATCAAATTATATTTTTCTATCTCCTATTTTCAACCACACAATCTTCCATAAATTAATATTACACGTAAATCGAAAACTTTTTCTTTCTTTTCAACCACCCATTCTCCAAAAAAATACTATTCCACCCATTAAAATTTGAAATAATAGGGGCCAAGCGGGGGCTTGTTAAGTCGAGATATGACAACTACAACTAATCTAATCACTATTCCTTCTCCTCCATCATTCTGCCTATTTGTTCAACTAATATAAGCAGAACCCCGTATTATTCACCACCAATCTCAACCATATAATCAAGCCTTCAATTGAATAAACAACAAAATAATTAAATTCTTCAATTGCAAATACATAACCACATACACAAAAAATACCACTGAAAAAAACGTTGACCAAAACAAAAGGGCCAAAACAAGTGAATTACCAGTGAAAAACTGAGGGAACTTGACGGGCAAGATGACGGCCTCCTGGAGCGACTGTTTAGCACTTTCCAATCCAGCTACATCATTCCACTTAATATTAGGCTTCTCCCTGATAATAGCCGAATTCAACCCAGACCTCAGCTTCTCCTTATCCGCATCCTCCCCATCATTCCCATCCTTCGGCTTGGTCTTGGGCCGAATAGCCACAGCCGCATCCCCAGTAGACGCTGGCCCCGACCCGCCCTCATCCAACACGGCCCGGATCTCCTCCGCCCGACGCAAGTACTCCGTAAACTTTTGAGTAATCGCCTCCTTTATTTTTGGGTTCTTTTCATACTTTAAATGGGTCCTAAAATACTCCAAAGCATTCATATACAGAGGGAAGGCCTTGGCGTAGTTCCCCGCATTGTCCTCCGCCACTGCCCGCCGCACATATTCGATCGCTTGCTCCTTGAAATTACTGTACATGTTAAATCATAAACAAAAAAAAATATATATATATATATATATATATGCACACAATTATTTATATATATCCGTGTAAAAAAAAAAATTGGCCTTTTGATTTCTTGAGACGAGGGTTTGATAGATCGAGAATTTGGGTTGTTTTCCAATAAGAAATTCAGCGTTTTGATTTTCTGGTTTTGGAATTACTTAGGGTTGAAGTTTGAATTGGTTTATCGGGGATAGGATAATACGTGGGTTAAGAATGATAATCTGGACACAAATTTCTACCATAAGAGCCCTGGCCAAAATACTCGTCGTTCGCATTTACAGTCGGCTCAAGGAAAGTAAGATGGTTTGGAGGAAATACCTCTAAATGGCGCTTTTAAACAGCCATATTCCCATATTGGCCTTTGACTAAATAACGCATTAAAAAAAAAAATAAAAAAACAAAAAAAATAACAAAAAGAGCGAAAACCCCAAAATGTCCATGAAAAAATCGACTGTTTATAGCCGATTTTTTGGCTGTTAAGAGCCGATTTGATCAAATGTTGACTTTTTTATTTTTAATAACAATAAATAATTTAATTTTGATTTTGATTTTTCATATATAAAAAAAATTAATAAAATTTAATATTTTGATATAATAAAAGAAATAACTTTAAATTGATAATTACGAAAATAAAATAATATTATTTTTTTAATATAGTATATTCCAAATGTAATTAAATAATATTTTTATTTTTTTCTTTAATAATTTCTTTTTTTTTAATTTGCATATATAAAATAAAATAAATAACTTTTTTAATTTAATAATTTACTACCAAAAATCAAACGTAATTAAATAATATTTACATTTTTTTCACTTTAATAAATTTCTTTTGTTTTAATTTTTATATATAAAATTAACTAAATAATTAATTTTAAATTGATAATTACGAGAATGAAATATTATTTTATAACAAATTAGCAAATTCTTATTTTTTTCATTTTAATATTTTAATTAATTTAAAATTCTTCAATTTAATATTATTTGTAAATAAATATTTTTTTTCAAAGTTAATTAAATAATAATAATAAAATTTCATTTAATTAAATATATATATATATATATATATATATATATATATATATATATAATTAAATGAAGAAATTTAAATTGATAATTATCAAAAATCAAACGTAATTAAATAATATTTGTATTCTTTTTTACTTTAATAAATTTCTTTTGTTTTAATTTTTATATATAAAATTAAATAAATAAATAAATAATTTTAAATTGATAATTACGAGAATGAAATATTATTTTTTTTTAAAAATAGCAAATTCTTATTTTATTTTCATTTAAATAATTTAATTAATATAAAATTCTTTAATTAAATATTCTTTGTAAATAAATCTTTAATGTTTCAAATTTAATTAAATAAAATTTATATCTTTTACTTACTTTTAATATTTTTCATTTCTTTAAATTATTTATTTATATAATTAAATGAAGAAATTGAAATTGATAATTACCAAAAACGAAATTCAAACGAAAAATTTAAATTGATAATTCTTTTTTTCGTTTTTTTACTTGTAATATTTTATACTGAGTCCAGTCGACGGCGATGCCCTTCACTTTCAAAATGTTTAATTAAATATTCTTTGTAAAGAATTTTCAATTTTGTTCAATTTTAATTAAATATTATTTATATTATTTATTTAATCTTTGTAATTTCTTTTTGTTTAATATTTTAATATATATAATTAAATAAAGAATTTTCAATTGATAATTACCTTAATTAAGTATTCTATTCAACGAAATTAACAAAAAAAATTATTTAATTTTTTTCTACTTTAAAATAGTTTAATTAAATATTCTTTGTAAAGAATCTTCAATTTTGTTCAATTTTAATTAAATAATATTTATAGTCTTTATTAAATTTTTGTAATTTCTTTTTGTTTAATTTTTTAATATATATAATTAAATAAAAAAATTCAATTGATAATTACCTTAATTAAGTGTTCTATTCAACGAAATTAACAAAATCATTTTTTTTTCATTTACTATTTTTAATTTAAAATTTCTTAATTAAATATTCTTTGTAAAGAATCTTCAATTTTGTTAAAATTTAATTAAATAATATTTATATTCTTTATTCAATCTTTTTAATTCCTTTTTGTTTAATTTTCTAATATATATAATGAAATAAAGAATTTTCAATTGATAATTACCAAAATTAAAAATTAAATAAATAATTATATAATTAAATGTTACGAAATTGAATAAAATTTATATTATTAAATAAATAATTTTAATTTGGTAATTATCAAAATTAAATATTTTATATTAGCAAATTAGCAAATTAAAGAAATAATTTTAATTTGATAATTACCAAAATTAAATATGAAATAAATAATTATATAATTAAATGTTAGGAAATTTAATAAAATTTATATAATTAAAGAAATAATTTTAATTTGGTAATTATCAAAATCAAATATTTTATATTAGCAAATTAAATTTATATAATTAAATAATTAATTTTCATTTTATAATTATCAAAATTAAATATGAAATAAATAATTATATAATTAAATGTTACGAAATTGAATAAAATTAATATAATTAAAGAAGTAATTTTAATTTGGTAATTATCAAAATTAAATATTTTATATTATCAAATTAGCAAATTAAATTTATATAATTAAAGAAATAATTTTAATTTGATAATTATCAAAATTAAATATGAAATAAATAATTATATAATTAAATGTTATGAAATTGAATAAAATTTATATAATTAAAGAAGTAATTTTAATTTGGTAATTATCATACCAAAATTAAATATGAAATAGATAATTATATAATTAAATGTTACGAAATTGAATAAAATTTATATAATTAAAGAAGTAATTTTAATTTGGCAATTATCGTACCAAAATTAAATATGAAATAAATAATTATGAAAGTGCAAATACTATGAACTTGTTTCTAACCTTATGACGAAGATTCGAGAGTGTTAGATGTCAATTGGATGATGAAATGAGTCAGAGTGATGAAATATAGCCAAAAATGATCACATAACAACTTATAGGTTGAAAAGTTTTGCATCGATTTTCAACTTCATCTTGAAACCTTTTTTGACATAGCAAAAGATCGAATTAGAAGTTGACATCTAAATCAAAGTTGTATCCCTTTAATTTAGCTTTCCAACGCATCTTGAATCATCTCAATCGGATATCAGTAGAGAACGTTATGGCCAAAAGGAGTGAAAATAAATCAATTTTAGAATGTCCAAATTTTTAGTTGGATATTGAGATCCATTTTTGGCCTAGTAAACGTTCGAATTGAGAAGGAGCTATTTCTAGCAAAGTTGTAGCCCTTTGAGTTATCTTTCCAACCCATTTTGAATCGCCTTAATCGGATATCGGGAGAAAAAGTTATGACAACAATAATGAAGCAGACTCATAATGAAACAGCCGAAAACAGCCGATTTTTCGGCTGTACACAGTCGAATTTTCGGCTGTTTACAGCCGACTTTTCGGCTGTTTACAGTCGAAAAATTGGCTGTTAACAGCCGAATTTTCGGCTATTCATTTAAGGGTAGTTTTGTCTTTAAACTTCCAATAGGTCAAAGTGGGAATATGAACTTATGAAAAAGTTAAAGTGGAAATAAGGCTTTTTGACTTGGCCATTTTTGGAAGAACCCCGATGGTTTGATGGTTTAAAAATGCTCCTCGTGCTTACTTCTTGTTAAAATAATTTTTAGCCGTCTCAGTTGTTTTAAAATTCTTTTTGATCATTTTTAATCATACATTTATATAATAAAATATTTATAAAAAAATTAGCTACTTTTAGTTAACACGTATTTTTACAAGAGTCTTTTATTTTTTAAATAATAGGCACCAAGTTGAGAAATATATATACACACACTGGTTTGAGTATCTAATAATAGGAACGATTAGATTTGTCTATTAAATGATGATTATTGTTTTTCTTTTTATTACTTCGAAACATTAGCTAATATGAGAAAAACTTCATGTGGGTTAAAATTCAATAAATATTGAAGAGTCTTAACTCTTAACAATAATTTAAATTGAGGATTTGTTCTAAACTCACGTAATATCGAAGCGAGTCAATATTAATGTTCTTGAAACTTCGAAGTCATGTAAATATGGTACATACAAGGACATAGCTTATATGGATGCAATAAGACGTTTTAGGTTAAGGAAACTTTCTAGAGCTCGACACAAACTCATAATTGCTTGACTTGGTGTTGATCAAGTTGTTACCGGCTTATGAAAAGTATATCCAACTCGTAAAGTAGGGCAAGTCGCATTGAAAATCAAAGATTTGAATATATGACACTTGCACTAACTCTATTTAGAAGGTTTCTACCCCCTTTCGACAAATATCACAAAAACGTTCATCCTGAGCATGTAGCTCCTATATAATTTGTTAAAGTTCGAACTCTAAAATTTCACCATTGAAGTAGGAAAGGAGTTATATTATCCACGATTGGTCCATCCAACTGATGACTAATAACTATCAAGTAAGGAAAATGAAAATTCCTGAAAGACTATCTCCATGACTACAATAACTCCATTACTGTGGACCGAGTTTTCGTTTTTTAACAATGTCTTGTTAATGGTCACAAGACTCACAACATTCAACTCATGAAAAATAGTAAATTTAAAGTAAACTATATAATAACATAGACAAAATACCCACAGAAACACCAAATGATGTAATTTGATGTCATGTATCATTCTGTCATCTAAGATGTTAAAATTCTTTGGCAATTTAGCAAGATTGGATTTGGTCCTTATATTATAAAACTTTTTAAGAATATAAGTTGATGTAACCCATGAAATATGTGCTTAGAAGTGGATAAAATTCATGAATTCAATTAATTGTGTAAATAAAAATATAATTTGATCAACTTATAATCTAAAAAAAAAGTCAAACTAAGACTTGCGTGATATCACTTTGAATTTTACTATTTTTACAATCGATATTGACAATACTGATTGACAATACCCTCACACAGGGACACCTATGATTTTTTATTTACCGTGGATCCCCCTAATGTGAGGTTGTCAACAGATGTTGACAACCTCAGTTGTACACATGACATTGTTCTATCACTTTAGGAATTTAGTGCTTATTTGATAAAGTTTAAGTTATTTATTAACCTAGCCATATATATTTTTATCTACACAATTCATAAAATTCATAATTACGACCTACTCATTATCTATATGGTCCATTACCTTTATGGACTTTGCAACACTGCCGAGGGGCAGCTGGCTGCAAAGGGGCTTAATCCTACTTATATTTATTTTAAAAGCACTCCCAAACATGCTAGTTGATGATAATTATCAATTTGTTTGAGTCCCATTTTTTAAATAGTAGATTGATGGAGAATATATGATTAAAAATTAACGATTTTTTAAAATTTACATGTAATATTATTTTATTAAAAAATATATTGTTTAAAAGAATAGAGAAAAATGTACTTTAGAAGGATTAAGCGATTTGCACCTTTTGACTTACTTTTTGGTTTATCCGATCTTACCGGTACTCTCATATGGGAGTCGAAACTCACTTTCGACAAACGTGCCTCACTCATCTCATGTGAGAGGGACGGATGAGATCGAGTAAACGAACGGATAAATCAAAGGATAAGTATAGCGGGATTGATTTTAGAAATAATGATATCAAAGAAGGGCTATATTGGAAAACCCTAGTGAAAATCAAACTCAAATAAGGCTCGAAAATAAAAAAACAAAAAAGAAATGAAGAAGAAGAAAAGTATAAAACCTTCCTTTTCGGCTTCGGACAGACTTGTTCACTCTCTACAGCGTCGCCGGCGGCTATCTGTAAATGGGGAAGCACGGGAAGAAGCAGAGTCACCGCCATAACCGCCAAGGAAGAACAGCCTCGTACTATCTTGAACAAACAGATGAAGAAATACAAGAGTACCCATTATGCCCACAAACTTCTTCTGCTCAAGAACTCACTCTTTCTGAATCTGATAAAGAATCCCAAGAAGAAGAAATCCAGGAAAAAGAAACAGATTTTGATAAAAACCCATCAATCAACAATGATCTTCCGTCAAAATTCTCTCTTTATCAACAATCCGTACAGGTGAGAAGACCCCTTCCCCAGGAGCTCTCAATAACAAGATTTTAATTATATTTTTCCCTCAATAATCTCGAATACTGTCCAGTCCTATGTACCGAATACGGCATAAATTTAAGCCATATAACGCATATTTCTTATGAATTGATGGTGTTATTTAATAAAGATTGAACATGAATGCATTTTTATGGATGCAGTCTCCAAAAGGGGATATAAGTTACCTGCAGAAATTTTTCTTGATGTATGTTGGCGGGAGGCTACCCCTCCACCTCCAGGAAGATTTTTGCGGCACTGCACTTTTGAGGTATAATATTGTAGTTGCATTAAAGTTTGTCTTACTTATTTGTAGCATGTATTATACGCATTTGTCTGTTATTATAATGCCCAATGTTAGAATTTTTATCTAAATCTCAAAAACTTGAAAACCTAATTACTTTATTGACAAGATCATCCATTTCAAATCACCAAAAAATTTAATAATGCAGAACATAACTTAATTCTTTGGGAATGATTACTTATTACTGGATCTTAATTTCGTATCTTGAACTCTTTTGATTCTTGAGTTCTTGATCTTGATTTTGTTTTCTTGCTCCATAATCTTGATTCTTGATTGTGGGTTTTAGATCTTCTTTTTCAATATAGTTTTTTCTTGTATTTTTATGTTGATGGAATGACACAAAGAATGAGAAGTTGCATATGAATTGTAGATCATAACTCTATATATAGTTTTCATATATATTTCGTCCATCATGAAATACAATTTTGAAGGAATTTGGTCACTTTATTTATAGGAAAAAAATTCATAGATAAGAAGTTAAGTATGTCCCATCTCAATAATAAGAAAACAAGTTTCAAATTTCAAAAATCAGATTTTTATTAAAATTTATTTATGATTTAATTAAATAAATAAATAAATGTCATGAATTTATACAATTTGGTAACATATTATCAAATTAATTAGTTAGAAATTATTTCAAGGTCTCAAAATTTTTATAGATCATAGCTTATTTCGAGGTCACAAATCAGAATTTTAATATGTCACAAATTATTTTACGATCACAAATTATCTTTTTTATTGGTCACATATTATTTGTTTGTTGCAGATTAACCAATTTAGTGGTTACAGTTAACCAAATAATCTGTGATTACAACCAACACTTGCGACCACAATCTCCACCACACCACGACCACCACGGCCACCACCTCCACCACCTCCACCACCGTCAACACCTCCACCACCATCGCCGCCGCTGCCACCACCACCACTTTACAATCTGAAAATCACAAACACCACCGCACACAACCACTGGTCCACCACGCCACCACAAACACCACCGCAAATCACAAACACCACCGCAAACACACCAACAATACCCAACTCACAACCTCACCAACACCACCTACATCACCACTGCAAGCATGAGCACCTTTACCATCGCCAGAAACCACCACAATTGCCACCACCAAACACACAAACAACACCTAACCTACTCATAGCCACCATAACCATAACCAACACACAAAACAATACACCACCCCCACAACCTTACCAACAACACCCACATTAGCCACACAGGCAGCAAAAATGTCAGATTTAGTGCAGCGCCGCCAACCATGCACTCGACGAAGAAAAGGTGGATCTGCAGCAGTGGCGTGTCGTGTTGGCGGTGGAGACGTGTATCTCACTGGACGGAATGATGACAGAGCATGGGTCGTCGGCGTAGCTCCTTCATCTTTGGTCACCAGAGTTTGAACGTTCGCGAGAGAGACGAGAGTCGCCGGCCCAGCTCCTTTATGTTGGGTGGAGAGAGAGTCGAGAGGTGTAGAGAAAGGGTTTGGGGGGAATTAGGGATTAATTATTTTTTATATATATATTAATTAATTAATAAAATATCTGATTTTTGAATAGTTGAACCTTCCGTCTGATTTTAGAATACTCAATTTAGGAAGTAGAGTTTAGTGTAACTTTCACTTATTTATATGCCCAGAGCCCAATAACTTAAATTTAGACCACTTTAATTTTCAGTTTAACTTTAAGATAACCTTTATACACAATTAATTACATATGTAAGCCCATGACAAAAATAAACCCAACGCCCGAATGTTGCCCAAGAAACTAAAGATTCTTGAGTACGTCCCAAGTAAATGAAGAAAATAGCTTTCATATAATGATAGGTGATAGTTTTTCGATTGTCGAAAGAAGTTAGTCGACACTCTATATCCATACTATCCCCCTTTTTGCTCCAATTTACCAGATCAAAATTTTCTTTTCTAGCACATTCTTCTGATAATTTGTTTCAAGAAAACTAAGTACATTAAAAAGGAGTTTTGGACTTATTTTTTCTTCCTAGTTTTGAGCTATAATATTAACTTTAATGCAATTAGAAGGTTAATTGGTCAATGAAAGACAATAAAACTTAGCTCAAGTTACATTACCTTCAATTTAGTGATGATCATTTGTAGGTCATTTGGATGCCTCTTTTGCAATAAAGTTTAGTTTTGCAAGATTCATGTGGCTGGGTTTTCTCCAATAAAAAGCATCAATATATGAGCCCGTTTGGTAGAGATTTTAATTGAAAAACAAGCCGTTAGTGGGCCCCATGCGTTAGATGAAAGTCAAACATAACGGCTATATTTTCAATTAAAATCCAATTAAAATATCTACCAAACGGGCTCTATGTCAAAATAACATGTTTGCAGTGATGAGACCATCCCCTGTTTTTATATTGTTAGTGGCACTGGCACCTTACTGTTGGTGTTGTCCGTTTTAGGTTATGTCCTATGAAATAAATTACATGAATCAGTGCCTGTTTTAGGTTTGGCGTTTAAGAGTAATTCCCTTGATCAGTGTGTGCACGAATGTGGATGACTTTAATTGACTATAAAATTGTTTCAAATCAGAAATTAAACTAAGAGCCTTCTGACATTTTAGAGACATGATAATAACTCACCTAGATTCCATAAATCCCCGTTTCAGCTCGTAATCAATGTCTTGTCTATAAATTATAAGGGTAGCTAATATTTCCACTTTTTTTATGCATTTGGCAGTGTAGAATGGCTTCACAGTGATGCACGGCGAACTGCTGTAGGATTAGATTTGGATGCCGAGGCACTCAATTGGTGCATGGAGAACAATATGAATAAAATTGGGGCTGATGTCAATTCAAGAATTTCCCTGTTTCATGGCAATGTCTTGCAACCTCTGGAGTGCAGATTGGTTAATTTGGATCCACTCATCATCGAGAACATCAAAATAGACGATGAAGGTGAGTCAAAGACTAGCTCACTGAATTCTACTATACAGGGAAGTCCTAAGGCTGTTTGCCAAACTAAGTTGATGAAAGACACTAAATTGCCTGCCAGAGATATAGTGTGTGCTTTTAACTACAGTTGCTGTTGTCTGCATAGTCGTAAAGAGTTGGTTTTGTATTTCAAGCATGCACTCAATGCTCTGAGTACAAAAGGTGGTATATTTGTGATGGATCTATATGGAGGCTCGTCCTCGGAGTGTGAGCTGAGGATGCAGAGGAGATTCCCAAATTTTACGGTAATCTTATTTTCCAAGCTGTGAAAGCTGTCTATTATTTATTATCATCAATTCTGATTTTAGAACTCGCTGGTATGATCCAAAATTACAATTTTCATAGAGAAACAGGGATTCCTAGTGTTCATCATATCACAGTATTTCTGGGAGAAGAATTCCCTCAAAGTTTTGGACGGGAAACTAAATTTCGATTTCCAATGCTGGCATTGGCGTTCCATAATTAATCAGATAAGGTTCAAATTTTATAGTATCCCCCGTGAAAGTAATGGAATTTCTAACGACAAACTGTTAAATCTCTAGGTGATCCTAATTACGATCTGACAGATATCCAGTTAATCCTAATTTATACTTATTGACAAAAAATAAAATAAAAATTCTGTAACACTCCTCAACCTAGCAGCCTCAGGTTTGACAGTATTAGAGCTGTCAATCTTAACTGACAATCAAACTCTCTTCCCTTTTAAACTGCCAACAGCTGCAGACTATGATCTAGTTCAGGGACAAGATTTAAACACCCTCGCCTTTACAAGTATTTGTCTAAACTTCATACTCGATAAATTCTTGATTCCTGCCAAAGATTGTTGAAGGTAGTAATATCTTCCTCACGACCTCACCACGCATTAGTATCACCTACTTCATTCCTAAGACCATATGATCGAGTCATTATCTTGAGTAGAACACGTGAGATTAATGACACCCCATATCTCCTTGGCAGTGGAAGAAAATATATAATTCTGATTGTCTTTGGATCCACAGAACTGAAAATCCATGATATGACCCACGAGTTCTTAGCATTGGAGTCTTAAATCTTCACTCTTTAATCTGCTTCCTTCCTTCCAGGAGCCATCAAACAATACCGTCTTTACATTGCATGTCATGAAAAATTTCTTCTCTCAAGACCATTGCTGAATGTTGTTTTCATGGAGAATATGGTTGGTGATGTGTATTGTAGGGCTGTCATTAAGATTTAGCTGCTTTAGATCTTCATGTAGATCTAGCAATGAACTGAACCAACAAAGTGGTAGGAAAGGATGGCTCAGCTGAAGTTTATTAGGAAAATTGTTTTGTTTGTCGTTGTTACTTGAGATATAATAAACATCGGATCACCTAAACAACCAAATGTGATGGCTAGACCACACCTGTATTTTTGCTTATGGGCAAGAATGAAAGCTGACCAAAAAAAGGACCACAGGGCCCTTGAAGGAATTCTAGAAGTATAAAACTTAGAACAGGATGTTGGCTTTATAACCTTGACGGAAATTGGATAGATTTCTACCTTAATTTTTCTCATATGGAGATTTTTCCATACACTAGTAATGTTTTTGTCCAATCTCTTTCTTATTTATCTCGACTGTACTCTTTATAATGTTTGATACGAGGTCTACAAATCCCATATTGAAAGTAATGTTTTCAGATAATCCAATATTTTTCACTTGACTTCAAAATGAGGTTGCCTACATTTAATTTTTTTTCCATATAGTAAGTTCTACACATTTAATTTGATTTTCTTCAAGAAAGTTTTTTTGTTTGTTAGTAATCCTTTTTTCTATAGAAAATCATATCCTGTGGCAAGTTCTTTACGGTTCAAATATAGGTATCTAGTCATTGCGTGAGAAGTTACTATGAGGTAGATGAAGAACCAATTTATCGACTAAAATGTATTTGTGCCTGGTGGAAGCTGGAAGGCCCTTATTTTTGAAAGATTACTGCCCACACAAATTTAACTTCCCGTTTTCATACCTCTTTGCTTCGACCAGACAACTTCATTTGAAATAGTTTTTTTGTGAAAACCGAAGTTTGATAGTTCTCATTATTGAAGTCAAAATTATTGCCAGTATCAAATTTATTGAAGATTTATTATTGCTCTTTCATTAAACCGCTTGATGGTTCTCCAGTCTTAATTCTTGATAAATAATTTCTATAATCTGTGTTGATATTTACCTTTCAGTATACTTGGGAACAAGCTGGATTTGACATCGTTCAGAGGAAAACTAGGATTAGCCTCCATTTTAATCTACATAATCAGCATAAAAAGATTCGCCACGCATTTAGCTACAGCTGGAGACTGTAAGTTCTGTCACTTAGTCGAGATGCTTTTTTTCTTGTCACATATTACTTTTGTTTAGCCTTGTGCTTAAAATAATTTTGCATTTGTTATATGAGAAATTTGCACTATTGGCCATAACCTGTTTTCCAAGTAGCTGGTTGGTCTTCGACCTTTCATGATAATAGTTGGGGAAAAAGTTACCGTTTCATAAAGTTTGATATATTTTGTGCCAGCTGGTCCTTGCCTGAAATTAAGGAATCCTTGGAAGAAGCTGGTTTTCGATCTGTTCACTTTTGGATTCGGAATATGCCAGATAGTGATGAAATTAGATGTATGGACGGGTTTCCTGTTGGACGAGACTTGAAATACGAAGAAGTCACAAGTTTCCAACAACAGGATTCGTGGAATGCTTATATCGTCGGTATTGCATAGTCATTCCTTAGTGGTATCAACCTTTTGTTATTTGAAGTCATTATCAGGTGCAGGAAGATATGAGCAAAAAGCTGGGGTAAGTCGAGGAGTTTTCCTTTTACATGCTTACGATATTCTTCTCAAATTACACACAATTCCTCGCAAGCAGATACATGGCTAAAATACACATGGCATGCTTGTTCGTGAAATTGACCATTATCGTGTTAATCCAAGCAGGTAGATTGTTGGCAACATGCCATTGATGTGCACAAAAGGAATGTCATTTCTTGGTAGTACTCGAAAAAAGTTAAAAGTTATTTTGTATACAGGGAAAATTTAACTAAGGCTGAATCCTTTGAACAATTGAATGAGCAGAGACTTCGTATATTTTCGACTGAAATTTTTCAGGAAGTCTTTCTGACTATAAATGATTGCATATTTGGTGAGCAGTATTAGATATGATTGTCAATAGAACATGATTTTAGTTTCTTCTTTTTTCTTGACGTATATTTCTTTTGTGATGATTTCGTCATTGCATTTTTCTCGCCGCCTATATCTCTTAAAAATCAACTAAACGTCACATCGGCAATTTGCTTGTGTAAATTAAAATTGAATGGTCCATATTGGAGAAAACTAGGACAGGATTTCAAAGTGGGTTTGTCCTGATCACAAAGGTTGTCCTTTTCTCATGTTCCAGTGCAAATTGGCAGTCAAATTCCACACTACTGTCGTTTAGGCGTTTCAAATTATTCACATAAATCATTGCAAAATGACTGTAAATAATACCAAGAAAATATCTGCTGCATCAGCTAGAGCTCACCCTAGGAAATCCAAGCAAAGAGGAAGCTTATTCAAACTCTCTTCAAGTGGGTAATTTAACCTCTTTTTAGTTTCTCTTTGATTTCTAGGCTTCATTGATCTTGCCATGATGTTATTTGATGATCTTGAATTGAAAGGAAATGTTAGCTGTGAGGACCCTAATTGCATTCCACGTTAGAAGTGCATAGACGATGCAACTCAACTCTTGGTGCGGATGGTCTTGGTTCGTCTCCATTTCAGAATTTTCTAATTTGGTCTCCGTACTTTAAATGTGTAAAATTTAATTGTTAGACAAAAAATTTAACAAAAAAAAAAAAAAAAAACACTAGTGATTTTGCATGGTCGAATGACCATATTTAGTAGAACTTTTGATGGGTGTCGAATCCCATTTTAGCAAAAAGGGAAAAAAATGATTAGTTCGATTTCCCACCCCCCCACCCCCCCTCGAAATAGGTCTGTTAAGAGTCACTTGACATCTAAATGGGTGGAATCCATCTACTGAGGACTCTCTACGCGAGCAAAAGGTTAAGGATTTAATTGCTACCTCTCTAATAGGTGAGGGACACTTATGGACATTTTTTCTAATATATGTATGTAACTATGTATGGTATAATAGTGTTCAATCACACGGCACGGCACAATAGAATATTTTAAAAGTCTTTAAGTATAATTAAAACCCAATATAGTAAGGATATACGTTTAAGCAAGGAATATTTACATTAAATATTACCATAAAGAGTGTCTTAGCATTGCAAGTAACATATAAATAAATTAAAAATAATTTACTTGTAAATATCAACTTGTGAAATAGTATATTATACTCCAAAATATTGTTTAGCTTTGCCATCATAAATGGGAAATTATTTTATTTTTTAAAAATAAATTTTTTCGACTCTACTTTAAAACATTTTTCTAGAATTTCAATACAAAAAGTTACTTTTTTTAAAAGCAGATTTGCCAATATTCTTTGAGTAAAGACGAAGCTATATATCAAAAGTCACATGAGTAGTTTTTGTTAATCGACGAGACTTAAATCTAAAACTTTTATAAATAAGTATTTAATTCCTACTTCTTTTTTGGAAATTGGAAAATGGTACTTGGTTTAGGTTCCACTCACTCAATCAATTTTGCTTTCACTCAAGTTTTGTTAGAATATCGTGCATATATTGTAGACTTTAGAAAAGTAACAAAGGTTGAATGTATTTCTTTTCGACAATAATTGTAACAAACAATATTACATGATAAAAATTGTGAATTCAAAAATAAATGAAACAAAAATTTAATATATTTCTCGCATCATTTGTCACATTTATCTCTTCGGGTTTGTTTACAAAGTTTTTATTAAATTTGGTAAAATTTGATGAAATTTATAATTAAAAAGATAATTTCATAAAATATATAATTAATATTAATTATTGACAATAATCTCTAATTAAAGATTGAATCCCAACTTTGAGAATCCCACACCATTCCTGTTCTGGAGTATCGTGAGGGAGGTAAATCGCAGGTTATGTCTTCAAAAGTATAGAGTGGAAGGCTGCTTGTACACTTCTTATTGACAATAATCTCTAATTTTTTATTAATTTTTTTCAGCTATTCCAAACAAGGACCTAATAGATTCGAAAGGAATCACCTGGCATTTAAAGTCAAAAGAGAGATGGAGAAAGAAATGCATGCACCACAATCCTCATTTTCTTATGGTTCAAAATAATCCATCAAATTCTCTAAATCTGGAAAAGAAAAAAAGAAAAGGAAAAACCTCAATCCTTTCGAAACAAATCTGTATGGTAAACCCAAATCGAACACATCTTTAAATTTACTCATAATTAATTTTAACACAGAAAAAGTGAAGATTTTTTTTTTCTAATAATTTTACTTTTTTCTTTCTTTTTCAATTAACAGAAATGGTTTTCAGGAAATTCTTGGGTTGTATGGGAATGGCAAAGCAGCCTACACAGCCTACCCTTCCTACTGATTGCAGTAGCAATTCACCCAGAATCAGGCTCAGTGATGGAAGATTTTTGGCTTATAGGGAAAGAGGAGTCCCCAAGAGCAAGTCCAATTTTAGGGTTATTATTGTTCATGGATTTGGTAGTTCTAAAGAGATGAATTTCGAGGCATCCCAGGTACACAAATTTAACTCCTTTTTAAAAACCCTTTTACGTATTTGATTTTGAGATGAATTTTGTTAGATCAAGCATTCGTTTTGACAGTCCTTGACAGTTGAACTTGAACCCCCTTGTTTTGAGAGCTGATAGAGAGCTTAGGAACTTCTTGATATGTATTTTATTCTCAACACGTCTTTCCACGTAGGTTTAATTCAGCTTTGTTGAATCAGCTCGTATAAATGTTTCTCAACTATAAAATGTCAGGTCTTTGATGAAAAAATAAATTTGATGGGCACGTGAAGGGCCTTGAATAAATTGATCCATATCTATTCAAGTTTTTCGATGAGGCGGTTCAATACTTTTTTCATTATATGTCTCGCACATAGAATTTCATTCCTTGGAAATGGTGAGGTTTGAAGCCAAGATCTTTGTCTATTCTGATACCTTGTTGAACCGTATAATCTAATCCGTTTATGAAAATTCAATGTCTGAGTTGCTCGTGAAGGAGTATGCTCAAAACTCTAACAACTATAGCTTTTAGATGACGTGGTTGGCTTTAACTTGGTTTGCAGTTTTAGAAAGCATTGTCTGGTTTAACATCAGTAGAAAAGAATGGAAAGCGAGAACTTCTAAAAATATATTTGATGGCTGCCTTGTATATATAATTTGTTCAAAAGTAGCTCTTTTACTATGTAATTGTTGCAGATGTTTCCATAGTTTGTGGTGTAAACAGAATCTCAGGATCCTAGATAATGATTCTTACTGCCTTTGTGTCCTAAAAAGAAAATATTAATTCACAACTTGTTCAAAGAAAAAAGGTATTCGTGTAGCAGGCCTCAAATTTATCGAGAAGAAAAACATAGTTTTTTCGTTGCTGTGTTCAAAGAAACTCAATTCTTTTCGAATAATCTTTCTTTACTGCATTCTAGTTCTAGTATAAAGCGCAAACTCAAAAAATGCTGTAGATTCTTCACAATCATATGCAGTGGCTTAATTTTGTTTTAGTCTACAGGAACTACTGGAGGAGTTGAGAATATATCTTGTTCTGTATGATAGAGCTGGATATGGAGAAAGTGATCCAAATCCTACGAGATCATTAAAAAGTGAGGCATCTGATATTGAGGAACTAGTTGATAAGTTACTATTAGGACCTAAAGTCTATGTAATCGGAGTTTCAATCGGATGTTACCCTGCCTGGAGTTGCCTTAGACGTATACCGAACAGGTTCTTTGTCGATTCTTACTACTTGGATTTTATTTATGCAAAGATTTGAGTTCCATCTAAAAGGGTTAACCTATTACATAGAGTAGTCCAATCCAGGGCCGGTCCTATGATTGTTGAGGGTTTGAGACGAAATTCATAAATTAGGCCCCCAAAATCAACGTAAATGTAAAATTCAACGGCATATTAACGAATGGATAATTTTCCTCCTTCCTTTTGGCTTTTACAATTTACGAATGAAAAATATAATTCCCTCCCTTTTGGCTTTTACAGTTTTACTTCATATAAATTTTTTTAAAAAAAATTATTGGGCCAAAATGAGGCCCCCTCAGATTTTGGACCTGAGGTGCGGGCATCTTTTGCCTAGCCACAGGACCGGCTCTGGTCCAATCCCCTTATAAACCCAAGACCATTTTCATTTTTAGTCGATGTGGGACCTTTGTTTGCACGTCTCAAGTGGTATCAGAGTCATTGCTTGAGGGGAGCCGTGATGATCATGTGTAATGATAATTTGGCACTTCGTATAAGAGAAGATTGTTGAACACGTGTGACGAAAAGTCCCACGGCGGCTAGACCTGAGGATGGTCTTCAATTTCTAAGGAGATTGAACTACTACACCAAGATTAACCTTTTGAGATGGAACTCCAAGTTTAACTAGTTAGGCATAGAACACACTGATTTGTTTTACCGATCTGCGTTGATGACAGGCTAGAAGGCATTGCTCTTGTAGTTCCGTATATAAATTATAAATGGTCTTCTCTACCTAGTGATTTGGTAAAGGATGATTATAGGAAAGGCCTTTCGCGCTGGATGTTCCGTGTTGCACGCTATACTCCCGGATTATTACACTGGTGGTTGACTCAGAAATTGTTTCCATCATCTACTGCCCTTGAGCAAAACCCCGCATTTTTCTGTGACAAAGACCTAGAGGTATTGAAGAAAACACCAGGCTACCAGTTGTTTACTCAGGTAATTTTTTTCATTTTACCGTGCTAATTCTGTCCTTAAATAGGAACTCTGCTAGTATTACGTTATACAAGGTTGCTGATTCGGTTGATAAGTGTAAATTCTGCACAAGTACTAGGTTGCTGATTCTCTCTCCATACAAGGTTACTAGTCTAGATTTGATCTTCAACACGTTTCTGATAGTGCAGGTCAGATTCACTTTTTTTCTTCCAAAGCCTGACATGTGCCCAATTTTAATAAACAGATATGGGTGAGACTCGAACACACAATACACATTTATTTAGTTAGATTTTCGTCTTTAACATGCTCGATGACATCCCAACCAGATACATGTTTTCATTATAGGTTTGAAAAGTGAATAATTCCCACAAATGGATGATAGCAAGACTTGAACTTAGGACATCTATTATGTTGAACCACCTTATCTAATAGCTTGAACTATTAGAGATGGACAAATTTATATATTCATATTTTGCTTTCAACGCTTATTTCCTCTTAACAGAAAAGGCTAAGGAAACGAAGCGTGTTTGACTCCCTACGGCGGGACTTTATGGTGGCTTTTGGAAAGTGGGATTTTGATCCGATGGATCTGCCCGATCCATACCCTCAAAAGGAAAACCGCGTTCACATCTGGCAAGGTTGCGAAGACAAAGTTGTGCCAGTTCAATTACAAAGATATGTTTCCAAAAAGTTACCTTGGATAAGGTATCATGAGGTTCCTGATGGAGGGCATTTACTTGTCTATGATGATGCAGTTTGTGAAGCCATTTTGAGGTCTCTTTTGCTTGGAGAAGATCCTCCACTATACAACCCTAAATTAGATAGCTAGCGCACCTTTGTTACACACTGTTAGATAGAATTGTATTTTATTCATCTTTTTTTGTGCTATGCTGTACTATCCAGTCCTTGCTATTAGTTGCTTGCTTCATTCTTGTCATCCAGTTGATGATCTTGTAAATAGTTTGTTTACTAGAGAGTCGATACAAGTGTGACATTAAATGATCAAGAAAACTTCCCGATTGAAAATGAAATTGTTGTTGCTATCAATAATTCTTGACCGATGTCCTGGGCTAATGTAGGATTTTCTCAAGGACCTACCGGTTTAGGTAAATATCTAATGCGGTCCCCGACCGGAGATGTTTGGATATGATCGAATGGTATCCAAAGGGATTAGAGAGAATGTAGATGTTGGAAGCTCTAATAATAATGACAGCTAGTCATTTATTTTGCCAGCACATGTTCCTAACAAAGTGAAGCACAAGGCCCTTTAAAGAACGTGTCGGTGCTTCTCGTGACAACATTTTCTTGTTTTGTGTGTTGTCGATGACTAAAATAGTAGATGATTCTTCTTCTTCTTCTTCTTCTCCTCTCTCTCTCTCTCACATTTTCACAGCAATGACGATCTATCCCGATTTCACAATAGCGTTGCTCAGCGACAAATATTAGGTCAATTTAGTAGGGAATTGATTTTATTTCTTTTTAGATGTTTATGAAAATAATTAAATTTTGGTCAGTTTCTTTACAAGCTTTTTTAGCGAGACAAAGTACTTTTAAAAATTATTTAAACATGATCAAAAGCAATTTTTAACTTTTCAAATGCTTTGTTAAAAGATTGTTAGCCGTTTCTTTCTTGTTTAATGCTATTTGTAGGGTTAAATTTATCTAGTTGATGAGATAATTGGTTGAATTAATTTGATCCAGGACTATCCACGCTAAAAGTTGAACTAGAATCCCTGTTTCAACTTCATTTTTTCCAAAGTCATCTTTATTCGCATTCTTCTAATAAAACAATTTTATCGTAAACTCAAATTTTTTTTTACTTTTTATTTACACATTCTCCAAAATATGACTACTACAAAACATATTTTCCCAGAAACTTAGGCTCAAACAAACCTCACACTATCTCTAACCTTACACCAAATTTGTGGTAAGTTTTGCACCAAATTGAAAATCAGTTCAAATTCATTACACCAAAAATTGCACCAAATTAACAATATTTAATTATTTCTTTCATTTTTTCATTCTTAACGATTTATTTACCTAAAAACTTATTTATTTTTTTAATTTACTACTACATAAATTACTAAATAAATAATTATGCTTCGTTAACGAAAATATTGAATTTATGAATAAATTTGAAAGATGTAGTACCATTAATAATAATAATAACAATTAATTAAGAATAAAAATTTGTTGTATAACAAAAAAATGACACATACGCCCTTAACAAAAATTTGGTTCAACGTGAAAAGAGGGACAAAAGAGACATTAACCATTCAGGTGCAAATGCATCAACCTATTCATTTGCACCATTTTAGTGTAAATTATGGTATTTGATTGGAGAAGCATTTCACCAAATTTTTGGTGCAAATGGTGAAAAATGATAAAATGGTACGATGGTTGAATATGTCTTTAGAAGTTATTTTTGTCCAGTGTAAAAACATACCTGAAAGTACGTCGAATCATTAAAAAAAGGTTTACTAAAACTAAAATAAATATAAAAGGATATTAATAGTTATTTTGCTTATTTGTTAGTGCAATTTGTGTAAATTTCTTTTGAAGAAATTACATGAAACCAAGTGTTTCAACTATACTTTGCATAAATCAGGTGCAAAGATTGTTTAATAAAAACTCAGGTATGAAATTAATAATTAAAATATTATATCTACAAACCCTAATAATTTTGTCTCATTCTTTCCTTCGACTTGCTTCCTTCTCTCTCTCTATAATCTTTCCATTCTCTCAATAAAAATTCAAAACTATCATGGATTTCGTCGCCACCCACACCTTTGGAGCAGTCGCTCTCTGTCGGAGAACATCGCCGACATCAACAATCCATCGCCGAACTTCTCATCTCCCCCTCCTCCATTGCGGTGTTCTGCACAGATCGACGCTAATGATTTTGCACAGATCAACGCCGCGACACCACCAAGTCACCGGTGATTCTGCATAGATCGATGTCACGGGTTTGGGGGTTTTGGTGGTTTTTTTCACTATTTTCGGTGGTTGGTTTGTGTTACTATAGGTGTGGTTTGCGTTGCAATGGTGAGGGTGGTGTTGTGTTTGCTGTAGTGGTGGTGCTGTGGTGGGTTTGCGTGGCGATTGGGGTGAGTTTTTTTTTTTTTGAAATTGGTGGTGGTTTGTTTGAGACAGAGATTACGATGTCGTGAAGTGGTGGTATTGTGCTTGCTGTGGTGGTGGTGGTTTTGCATGACGACGGTGTTGCCGTCGGGTGATGGTGGTGGTTTGGCTGTAATGGTGGGAGTGGTTTTCACGGTGGTGGTGGTTGTGACAATGGAAGTGCCGGGAATAGTGATGGGATGAGACGAAGAGTGTCTGTGACCAATTACCTGATCGATTTGTGACCAAATATTGGTGGATCGAAATTCGGGGTCGGGGTGTTTGGATGTATGTGACCAATTATGTAGTTATCTGTGATTAAATACTCAATTGTGACCTAAAAATTTGAAAAAAAAAATTATGACCAACTAATTTAAAAAATTATGACCTTTAATTTGTGACTTCGAAATAAATTGTGATTTGTAAAAACTTTTTCAAAATAATTTGTGATTTATTCATTTGATAATATGTGATCAATAAATAATTTATGATATTAATTATAAATTTGTGACTTTATTATATTTAATTATTTATATATATACCTGATTTTTGAATTTTTAAACTATGTACTTGATTTGTGTATGGGTGTAACCGATACAACTGAATTATGAATTTTTCCCATTTCTTTTACTTTCATTTCACTGCAAAATAAGCCCAGAAAAGGTACAGCCCAGTCCAACTCTAAAAACCTTCTCCCGCGCTACGCCGTCAATCCGTCTGGCAAACCCTAATTCTTCTCGTCAGGTTTCCTTTTATCTACGTTTTCTGTCTATATCTGTTAAAGTAATTTGGAGTGTTGTAACTCGTTGTTTTTGTCATTTTAATTTGGTTATTTTGTTCTTGAACAGAAGTGGATTGAGAAGAAATAGAGATATAGAACAATGAGGTGAGAAGACAGATGTAATTTGTCTGTAAATGTTAAGAATTTCTTCGTAAATGGGGTTTGTTGTTATATGCGTAAGCAGATCGAGTTTTGATTGTAATTAATTTGCAGTAAGCTTCAGAGCGAGGCCCTGAGAGAAGCCATCTCTGTAATTGTTATTGTTTCTAAGGAGAAAAAACGTAATTTCACCGAGACGATTGAGCTTCAAATTGGGCTGAAAAATTATGATCCCCAGAAGGATAAGCGATTCAGTGGCTCGGTGAAGTTGCCTCACATTCCTCGCCCGAAGATGAAGATTTGCATGCTTGGTGATGCTCAGCATGTTGAGGAGGTATACTTGATTAACACATAATTTACAAGTCTGGTGATCCATTCGTTAGCTTTCTTCTTCAGATTATAAAAAATAAAGCTGAATCTTCTTTATGAGCCGTATAAGCATTACGATTCTGGTGACTACATAGTCTGATGAGATACAGTGAAGCTATTTGACATTGTGTTAGGGAAGTTTAATTTGTTTGGAGAATCCCCTTGTATGTCCCGAATTGACTATATTTATGTAGTGCGTCTTAGAATTATTGATTTCATTTCTCTTTGAAGTTTTCAATTGTACTCTACTGTCATACGCATTTAATTTATGTTGTGAAACAACTTCATTTGTGTGTTTGGTAAAACATGTAGTAGAGCCAACTTAAACTTTACCTCTGAAGTTGATTTTCTTTATTTTTGGTAAAATTTTGATGTCAAGATTTGGTTTTGATATGCTTAGGCCAGTGAATTTTATCGGCAAGTCCACATAAGTACCACATCAAGAGTATATTCTACATTTAAAATATATTGGTGAGAGCCATAAGTTGCTTCATTTGTATCAATGACATATTATTTTCAATATCTATGTCATTTCGGTTGTTGTGATGATAATCTTGATAGTCTTCAAAACTCATATCTATGTTTCATGTCATTTTATTATTTTTAATTGTATATGCAGGCAGAAAAAATAGGATTGGAGTCCATGGATGTGGAGGCTCTTAAGAAGTTGAACAAAAACAAGAAGTTGGTTAAGAAACTTGCAAAGAAATATCATGCTTTCTTAGCCTCAGAAGCTGTTATCAAGCAGATTCCGCGTCTCTTAGGACCTGGTCTTAACAAGGCAGGCAAGTGTGTTTGATGAGTTAACATCTGATAATAATTGGTCTTATCTATAGTAGGAGATTTGAAAAGTGAAGGCTATGCTAAATCAAGACCTCGGAATGATGCTTTCTGAGACATCTGAGTGTTTTTTGCACTGGTATACTGATGTAACTAATCTGCTCATGCATTATCAATTACGGCTGATAGAAATAGTGAATTTATATAAAAGGGAAAAATTTCATGATACGCAGAATTGTGTCACTTTCATATTACCATGATTGGCATATTGTTTGTTTGTTTCTGTTTTTAAAATTATAATTCAGACATGGTACCAGAGCAAGCTAAGCTTTCAGTTGCGTTATTATTGTGTAGTTTAATGCAAGCTTATGAAAATATTTTTTAATGCAACACCCAGAAACAACCCTGTTTCCTTTGGCTTGCCTTGTGAATAATTAACTAAATTAAAAATGAATAAATGTAGATATTATCATGGCTTGCCTTTTTTGTAATTTTACCCGTAACCTTTTTTCAGTGGCTATGAAGATAATTGCGATATTCTAAAATTGAATCATTTATAAGTTTCTTAGTCATGTTAATGCTCATCTTCGCCTAACTTGTATTAACATTTTATTGCAGGAAAGTTCCCCACCCTTGTGTCACACCAGGAATCTCTTGAATCTAAGGTCAACGAGACGAAGGCCACAGTGAAATTTCAATTGAAGAAGGTTCTTTGCATGGGAGTTGCTGTTGGAAATTTGGGTATGGAGGAGAAGCAGATCTTTCAAAATGTGTAAATGAGTGTCAACTTTCTAGTTTCATTGCTGAAGAAAAATTGGCAGAATGTGAGTATCTCCCCCTTTATTTCCTTTACGGCCAATTACTTTGCCGTGTGCTAGCCATTTTGAACTGATCATTTGTTCAAACTATTATTGTCCATATGAATTTATGCTCTGTCTGTAATTCTATTAGCCTGCAATCTAGATTCCACAGTGGCTAAATTGTTGGTTTTTATTTTATTTTATTTTGGTTAATTAGGTCAGATGCTTGTACTTGAAGAGTACAATGGGGAAGCCTCAGCGGATCTTTTAAGATGTATGTTTCTTTGCCACCGTTTAGGGAAGAATTTTACGAGCTTCAACGATTTAATGTTTCCAGTGAATGGGAGTTTTGAATATTTATTTTCCTGTTTTTATCATGAACATTTTTTTCTTACTCTTGTTGGGTCGAAGCTTACTGCTATTAATCAACTGTTTCTGTTGGAAACAATTTTTTCTCTCTCTCCAAAATACATGCTTAGAAATTTAGTACTTGCAATTTGTCTGTTGGGTTCTGATAATTCGTACGCACGTGCATAATTTGTAATTAAGTGATTTGGTTTCAAGTGGTTTTTAACCATTGGAATTTAAACCGAACCATTTTCAAATGGTTTGGTTCTGTTTTTTAAACTGTTGAAACCTAAATCGAACCGAAACTGCAGTTTTGACTAATGGTTTCAAAACTGCAGTTTCTGTTCGATTTAGCTGATTGGCGGTTTTTTGGTTCACCTGTAATGCTCCTCCAATTTCGGCTTCTCCAGAGCTTTTTGATAACACAGTCGAGATAGATATAGATTCTCATCTTAGGGCGTGCAAGAATGGAGTTTTGTATTGCTTTTATCAATCAAAAAACAATTGAAAATTTGTTTATTTCTTAGTATAATCAATACCCAATACATCAATATTGACGAAATTTCACGGTCTGGTTTGTACTATTTTAGAAACAGTAGGATGGCACATGATCATCAAGTGTGAATGAAATGTTTGCACAAATTGATCTAATAATTTAATAATGGGAATAAATTATAATACATGATTGGACCAGAAATTTATTAGTTGGAACAAACCCACGATAGGAGAAAAGTAAACTTTAACTTAAAAAATAAGAAAACTCAATAGTTTCGTAATTGGCTTTTGTGATAGCCCAGAAGGCTTCCCTTTATCATTATATAAAGCATCCATGAGAGAAATCTGGATATCGTTAAAAGGCAGATATGGTGAGTGTGTGTTTTGTTTTTAGGCACTTTTTGAGTCTCCCGAATACGTAGGAATGAGAATAAAGCTCATTATCTTGGCCTACCACAAAGTTAAGATAGGATGGAGACTTTACGTCTTTACAGACACGTTTGAGATGTTAAATTATTCGAGATTGATAAAAATTTGTTACTTGTTTCTTTATTGATCTTGCTTAGTTTTATTAGTTCAAAATATGTCTCTTCTAAATCAAGGTTTATCTTAGGCTGTACGAGTGAAGCCTTACTAAGTAATTGATGTCAATTCGAGTCACATTAGGGGATAGAGTGTGAAACTAGAAAGAAAAATGTCTCATCTATGTGAATATCATTTTTGTGTGATGGAACTAATTGAAAAGTAGGAGAAGTGAAGAGGCTAACTTTTGACGGCTATGAAAATCAATATTTTTTTGGGAAAATTTCTCTAGAGGTAACTGAGTTTTTAGCTTTACTTGCAATCAGGTCATTGAACTTTAATTCAGAGTTATCACACCACTATACTTTAAGTTGTGAGCAATTATACAACTCGATCAACTTTCCATTCAACCACTTAACATACTTGGTGATGTGGCCATTACACGCGCCTTTGATGTATAATAGTTGTGGTGTTTTGCCACTTATCCATACTTCTGTCTAACAATCGGTTTAAATTATAAATAAGTAAAAATGAATGATGGATATGTAAATAGTGCTTGTGGAGTCATTGAATTGTACAGTTGAAAATGAATTTGGATCATTGATAAATGATTTTTAAAATGGAAGCTAAGCCCCAATTTGAGTTTCATTATTTAAAATTCATTTTTAACAACCCTATTTGAAGTTCTCCCATTTGAGCTCCAACTTCTCATACACTAAATGAATCAACTGCATCAGAATTCGAAATGGGTTGAATTTGTATGACAACACCTACAAACCCATAGATTAATAAATTAGTTAAAGTTACGAAAATAGAGGGATTCGACCAATAAACAAAAGCATAGATGATAATTTCATACATTCTTTCAATAAGATAATTTTACAAGTAAACTCAAAATTTATTACTATTTTATTTATATATTATTATCACACATTTTCTAAAATAATCATTTTTCACAAGAATTATTCTTTAAAAGTAGGGGCTCAATGGGGGGCTAAATAGATAGAAACCCAACAATTTAAGTCATGAATATTAATATCTTGTCCAACCACCCTATTAAGGGTCAAATTTTGGGTAGAGAAATGGAGGGTAGGGGCACTCTCTTTTCCCTCAATCTCTCTTTTGGGTTCATCGATTGGGACATTAAAAACGGCAAAGGAATTGATGCAGAAACAAGAAACCATTACGTGGAAATTAACAACTGGAGAACTATACAAAAAAAAAAAAAAATCTTTAGCAAACGACAACCTTTTGTTCACAAAAAATCCTATTGTTTATATATTTTCACACTATATAAAATCAGTCCCGCTATTCCTACAGAAGAGATTGACAAAAAAAATTGACAGAATATTCACAATGAAAAGCCCTATTTCTCTTTTTTGAATTTTTTTTATTCACGTAGCATTCACTCACTAGATTTACTGGGCCCCAGGGGCCCTGTACAACCATCTTAATTCTATATATAGAGTGAAACAACCATCTTTCACCGCCGTGGCCGAGATTTAATAAAGCAATGGTCACGGCTTTGGGAATCCTTCTTCTGCTCATCACTTTTTCAGGTTCTTGACGTGTTTTTTAACTTTAATTTCAAGAAGAGTCTTTTTAAAAATCTTTATACTTGTGCATGTAATGAGCTATTCATTTTTTTTTTCGTTCGTTGTCCTGTTTTTCAGCTTGAATTCATTTTGTCTCTGCTTTTATGTTTATTTTTTTGCTGAATTAGTTAACTTAACAGTGAATATAGTTACTCAATATTCAGATTTTTTTTTAGCTTTTTGTCTGAATTGATTCTGTTTTGCTCAAATAGGTGATAGAATTTTTGTTCAGGATTCAGATTTTCTTGACTTCATGTTATTTAAAGAAGGACAAGTATATTTTCTAGATGAATTTTTTGATATAAGTAGTTGATTCAGCTGCGTCATAAAATGTAGTGACTGCAGATTCTCGAATTTATCTGTTATTCTATTTAGATTATTGATGAATTCAGACTTGTTCGTGTTGTTTGTGGGAATTATTTGATTCAGAGATAGAAATATGTCATTATCTAGCAGTAATTTTAAATTTTTTCGATTTTTTTGCCTGATAGTCTTTCCCACTGTGTTCAGATTCGCTTGTTAGTACCCTCGGCCATGGAATCGGAATTAATTATGGTCAAATTGCTAATAATCTCCCTCCGCCATCGCATGTGGTAAATCTCCTTAAATCTCTCAACATTAGCAGAGTGAAACTTTATGATGCCGATCCAAATGTGTTAGCTGCATTCGCCAATTCGAATGTTGAGTTTATAATTGGACTAGGGAACGAGTATATGGAGAAGATGACGGATCCTGTTCAAGCACAGACATGGATTCAACAGCACGTACAACCTTATATTTCTCAAACCAAGATCACTTGTATCACTATTGGAAACGAGATTCTCACGGGTAATGATAATCAGTTAATGTCTTATCTACTACCAGCTATGCAGACAATGTACACTTCTCTTGCAAATCTTGGGTTAAGCAAGGATGTATATGTGACAACGGCCCACTCGATCGGAATCTTAGCTAATTCGTCCCCTCCTTCTGCGGGCGCGTTCCGACAAGATCTTGCCCAGTATATCCAGCGCATACTAAGTTTCCATTCACAGACGGGATCACCATTCCTTATAAATGCGTATCCCTTTTTTGCATACAAAGATAACCCCGGTCAGGTTTCGCTAGAGTATGTACTTTTCGAGCCTAATCCTGGGATCAGAGATCCAAGTACAAATTTGAATTATGATAACATGTTAGATGCACAAATTGATGCCGTTTACACAGCGATCAAAGCAATGGGAAATACGGATATACAAGTTAAAGTTTCCGAGACGGGATGGCCGTCTAAGGGGGATCCGAATGAAGTAGGTGCTTCTGTGGATAATGCTAGATTATATAACACTAATGTGCTAAACCGGATACAGCAACATCAAGGTACTCCGGCAAAACCGTCGGTCCCAGTCGACATCTACGTTTTTGCACTTTTTAATGAGAATTTAAAGCCTGGACCGTCGTCTGAGAGGAATTACGGATTGTATTATCCTAATGGGACTCTAGTTTATGATATTGGATCAGCATCAACTTCGGCATCAGCGTCGGCGTCGGCGTCAGCATCAGCGTCACCATCACAAGGTTATCTTCCACTTCCACACATGGATTATTCAGCTTCAAAGAAAAATGTAAGGAAATATCTAAACTTACACGAACTCGTCTAGTGTTTTTTTCTGCATCGTTTCACTTTTCCAGTTCAGCCTAAAACATATACTATATGTTTGGTAGGAAGCATTAGATAGTACTGGACAGTTTCGAAAAGAAAAATAAGCTAAAATCTTGTTTAGTATATCGTCGACTCCTCCAGAATACCATGTTCTTAAACATGCACATAATGACTCTATCGAGGAACTGTTGGAATCAGTCTAATGATATCTTTTCTCGTACTTTTCAGGTCTTATCTTTCTGTAATATTCTCCTGCTCCCCGTAGCTTTTTTAGTATGTGCTCTATAGAAGGGATGAATCGAGAAAATAAGCAGCCAAATTTTAACCCAGTTCGTTGGGGAGGACATTAGAGGTAAGAAGATTACCTTTTACTTTCATTTATTTATCTTCTTAGTGATTTTTGCATATCATGGTTCCTGATTTTGTTAGAAATTTTAAACATTTAGAAAACACTGAACATATATTAAAATAATGAAAATGAGTATTCTCTCTCCACTTGAAATAATGCATATGAATGTCAATCTCATCACGAAACGATTCCTATCTTCTCCTGTACAAAAGTCCATACCAAATTTTATCATATTTTAGCAATCTTAAGACTTTTTTAATCATCCGCCTAAGTTGAAAAGTACTTATTTTGTCTCTTACTTAATTGCTTTCTTGCCGAAATGAATCTTTGCATCACTACTAGGTCAAGTGGCATGCTATAGTTTTCTGGTGTCAACTTCACATCAATTTCAGAGTTGCATCATAGCTACTTTTGGCCTCACAAGAATCAAACTGTTACCCTTCGTCTGTTCTTGCCTTCGAATAAAGCTTTTAAACCTTAAAATATCTCCTTGATTAAGGATGAAATTAATTTTTTTACTTGAGAAATCTTGTTTAGTTTCTTGAGATTTGTGTTTTTTTCAAGTGGGAAGTTTTATTTCTCATTCTCGAGCTGTAACATCGGTGTGATGCTCAAGCCGCATGGTTTGTTGCTTTCAACATCATGGACCCCGATTTTTTTTTTTTTTTTTTTATGTGTTCTTACATCAGCACGATGTATTTGTTTCGATAAAGTCACACTGGCTATTGTCTATATACTTCCGAATCTGCCAAATCTATTATTTATGGGGTCCGATGATGTTGAAACAACCAATCAAACGATGCCATGATGACTTCATTTGAATATGATTTTCATCTATTATTAATTTGTTGTACCATAGACTAGATGATGTTTGGCAATTGAGGAAACATTATGGCAAATAATGCACTAAGCTTTACCTTTATGGTAGGACGTCGCTTTAATTAAATTATAAGCATCTCTTTTGCTTTTTAAGTAACTTTTTTTAGAAGTTACTTTGTTTGACAGGAAGTTATTTCTCTTTTATATCTCTGTTGCTAGTGAGCTAAGTTTTACATGCTCTTCAGATGACCTCATGACCATGCTGAACTTTGAGCAATTTACTTGTTTGTCTATTTGCAGGGAGTCGAGCATCCATAAATCTATTAGAACCCAAGAGAGAATTTCATATACATACAGTCATATTCTATATTTGGACATCAGATGTTTTGATGGAAAAGGTAATTTGCTGGGAGAAACTCGAAATAATGAAGGGCTGTATGACCAAATATTGATAGATTATCACTTAGGGGAGAGTTCATTGGCCATTGGCATTGTTATTTATGAATATCTATAGTTTAGGATCGCAATTTATTCATAAAATTTCTTGTTGATTCCATCGAATACAATAAGTTAAATCTTTATTGAATTTAGTTCTTATTCGTGCGAAACTCGCAAGCGTACGAAATCGTTGACAAGTAATATGTGATGAGTAACATGTATCGTCCCACAATAAATAAAATTTAATAGTGTGTATTAGTCTTTAGTTAGATTCAAAGTAAATAAACAAAAGAAATTCGTGTTAGTTAATTATTTTAAATTAATCTACTAAAACTTATAAAATTCAAGTTTTGTTTATGTATGAGAGGAGTGTATTGGATTAAGAATTCAATTATTGTTATCTATTTCAATTCTCAGTTATGTAGTCAGTTTCGTTCTTGCATTCTTGATAATCGATAATTCTATGGTAATTAATTTTCTTTTTCAAGACAAATTAAATTTACTCTAGTCACGATTAGAATTTATTCCTAGTCTGAATTCAAATGAATAGAATGCATTTACTTTCACAAAAGATTGCACATGTGATAAATATTATTCATAACATTTATTGCACATATTTTAATCAAGTAGTATTTTAAATCTATTGTGAACCTCTCAACACTACAACAAGCAAGTATATATTCAATCTGTGATCAAGCAATCAAATAATAAAATTTAGCATGCAAGATTAATTAAAAATTGCAAAAAATAACTAAGCCACGTGTCTCGAATTAAAAAAATAATAATAAAAAGTTTCGTTTTTATCCAATACATGAGAAGAATTAGCTTAGCATAATGTTGGAATTAAACACATAAAAGTGAAAAGACATCACCAAAAATTGACGGAACATGATTAATTTAACAATTTTTCTTGGCTTCTGCACGGGTGTGTATTTTTCTTCAACCGGTTGTTTTCTTATCAAATCTGCTGCTTGTGTAGGGATGTAAGCCATCCGATTTTACTGGTTTCTGACAGATTTTCAAACTAAACCGTTTACACCGGTTTGAGAAAAATTCAAATCTAAACTAAACCATTTTAAACGGTTTGAAAAAAATTTAAACCTAAACCTAACGGTTTGGTCTGATTTTAAACCGCCGGTTTCGCCGTATATTTTTTTAATTGTCTACTTTTATGCCATTAATTTAGGAGTAGACATTTTTTTTTTCCAAAACTAGTTAATCGGATAGAAACCATTTAGAACTGGTCATTTTTGTTTCGAATCTTCTAAAAAATAATTTGATTTTGGGATAAATTATTAAGAACCAACCGATTCCTGTTCAGTTCCCGATTCTAGTATGGGAACCGGACGATTCTCATAGAATTTTTTTTTTTTTTTGGTAAAATATATGATTCAATCTCCAATCACTTTTATAAAAAAAATAATATGGTTCTTTCTTCATTTTAGACCCCAACACTTTCATTTTTCTCTTTTATTTTATTTTCTTATAATTTTTTAATTAACTGATTCTCAAACCAAATTAGAATATTGGGTAAATCTATACCTAAAAAAATTTATTTACAATATATAATTTCATTTCTAAGATCCGAAATTTTTATTTTGTTTTCACTTTGATTACATAGTTGTTGATCCAATTAAAACTTTTCATCTAGATTTCTATAAATTATAATTAATAGAACTAGAAGTTGTAATAATTTTTTAAAGGATGTCCAATTCAATGTAGGATTTTGATTTTGATTTTGATTGAAATTTGTTTAATCATTGGAGTACTATGCAGTTTAAATAAGTTACTAATGGTTTGATGATAGTAATTTGTACGGAATACAACGTGAGATTGCTTGATGAATCATTTCAGACTTTCAGTTTAAGAATCTATAGAATATATGATCCTCATTTAAAAATAAATAAAAAGCCCAACACAGTTACACAAAAGTCTTACAAGTTATAATTTAAAAAAAAAATTTAAAAATTTTTATATATTTTTTCGTTGGTCCGATTTGATTTTAAACCGCAATAAAATTTCTCAAATCTAAATCAAACTGGGTTCAAAATCATTTCATTGACAGGTCCACGTGGCACCAAATTGACGATTTTCAAAATATGATTTCAATTTGATTTTTCAAATTAACGATTTTTGCTTACTATGCTTGTGTCAATTGTATAGTCAAATTCCAAAAACAAGAAGCTGCATTTTTCTTCTTTTTCTCCGTTTCTGCATGTGTGGCGAGTATAAAATCAATTCCCAGCCACAATGTTTGACTCCCAAAAAGGTACTCCAATTGTCGGCCATCGTTTTTGTTTCTGTGTGTGTATATTATCAGTTAAGCCTCAATGTTTGACCTCCAAAGCAAAACCCAACTTTTATTCAATTTCTTCTCTCAATTTCCCCCAGCAGCAGCCGTCGTCTTTTTTTATGGGGTTCCTGCCATGTATGTATGAATTTGTGGGTAAAACAATCCAATTCAGTTTCTTCCTGCGTGTATATATATATATATTAAACATATATAACCTTAACCACCAATATTTTGGCTATTACATAGAAGTCCAAGTTGAGGCCTAATTAGTTGCAATTTATCTTCCAAGGCCCCACTTCATTATAATTAATGCAAGTTAGTCCTTTTCTTTATTGTTTCCTCAGTTTTGATCCTCTAACTTTTATTCAAGTGAGATTTGATCCACACACTTCTATTTAATAGCCAATTGATCCCTTTCTTCCAATTGCCTCAAAACGGGTCAAACACTGAAACAAACAAAAATTAACCCAAATTAAATAAAATTCAATAATTTGACGACATAAAAACTTAGTAATATGACTCGAATAAGTGCACAAATTACACTTTTAAGTACTGGAAAAGTTTGTGTGGGAATACTAGTATATATGTGACAGAACTTTTTGTGGTCATCGACAAAGAGAAATCGAAGGTTTTCGGCGATGGTCACAGGTGGCTGGTTTTAATTGGCTGTTGCATTTGTGAAAGTTAAAAAATAATGTTATTTGGTCTAGTATAACATTATAATGTAATAAATTTTCAAAATGGTTGAGCTTGTTTTGTAATCAAGAGGTTGAAGGGCTCAATTCCTATACCTACATCTTTAATGGGGAAAGTTTTATAGCTCACCTACCATTCCTGTGATGAGGGTCTGTTTGTCTAAGTAACAGTTCAAATATTTTTCATCCCTATATTAAACTCATCATCAAGGCTACTACAAGATCTAAAAAAAAAAAAGAACTGAACATCATTCTTAAAAAAAATTGCAGTTCGACCATATGAATTCTTTTTTAATATTTCATTTTGTTTGTTATTAGATCGACTGCAAGATCAATAATACTACTAAATTTTCACAAATAATGGTCTGACTTCATCTTTAGCAGGAGGAAAAAGAATCTATACTTTGAGAAAAAATTCGAGAAAACTAGAATTTCTATTTATAAAGTTACTAGTTTTTATGCAGAACTAGATCATAATGACCGAGAATATTTTACTTGTTTATCTTGTTCAAGATAGTTCAATATTGTCTAATTCACCTCCAAATAAATCTCCAAACTAAATTCTATTGGAACTAATTTTCTAGCTTGAGTCGCAACTTACAGGTCAGAAAAGGTATTCGTTTTTATGCAGTGATCATAATGACTGAAAATATTTTAACTTGTTTTTCTCATTTAAGATAGTTCAGTATTGTCTAATTCACCTTCAAATAATTCTCCAAACTAAATTCTATTGGAACTAATTTTCTAGTTTGAGTTGCAACTTACAAGTCAGAATAAAGTTGAATGAGTCCAATAAGGGAAATAGAAAATGCAACCAAACATTATGCAAATAAAACAGAAAATGCTCATTAAAGACTAAAAACAATCCTATAAAAATCACTCAAATTCAAACACATTATCTAGAGTGTGCATTAATCATACCTTAAGGCTTCATGGTTCATTGACAGCAGCAGTAATCATCAGTATCAAATAAGTAGCCCTGTTTGAGATAAAACTCGAAAATCCACAAAACGTCGTCTCAAATTATTCTCCTAACTCTCCATAACAAATATTTGCCATGAGGGCAAGCCCAGATTCTTTCTTCATGGAAGCCACAACAGCATCAGTTACACCACATTCCATTCATGCCCAACAATCCAAATAGACATCCAAACCACCAGCCATGCCAACAGCATCAATTACACACAATTCTACTCCCGCCCGACCACCAGGGTTACCCCTGTTCATACCACGCCTCTTCTTCTGCCGCCGCTTCATGAAATGACATTTCTTCGGTTTAAAGGTTGCTAAAGTCTCCTCAGTGCTGATTCGAGGATTTGTAACCTTCTTTTTACAAGGAACAACAGTGTAAATAGATTTCCAACACGATCTTCAGATGCAGATGTATCAGCCTGGATGGCCAATGAGGCAGTCCTGCAGCTTTAATCTCAGTTTCCTTCTTCATGCTTGCTAAAGCTCCAATATATTTAATGCCACCAATTTAAACAGTACAAGAAAACAAGGTTGTTCGTCTTCCTGCCTCAATTTTATGGAATTCATATAACGGAACTGCGAAGTTCATCTTTTGAGCATATTCTTGTAACAAATTTTTGCACAACGCGGTCTGATGCTGAAATATAAACCCTTCAAACAATACCAACACAGATAAAAAAGATGAAGAGAAATGAAATAGGAAAGAACCATCGACTAGAACCAGCAAAACAAAGACATTTAATTGCTCTTTTTAGAATTTTAACTAGACCTCTTAGTTTCATTGTGTTTTCCTCTATGGAATGAGTAAGATCAGATTTTCTAGACCAATCAGTAACCTGCTTCACTACAAACACAAATCTTATTCCGTCACTACTATGTTCATAATGTTAAGGTGATTTTTATTATTCCTAGTGATAATGCTTCTTGAAGTAGTGTCCCAATTGCTTAGTAATCACCGAGGTAATCATTGTTCATACTGAAGAGGACAGTCGTGATTAGAGTCACTACGAATAACAAACTTAGCATCACTATCAACATTTAGCAAATTGTAGAATTTCAATTTTGAGCAACTAGGTTGTGCGAGAATTTTCTGACCAAAAATAGCAAAGGTCATACAATAATTTCAGTAATCTTGCATCACAAAATTAACACTCAAATAGTATTTTGATAATTGATAATTAAATGGACAAGTCATTGAGTTGACCAAGGACAACTTAAGAATATTATGAGTGCAATTCAAGTAAACCCTTCCTGTTGATTCCAAAATTTCCAGATACTGTATCGCCCTCATTTTACTGAAAACTAGTTTTAGCAAAAGTTGGAAAATTTGGGCATAAACCTACTGCACCAAAAAAGGCAAGATAAAAGCAATTTTTGATTTCTGGGAGAAGGAAGGAGCCGAGGAGTTGAGGGTTGTTATGATGGCATTAAGCAGAAGATACAAGGCAATCAATAAATCATGTTAAAAATGTACATGGTTCTACACAATGAACAAATAATTCCTTGTTCATCCAAGATAATTACCACTGGTTGAGAGATGCCAAATAAAGAGTCCACGGATTTGACAAGTTCCAAGAGAGCTACTTCAGCAGCTGACTGCTGTGCCGCCTTGCAATTATAAAATCCAGGTAGAGAATAATATTTAATGCTGTCCAGAATTACGGCTGATCTAAAGAAAGGCTCATGAGAAGGGTCTTCCTAGATGGTCTCATAAACAGGCGACCGAAGCCCTGCTCTCTGAGAATACTCTTGCAAGTGACTCTTAAAGACATAACAATTTGAGGCATCTGTAGTGCGTCAATAAATATGTGAACTTGGATTTTAAGAAATGTATTTGCCTTAAATTAAAACACAGTGATCATGACAGGGTAAGATGGCATTTTCGAGGAATGAAAACACTCAAAACCATCTTTAAGAATGTCTACTTCCAAAAGAATTAATTAGACAAAGAATCCATTGCTAACTTCAGTGAGAACTAATTCTACTTGATGGAGTGTGATGACATTCGGTAAATCCAAGATTTAGTAAAATTATAATATGCATTCTTCATAAAATGGAATAAGTGCTACAAATACCATTTCAAAACCATATGGAAAATTTATGTTTAATATCAGATATCTATATGATAAAGGATAGTGATCTTAATACTTTTCTTAAGTGTCAAAAATCTCATTTATCGTCTGTAGATTGCAAATTTCTACGAACCATCCCAAATGGTTCAGTTTTTCATTTTGCAATGTAGTCCAATTCGTGACATCTCCTCAAATGAATGGATGAAATGCCCATAAGTAGACAATGTGTGCATACACATGAGGGAATTAACACAAATGTATACGACTGTAGATCATTTGCTGCCAAAGAGAAAATTTATTTATTTCAAGCTAAAGGTGTCGAAATTATGATTCACCTGAGTAAACTTACATCAGTGTAAAAATGTATTCATCTGTGTAATCAATATTGGATATCGAACAGGTTGTCCAAAAAAACTTCAGGTGATCAGTAATGGTGAAGGTGGGAGCGAAGTTGATGGCTGCAAGAGCGCGTGTGAGGCTTTCGGACAAGACCAGCACTGCTGCAGCGGGAATTCACGAATTCTTTGACTTGCCGGCCATCATTCTACTCAAATATCTTCAAGAGTGCATGTCCAAGAGCTTAAAGCTATGCATTTAATGATGGAACCAGCACTTTCACTTGCAAGGCTAATGAATACGACATAATATTTTGTCCCGACAGCAGGTAATTATATCCCAAATTCTTCTCCTTGTTTCTGCATTTGTGTTTGTTGAGGAAAACCTGAATCCTAGTTATATGACAAAGAAAACTTACATTTCGAAATCCCAAAAAGCATTCATCTTCTGTATAAAAAAAAGGTTAAAAAACATATGAGAAGAATGTGCTATTACTTGTAGATGAATCGTACTGCTTCATTGCAGAGGATGCTGACACGGAATCCAATCTAGGACTAGAAAACTGCTCTGCCAAAAAAACTTGAGCAGCTTCCATTTCCATCTTCAGCAGTCTCACCTCTTTTTAAACTCCTCTACTGTATCTTTAATTCTATTGGAAGAGAATTGCAATTCAATCACCAAAAACGCAACTATTGGAAATAAAAAAACCACTGTTAATAAAATCTATTCTATATTTCAAATTATATTAATCCCATTTTTCTTGAAGTATATCTTTAGTTCCAATCATTTCCTTCCAACAATCCATTTCATCTAATCATCTTATTTACCATTCTAGATCCTTTTCAAATGCTCTCACACATGCAAAAATAAGAAGAATTTTTTTTAAGAGTGATTAACGATAAAAAGAAGAACAATGACTTGATAAAATGAAAGGGATGAAAAGAATTACCAGAAAATAATAGGAATTCAGAGGTATAAAATAATCTGATGGCTAGGGTTTTGATACAACGATGCGATTTGGAATTGGGGAATGGCGAAGAAGAAGAGTGCAGTGTACTGGCAAGAACCACACGCTCGCGCGCACAATTGCGGCCAGAGCATGTTTGGCTATAAAATAAAATTATAAGTTTTAAGCTTGGCCAAACACGTATTAAACTTTTTATGGGAATATATATATATATATATATTGTGTAAATTCGACTGTGGATCCTAACCTCTCACAAGTGTTGCAAGTAAGTCATTAAACTTTTATAAATATGTAGCAATGGGGTCTTCACATGATAGAAAATGTCATCCACTTTCAACAAATCGAATTTTATATTAAGAACATGCTTGGGAACATTTATAAGCAGTTTGAATTATAAATCAATAAAATTAAGTTATGAATAAGTGGATTATACTTATTATCCATCGAAAAATATGAAAAAAAGTGGCTGGAATATTTGTAAAGAATTTGTAACTATTAGCCAAATATAGACTAAGAAGACAATAAAGGAAAAAAGAAGTAAAAAGAAATAAGAAAATACTACAAATTGTTTAGATTTCATTATGAGTAACTTATAAGGAAATTATAATGAGAGGAATAACACGTGCATGAAATGTATAGATAGTAAGTGAATAAAAGATGTAAATGTATGATAAAATTTAGAGTTTAACTTTAATTGAAAATTATAAATTACTCATAAGAAAATCTATATACATTAGTAGAATCTACTTATCCATCTTATCCATTCCCTTTACCTCCAATTATAATGATGTCACATTGTGCGTATGAGTAAAAGGGGTGGGTGAGATGGATGGGTAGGAGCCAAATTCGATCCCAAGGCATTGTTTCGAGTCTCAAATGAAAGAGCCATATGTGCCACCAACCGATTCGAAGGATCTTGTTTATGATAGAAGATTCATCCTTTTCGAAAATCTATGATAATAAGATAAAGACATTCAAAACTACGCAATGTGATAGTAGGTCATATCCATCAAGAAATTTGTGAAATGAAGCAAAATGTCAGTATCTACTAAATCTTTCCATAAGCTATCACCTAAAAATGAAATAAACAGGATAAAAATTATACAACCTAAAGAAAATGTGGTATTTTGTAGCCCACACATACTATTTTAGGTAAATGGGAAAGTGATATTAAGTGCATTGACAACCATTTAAGGCACTACATGATTCGAACATGTAATAAAATCAACGTTTCAAACACCATTGACCTACACTTTGTCTATAAACATCACTATAAAATTCAAGTTATACAAAAAACTCTATCCATTTGTCTTCTCACACTCAAATCATCGTATTTTCACTTGGAGCATCAAAGTACATACGATTATTGTACCACCGTATGAGGTTTTGACATCGACCTTACATTATAACACGTTTCATCTCGTGTGCAAAGCGAGGCGATTGAGATCTACTAACAACGAAGTCTTACAGGCTGCGAAGTTAAAGAATGGAATCCTTGTTGATGGATGTGCTCATCAAACAAGATCACTGACGATTTCTATCAAGTGGAGACCATAGGTTGACAAAGTTGAAGACTTGAATGTCACAAATGGTAGGTTAGGAACCTAAATATTACAACCACTAAGGTTGGAGACTCCAGGTGGATTTTATAGTAAAGATATTATTAAAAAAATAGTTTAAAAATGGAGTAACCCAACAATTTTAAGCCCAAAATTGGAGCCCACCTTCCCCCAACTTGACGCATCCAGTATAGCATCGGGCGCCGCTGAAGACAGACAGAGAGATGTCGGAGAAAGAAAAAGATATCGTGGTGACAGAGAAAGTGGTATCGGAAGCCGATGAACTGCCAAAGACTATCGTGCGCCGGGTAGTGAAGGATAAGTTATCACAGCTCTCTAAGGATTCCGAAGTCACCGTTCTCCGCGAGTCCCTTCAGGGCTTCTGCGAAAGCGCACGAATTTTCATCCATTTTCTTTCCGCTACGTAAGCACGCTTATAAGCATTTCCATTACATATTTTTATTTTTATTTTTGATGAGTAATTATTTGTTTTTGTTTGTTAATAAATTTTAGTGGGATTAACTAGAGCTATAAAATGCTAGGAATTAATTAATTTTCGGATTTAATTTCTGGAATTTTTTTTCCTTTGCTATAGTTTTGCTAGTATGGCATGTTTGGCTAAGCTTAAAAATACTTTAAAGGGGCAATCATGTTATAAATATCATGCTTGGTCTGGCTTAAATGCTAAAAAGAAAGCAATATGATTCTCCATACTGGCTACTGCCATGCCGGAAAAAGCCAAAACGAAGCATTTAAACGAGGTTGACTATTCAAAGTGTAAAAAGTTATCCATTTTGAGTAAATTTACTTTTAAGCAAAAAAGTATAATAATTTTTCTACTGGTGAAAGTTACTTATTTTGAAGGTAAGATCTTCTATTCCTTCCTGCATTTGGTATTTCAAGGTCTAATTAATTCCTTCACATAAGAGAATATTTTAACAAATGTATTCATTTATTTTCTTGAACTGGTTTAATAATATTGGAATATAACAGTCGATTAATGGTGTTTATTCATGACTTATTTCAGAGCGAACGACGTATGTAAGGAGTCAAAGAGGCAAATAATCAATGCGGAAGATGTATTCAAGGCACTAGAAGAGATAGAATTTGCGGAGTTTGTCGCCCCGCTGAGAACTTCTCTTGAAGGTCAATATATTTTTTATCAACTTTGTTGATTATTTATTTGATGTTTCTAATGACATGCTACTCGGGTTAGAGCTTAAGTCAGTGTAACCACATATTTATGATCAATAAATTTACCTCACCACCTGGACTTTCACCTCATATTCTCTCTATACCTAATGCTCAGTAAGGAGGAAGAGGATAAGGGCTATTTAAGAGGGAGATATTTGAATTTGTATACTTCTTTTCTTCTATGTGGGACCTATTTATAGATTTCTTTTTAGGGGTTTCGGGCCAATTAGGTCGTTTTGGTAAATTACAAGTGGTGGTCATTTATTCGTGAATTTTTAACTAATTCTATTATGTGTTCACGCTTTATTTACCAACTTACGTGTCTACATTCATTAGTTTCGAAGTCATGTTTTAAACGTTTACGCATGTGTGCTGTGATGACGATTTCTACCAACATGGAATATTATGGGACCAGTCTCCCATCCTTGGCTGCGAGCTCTTTATCATGAATATTCATTTTCATCTTCCTAGGCTCACATATTTTTAGGCTCGCATAAAGGGACATGAGCTTGCTTACTCATTCCTTTGCATTTATTTATTCAACAGTTAGCGACGCTGTTGGCTATTGGATTTTGGCCATATAGATTGCAGCGACCATGCTACTTTGTCATTTGCTGCAGATATCATCTAACTTTTGATGTTCAATATAATTCACTACAAAGGAGCTTTGGAGCAGCCTTACCACACGCTTCAACTGCACTTGAGTTTTCTTTTTTTGACTAATAAAACCATAAGATTAAGGTAAATCACTGACCAAATGAGACGGTTTTCCATTTGGGTGAAAGATTCTTTTTCCAATTCCCTATACATACTGGAGATGAACAAACATCACTTGCTGCCAGTGAATAGCTGACCCTAAATTTATTGGGGAAAAGGCTCAATTTCTCTATTTTTGTTGTGGTGATGGAGCCTTTCTATAAAGGTTCATGTAGCGAGCCTTATTTATCAGAGAAAGGCTTAGATGGTTGTTGGTGGTTTATTTCTGGTATGGAGACTTCCTGTAGATCTAGCATTAATGGAGTGATGGAAAAAGATACATTTCGCTGACCTTAAATTTGTGGAGAAAAAGGTTTACTTTGTTTTATTGTTGGTTTTGTAGACTTGTAGTGATCGAGACTATCCCTGAGCTGCCTACCATTTACTGTAGATAGTTGGCAATAGATTGTTGCGTCTGTTGAAGACTTTTTGCCCCCAAAATTCTTCCTTTTTTGCCTGGAAGGATCCTTCAACATGAGTTTAACCTGAATTCAAATATTTAGATCTTGAATGTAAATTTGCAAGAATGAGTGCATTTTTATTTCTTTATTATTTTTTCCTTTCGGTTTTTTTAACTATCTCCTTTTTACTTTTATTATCATTATTTGATTGTAGAATTTAGGCAAAAGAATGCTAAAAGGAAGTCGGAGTCCTTGAAGGCAAAGGAGACGAGCAAAAAAGGTAAAATGAAAGAGCCACCTGCAACAAATGGAAGTGGAAGTGAAGAAGATGAAGATGAAAGTAGTGAAAAATAGGTCCACCGCAACACCAAGCGTTGGGCAAAATGGCCGTTGTAGTTCCTCAAATGCTCTAGTTAGAGGATGAAGATGTAAGCATATATTGAGAAATTATGTCGGTCTAGTCTCTTTTATGAATAGTCTTACCCATGCCGGTTTACCTCTATGTGGTCGACTTGGATGTACCTGTAACTATTGTGGCTGTCTGGTTATTGTTGTAATTCTTCGTCCTACTATGGTGTTTTGTTGCTGAGATTTCATCCATAAATTGCAAGTGAGTTTTATGCTTGCATTAGAGAGATTTTTTGTACAAGCTCGATTAGTCGTTGATATTTTGGCCGAACTGGTAAAACCATGAAACAAGTTGACTTTCTGGAAAATGTAACATAATGTATTAAGTGCATATATGGTTTAATGCAACAAAATGCAAAAAACTCAGTTATGTTTAATGTAAAATTTTGTTAGATTTTGAAGTGCATAAGTAGATTGTTTGGCTTTGCTTGTAAGTTAGTTTGACAAAAATTCCTCGGAAACGATGCTAAGAGGTTAATAAGAGAGCAGCAGATGTCGGTAAAATAACAAGGAAAGAAGAAATTGGACCAACAAGAAATGTTTCTAATTTACAAGGTCAGATTCCATTGTAGCCAACAAAAACAACTAAAGAAGGAACAAAAACATGTAAGCTCACAAGGATTTATGCACCATTATTGAGGTGCCTCTTCCCTTGTTGAAGCTTTGACCACTTCCATTGCCTATCCTCCTCTTATGTTTCTCTGGTAGTACTTAATGTTCTTTAGCACTTTCGTGGCCCTAGTGGACGGTATAAAGACTTCTGACCTTGATACTACATAGTGCTATCCAATCTTGCTACCAAACAGGCACTTTATGTTCCGGTGCATCCCAGGCTTTGACGGTGGAATACCCACTTTTTGTAGCTGATCTTCGACAAGGGATAATGAATCTACTTCCAGTTTGGAAATTGAAAAGCATTAAACTCACGTCTCTAACATCTTTGCCAGGTGCGTTACCGCCACTATCAATGTTGGGTAACCATAGAACAATACCTGAACCTTAACCGGCTTGGAAGACTAATGGATTGAAATATGAAAGAAGCTGAACAATATTGAAGTTTTTTATAACACCTAAGATGCGTTCCGTGCTTGACTAGATTCAAGTTGCTAGATCTGATAAACACAGCCATTTCACAGGATCAATCAATGCATTCTTGTCTCTTGATCTAATTTGTATCTTTTTTTATTGAATATTCCTCCAAGCCAGCACCAACCTTAACCATTCTGGTGTCAGGCTTTATTTTCACCTTCAATACCTCTTTTAGGATATCCCTTATTATCTCTGTGTCATCTACAGCACAAATTCTTGGTATAATTTAAGCCCAAGATTCAATGTGTGGATTTTTGCCATGCCTCAACATCTCATGTAAAAATTCACAAGCATCCTCAATTTCACCCATGTTACAAAAACCTTTCATAAGTAGATGAACAACAGAAAAATGTGGAGAAAACCCCTTTCACATCATGACCTTGATATAACTTTTTGCCTCATGATACATGACCCAACTGCACAACCCCTGACTAGAGTCTGATATGACATGAAATTTGCCAATCACTCATTTGAGGGCATATCGCCAAGAACCTTACAGGCATCACTAGCACGGCCTTCCCTACAAAACCAAAATGACTCTAATGAATGATATCAGGATTGCATACCTTTACTTTCATCCTGCAAAGAAGCTTGTAAGCCTCCCTAAGCTTATTTTTCCTACACAAGCTATTCAAATTCAACAGAGTGGTATAGCTTAGCGTGTCTGGAACAAATCCTTTATTCAACATATCCTCCAAAAGACAAGCCCTGGATTAGAATTCTATATGATTCCACATCAGGAACAACATCCCTCTTAAACATTTGATTAAACAATGCATACGATATGCTTAAATCACCGTTCAAACAGAAAGCTTGCATTAAAATGTTGTAGGACTTGGTGTTGGGGGAGACCCCGTATTGATGAGCGGACCTGAAGAGGTCAAATGCAGCCTGGAGGAAGTTAAAGTGAGCAACGACGATTTCAAGAATGCAGTTGAGGTGTTTCACAAGAGGCTTCATGTTGAATTCAAGAATTTTATAAAAAGTTCTAAGTGCTTCCTCAGGGAGTCCTGCATCGACATAGGATTGAATAATGTGAGAAAACAGGGAGGGGGAGACAGCATGTTAATGAGACTTGAAGCTGGCAAGGATTGACTGCATGAGAGAGAAGTGGAGAGACAGGCCGAGTTTAAGAATGAGTGTGTGGAATGTAGCACGAATGGCAAAAATTTGGCTGATGAGAAGTCAAGTCACAGATTTCTTTGGCAAGGAGTGGGTCTGATTGTGCGGCAATCAACTTTCTAATCCAAGCTGAAGAGATAATTGATGGTTCTTGTTTCTCCTTCAGATGTTGGACTTCTTGTCGACCTTTTTTTATCTTGTTTCTGTTGTTCTTGATGATTTAAGGGGTACTAAGTGTTGGAAATAATACCTTTTGAGTAGGAGAATAAACAAACCGAAATAGCAACAAGGATTCAAGAACAAGAACTTCGATGCAAAGGCTCAACCGCGTGATCGCTGTCCTCAAACAATAATTGCCCCTTCTCCGGTAAATTCGAGATGCTTCAAGGTTTTCCGGCAAATGGTTTGAAGGATTGATCAAGCCTTGTAGTAGAAATATAAAGCACAAATAATTTCTACCAAAAATTTGAGAAACACAATAAAAGGTAAGAATATGAGTAAGAAAATGGTTTGATCTTCTATATGGAGATTGTAATGATTTCCAAGTGTTTTTTCATTGAACAAGACCCCACTATATATAGGCCTAGTTCATATTCACGAAGTGGTGCCAAAAACCTAGTGAAAGGCCTCCAAAAATGACTTTCCAACAGTTAAAAACCGTCCAACGGTCACAGTTTTCGGTCGACCGGGTTGGTCAACCGAACTTTTTCGGTCGACCGGTCGGTCGACCGAACCTCCATTTCGGTCGACCGAAAGGTCAACCGAAAACTCCTGCAGCTTCTTGGTTGAAATCCTGCAGAGTTTCGGTCGACCGCAGTCCAGTTCGGTCGACCGAAATTGTCAGCAATTTTCCACTTCTCCTTTTGTTGGTTTTGAACAACCAATTTCTCAACAATCCCCCACTTGTTCAAAATTAACAATTCTCATATTCAACATGAACGATACTCATGCCTAAGGATTAGATATCTTTCGATTTGAATATAACCATAGTGTAATTCTAACAAAGTAAAGTCGGAATCAAAGGTAGCTCGAAGCTTTGAACCAATTATTCCATGTGACAATACCGGTAAGAACACACACACGAGTACCACGTGTTCTCAAGTTCCTCAAACTCGCTTAGCGCTTTTATGGCCTTGCGCTCATCCTTTTCGACAAACTTTTAAGAGAGCAACTCTAGCTCTCTATTGAGGCGGCACCACCTCGAAGTTCGTCTAGGTGAAGTTCTTCCAGCATCTTTGTTACTTTTAGAGATGCTTGTGCTCTTAGCACTGAACTTCATTAAGAGCTTGAAGCTCAACCCTCACTTCAGTAACAACCAGCATTATATAACTAGGATAGGGTTATCGCGGATTTGAATAATGCTGAAGCTATCCACATATCAAATGATTTGTTGTTACCCTTTGAACCCGTGGATTACCTTTTGAGTAATGACAGGTAGGGTTGCTGTCATTGGTGAATCTTCCTATTTTAAGAGTTTCAACCCCATCCTACTCGATGTAGATGTTACTAAATCTCGATTTAGAGGTTTAGTTAGAGGATCCGCTAAATTCTCGATAGACTTAACATAATTTAGGGAAATTATTCCATCTTTGATTAATTTCCTTATGTAGTCATGTCTAAGACTCATATGTCTAGACTTTCCGTTGTATACCTCATTATATGCTTTTGCTAATGTGGCTTGGCTATCACACAAGATAGATATTGAAGATGTATTCTTCGGTCCCAAAGGTATCTCATAAAAGAGATCCTTAAGCCACTCAGCTTCTTTCCCGGTATCCGATAATGCTACGAATTCGGATTCCATGGTCGAGTGCGTTATACATGTTTGTTTCTTTGATTTCCAAGAAACAGCTCCTCCTCCAAGAGTGAACACCCAACCGGAAGTGGATTTATTCTCACCCGTGCTAGATATCCAACTAGCATCGGTAAATCCTTCCAATACAGCCGGGAACTTAGTATATTGTAAACCTAAGTTCTTGGTTTTCTTTAAGTATCCAAGAACCCTTCCAATTGCCTTCCAATGATCATTGCCTGGATTGCTAGTAAACCTACTAAGTTTACTAATTGCATATGCTATGTCTGGTCTTGTGCATTGAACTGCATACATAAGACTCCCAATGACACTTGCATATTCTAATTGAGCAATTGCCCTTCCATCATTCTTTACAAGTTTTGAACTTGGATCAATTGGGGTACTTGCTTCCTTTATGTTCAAGTGTTTGAACTTATTTATCACATTCTCAACATAATGTGATTGACTTAAATGGTAACCCCCACTAGTCTTTGTGACTTTGATACCCAAAATGGTATCCACTTGTCCAAGATCCTTCATCTTAAATGTGGAAGATAGAAACCTCTTTGTTTCTTTTATTCCATCCATGTGATCACTCATAATCAACATGTCATCAACATATAAACATATAAATATCACATAATCATCACATACCTTTGAATATAAACATTTATCTACACTGTTATGTTTAAAACCGAACGAAATTATAGCTAAGTCAAATTTCTCATGCCACTTTTTAGGTGCCTGTTTTAAACCGTATAACGATTTTACTAACTTGCACACTTTATGTTCATTTCCGGGTAGAGCAAAACCTTCAGGTTGCTCCATATAAACCTCCTCATCGAGATCCCCATTTAAGAATGCCGTCTTGACATCCATTTGGTGAACATGCAAGTCATGTATCGAAGCTAGTGCGAATAATATCCTTATCGATGTTATTCTAGCTACCGGTGCATATGTATCAAAATAATCTATTCCTTCTCTTTGTCGATATCCTTTAGCTACTAATCTAGCTTTAAAGGTGTTTAGAGAACCATCAACATTATATTTTCTCCTGAATACCCATTTACATCCAATAGGTTTGGATCCGGGTGGTAAATCAACAAGCTCCCAAGTATTATTTGACATTATTGAATCTATTTCATCTTTGATTGCATCTTTCCAAAACATGCTATCACGAGAAGTCATAGCTTCTCTATAAATTTTAGGATCGGTTTCAACATGTAGAACAAATGGAATTGTTCTTACGACATTCAATTCATTTCCTTCTACTAAGTAAAAGGAAATACGTTGAGAATCAATTTCATCCGGTCCTAAAGACTTCTCAATTCGAGTTCTTTTGCTTCTTCGTGGCTCACTTGACTCATCAACACCTTTAGAAGATGTTTCATCTTGTGTTCCACTTGAGCTAGGGATATCTAAGAGATTTTCCCTCAATTCATTATCCGAAGATAACGAATCCTCAAAGAACTCTACATCACTTGATTCAATAATCACATTGGTCTCCAAGTTTAATAATCTATATGATTTGCTATTGCTAGCATATCCAACAAAGGCACATTTAATGCCTTTTGGACCCAACTTGGTCCTATTAGGATTTGTGTTCTTACAATAAGCAAGACACCCCCACACTTTGAAATATCCAATGTTAGGTTTTCTTCCTTTCCAAGATTCATAAGGAGAAACCTTAGTTTGTTTAGAAGGAATTCTATTTAATATCCTACATGCACTTAACAAGGCCTCACCCCACAAATTAAATGGCAACTTAGCATAGGTAAGCATGGCATTTATCATTTCAACTAAAGTTCTATTTTTTCTTTCAGCTAAACCATTTTGTTCCGGTGTTCTAGGTGCCGAACATTGATGAATTATGCCATGTTGTTCACAAAATATGTTGAAATCACTAGAAAAATATTCACCACCTCTATCACTTCTTAAGGTTTTTATTTTCTTATTTAAGTGATTTTCAACCTCATTTTTATACACTTTAAACATATCAAAAGCTTCACTTTTATGTTTCATTAAATAAACATAGGTGTATCTAGTGCAATCATCAATAAAGGTAATAAAATACCTATTTCCACATCTAGTTAACATGCCATTTAATTCACAAATATCCGTATGAATTAATTCTAAGATACTAGATGTCATTTTTACACTTTGATAAGGCTTTTTAACCATCTTTGCTTCTACACAAGTTTTACATTTAAAACCGTCATTTTCATCATATGAAATTAAATCATATTTCATCATACGTTTCATAGTACTTTTTCCAATATGTCCTAATCTAGCTGTTCGCTGAAAAGTGTACCGCAAGCGCACGGATCGTGAACAAGTAATACAGTGGACTTTTTGAGTCCGAATATCGATCCCACGAGGAATGTTACTTTGAAATTACGTACTCTAATCGATTTTGGTTCTAACAACGACAGACACACAAACACAATTAATATTGAAATTAAATTATAAACTAATAACTAATAAACTAAACTAACAAACTAAAAAGATAGTTGAATCTTTGATTTGAAAGTGGTTGGAATTTATGATTTCACTTAACCTTTATTTCATTAACATCAATTCAATAACGCGCATGCAAATTACCAAAATACATAGTTAGACCCGATTCTCCAATTTTAAATTAATATCCTCTTTCGAGCGATATTAACCCTAATTAATCAAATTATACCACATATTTCTATGTCGATACAAAATTAACCAATCGCATTAACTTGCTGTGAAAATACTCAACGGGTCACATAGGGTAGATGTCTATTTCTAGATCATCTAAACGCGTATAGTCGGAACCATACAAACCTATGGTATCAATTATTTCGGCCTAATCAGTACAACTATTTTTCAATAATTACACCAAATACCTAACCACAACATCTATTGATCAAATAAATGAAGCAATTTTAAACTAATAATCAATACACCATTATTTTGATAACAAATGCATTTCTAACAATATATATCGATATTAATGAAATTAAAGTTAAGATTTAACATAAATTCCAACACAAAATCTTTAACTCATCATATATAAATAATAACAAAGAGATTCTTTTATACAATACATATCATTCTTGGCAAAATAAATAAGAGAAAACAAAGATAAAGATTAAACCCTTGTAGTATGGCTTGAGTTCTCCAATTTTTCCACCAAGTTCTTTGTAGTAATCTCCTTGCTATTCAATTTCCTTCCAACCATGAGCCAAAACAACCAAAGAAACACTAACTAAAAGAAGAAAAGAAAAGAAAAGAAAGCAAGGAAAGGAAAGGGAAAAACAATGAAAAACTAGAGAGAAAACTATCTAACCTAATCTAATGTCTAACTCCTAATGTCTTGAAAATGAGAGAGAGATAGGATATATTAATGCATTGTGAGACACACCAAAATATCCCAAAATATCTTCATTAAACAAGTCCAAAATATTGCCAAAGTTGACCAAAAACGCGTGGAAAGAAAATAGACCGCCATTGATTTTTTATCTCTATGCGGCCGCATGGTGCAATTCCATGCGGTCGCATGGAAGAAACAAAATATTCATTTCACGTCCATGCGGTCGCATGGTTATAATCCATGCGGTCGCATGGACTTTTTCATATTTGCGGCTCAGGTCCTTGAACGTTCTATCCTTGCGCGTTTTCATCCCTCATCTTTGAATTAGTACAATTTGGTCCTCATACTTTGAACTTTCTTTCATTTAAGCCCCTACCAAATTGCAGTCAAAGCCCTCCATCTTTTGGTCAATTGCAAGTTAGTCCCCAACTTCACATTTTTGTGCAATTGAAGTCCTTTTTTACTCGTTTTGCCTCCGTTTCATTCCAATTCAGGGTTTTGGCCTATAAAATCAGAAAATACACAATTATGAGTGGAAGTATACTCAAATTTATCACAATTAAATCCCAAAAAGTGTCTAATAAGTGTGCAAAAGCGCACTTATCACACCCCCAAACTTGAGCTCTTGCTCGTCTCGAGCAAGATTACTTCTAACATAATTATGCAAATGTGAAAATAATTAACATATTAGATATTTGCCAAAAATATATCAATGAGTATAAAATTGTATACCAATTCACAGCCATACTTCCAAATAATGCTATCAAAAATAATAACAGCTTATCCAATGATTGATCTATGTATGTGTGCATAGCCACTTCCAATCATTATCTAAACTAAGAAAAGATTGTCAAGATGGAGAAGTATGTAAATTGGTCACAACCCGACCCTCAGTGGTCAAATATATCCTTACAAGCTCGTAAGATTCACACTAAAATAGATAATTCATCTCAATCCCCCAAGTGTAAATCTAAAGGTTGCTCTCAATCACTCTTTTCTTTTAAAAGCTCAAAAATATAATCAACTAGCATGCATTTTCAAGTGAAGATAGAGTAACTGAACAAGTAGAACCTCACAGAATAATGTAGTATGAACACTCAACTCTCAAGTGTATAAGATCAGGTACTGTTTCGCTCAATATCATTCCAATGAAAATGTTCTACCATAAGCTTGCATATTTTCTCAATCGCCACCACTTAGATCACATGCATTACATAAATCATAAGGAATTTACAGGGTTAATATGTGGCTTAAGGTAAAGGTGTGGAAATATATGGATAAGTGACTAAGAAGTTTCAAATAAATCAGTGGAGTAACAGATATTCAATTCAATCAACTGAGATAGGATCTGTACACAATCCTATCACTCCAAAACAATAACTTCTCAATCAGCATCAAATCAACTCAATCACCCTTTTTTCTTTTGAATATCAGGAGGAATCATATATATAGACATACAAATCAGTCTCCTCAACACATCTTTTCCCTGTCACTCATTTTTTTCATCTTTTTCTTTTTCATTCATTCATTTTTTTCTCATTTTTTCAACCACTACACCAAACAGAGTACCTCAAAAACAATTGATACCCCCAAACTTCTTTTCTATCGCCACCCAACATTCTGATGTCTAACAATACTCCACTAGCTTAGAAGGCTGGTTAAGAATATTGTTTTTCAGTATATGAAAACTTGTAATGTAGGTAACCAAAGAAAAGGCTAATAAGGCACAAAGGGTTATCAAAATGAAAGATTAACTTCAGGGTAAGCTATTTGGATATTGTGGTAAGTCAAAGATGGCCTTAATCATGTTCATGCAAACATGTGTCAATGTGATCTTGACGAGAATCAATGCAAGTTCTAGAGAAACAAAATCATGAAACAATGTCACACAAGAAAGAAATGATAAGACTGTAATAAATGGCAGTCCATAGGCTCAAAGTCTCACCAGTTTTTGTGTTCACACTATTCAGTTACTACATCTTCAATGAGAACAACTAACTAGCTAATCCTAAGTTTCTCAGACTATGGAAAAGTGAAAGAGAATAAGAGTATAGGTTGATAAAATTTTTCAAAACAACTCACAACCTAAGTTCTACCAATTCAAAATTTTCACATCTAACACCTATTTCCGCATCTAAATGATAATCAATCGTGACTATGTGCTCAATGGAACGTATGATCTCACAATGAATAAGCCATTTTTGAAAAAAATTCGCCACCAATAGCATATTTGGATTTGCGTATGCATAGCTCATGAATCAATAACAATTTCAACTCTTGCAATCCTGAGCCGGCAAGGCTATCTAACATACCAATTATAATCATCAATGTAAGCTCCAAAACAGCCGGCAAAGCTGTAACATCAAATTAAAGCACACAATAGCCGGCAAGGCTCAATACCCCCAAACTTAATTCACACATTGTCCTCAATGTGTAAATTACAATATAAAGCAAAGAGGAATAAAGGAAACTTCCCTGAATCCATTGTGAAGAAGAACTAATGCATGAACTGGACTCGGAATGCAATTGAGTAGCTTGGGCAACAGACCTCATTGTACTCCAATTCAGCTCCAGACTCGTGAGGAATCATGCAACTTTGGACTTCCAAAAAGTATTACCTACAAGAAGTTAAACTATTAAACAGAAATATAACTAAAAGCATAAAAAGACAGAAAAGTAAATAAAAACACAAAAGGTTAGAAAAGTTGGGTTGCCTCCCAACAAGCGCTTTTTTATAGTCTTAGCTCGACTATACAAAATGTTATGGGCCCAAAAAGTAAGCTCTGGATGCTCGGCCCAGCTTTATTCTTTTGGCTTTCATCCACTCCTCGTTTGATCGCCAAAACTCATCAGTGCCCTTTTCAACATGATAAAACCTATACATTCCACCCGATTCAAACTCAACACTGTAGATTTCCACCTCCTCATTGGAGTTAATCACAAAATCAAACTCTATGCAATCACTGAAGTCGGCCGAATGATCTTCAATGATTTCTACATCTTCAATCAAATCATTTGTGATTAAATCAGCGCTCTCTTCAGGTTCTTCTACAATTATTGATATCTCCTCGGATTGAATGACCGGTTCGCAATCCAATGCTACGGGCAACGAGAAGTCGGTCTCAATGACTTCCTCGAGTGGATAAGACCCCCATTTCCTAAATCCATCCCAATATTTGTAATCTCCTACTAGCATATCTTCTTCATCAAACTTGGCAAGTGCATTGTAATACTTTGCAAGTACCTTCTCATTCAAACATGGAGGACCATCTCCTAGGAATTTGATGTCTTCATCCCAATCATCAGGTACATAGTCTCCCGGGAGCATGTAACTTTCATCTAAATTGTCTAGTGCTTGTCTCCGGCATTTCAAATAATATCGAAACTTTAGAAGTTTCAACATTGCAGCTTCGGTACATGAATACAAGCACATCCTTGTACAATGCTCCGCTAAACAAATATCGCATCTTGGACCTCCAAGAATATTTGTATAGTCACCGTAGAGACGAGATAGTGCAAACATTTTGTTACTTGACCAAGATTAGAATCCTGCAAATATCAGACAAGTGCAGGATGCAGGGAAAAGACTACAGATACAAGAAAGATTAGTAATACGGGGTTAGCCAAAATACGCAAACAGTAAAAACAAATAAATACAAATAATTACAAGTTGCTAAAACTAAAATTAACTAAAGCAGTAATCAAAGTGAAAACATTCCCCGGCAACGGCGCCAAAAACTTGTTCGCTGAAAAGTGTACCGCAAGCGCACGGATCGTGAACAAGTAATACAGTGGACTTTTTGAGTCCGAATATCGATCCCACGAGGAATGTTACTTTGAAATTACGTACTCTAATCGATTTTGGTTCTAACAACGACAGACACACAAACACAATTAATATTGAAATTAAATTATAAACTAATAACTAATAAACTAAACTAACAAACTAAAAAGATAGTTGAATCTTTGATTTGAAAGTGGTTGGAATTTATGATTTCACTTAACCTTTATTTCATTAACATCAATTCAATAACGCGCATGCAAATTACCAAAATACATAGTTAGACCCGATTCTCCAATTTTAAATTAATATCCTCTTTCGAGCGATATTAACCCTAATTAATCAAATTATACCACATATTTCTATGTCGATACAAAATTAACCAATCGCATTAACTTGCTGTGAAAATACTCAACGGGTCACATAGGGTAGATGTCTATTTCTAGATCATCTAAACGCGTATAGTCGGAACCATACAAACCTATGGTATCAATTATTTCGGCCTAATCAGTACAACTATTTTTCAATAATTATACCAAATACCTAACCACAACATCTATTGATCAAATAAATGAAGCAATTTTAAACTAATAATCAATACACCATTATTTTGATAACAAATGCATTTCTAACAATATATATCGATATTAATGAAATTAAAGTTAAGATTTAACATAAATTCCAACACAAAATCTTTAACTCATCATATATAAATAATAACAAAGAGATTCTTTTATACAATACATATCATTCTTGGCAAAATAAATAAGAGAAAACAAAGATAAAGATTAAACCCTTGTAGTATGGCTTGAGTTCTCCAATTTTTCCACCAAGTTCTTTGTAGTAATCTCCTTGCTATTCAATTTCCTTCCAACCATGAGCCAAAACAACCAAAGAAACACTAACTAAAAGAAGAAAAGAAAAGAAAAGAAAGCAAGGAAAGGAAAGGGAAAAACAATGAAAAACTAGAGAGAAAACTATCTAACCTAATCTAATGTCTAACTCCTAATGTCTTGAAAATGAGAGAGAGATAGGATATATTAATGCATTGTGAGACACACCAAAATATCCCAAAATATCTTCATTAAACAAGTCCAAAATATTGCCAAAGTTGACCAAAAACGCGTGGAAAGAAAATAGACCGCCATTGATTTTTTATCTCTATGCGGCCGCATGGTGCAATTCCATGCGGTCGCATGGAAGAAACAAAATATTCATTTCACGTCCATGCGGTCGCATGGTTATAATCCATGCGGTCGCATGGACTTTTTCATATTTGCGGCTCAGGTCCTTGAACGTTCTATCCTTGCGCGTTTTCATCCCTCATCTTTGAATTAGTACAATTTGGTCCTCATACTTTGAACTTTCTTTCATTTAAGCCCCTACCAAATTGCAGTCAAAGCCCTCCATCTTTTGGTCAATTGCAAGTTAGTCCCCAACTTCACATTTTTGTGCAATTGAAGTCCTTTTTTACTCGTTTTGCCTCCGTTTCATTCCAATTCAGGGTTTTGGCCTATAAAATCAGAAAATACACAATTATGAGTGGAAGTATACTCAAATTTATCACAATTAAATCCCAAAAAGTGTCTAATAAGTGTGCAAAAGCGCACTTATCACTAGCATGCCATAATGAAAATAAATCAACAACATAAGCAAAGTTATTTTTATTTTCATTCAATTTGTCAACGGTACATAATTTGACCATTCCTTCACTAGAATAGTCTTTTCCAACAAATTTCCCATTTAGGGATAATACAAGTTTTCCGGATTCAAACACACTTTTGATACCCGGTTTTCCTAAGAGATTTCCACTAACCAAGTTTCTAGTCATGTCGGGAACATGTAGTGCATTGGTCAAGGTAATGGTCTTGCCGGAAGTGAAGATGATATCCACACTTCCCTTTCCAATCACTTTAGATCGAACCTCATTACCCATTTGAATCTCTTGGTCTCCATCAACTTCATGATAAGTCTTGAAAGAAGATTTATCATATGATACATGTATTGTAGCACAAGTATCATACCACCATCCGGGAACTTTTTCCTTGATTGCATTGATTTCATAAATGGTGGCCACAATTCTATCTTCTTTGATGGAGTTCACTTTGCCCTCGAAGTTGTTTTGTTTTCGGTGTCTACAATCTTTTACATAGTGACCAGATTTGCCACACACAAAACAACCTCCTTTTGTCTTCTTCTTGAACTTGTTGAAGTTCGTTGAAGGCTTTCTCTTGTTGGATTTTGTTGGCGGTTCCGTTTTCTCAATTGCATTTGCTTTAGAAGTGCCTTCAAAAGAGTTTTCACTCTTATCACGCATTCTTGACTCTTCTTCAATTCCCAAATGTTTTTGCAATTGTTCCAAGGAGTGATCCTCGGAACTATGCATAATTTTCTTCCGGTATCCTTTCCAAGTACCGGGGAGTTTAGCAATAATTGCCCCCACTTGAAAGGTCTCCGGGATTTCAATCTTCACCGCCTTCAATTTGTTGACTAGCACTTGCAATTCATGAATTTGGGGAAGCAAGGGGATATTTTCAAGAAATTTAAAATCGAAGTACTTAGAAATTAAAATTTTCTTGGTACCTTCTTCCTCCGCTTTGTACTTACTTTCCAATGCATCCCATATTTCTTTTGGCGACGTTGTATTGGTGTATAGATCATACAACCGATCCGACAACGAGTTGAGAATATGACCGCGGCATATCAATTCATCCTCTTCACGCTTCTTTCTATTCACCCTTGACTCATCGGTGTCTTTGTCGGATGGTTCGGGTAGATCTTCCAAGTTTGGATCAAGTACATAAAAAATCTTCAACGCCGTAAGAAGGAATTTCAACTTATCTTGCCATCTTGTGAAGTTCGTGCCATCGAAGCGATCCAAACGAACCAAGTCTTGATTCATCAACTTTATTGTAGCCATAGTTGTTTCACTCTCCATTGCAGAATTATTGTTTGAAATTGTTGGAAATAATACCTTTTGAGTAGGAGAATAAACAAACCGAAATAGCAACAAGGATTCAAGAACAAGAACTTCGATGCAAAGGCTCAACCGCGTGATCGCTGTCCTCAAACAATAATTGCCCCTTCTCCGGTAAATTCGAGATGCTTCAAGGTTTTCCGGCAAATGGTTTGAAGGATTGATCAAGCCTTGTAGTAGAAATATAAAGCACAAATAATTTCTACCAAAAACTTGAGAAACACAATAAAAGGTAAGAATATGAGTAAGAAAATGGTTTGATCTTCTATATGGAGATTGTAATGATTTCCAAGTGTTTTTTCATTGAACAAGACCCCACTATATATAGGCCTAGTTCATATTCACGAAGTGGTGCCAAAAACCTAGTGAAAGGCCTCCAAAAATGACTTTCCAACGGCTAAAAACCGTCCAACGGTCACAGTTTTCGGTCGACCGGTCGGTCGACCGAACCTCCATTTCGGTCGACCGAAAGGTCAACCGAAAACTCCTGCAACTTCTTGGTTGAAATCCTGCAGAGTTTCGGTCAACCGCAGTCCAGTTCGGTCGACCGAAATTGTCAGCAATTTTCCACTTCTCCTTTTGTTGGTTTTGAACAACCAATTTCTCAACACTAAGCAGCAGGAATGGGAAACAATATGCGGTTTTGACAGGAAAACAGAACGACTAATATTTAAATTTGAAGGAGTCCTGTAAAAGGCAGAAAGTGTATTTGGGTTCATTTCTTCTAAACTGTTAAGAGGCAACGGCAATTTATGACTTGTTAATCCATGGCAAAGGCTGAATAAAAAGGCTTAGCAATTTCTTGCCTGGATACTAACATTTCTTGATGTCGTCTTTTCCATACGTAGGAACCTCAGATAACACAAATAAGTTATCTTTGCGATCCTCTCAGAAATTTGGCAGGCAAGTGGATCCACAAGCAACCTGAAAAGCACCAAAACAAAGCAAACTAATGCTCACTTGAAGATCATTTATTTACTAATGAAAAATGTGCGGGCATATACAGTATTTACATAAATGTCATAGAGAAGACAGAAGTATTTTATTAGCTGAAATCTGTAAGGTCAACATTTACATAAAAATAAAACATATTCCAAAATGAAATGAGACGTTAAATCAGAATACTGGCTATCTTTTTGTATAGAACACAAAACCTATATTTCAATTACATTACAAATGACTAACACACCATCTTCTTTAACCCCTAACACAGCATTAATTTGCAACCAATTATACTTAAAAGTTTCACTGGAAATATGATCTCCAATCTCAATTCATGCAAAATTAAGCAACCTAGACAAATGGGATGAACAAGCGTACTCTTCTTTCCTAACCAAGCTCGGTTGAACACTCTTCCAACTCATTGAATCAAGAAGAATTTGATGAATTTTATAGGCAGACAACAAAATTCAAACAACGGGGACTCCTGCATAGTTGGACTTTATTATTTTTATCCCGTTAGTTGAATAAGTCAAAGTTAACAATTAATTTTAATCATGCATTTTATGGGATTAACAACTTTTCAATCACACATTTGATCAATTTTTATCAAAATTTACTAAAAATCTGATTACAATCCTCAATAAATAGGGGCTTAAAAGTCAATTCCACCTAAAATCATGTTTATTAAAGTACTATTCTCTTTCGCCTTTTCAAACATCCAAGACTCACCACTCAACCCCAAAAAAAAAAAAATTAAAAAAATAAATAAATTAATAATTAAGCCAGATAAAGTCCTAATTGGTCATTAAAATTATAATCAAGTCAAATTTAATTTTCTGAATCATTTTCAAAAGTCATCTCATCTCAACTTATTAAATTAGTTTGACATTTGTAGGTTCGTGCGCTAATTCAAACTAAATATATTTCTATACCCCATGTTTGGCTAAGTTTAAAAAGTAACTCAAAATACTTTAATTAATTATTTTTCAAAATACTCAAAATTAATTGATTAAAATTCCAAATATTTTTATTAAAAAGATGATTTTACTCTTAATTAAAAAAGAAAGAAAAATAGTAAAATCATTTACTTGGCTTCCAAATGTTAAATAAAATGTTGGGGACAGAATTTTCGAACTATAGGTTGTCGATCTACTTGTTACATTTTTAATATATTGGTACCTTATCCATAATTTTTTTTTCCATTTCTTATATCGACCAAAAATTCATATTTTTAGACCCTATTTAATTTCGTTAAAATCAAATTTTTAAGTAGAGATGAAAATTGATGAAAATTGTAGTTGATAAATGTTATGAATCCATAAAGCGTGATTAAAATTAATTATTCACTTTGACTTCGATTTTTATCAATTTTTTTTAGTTAAACCAAATAGTAATTGATATTTAATAATTGAACCATATGTAAATATTGATATTGATATTGAATTCTTAATCAATATTGATATGACAAACATTTGCTTAATGAGAACATACATGAGAACATGTTGTTGTAATATGAACCTCCTACATCGTGCAAACCATGCACCAATTCATCTAAACAGTTAAGGACCTCTTTCCAACTATATAAATAGAAGCAAATGAGGTTTTGAACTACAATGAACACTAAAAAAAGGGTAATTGACGCAAAACGTCCCTACCTTTCAAGGTTTCTGTGGAAAACGTTCCTACCTTTCATTTTTTGGTACAAAACGTCCTTATTTTTCAATTTCTTGGTGCAAAACGTCATTTTCACAAATTTTAAACGTAAAATGACCAATATACCCCACTATTTAAATAGAACCAAAAAAAATAAGAAAAGAAAAATAAAGAATCAATTGCAATCTGCTACTAAACTTTTTTAAAAATGTAAATCAGTCCAAAAAAGTGACTATTTTTTTGCCTTTTTTAAAGCCCAAATTCAGGCAGCCTCCGGCCACCCAAGCCGTCGGACGTTGACACCGGTCAACAGCCCTCCAATTCCTCTTCAATTACCACCCAACCACTCCCAATTTCATCAACTGTAGTGACCGGAATTAAAGCTGAAAGTTCACTGTCCTCAAATCTAAAAATCGTCGAAAATTACATTCCGGCCACCCCCATGATCGGAACTCACCTCCTATCAATTGCCCATCACCAGACGACCACACCCATGCCAAAAATTTACAACAAACATCAACAAAAAAAAAATTATTTCATGTCAGATTTTTCGTCGGTCGCGACACAATCTGCGAACTTCTCAAATTTCGGCGCTGTCCAGAACACCCATGGTTGCGGACCACCTAGGCTAGGTCCCTCTTCACCTGGCGCACCTAACCCAACCATGGGTCTAGGTCAATTTCGACCTAAAGCTGTTCAATTCATGGGAGAAATACTATGTTCCAAAAATTTTAATTGGATTTCGACTGCGTTATTTTCAGTTTCAAATTGAACCTGTTGGATAAGTGTTTTGGATGAATTGCCCACATGGCTGAGGTCGTCTGGGTGTGGGCAACCGGATGGTGGTGTTCCGCAATCCTATTGCTGGCTGGAGGTGCGACTTCCTGCAGTTTGTCCATTTTTCGAGTAGCTGATTTTGCTTGCTGATTTCTGCCGGATTATTGGATGATATGGGGAATTCTTGGGATGGAATTGTAGAGGGTGTTGAGGAGATTGTGTTGGTACCAATGTCCGGAGGTTGTGGCGGTGGAGAAGAAGAGATAGGGTGGAGAGAGGCAAAGTAGTTTCGGCGACAGGGTTGGGGTGGAGTGTGTAAAGAAGGTGAAGTTAGGAGTGTTATTTGCATTTTTTAAAAGTTTGGGCTATAGTTGTAATTGATTCTTTATTTTTCTTTTCTTATTTTTTTGGTTCTATTTAAATAGCGGGGTATATTAGTCATTTTACGTTTAAAATTTGTGAAAATGACGTTTTGCACCAAGAAATTGAAAGATATGGACGTTTTGCACCAAAAAATGAAAGGTAGGGACGTTTTCCACAGAAACCTTGAAAGGTAAGGACGTTTTGCGCCAATTATCCCTAAAAAAAACTTTCATTAATTTTCACAGAAATCAACTCCAGTTTTTTTTAAAATGTTGAGAACATCTACAACTACATTAGATTTAACTTGCATTTTTGCTGCCTTGGCGGGATCATGCAGTGGTGCGACTGGTGGTGCATTACAGGTCGGGTTCTACTGAGGAAAATGCTGCTCGATCGACGTTGAGGCGTTGTCGGTGACTCGACGGTGTTATTAGAACATGGTTCTCAAGGGATCCTACCATTGCTTGTGCTTTCCTCCGCATGCAGTTTCATGACTGCTTTGTCAATGCAATAATATTTAACTCATATTTGATCATATTTCTTAAAACTCATTTTTTATTATACATTTTATAGGATTCATAATTTTTAATAATTTTTCAACTACACATTTCACCATTTTTTTTAAATCTACTAAAAATTTAATTTTTTCCCAAAGGGGGTTTTATATTTAAAGACCAAAGTGATTTTTTTTGTTAAATAAATTTTTTTAGGGGGTTTTAATTATTTTTTGGTCAATCCTACTTCATTTTGTCTACTAAAAATAATGAAACAACAATCTAAGATATTATTTTCAATTACTCTCTCTCTCTCTCTCTCTCTCTCTCTCTACACCACAGTGAAGTAACATATGATAAATGCACTTCAATAGAGAGCAAACTGTTGCTACAAGTCATGACTTTATCAATCAGCAAAGAGCTAAGGATTCATCAACCTAGGACATAAAACCAGCAAACCTAGACACAGAATTGACATGACCAATTGATCCAAAAATCAAACCATCTTCAAATTCTACTAAATTCTTCCCACTAAATATAAAAAAAATAAAAAAATGAAACAAGCTTTTATAAAATTTAGCTTTCATAAGTAAAAACACGATTCTCAACACCCGCAATAGATAATAAAATATCAGAGTCAGATAATTTATGCCCCAATCACATCCGCAGCAGTCTGCAAAGATCAACAAACTGAACCATTTCCCAAAAATTCATAAACAAAATTTTAGAATCACACACATATTTATACGAAAAAAGTTGGTTGTACATCATTGGTACACATCCCTCTCACATGATAGGGGGCCCATGGTGATTAAAATATTCGCGGACCCCTCTCATGTGAGAGGTGTGTGTACAATGATGTACACAAAGCCCCTCTCTATTTATATATAGAAAGAGATAGACAAATAACCTTTATAAGGCTGAAAGAAGCGGCAAAATCGAAAAGGCGACGAAGATGGAAAGCCTTAGAACATACTCAAGAAGATCCATAATTAGATTCAAGATTCAGCTTTTTCCTGGTTATTATTATACATTGTACACATACACGAGAAAGTGAGCTGAGAGTGAGGAGGACGTGTCCAGATTCATGTGCTAATCTTCAATTTATGGAACCCACCAAGTGCGTGGGAAGCAAAATGGAAATTCGTGGTGAGATTTTCCAGATTTCTGGTTTGGAGGTTTCAAATTTTCTGGGGTTTGAACGTAATTAATACGGGAGCTAGAATTTTAATTAGTTTTAGGGGTACTTATCTAATTTGTTATTTTTTGAGGGTACCCAGTCTAATTTTCCCTAAAAATAAAGTATAAAATTCCCCACCACATCCACGCTTTTTACACCATGCACGCACGCATGCGCGCTATATGCATCTGTATCTATATATAGCATCCTGTTTAGCATGATTCAGTTCAAATGATCAAATTTCCTCACTAACTCAGTCTTCTCTCCATCATCAACAGGTGAATTGAGAGATGCAGCACATCTATCGATTGTTGATCCTATTACGATCGCAGATTGGCGACTCATGTTTATACCTTGAAATGTTGTTGTATCGCCATTTCATTTGTCAAAATTATGCTTGTCTTTGAACTCAAAATTTATTGTGCTTAGCCACTGCTTATGTATTTCACTGACTATTTCCAGTATTCTTAATGAAATGAAACTTCTAAATTGATGTTGTTGTCATATCAAGTAATCTGAACTGGTTATGGATTAATGACAGTACGTGGTTTTCAGTAGGTGTTAGTGATGAGTATGAAGATTGGCGGACTGCTAGGGTTTCGAGGAGTTCATGCTTGTGACCTGAACTACCATGCCCATGGGTAAAAATTACAGTTGTTTATTTAAGTATCAAATTGGGATAATTCTCTCGGATCTATTGGAGTATAACAAAGAGAGCATTGAGACTAGTACAATATTCATCGAGTGACAGAGAACGATAGAAAGATGACTGAGTTTGATGCTTTGATCTCTCATAATATTTGATCATTGAGTGTAATCTCGTTTATGAAATAATTAAAGTTAGATGAGGAAACTAGTGTAGGTGGAGTTGTATAGCCCTTTTATTTGGTTTCTTTGGCACAGGTTCTTTATTAGTTTTTTCTTCTATTTTTGCAAATACGCTTTTGCATATGGAGTGTATCCTCTTTAGTGCCCCATTATTGTATTGTTGACTTGGAAATAATATGTCATGTTATTTTGTTCATGTCCAGGAATGCAAGTTTTCTCATAGGTGGATTAACCCTTGTGATTTAGTTTGAAGGCAAGTTCCACATTTATTTTCTTTCTCCTTGTAACACGTGTAGTAGGACAATGTAATATATTTATCACTTATCCTGACACTATTGTTGCTTGAATTTAACTCGAATTCAACAAGTAAATAATGCAGAGCACTATGCCGAATACGGTTCTATACTCTGACAATGTGACGGTATGGCATTTTTCTCGAAATGCAGTCTATATGTTTAGTCTGCTGAATAGAGAATGCTTGGCTTTGTTTGGTAGTAATTCTCTCCTAAATAGAGAATGCAGTCTATATGTTTAGTCTGCTGAATAGAGTTGTTTAGTTTATATGTTTAATATGCTGAATAGAGAATGTTTGGCTTTGTTTGGTAGTAATTGTATAATTTTCGAATCTTCATAATTTCATAATTTGCTCATTGACTCAAGCTTTTCCGATGAGATACCAGGGTGAAGAATATGTGATTAGCCATATACAGCGTCTGAAGATGCTGTCTACGGAATAATATTCATCGAGTGATAGAGAACGATAGAAAGAGGACTGAGTTTGATGCTTTGATCTCTCAAAATATTTGATCATTGAGTCTAATCTCATTTATGAAATAATTAAAGTTAGATGAGGAAACTAGTGTAGCTGGAGATATTTGACTTTGGAGTTGTATAACTCTTTTATTTGGTTTTTTTGGCACATGTTCTTTATTAGTTTTTTCTTCTATTTTTGCAAATACGCTTTTGCATATGGGGTGTGTCTTCTTTAGTGCCCCATTGTTATATTGTTGACTTGGAAATAGTATGTCATGGTATTTTGTTCATGTTCGGGAATGCAAGTTTTCTCATAGGTGGATTAACCCTTGTGATTTAGTTTGAAGACAAGTTCTACATTTATTTTCTTTCTCCTTGTATCACGTGTAGTAGGACAATGTAATATATTTATCACTTATCCTGACACTATTGTTGCTTGAATTTAACTCGAACTCAACAAGTAAATAATGTAGAGCACTATGCCGAATAAGGTTATATACTCTGACAATGTGATGGTATGGCATTCTCTCGAAATGTACTTTATATGTTTAGTCTGCTGAATAGAGAATGCTTGGCTTTGTTTGGTAGTAATTCTCTCCGGAATAGAGAATGCAGTCTATATGTTTAGTGTAACGACCCAACCTTGCGCCGAAATCGTTATATCATACGTATTGTCCGCTTTGAGGTGGGCAGAACCCACTTATCCCCTCACGACTTTCTGTCATGTTCCCCAGTATTCGAATCCAAGACCTCCATCATATGAGAGATTTAAGTTGAATCTTAGCACTAATTGGGCAAGTTGTCCAATTGGTTCCAGGATTCCCCTTAAGTCTCTCATGTGATGGAGGTCTTGAGTTCGAATCCTGGGGAACGCGAAGAAATCCGTGAGGAATTAAGTGGGCGCAGGCTCACCCAAAGCGGACAGTACGAAAGTTAACGGTTTGGGCGCAAGGTCCGGGTCGTTACAAAAAATGCGCGCTTTTTTGTAACGACCGGACCTCGCGTCGAAGTCGTTATATCATACGTATTGTCCGCTTTGAGGTGGGCAGAACTCACTTATCCCCTCACGACTTTCTGTTACGTTCTTCAGGATTCGAACCCAAGACCTCTATCATATAGGAGACTTAAGTTGAATCCTAGCATCAATTGGGCAAGTTGTCCAATTGGTACCAGGATTCCCCTTAAGTCTCCAATGTGATGGAGGTCTTGAGTTCAAATCCTGGGAACGCGAAAAAATCCGTGAGGGGTTAAGTGGGCGTAGGCTCACCCAAAGCGAACAGTACGAAAGTTAACGGTTTGGGCGCAAGGTCCGGGTCGTTACAAAAAATGCGCGTTTTTTTGTAACGACACGACCCGCGTTGAAGTCATTATATCATACGTATTGTCCGCTTTAAGGTGGGCAGGGCCCACTTATCCCCTCACGATTTTCTGTTACGTTTCCAAGGATTCGAACCCAAGACCTCCATCATATGGGAGACTTAAGTTGAATCATATCCAATTGGTACAAGGATTCCCCTTAAGTCTCACATATGATGGAGGCTTTGAGTTCGAATTCTGGGGAACGCGAAGAAATTCCTGAGAGGCCAAGTGGGTGCAGGCTCACCCAAAGCGAACAATACGAAAGTTAGCTTTATTAGTTTTTTCTTCTATTTTTGCAAATACGCTTTTGCAGATGGGGATGTGTCTTCTTTAGTGCCCCATTGTTATATTGTTGACTTGGAAATAGTATGTAATGGTATTTTGTTCATGTTCGGGAATGCAAGTTTTCTCATAGGTGGATTAACCCTTGTGATTTTGTTTGAAGACAAGCTCTACATTTATTTTCTTTCTCCTTGTATCACGTGTAGTAGGACAATGTAATATATTTATCACTTATCCTGACACTATTGTTGCTTGAATTTAACTCGAACTCAACAGGTAAATAATGTAGAGCACTATGCCGAATAAGGTTATATACTCTGACAATGTGATGGTATGGCATTCTCTCGAAATGCAGTCTATATGTTTAGTCTGCTGAATAGAGAATGCTTGACTTTGTTTGGTAGTAATTCTCTCCTGAATGGAGAATGCAATCTATATGTTTAGTGTAACGACCCAACCTTGCGCCGAAATCGTTATATCATACGTATTGTCCGCTTTGAGGTGGGCAGAGCCCACTTATCCCCTCACGACTTTCTGTCATGTTCCCCAGGATTCGAATCCAAGACCTCCATCATATGGGAGATTTAAGTTGAATCCTAGCACCAATTGGGCAAGTTGTCCAATTGGTACCAGGATTCCCCTTAAGTCTCCCATGTGATGGAGGTCTTGAGTTCGAATCCTGGGGAAAGCGAAGAAATCCGTGAGGGATTAAGTGGGCGCAGGCTCACCCAAAGCGGACAGTACGAAAGTTAACGGTTTGGGCGCAAGGCCCGGGTCGTTACAAAAAATGCGCGTTTTTTTGTAACGACCCGACCCGCGTCGAAGTCATTATATCATACGTATTGTCCGCTTTAAGGTGGGCAGGGCCCACTTATCCCCTCACGATTTTCTGTTACGTTCCCAAGGATTCGAACCCAAGACCTCCATCATATGGGAGACTTAAGTTGAATCATATCCAATTGGTACAAGGATTCCCCTTAAGTCTCACATATGATGGAGGCTTTGAGTTCGAATTCTGGGGAACGCGAAGAAATTCCTGAGAGGCCAAGTGGGTGCAGGGTCACCCAAAGCGAACAATACGAAAGTTAGCTTTATTAGTTTTTTCTTCTATTTTTGCAAATACGCTTTTGCAGATGGGGATGTGTCTTCTTTAGTGCCCCATTGTTATATTGTTGACTTGGAAATAGTATGTAATGGTATTTTGTTCATGTTCGGGAATGCAAGTTTTCTCATAGGTGGATTAACCCTTGTGATTTTGTTTGAAGACAAGCTCTACATTTATTTTCTTTCTCCTTGTATCACGTGTAGTAGGACAATGTAATATATTTATCACTTATCCTGACACTATTGTTGCTTGAATTTAACTCGAACTCAACAGGTAAATAATGTAGAGCACTATGCCGAATAAGGTTATATACTCTGACAATGTGATGGTATGGCATTCTCTCGAAATGCAGTCTATATGTTTAGTCTGCTGAATAAAGAATGCTTGACTTTGTTTGGTAGTAATTCTCTCCTGAATGGAGAATGCAATCTATATGTTTAGTGTAACGACCCAACCTTGCGCCGAAATCGTTATATCATACGTATTGTCCGCTTTGAGGTGGGCAGAGCCCACTTATCCCCTCACGACTTTCTGTCATGTCCCCAGGATTCGAATCCAAGACCTCCATCATATGGGAGATTTAAGTTGAATCCTAGCACCAATTGGGCAAGTTGTCCAATTGGTACCAGGATTCCCCTTAAGTCTCTCTTGTGATAGAGGTCTTGAGTTCGAATCCTGGGGAACGCGAAGAAATTCGTGAGGGGTTAAGTGGGCGCAGGCTCACCCAAAGCGGACAGTACGAAAGTGAACGGTTTGGGCGCAAGGTCCGGGTCGTTACAAAAAATGCGCGTTTTTTTGTAACGACCCAACCCGCGTCGAAGTCATTATATCATACGTATTGTCCGTTTTATGGTGGGCAGGGCCCACTTATCCCCTCACGATTTTCTGTTACGTTCCCAAGGATTTGAACCCAAGACCTCCATCATATGGGAGACTTTGAATCATATCCAATTGGTACAAGGATTCCCCTTAAGTCTCACATATGATGGAGGTCTTGAGTTCGAATTCTGGGGAACGCGAAGAAATTCCTGAGGGGCTAAGTGGGTGCAGGCTCACCCAAAGCGGACAATACGAAACTTAGCAGCTTGGGCGAGAGGTTCGGGTCGTTACACTTGCTCAATTGGTACCAGGATTCCCCTTAAGTCTTCCATATGATGGAGGTCTTGAGTTCGAATCCTGGGGAATGCGAAGAAATCCGTGAGGATCTAAGTGGGCGCAGGCTCACCCAAAGTAGACAGTACGAAAGTTAGCGGCTTGGGCGCCAGTTGCGGGTTGTTACAAAAATTGCACATTTTTTTGTAACGACCCGACCTCGCGCCGAAATCGTTATATCATACGTATTTACCACTTTGAGGTGGGCAGAACCCACTTATCCCCTCACGGCTTTGTGTCGCGTTCCCCAAAATTCGAACACAAGACCTCCATCATATGAGAGACTTAAACTGAATTTTAGTACCAATTGGGCAATTGCATTGCCCAATTGGTTCCAGGATTCCCCTTAAGTCTCTCATAAGATGGAGGTCTTGAGTTCGAATCTTGGGGAACGCAAAGAAATCCGTAAGGGGTTAAGTGGGCTCTGCCCATCTCAAAGCGGATAATACGTATGATGTAACTTCAGGCCGAAGTCGTTATATCATACATATTGTCCGCTTTAAGGTGGACAGAGTTTACTTATCCCCTCACGACTATCTATCGCGTTCCCCAAGATTCGAACCCAAAACCTCCATCGTATGGGAGATTTAAGGGAAATTCTGGTACCAGTTGGACAAGTTGTCCAATTGGTACCAAGATTCAATTTAAGTCTTCCATATGATGGAGGTATTGAGTTCGAATTTCGGAGAATGCGAAGAAATTCGTGAGGGCTAAGGAATGTAAATCATTTTTTTTATTCATAATAAATGTTCACGAGAGGATGCTCTTTGGTTTTTTTGTTTTTTTTTTACTCTAACTAAATATTTTGATCTGTCACAATATCTTTGTTGTACATTTATTATGAATATCTGTAAACTTTTGTAACATTTATTTTTTAGATTACTTAATGTTGCATATTAATTGATGAATGTTAGATATAAAATAAAAAAGCAATATAAGCAAAAAAAAAAATTACACGTCCATAAGTTCTCACTTTAAAGAAAAAGAAAATGTTAGTATAAATAAATAACCAATTAAAAAAAAATTCACTTCAAGACAAATAAAATTACTGTATATATACAAAAAGTTTGAGTTATAGAAATTCAACAAATAAATTAATTTTTTTAATCTATTACTAAAATTAATTAAAAGAAAAAGAAAAAGAAATATTAATATTAATATTAAATTTATATTTACATTTTGAATTATTATATATAAATAAAATTTGTAATATAATAAATATTATATTTCCTATCTCTCTTATAAGAGGCACTTAGGGTTCACTAGTCATTTTTGTAACCTTCCTTTTCACATTTGAAGAGTTCAACTACTAGTCACTGGCCAATTTTTTACTATTCATTAAATATCTCTTTTGTATTTATATTAACTGATTTTTTACTCTTGAAGAGAAAAAGGCGAAAGAGACGACTACATGCTGCTCCGATTCGTAGCGCCTTCTCTGCCTACGCACCGATGCTAACAAGCGACGATCCTTCAGAATAATGACCATAGCAATTTAATTATCGAGGTCTTTTGTAGCCCGACTTCTCTTTTCTTCATCCTCTTCTCCTTCTCGAATGGATGATTAATTGGTAATTGTTATTTGACATAAATACCATAATCAATGGAAATGAAGTCGTATGATGGTAGGAAGGAGATTGTGAATGCACTGAAAGTGTTGGAGCGAGATTCATTAGCAATTGTTGGGAGCTTCACCTCTCTCTTTTCTTCTCTCCGTTTAGTCCTCTCACAGGTCTCTATTAAATTAGTGTAATCCGTTTTTATTGATTTCTATTGCTAACTTTATAGATGATTAATTTTAGTTAACAGAAATTTTAAGTTTTCTGCCCTTTGATTGTATTTTTTGAAGCAAAATTCATGAAAGGTAATTTGTAAGTAAAAAATGAGTTGAATTTTTTCTTTTTTAATTTTTCCCTAATATTCATTTGGCCTTTATTGAGCAAGAGTTGAACAGATGTGTGTTTTAATTGAAGAAATAATGTTCAGCTGACAAATATAATGCAGCAGTAAAATGCACTTATAAAAGCTCGTTTCGTTTTGAATTAAATGGAACAATTAGGAATCATAATTTGAAAAAAATAGAGGAAGAAGCCATATGTACTCCCTCTCACATAAACACACGGGCCCCGCATGTATTAATTTATTCCGAGCCGTGGCCCCACCTCTAGTAAGTAAGAGATTTTGTAAAAAATTCGGTACGTGTAGCACGGTCCAAAAATAGAATTGAAATTTGGATTGAATCATACCTTGTTCCAATTCTAAAGCCAGTTTATGCCACCAATGCAGAAGTCGGAAAACATATCTTCAATATTAAAGGAGAATGGAGTCAGTTAATTTTTTCGATGTGGAAATCTGATTTTAGGTTACCAGCATATCAAATGCTTCAGTGGTGCAGCTGGTGGCCTTCAAGAATGTGGTAAATATGATAATACTCTGCATTCCATCTCATTGAAAAAATTAACGTGCCTACTTATAGATGTTAGATTGTTCTTTTTATCTTCCATTATTGTTTTTGGTCTTTTTTTTCTTCGGATGGGATGGGATGGGATGGGAGCGGAGCATGGCTTTTAATTTTCAACCGTGCTACTTGTACGTCAAGAGGTACCGAACGGTGTCCATAATAGACACATGTCGGCTCTCTATTATGGACACCGTTCGGTACCCCATTATGTACCACAAGAATATTTCTTTAATTTTCAGCATCGAGCTTGTATCTCTACCTCTTCTAGAAGGATGGTTTTTACAAAATGATATGCCAGGAATTGCTCGCTGGATTATTTATTTATTCTGTTCAAAAACATACAAGTTGAAGCTGCAGACATCAAACACTGGATTAAATCATAGACAGTATCTTTTGAATTGTGTACATCCTGCATGGAAATTGAAAAAACCTTGTAATGAATTCTTCTTCTCACCCTTTTCTTGACAAATTGAATGAACTTTTTTAAGGTTTCTTTTTTGCCCTAATTTTTACATTTGTAAATAATTTATATAAGACAGACTTATAATTTACTAAAAATGAAGATTCACTTAAACAAATATACACAAATTATAAGTGGATACATTGAATACAATTCTTTCATAGAATCATAACTAACTAAGATTACTCCCATAAATTCCAAATTTGATCTGTTTACATACGAAAATATATTTAAATGAGTAAGAACCAAAAATTAAATTTATAACATACTGGAACAATTTAATCTGAAATTAAGGAGAGAAACCCACATCAAATAATGAATATATTTTCAAGTCAAATTTGAAGAACCCAAAAAACAAAAATAATTCCATCCTTAAATGTCCTTGACTTAGACTGAAGTAATCAAAGTCTTGGATTCCTTCCTACGGTAATAATTAGTTTATTAATTATGAATGCATTTTGCGGTAAATATATAACCTCAATAAGTAAACAAAAAAATAGAATATATTGTCAAAGGGGTGTAGCCGAGTTGGTCAAAAGGGTATGTTTGGGAAATCAAGTGACTCTCAACGAGGGTTTAATCCCACCTGAGGCATCCGCTGCCTCATTTGAGGTGATTTACCCGGCTGATATGGTTTGCGGGTATTGTGCCAGCCCCCAGGTTTATTTAGTGCGCACTGGTGGTCGAGCCTCCGCTCTAAGAGTGGTCGGGGCTCTGTCAATAGCGGCTGCGGGTTCCTGGGTCATCAAAAAAAAAAAAAAAAAAAAAATATTTGGTTTGGACGAATAGATTCCACAAAGATATGATTGCATGATCTATGAGCTCCTAATTAGTTCTTAAAAAAAAAACCCAATACTGTAAATTGTAAAATACTTCACCATTTGTCGAATAAATTGTCAAAAATTTCAACAAAGATACTGAATGCATGATGTACAAGCTCCTAAGTTCTAAAGAGACCAAATATACAATCAATACTGTAAATTGTAAAGTACTTCACCATCTATCAATGAAAGTGAAACTCTAGTTATTTTTGAATTGCACAATTGTCTAGGGAATTTTGGAGGAAAACAAGGAGGAGATATCATCAAGTTATTAATGAACCTGTATTGAATAAATATATGACCAACAATAGTTATCTTTAGGCCATCAATTTTGTTTATAGTGATCACCGACAAACACGCTCTTAACATTATCCCCTGTCAACACTATTTGCTCAGTCCTTACTACTCTTTTAATCCATTTATTTACTGGATCATGCTACATGTACAATCGATGTTGACAATCACACACATGAAAGGGGGGCTCACAATGAATAAAAAAAATATGGGCCCCCCTCCTGTGAGAACATTGTCAACTGGGATTATCAATCTCAATTGTACAACTAGCAAAATCCTTCATTTACTATCTCCATTTTTGAATGATCATTAGGCTCTGTTTATTCTATGAATTATGCCCATGTTAGTTTACCCGATCCCACTCCTCCTTCATATGGGAGTCGGGTCCCATGTCCAATAAATGAGTGGGACCCGACCCCCATGTGAGGGAGGGGGTATGTAATCAAAAGGGTATATGTAGTAATATTGTTATTTTATTCTTTTTTAAAGTTACAGGATAGCGTTAGACCGTTACTAATTACTCGTTTTTAATTTCACCTTATGTGCGGAATTAATCTAACCAAAACAACAAGTCACTTTAATTAATTTCTAGATGATTAATCAATCAAGTCCAATTAATCATATGTTTGAATGCCACAAACAGTTAATAATATGGAAAGCAATAAAGAACAACAGTATGTTGACGAAGAAACCCAACAAGGAAAAAACTCCGAACCAAACCAATTACCTCCATTATAGACAATATGGATTACAGTGTGATTCCAGACTAGCAACTTCACTCGTTCTAGCTGTTGTAATTCCTGTAATTTTCAAGATCTGTTGTTCCTTCCAGTCTCACGATGTACCACCGTAGATACTGTCTAGCCACACTGCTAGACTTTCCGATCTAACTCCTGTAGTTTCCTAATCTGCTGTCTCCTTCCAGCTTCCTAATCTCCTTCTATTGTCTCTTCCAAGTGGAGTTCTAAGAACCTCCTGTTCTTGTGCTGTTCCTGTACTTGCAGTCCACCACTTCCAAATCTCAATGAAAGAGTAAGTTCCTTAAAAGATTAAGGACGTCAGGTGTTTAATTTAGATTTAATTTAGATTATGAAACCTTTGATGATTTCCAAAATCGGGTTGCTGGATCTCAAGAATGACTGTATGAATTCTCCAATGTATTATGTTCTTGGATCTCTCAAATCATATAGTATGTTTTTCTCTCAAAGAATAATGAAACAACCTCTAATTAAATCGTGCACCTTGCATCTATTTATAAGTAGGGCAAAACAAGTCTTTTGGGCCGAGTAAAATTTCCAAAATTGCGAACGTGCATTGCCCGAAAAAAGATTGTCGCTCGAGCGAAGAAGGATGTCACTTGCTAGAGCTAAGGGTCAGTCGTTTGAGCGACGGTCGAACGAAGGCTTCACTGCTTTAGCTGCTTGAGCGAGATAATGGCGAGCAGCTAGCGAAATTTCGGCAGATCTTTAACCTTGTTCCAAACTCGAATTCAAACCCTACCTCAACTATACATAATTGCACCTAGGTCCTTAACTTTTACAAGTTTACATTTTAGTCCCTTTTGTTCACAAACATGTCAATTATAATTTTAACCCTAAAAATCTCTCCCTTTGACATTTTGTGACAAAACTAAATAAATGAAGTCAAGGCACTCTACAAACAAAAACAAAGACACTAAACATATACTAATCTATCAAAGTACTTCTGTGTCTTGCAATTTATGTTGTACCTGTTTCTTGAATGGATGAAATAAATCACAACACTCACATAATCATTGCGCATATAATTATGGATAAAAACAATGCATATAAATCATTTATCAATCCAAAAACGCGTTTTAATGCCAAATATATAAAACTAGAAATCAAAATATCACATTACATGGTTCATCATTCACCTAACACTATAAAATCTAGCCTAACATGATAAAACTAAGAAAACTAAGAAAAGAAAGAAAGCAAATAAGATAAGACATCACCCTATCAAATCTTGAAGTGAAATCTTGAATTTTGAAGTAATCTTCTCGTTCTTCGCATTCTTCTTGCTCTTCAATATGTCACAAGTAGTAGAATAATATGTAACCCTCGTTTCTGGTTGTGTTTAGGGTTAAAAAGGGGTCCTAAATTGATTTTCATAAGAAGTTGAATCAAATAAGGAAAGCAGAAAATTTGCGTCGGAAATGAACCAAGCGATCGCTTGGCTTTGAAATTTGGCCTCCTGGATTTCCTGGTGATGCTTGGGCGACCGCTTGGGCTTTTCCAAGCGACCGCTTGGAAGGTTTACTTCCAAGTTTCTTCGTTTTGGTCCCCAACTTTCATTCTCTCCTATTTTGGTTTCATTTTTTATTTTTCCTTCCTCAATCATCCCATGACTTCACCAATTTTCACTTAATCCATCTCCATGCTCGATTTGATATTCGGGAGAACTTTTAGAAAGTTGCAATTTGGTCCCTGAACTTTGATTTTATTTCTTTTTTGTCATTCTTCGCTTGTTTTCTCATACTTTTTGTTTCATCCATAAATGTAACCCTACAAACACAAATTGTACCGAATTAAGCTATAATTAAACATATACATTCACAATTAACCATATTTTGTGGTCTAAATAAGTGTGTAAAACACACTTATCAACAAGCGAATTACCTTGTTGTGAATCACCAGTTGTTCGTATCATCTAACATTGCACGCATAAGCAACCATTTATATTTATTATGCAAGTTTTTTGTATACACAATTTTATATTTGAAGCTTTCGCTTTTCTTAGGTAAATGGAGTTAAAACTACAAAAGATCGTTTTACTTTGCATACTGGCTAAAGAAATGATGCAATAGCCTATCTTAGAGGTACTATTCACACGGTCAACCCTCGATAATTATGAAAGACATCTGGTTGTGAAGTTGTAAAGGTGCATTTTGACTTCATATGGGAATGAAGTGATGGTAGGTATGATTTGAGCTTCACTATCATTTAAATGAATTAGGGGTAAAGTGGAATTCTAAAAGTTGACATAGCTTACTAATGCTCACTTCTTGATGTTTGATATTCTGAGACTAGAAAATTGTAATTATATATTTGTGAGATAAAGATATAGGTCCATATGTATCCAAATAAAGGAATTCAAATAATTGATGTGGTCACTTTAAAGTATTGTTGCCATTTCTTCCATTTACTTTCTTGTTCGCTTTTATTTTAGTAAATTTGTTATTCATTCGTACCACTTCTATACACTTCCATTAAAGAACAAAAAACTTTTCAATTCTGGTTTCATACATGTTTGACATAATACTATAGTGCCAGAGTCGGACCTGAGGAGAGGCCGAAGAGGCCCCAGCCTCAGGCCTAGCATTGGGGGGCCCAAAATGTCATAACCCTTTTTTTAACCCCAAAATTCTAATCATCTCCATTCTCAAGTGAGTCCAGAATCTCACACAGCTCGCGCTTCGTCCAACTCTGCTCCAGATTCTCAAACTTCGTCCGGCTCTTCCACGGCAGTGGCGCTACATCTCAATAGTCGACACGCTTGGTTGCCTCGTTGGTATTTTTGCCTATTTGGTAACTGGTAAGTAATTTATTTGATAAATAATTAATTTTCTCCAAATCGTTGGTATTTGCCTGTGAGTGTTGATTCTGTAATTCTGTTGAAGTAAAATTAATATGGACATATGGAGTGTTTGTGTTTTGTAACTTTGCCAGTGTTATTTCATATTTATTGTGGTGTGTGGACTGTGGATAATCACTAATTAGGGCGGAGGGCCAGAGGCTGGGAGTGGGAGACTGGGAGTGTTAATGTGTTAAATGTTAATATGTTTATTTGCTGCTGTTTTATGTGGTATCAATATCACAATGTGCTCTTTGTGACTTTGTCTACTTGTTGAATGATTCATAAGTTATGGGTAGACGATAGTTGCTGAATGGTGAACGCTGAGGTAGTACTCATTAGCTGAAGAAAAAGGAGAAGTAGTGATTCTAGTGAATACTAAGCATTGAACGTTTGGGCTTTGAGTTGTATTTCCAAGTACATATTTGAGACCTCCATTGAAATTTAGCAGATGTAATGCCTCTTAGGAGTACTCTAATAGCCAAGGAAACTGGGGCCTAAAATCTAAAGTTTGCGTTAGGCCCCAGAAAACACAGGTCCGACCCTGTATAATGCCTACCACTATAAAATTAAATATATCTTCCCTATAAGAAAATAAAATTTTAATTGGGTGGAAAAAGAAAATATTTTCCTTTTCCACCCTTAAATTTGGTGTTTGATTGCATAACTTTTCCATGGAATTCATTTTCACCCATTTTCTAGGTACAACCATTTAAAACACATTTTTCATTTTTTATTTTCTTATGGGTATGGTGGGAAAATATTTTCCTTCCTTTTTTTTTTTTTTTACTATCCATTTAATTGACAATTTGCATGAAAAATAAAGCCAAAAGAACACGAAAAAATTTCAAAAATTATTATTTTTACTTTTTTTGCAATCAAAACAAATTTGAATACAGATTGTGAAAAAAATTATTCCAAAAGGTAACAATGTGCATGAACAATAAAGTCAAACGGATTAGATGAAAAATTATACCAATTAAATACCATTAATTACAGTTCCCTCTAAAACAAATTCTATTCAATTCAATTCTCTACCATTCATTTTCTTTCCACCCATTACAATCAAACGGATCATAAATTTGTTATTCATCTGTACAACTTCTATACACTTCCTTAAAGAACAAAAAACTTTTCAATTCAGGTTTCATGCATGTTTGACATAATACCATTGTGCCTACCACTATAAAATTATATATCTCTTCCCTATAAGAAAATAAAATTTTAATTGTTTGGGAATGTAGTGGCACACATAAAATTTTTTAATATAATTTGCAACATAAAAAAGGTCTGAGACTGCAACTGCAATTATTTCTTTTTAATTTTGGAAATTTTTACTATTTCTAATGGTTAAACTAAGGAAATTGGATGGTAGGGAGGTGAATTACACTTCAAAGTTCATATATGAGAGTTTTTTGCACTTGTATTCCACACTAAAGGTTTTAAATTTTGTGCTACTTCTAAATGATAGGGAAGTTTTTTGCAGCATGTTTATAATAGGTAAGGGATTTTGCACCAATTAACCTTGAAATATAGTCTAATATATATCAACTTCTCTTAAAAGATAGGATCTTTTCAGTACTGTTCATTGTGAGTTTTTCCTCACAGAACACTGTTCAATATGGAGTTATTGTTTTCACGGTTCAAATTTTTTAATTGGCTTTGCACTGTTCCATCTAGCTGTAAAGCATTCTATTATTACGTCCCGTTTGGCCACCATTCCATTCTCATTCTCATTTTTTTCTCTTTCTTCATTCCAACCACACATTTTTCAAATAAAATAATATTACACACAAATCTAAAAAATTTCATCATTTTTCCACCACACATTCTTCCATCAATCACTGTTCCAAAAATTTTATTCTCATTAAAATTAACATCAAACACACTTACATCTCCTTCATTTCTATCTACTTCTCTTGAAAGTCATAAAAATCAACAACGGACATTTCTCCATACTCAGTGGTGGAGCTAGCACCCGATGAGGTGACGCAACCACTCGTGCTGGTTTTACCGAAATTTGCAGGTTGGATTTTGATGGAGGCTTTTTTGCAATCGCCACTGTTGCAGAATATGGGAAGCTTGATGGTAGGGGTATTTTTTTTTTTTTTTTAATTGTGGGCCTTTTGTTTTGGGTTTTAAATTAGGCCCATTAATATTATACATAGGCTGCTTTATATTGTGATTGGCCCTAGCCCTTATGCATACACAGAAGACGAACCAAACCGTCTCTCTAGTCCCTTCAGCTGCGCAGCCCGACGTCGAGTGAGTTGTGAGTATTGTGAGTCTTGTGATCTGTTGCCGGCTGCCATCGAGTCATCGACGCCAACCTCTGCCCTCCGCCATTGCCCGACGCCGCTGTGTGAGTCTCTCTCTCTCTCTCTCTCTCTCTCTCGTTCTTTTAGTTCATGATTACGATGGATATGTGGATAATTAAGATTTAAGAAGACGCGATTATGGGGAGAAGCATAATTTGATTTAAGGTAATTTCTATGGGTTTATGTGTTTTCTTCAATTTGATTTCTTTACTCGGACTTCAGAAGTTTAGAGGAATGAGCACGATTTTTAGTGGTGCTTGAGTGTGTGGGTTTTGAACCCTCTGCTGGACTTATAGCTGGAAGCTTTGATTTGTTTGCTTTTGTTCTATTTGTTGTTTAGAAATCTAAATGACTTTAAGGTCCGTCGAACGGAAAAAGCCTTTGATTGGTGATATGGTTATGCTTACACCAATTTTCTATGTTCTAGTGTAGTTGAAGTAAGAATAAATTGTAGTATCTTGAAATGAAATTTATGGATGATTTTAATTTGCTTTTCGCTATCTTATTTGCAAAAGAATGCAGTTTTTTGATCTTACAGTTTCGGAGTGAGTTAGTATCATGTATTTTTTCTTATAATATCAGGTTGTATTGGATTATATTTTCATATCTATATGATTTTACATTTTAATACATTTATATATTGATTGAAATTTTTTTTAATATTATTTAACTAAATATTAATATATGATGTTGCTCTACCGACTCAACGGCCGCCCTAGCTCATGACCATTGCTAGATTTGCTCAATATGTTCTTGAATTTTGAATTTTTGACGCATTTAGAGGCGAGTCATTTTGCAAATTGGAGAAGAGTGGAAAATGGCCAATTTATAAAGGTCAGGGATGATATGTGGCTGTTGAACTATATGCGATTGTTATTTTCTAAGATAGGGTTGTTAAAGATGTGACTTCTACTTGATTTGTTATTCTTATATTATATATCCTTTAGATATAATAGTCGAACTGAATTCCATTATATGATTGTTCTTGAATTATGATTTCCAGAATTTTTTAATTCCTTTTGATTTATGTTTCTGGTGTGTAAAAATAAAGCCAACTATGACACGTTTGGATAGTATTCCTTCTATTTCAAATTGATCTATGTAGTTTGGCTTAATTTGTATTAATTAAAATTTAATCAATCCATAAGTGAACTGGAAAAATGCATGAATGAGGTTCATTGAGATGAGTGAACTGGTGAAATGGTAGGACAGTATATGGAATTTTGAATCTTTGATGCCTATGAAGTCTTGTCATTTTGCGAATTGGGAAAGCGGGGAAAAGGGCCAATTTTTAAATGATGGAATATTAATATTTGTATTAAGATGACATAAGGGCAAACATAGATAATTAGAGAAGCTGCATCCTTTTCATTCTGAATTGCGATGTACAGGGCGTTGTGAGTATGTTATTCATTTTGTATTGAGATAACCTAGAGTCAAACATCAAATAATGGGAATATTAATATTTGTATTAAGATGACCTAAGGGCAAACATCGATAATTAGAGAAGTTGCATCCTTTTCGTTCTGAATTGCGATGTACAAGACGTTGCGAGTATGTTATTCATTTTGTATTGAGATAACCTAGAGACAAACGTCAAATAATGGGAACAATTGCATCCTTTTTCTTTGGAATTTGAAATTTAAACTCTTGAACAATCTTGTTTGGACTTAAAACTCTATGGAAACTAGTTAATAATTGTCCAATATTTATGTTTGGGAATGCTGTCAAACAATAAAGTGGGGAGACTTTCTTAGATTTAGGCCCCCATGTCCTTGTATCCTGGATCCGTAGTTAGGCATATGATGTGGCGATGGAGCATGATTGGAGCATTCACAACAACAAAGGTTTGTGAATTATTCTAGCCTAGATGGCATCTAAATAAAAGTTAGAATTTTCATATATGTTTTATGTTATCTGATATGAAATTAGAGAATTCAATATACATAACAAGTAGCAGAAATGGTTTGCTGGCATCCACTTTATGTCATAAATTGACACAAGAATAATGTTGGGGGTAAAAAGAGAGGCTCTTGTTAATATCTTTGTGTTGTGCTATTTGGTTCATTAGTAACAAGGTTAAAGTATCTTTTGACCATGCATGAATAACTTTTAAATGTTGATTTTATTTTTTGCAAGCATGTTCTTATAGTATATGAAGTTATCTTGCTGAACTCTGCCACATAAAGTAGTTTTTGAGCAGTGATTGTTTATTGTTTCAAGTCTATATTTCATTATATATGATCTGGATTTTGTTGAATTATGACATACTGATTGATCTTTAGTCACCTAAATAACATAAGGTTAATTTAGCTAGGTGTAGAAAAATGTCAAAATTTTATTATTCAATAAAATAGTTAATAATATATTTGACATGAATTGACCCTCAGATCGAACCATCGGGGCACCAATCGAACCACTAACCCATTGACCTGCTGCATTGTTCGACTTTAAATGTATGAAGGGAAGTTTTTTCGCTGAAACCTTTTCCTTTTGTAACTTTGTTTTCATATTTCAACAAAATCCCCTTTCCTTGCTGCAATGGTCTCTCTATTGTATAGTATACAAAATGATTGTCTTTTAAATTTAATTGTATGGGTGAATTTAGAATTGATTTTTTTTAAAAATATTTTTGTGAATTTGGATAGAGCCTGAGTTTATTGATTAACCCATTATCATTAATAACACAAGGGAAATCTTCTATGACATCCGAAAACTAGATTAAATGTGGAGACTCCTAATCTATTTCACCAATCCGAGCCTCCTTATTAATCTTTAAATAGAATATTTTCAGGGTTTATGATATTGTACTGCTTTCTGCTATTTTCGATTAGTTATGTCTATGATTTTTACTGTCTTTTATATTAATTGCAGTTACATGTTGATAAAACTTTGCAATTGACGAATTTTGTGTTATTTTCTGTAGTTTTTTTTTTTTTATTTAAGTTAGTTTGCTAGTTATTTATATGCGAATTGATTAGAGTTAATTGAATGTAGAATCAAGAATGGTATGTGACAAAACATGGTTCGATCACCTAGTGGATCGCACTGGCGATTGTTTCTGCTCTGGAATCGTTGGCGGGTCAATTTTTTACATGTTGAAAGGCATGTACAACTCCCCTAAAGGTGAGCGCCTCATCCGAGGATCACAAGCTGTACGCGTGAGCGTACCCCGTTGTGCTAGCCACTTGGCCATCTGGGGTGGTCTTTCTTCTGTCTTCGAGAGTTCTATGATATATGTAAGACAGAAGGATGATTCATGGAATATCATCCTCCCTAATGCCGCTGCTGCCGGATTCCTCGATATACGCCATGGCCTTGGCTCGGCTTCACGCTCGTTTTTCATTTTTGGCTCGATAATGGTGTTTAGTGTGGGGTTATTTGATTTTGGAAAAAAGGTCGTGAGTAGTATCCAGTCCCCACAACTCGACTTTGAGGAGTTGGATAAGCAGCAGGAGAGAGAAGGAATAAAGACAAAATAAAGACATAGAGTTTGACTTGTTTTTTCTATATTTATTTATATTGATGTCATACTCCATCCAATTAAATCGATTATTGTTGGAAGTGGACCCTTGTGATTATGCATAATATTGAAAACTATGTCTGGGCACGGTTCGGTTCTTTAGAGAATCGAATCGAATCGAAAATTTTCAGGTCATTAGTAAACGGAGCTGTCAGGTCCAAATGTAATTTTGGAACTATTCGGTTCCGTTCGGTTTGATTTCATACTATAATTAATTTTTTTAACATTTATAACAACACTACAGTCTGACATGTTTAATCTTAACTTTTACAAATTAATGTATTCCAATTTAATAACATATATATAACAAGTTGTTCAATAAAATTAATTTATCAATGTATACAAATAATAAAAATTAGATAGTAAATTAGTAATACTAAAATATCGGTGATTCATATAAATTAGAAGTCATAGGCGCATAGAGATAAAATATTTTAAAATATTGCTAATACAGTAGTACTTACCAACTATTTGATTTAACTATCAATTGTTTGACTTGTCATACTAGATACTAAGAAACTCTAAAAGAAAAATTAAAAAATCACAATTAACTAACATAAATAAACTAAAAATTGTTCAACTAATAAGATTTAATAAGAAAAAATATAATATATATTTTATTACATGTCTCAATGTCCTCATAGAACTCAATGTTTTCAATGCAAATTCTATCTTTGCTAATTTATTTTTAAAAAATTAAAAAAATTTAATTTTTCTCATATATAAAAATTTAAAAAATTGATTCTTATTCTGTTCTTCGTGGTGGGGGGGGGGGGCTTATAATTTGATAACAATCCAAGTTAAATTGGGGCATATTAAAAAATTAAAAATTTAATTATACTCTCAATAAGAAAAGTTGTTTATAATTTGTGACAGACGAAAAAAAAAAGTAAGTTTATTTTTATGGGATGAATGGAGTACAAATTACTCGTGTCTTAGAGCATGTAGAAACTTTCGATCGAGTTTACATATCTTCACAACGTCTTCAGCTCTATTGGCAATCCACGATACAAAATCGAGGGTCCATTTGTGCAAAAGAGTCAATTTGTTTCAAAGGTTGGAGAAGTATGTTTCAAACGTGTGATTGATACATACGTAACCCAATACTCAATATTCAAAATCCACTGCAGCTAAGTTAGGCCAGCTTTTTCCCTCACCCCGAGACGTAAGCTTGAGCATAGCCCCATAATTCTCAATTGAAATCACAATATATTCATGGTTGTACTTCATTAGTTTTATCTAGATCAAATGAATCTAGTCAAATATTTGAGAAACAATTAAGACATTTTTCGTGAAGAAATAAAGAAGTAAAGAGGATCATTAAAATTCACGATTAAAATCACCCCAACCCTTCTAGATATTACAGGCAATTGTACCCGCTCGTTCATCATATAGGTGCACAAATGAGGAGTTGTGATCACTAATAGCTAACATGGCCATGACATTCCTTTGTTTGTAAACTCATTCAATAGGACCAAATAAAAACGGAAGACGTAACATGACCATCAAATCATAGTTAACTACGTCATATATTTTCACTTATCGATTCATTGGAATTATACAACTCAGTATCCAATCGACACTAACATTAAAAAAATTAATGGTTCAAGGTGACATCTACCCTAAGAATTTGCAAAAAAAAAAAAAAAAATATCTCAAGCAACAACAAATTGATAATTAGGGTTTTTTTTTATTTGTTTAATTTTAAGATGGGTTTCGAGTTTAGGGTTTTACTTCTTCTATTTCTGACTTTTTGGTTGGACTCTGTTTTTTGTTTTGTTTATTGAATAATTTGGATGGGTAATTGAATTTCGAGTTCTTTTAATTATTTTCCATTTTCTGTTTAAAATTTTTTAGAAACATCTTTTTTTAGAGCGGATCTTCCAACTTTCCCATTATCAACAACCCACAAACCAGGGAAAGAAAAACGTAACATGACACAAAATACAACAGTTTTGAATTTTGACATGATATTCACTTACTAAGTACATATATATTCGATTTATAATTCGATCTAGGTTTATTTGACATACGTTATTTTATTTATTTATTAAATCATAATTTTAAAGCGATAGTTTTCACTCAAATAAATAAAATGGAAAGCACAAATAAAAGAAAAAGAATGCTAACGAAAATATATTGCTGAAAACAAGAATGAACATGGATTGGGCGAAGATGATTTTCGAACTGTACAATTAATTTTATTGTTTTACATATATTGAAATTGTATTTTATAATTAAAATATTATTTATTGTGAATAAGACTGCCATATTTTGTTATTTTATAATTTTGTTTTAATACAGAAACTTACTTGTATATTTGAAAAAAAATCAAATATATATAAATATATTAGTTATTTACATTAAGTTTTGAAATAAAATATATAAAAAGTGCCAATTTTACCAATTAAACTATAAATGTCAATAAATTCATTTAGACCGATAGATAATTTATTATTCTCATTCTATTCAATTGCAATTTGAATATAATTAAAATTACGAACAATATACTATATCATCTTATTATATGCATAGAACATGTCTAATATTCGGAACAAGGTCAAGAAACGAAAAATAATTTTTCAAATATACATCAAATCTCAATACTAATTCAACAGTCGATGTCGAATCACTGGCCACAAATTTAACTTTCTACTAAAAAAAAAAAACTTTTTTTAATTGTGATCATGCCTATTAAATAGGTTATAGATTCTATATTGGAATATAGTTTTTTTATTATTTCACTTTATTTTCTGAGGTACCAAGATATTGATCCTTGATTTGATCTCACCCATTGAGAACTTCAAGTTAGGAATCAAAATCTATTAATCGCTTAGAATTAAGCATTTTGGATTAAAGTACTACATGTAACAGCCAAGTAAAATTAAAATCATGTGGGTACTTCTAGGGTGTTGGGGAGATTTCTTGTTCAATTTAGGTTGCTAGAAATTTAAGCTGCCGGAAAATTCCAGTCCTCTCCGCAAGCTTCTAGAAACTTCTTTATAGGTAGTTCTAACTTCTTTCTTTTCTATTGGCTTTCTTAGCCGATTTTTCACGCCCAACTCTTGCAGACTCACATCGAGCTTGAAATCTGGGAGTCTTTTCAAGTTGTCAAAAAAAAAAAAAATTGTCACAACAAAAAATAACTGCATTTTCGTGTGTTTACCAGCTTTAGCTCTTTTTTCTCTTTAAAATTTTCTAATTCTATAGATTATAATTGCTATTCAATTTTGTATTATTGCTCAAGTTGCATCTCTTACTTTTGCATTAAGGAACATGAAGTCAAAAACTCTTCTGATTGCTGAAACTTCTGCATTCTTTGTAGAAAAAAGAGCAAGAGAATTTAGAGAAACTCGCTCGTGAGGTATACCTATGCTATATGTGTAAATTATGTATGCTGCTTAATCCTGAGATTTCTTGTTGTAGGAATTAATTCTCGAAAAACCTTTGATTTGGGCTCAGAAATCAACCAAATGAACACCACATGACTCAACTCGACCCAAGACTTCACCTTCACTTTGATTGCTCCAAATTTCACTCAAACCCCACAAAGAGGAATGGTGTGTGCGTGTGTGTGTGCATGAGAGAAAGAGAATAAGGGAACAATACATACCTCCTACATATAAGAATCACCTTTCAGAACTAACAAACTCGTAAAATTATTTCAAAAATCAGGTGTTAATTCTAATTAATAATATATATAATATATAATTAATTGAGATTAATTATTCCAACCCAATTAATAATATCCCCACCACCACCTGAGAGATATTAATAATTCGGACTTGTCTTGTGGTGCCTTCAACGGTGTGGTACATCGTCAAAAGAGAGAGAGAGATGATTTTGGGGTGGGAAGTGCCGGGGGTAGGATTAAAATTTGGGGTGGCGATGGCGTGGATGGTTATGTTATAACAATCTGTATTAGTTAAATTAATAATTCTTATTTAACACCTGATTTATGAATTTAAAACTAATTCCCCTCATTTATGAAAATTACTCTTTAAATGTAGGTTTTTAGGTCATTTTCTAGGAATTACAAGTGTTCAATCCCCATTATACATCATTTAATCTACACATTACAAGGCATAAATGGTAGAACCGAAAATGAAGCTTATAACAATGGCCGAAAATGGAGGTCTTCTTCCCTTTCTTTGGTGTCGAAAGATAGGCTCAGGAACACCCTTCCATGCTATGCAAATCACCTTCCAAAGAGAGAGCTAGAAAACCGACAAAGAATCCCTCCTAACCGACCCTATACTCTCAAGAATCACCATCACCACTCCCTATTTCATGCCTAAGTTATCAAGGTATTCTCAACAACCAAGCTCATCTCTTCACTCACTGAGAAAGGCAAAAAATGAGAGAGAGAGACTTGGAGAAGAGAGTCTCTTTTAGAGGAAAGTATGGGCCAAAACCTTACCTTACGTGAGAGAGTAGGTATATTCAAATATAGGGATGGAAAGCTTCTCAAACAAGCTAACTAAATATCTCACATGAATTAATCTCAACCATCTATCTTAATCAAGGGCTTACATTAAATCTAGAGTTAAGAGAACCAATATTCTCACACTTGTAAACAAACTGCACAGATTAGATTTGACTTTGACAATCATTTTGTTTTATTAGTTATGGTGGAAGCTGCTGGTGTGGTGAGCAATTATCTGCAAGACTTAAAAGTGATCAAAACAAGTGGGAATCAATTAGATAAGAACCTTTTGACAGAGCAGGCCTTTCATTCTGAAGTACAAATAAATGTTTAGCCAAGCTTAGAGAAAAAGTAAAAGTAACTTTTTTATTTCCAACCATTTTCGGGTAACTGACATTAAGGCTGCGTTTGATTGCGCTCAAATTCCAGGGAAAATGAAAAACGTTTTCCTACTTTTCCAATTAATGGTGTTTGATTGGCCTTTTTTCTGGGGAAAACGTTTTCCACCATTTTCCAAGGTACAAGTTGTTGATGCACAAAAGTTGGAAAACATTTTCCCACCACTTTGGTGGGAAAATATTTTCCAGCTTTTTCACCGACAAATTTTTTTTTATTTTTTTATTTTACCAATTGGAACACATTTCAAAGTCAATGGTAAAAAAATTTATCCATTTAATTGATAATTTGCGTAAAAAATAAAGTCAAACGTAAAAATTTGTCAGGTGAAAAATTATACCAATCAAACACCATTAATTACAATTCCTTTTAAAACAAATTCTAGGCAATTCAATTCCCTGCAATTCGTTTTCTTTCCAACCAAATTCCATGTTTTTTATCAAACGGACCCTAAGTTATAAAAGTTAGTCTGGAAATAAGTCTTATCTTATTGTCAAAATAAGTTTAGCCTAGGTTGACAGCAAATGGTTAGATCCTTTAACAATGTGTGTATACTTTGAATTCCAGTTTTCTCCAACACGTAGTAGATTCGAAGCTTTCTACTATCAGTTCTTTTTTATCATTTTTCTTGGATTGTAACATATAAGCTTCAACATGAGATTTACGGTTGTGATCATTCCCAGGGGCCAAAACCAGAAAAAAAAAAAAAAAAAAAAAAAAAAACACCCGCAACAGGCTCAGGAGGCGCGGATTCAATATCCGATGCCAAACCAAGTGGCCAGACCTCTTCAACGCCCAGAGTGTCGACTGACAACCAGGGGCGGAGCTGGGGGGTGTCCAGGGGGTGTCCTGGACACCCCATTTTCATGAGAAATATTTTTTTTTTTTTTTTTTTTTGGGTTTTTTTTTTTTTAAATTAGAAGGATTGTAAAATGGTAACTTTTATTTTATTACAAATAAACTTGCGAAAAAAGTTAATCTTATTTCTTCCACTTATTTTAGGTTAATTCTCAACTTATTAGTAATATTTACACTGATATACTATCCGCAGAAAAGGTAAATGACTCAATTAGTAAATTTTTGTTTCCTCTCATTTTTTTAGTTTCCTTCAAAAAAAAATTTCGGGGGCGCTGCCCCCGAACCCCCGTCGGCCCCACCCCTTTACCTATATTTTCAAATTTGGACCCCCCATTTCCAACGAGCTGGCTCCGCCACTGCTGACAACTATAGAAACTATGCTGTTGTAGCAGGCATTGCAACTGCTTTTGGATGGTATTATGGGTCGAAGAAGAAGGAATCTGATCAAGTGCAAGATTGACTCAATTTCTCAAAGTAAAATATGAAGCGACGCCATGTTTCTGTTACATTTTGTTTTGTGGCACGATTCTCCCTCTGAATGAGCTCGATATAAACTAGATTATGTGTCGGATGACATCTGAGAAATCGTTCATGACATCTATATTACTTTGATTTCAACGATATTATCAGTTATTTCCAATATACAACTCTTTGTTGGAATTTATGGCTTTAAAGTTTAAATGTTGCTTAATGAGCTCACGTTTTGTGGAAAATAACATTCAGATTTTAATTTCAGTCAAAATTATCAATTAATTTTAACCACGTGTTTTATGGGATACGTAACTTTTCAATCATATATTTTATAAGAATTAAACTACTTGTATAGAACTATTCATTATCATTCGGATGACATTCACTCACATGTAGTAGGATCCGAGTGAATAAACAATGCAAAAAAAAAAAGGTGAGACCCCCCCTATTGTGAGTGGATGTCATCCAAATAGTAATGAGTAGTTCTGTACAAATAGCATGATTGATTTTATAATTTTTTATTAAAATTTACTAAAAAATTGATTATAATACCCGCCAAACAGCGGCTTAAAAGTCAATTCCACTAAAATTATGTTTATTAAATTTAATAAATAGTTTAGTACTATTCTCTTTCCCTTTTTCAACCATCTCACCACTCAACCAAAAAAAATATTAATAATTAAGTCAAACAGGATCCTAATTGGTCGTTAGAATTATAATCAAGTCAAATTTAATTTTCTTAATCATTTTCAAAAGTCGTCTCAATATATAATAGTTTGACATTTGTAGGTTCATGCACTAATTCAAACTAATTCTATACACCATGTTTGGCTAAGTTTAAAAGTAACTTAAAATACTTTAATTAATTGTATTTCAAACATATTTGGAAAAAAAAAATATTGCTTATTAGTTTTATTTAAGGGATTATTGTTGTTGTTTATTACTTATAACACAAAGAGGTTTCGAATTACAACTGTTACGGGCAATCCCAAATGGCCCCACGCACACGCCACGTGGCCGAATCCACAGTCTGCCGTCCATCCGAACCCTCCATGTCGAACTGGTGAGGACGAACCCACAGTCTCGAACCTCCATTGATGAACCCCTTGTGACCGAACTCTTGTGCGGTACCGAACTCATGTCACGTGAACAGTACGCAGTATGGCCCTCCTATAGAAGATCTGGTGGAAAAGATCTTCTAACAAGTGGATGATGTGACAACACGCTGCAATTACGGCTGCACCCATCCCGTGTGTCAGAGTTCAAACATAGGATGTCAGAGCATTAAATGCACTGAAGTCTATGACAAGAAGTTCAGCCGTTGAGATAAGGCCACGTGTCCACTCATCTAACGGTTCTTACTCACCCTATCTTACTATATAAGCTCACACATTGTGTCATTTGAAGGTAATGCTAAATTGACTTCTCAATACTACTTAGCAATTCTCTCTATATTTTTACTGTTCTCCCCAAGGCCGACCCCCTTATACTTCTTGGAGGCTCACGTTTTAGCCTTCCCACACTCATATATTTCCACTCCAACTGACTTGATCGTCGGAGTGCGCGCGGCCGGCTCCCCCCCATCTTTGGAGAAGGCCACGTGCAACTGACGGTTTGTCCTAGTGTGCAGGAACAAAGGCTGAACCGGACGTGAGAGGCCCTGGGATCTGTTGACAGCTCATAGGTGCAATTTTTGAGGTCAACAGATTGGCGCCGTCTGTGGGAAACCACACATTATAACCACGAACGTCCTAGTGGTCGAAGCCAGTCGAAGGGAAGCAAAAGCCTAACCTTGGAGAAAGGTTGAGGTTTCTTAAAAAAAAAAGGGGGACGAAGGAAAAGCTCCTCCCACTGATTTTAACCGCAAGTTTAGAATTTGCCGTCGCAATGAGTTCCAGCAATTACGGTTCTCATAGCCAAAGCCACCAACGGGGGGACTCCCATGGCAGAAGCCGTCGACAGGAGGCCTCTGAAGAAGAGGTCCTCCGAACCAACGTTAACATGCGCAGACCCCATCACATTCACAGGCGGGGCGGTACAACAGCACGCCTAGTTAGGGAGGTAGGAGAAATGGCAGCGAACATGAGGAATTTGGCGGAACAAAACGCTGCCATGCAGCAATTGCTCCTACAGATGCATGGACAAGCTGGATACCAACCCCCCCATCATGAGGCCTATCAACAGGATGATGAGGCCGAAATCTCCGCACAACATGCAAGGGAACCGAGCCCCCTGGAAAGGGAGGTAGGCATGGATACATCCTCAGCCCACATCCACACCCACCTCGGCGGGGACCCCCTCCAAGGGGGGGGAATTTCCCTCCCGAATACGCACGAGACCCGGAGCCAAGGAGGTCTACCAGCGTATTTGACAGAATTGGCACATCAGGGCCTAGGAATAGGCCCCAGCGACCCCCTCCCAATGTGAGGCGACAGGAGCAACAGGAGCCCCAGGAGGTTCGCCAGCCTAGGAATAGGCGTGAAAGGAGGGACGCTGCGAACCAGCAAAACTTGGCAGGAATCGCCCAACCTCCTCGGTATCAGGCGGAAGAAGGGGAATCTAGCAGCCCTTGTAGGTCCTTTGAGCTCGATGATGATGATGATAGCTTGCCATTCTCGCGCGAGCTAAGAAATGCACACGTCCCCAGTCATTTTGTGCCCCCAAAGATTCCAAAATATGAAGGCAAAGGAGACCCGGCTAAGCACCTCAACAACTACAAAACACACATGGCTCTAAGAGGAGCCACGCCGGCGTTGAAATGTAGAGCATTCCACCTCACTCACAGGTTCTGCCGAAATATGGTACAACCGCATACCTGCAGGAAGCATCAGAAGCTGGCCCGACCTCAAGAAAGCCTTCTTAAATCAATACCTGTCTAGTAAAGAAGGAGAGGCTCCTATACAAAGGCTTCAGGACATGAGGCAGCAGGCGGGCGAAACGTTGAAGAGCTATTTGGCTCGTTTCACTGATGAAATGACTTATTGCGAGCAGGTAACGGATAGGGAGGCCCTATCGGCACTCAGAGGCGGACTTAACATGAATACTCTCTTTTGGAGAGATGTGCGAAACAGAAACCCCACTACTTATGATGCCCTTGTGGAAATGATGAGGAGCGAAATAGTCAACGAGGAGTTGATTGACCACCGCAACAGGACCTCCTTGGGGCTGCCACCCACTCAAAGACAAAGACGAGGCCCTGTATCGCACTTGGTAACCCAGCAATGGACCCAAGCAGGGCAAACAGTGGCCCCTACATCAGGCCAAGCACTGGCCACAGCCACTCTAAACGCCGTACCCTCACTGGCATATGAGGAAGTGGGTCCCAGTGGAGATATGCAACCAAGTTCCTCAAGGGGGAGGGGCAGAGGGAGAGGCAACGGACCTAGGAATAGGCCCTATTGCACATACCATAGGACATTTGGTCACAGTGACAGCAACTGTTTGACGAGGCCCCCGAACCAAGGACAAACGGGTCGGAGTGAGGCTAGAGGTCCTGCGAACCAAAATTTGAGGACTGCCAGCAGGGAAAGGAGAGATCCCGAACCCAGGGATGGGGAACAACGAAGGCAAACAAGGGATCGATCGCCTCGCCAAAGAGACAACCGTCCTAGGGACCGTCCAAGGAGTTCACAGAGGCAAAGAGAGGCCCGTCCCAACGCAGAGCTGGACCCCATCAGGGAAATAGATACTATAATCGGAGGACCCCACATTGGGGGAGAGTCTAGGAACGCTCAGAGAAATTATGCCAGGGAAGCCAAAGACTCCCCCATGACAAGCTATTCCGTTAACGGGTCATACCGTGGGACTCACACCCTCCTGCCAATCACATTCACGCAAGAAGATACGGCTGATGTCCACTACCCCCATTGCGATGCCTTGGTAGTAAGGGCTATAATAGCCAGAAATGGCTTGAACCGTATGCTTGTGGACAACGGGAGTTCGGTCAACATACTTTTTGGCACCGCATTTGATAAGATGAAGGTCGGTTTCGATCCTACCCCAATGACAGCCCCATTGTACGGATTCACTGGGGATAGCATCATCCCCAGGGGGAGGATCACGTTGACTGTGGAAATGGGAACACCCCCCTTCACAGCCCACCACCGCATGGAGTTTTTGGTGGTGGACCACAGGTCAGCATATCATGGAGTCTTGGGTCGACCCGCGTTGAACGAGTTAGGGGCTGTAACATCCATTCACCACCTGTGCATGAAGTTCCCCACTGACAGGGGTATCGCCACTCTACGAGGCGACCAAATGGGTTCGAGGAAGTGCTACCTGAACTCCCTGCGAAAATCCGAACCCCGCAGCACAAACATGATATACTTGGATACAGAAATGATCGACGCCCCTGCAGAAGGGTCGGCCCCTGAAGAAGGGAAAGACGTCGAAATGGTAAGTGCGGTCATAGAAGAAATCCCCCCTGAACAAGGCGGCGTGGATACCGTTTTGGATCCAAGGATTACGGAATCCAACTCTCAGGCTGCCCCAGTCGAGGAACTGGAGCCTTTCCAGGTGGATCCTGACGACCCCACCAGGGTCCTGCAAGTTGGGAAAGAGTTGGGGAGTGAACAGAAGGGGCTATTGAAGAACTTCCTCCTTGCAAACTTGGATGTTTTTGCATGGAAGCATGGAGACATGGTGGGCATCGACCCCAAAGTCAGCTGCCACCACCTCAACATCGACCCCAAGTTCACTTCACACCGACAAAAGAGGAGGACGCTGAACCCAGAAAGGTATGAAGCCCTGAAAGAAGAGGTTCATAAGCTGGTAAGCAATGGGTTCATCCGTGAGGCGACCTACCCGAAGTGGGTGTCGAACCCCGTACTGGTAAAGAAGCATAATGGCAAGTGGAGGGTCTGCATAGACTTCTACAATCTAAATCAGGCCTGCCCAAAGGACAGTTTCCCACTTCCAAGGATTGACCAACTTGTGGATGCCACCGCCGGACACAAACTACTGAGCTTCATGGACGCCTATTCTGGATACAATCAGATCCCCATGTACCCACCGGACGAGGAAAACACCTCATTCATTACGGATCGAGGTCTTTACTGCTACCGGGTGATGCCGTTTGGTTTGAAAAACGCAGGGGCCACATACCAAAGGTTAGTGAACCGCATGTTTGCAAATCTTTTGGGCAAAACAATGGAGGTTTATGTGGACGACATGTTGGTAAAGAGCCTCGAAACTGAAGATCATATTGAGCATCTTACCGAAGCCTTCGAAGTTTTGCGAAAATTTCAAATGAAGCTGAATCCCCAGAAGTGTGCCTTTGGTGTAGCCTCCGGGAAGTTCTTGGGCTACATGGTAAATCAAAGAGGGATCGAGGCTAATCCTGATAAGATTAAGGCCCTGCTAGATATGAGGTCCCCCCACAAACCAAAAGAGGTGCAAAGCCTCACAGGTCGGCTCGCTGCGTTAAACCGGTTCATCTCGAAGGCGACGGATAAATGCCTTCCTTTCTTCAAAGTCCTAAAAGGAGGGAAGAAGTTCCAGTGGAATGAGGAGTGCGAAGCGGCTTTCCAAGGGCTGAAGAAGCACCTTGGGCAAGCCCCCCTCCTCTCCAAGCCCAAAGAGGGAGAAGCCCTATCAATATACTTAGCCGTATCAGCTGACGCCGTGAGTTCGGTTCTTGTGAGGGAGGAGGAAGGTACTCAATTGCCTGTCTACTATGTAAGCAAGGCTTTCACCCCTGCAGAATCTCGATATTCAGACATGGAAAAGCTCGCCTTTTCACTTATGACCGCCTGCAGAAAGTTGAGGCCTTACTTTCAGGCCCATAGCATCCATGTCTTGACGACCCTCCCCCTCAAGCAAATCTTGCAAAAGCCGGACGCCTCTGGAAGGCTAATGAAGTGGTCCATTGAGTTGAGTGAATTCGACATTTCATACAAACCAAGGGCCTCGGTGAAAGGACAGGCACTGGCAGATTTCATAGTCGAATTCTCTGGACTGCAAGTCGATACAGAAATTGAAGAAGCAGAACCCCCAACTTGGAGCCTTTTCACTGACGGTTCTTCCGGTGATACCGGTTCGGGAGCAGGGGTTATTTTGTTGAGTCCGGAGGGACACAGACTTTGCAGTGCCATTAGGTTCGGATTCAAGGCTTCGAACAATGCTGCAGAATATGAAGCCCTCTTGGCAGGCTTAAAATTATCAAGGGAAATGCAGATAAGAAGGTTAACCGCCAGTAGTGACTCGCAGCTAGTGGTTAGCCAAGTGAGAGGGGATTATGCGGCAAAAGACAAAAACATGGCTTCTTACCTGAAGAAGGTCAAAGAACTCGTTTCCCATTTTGAAAAGTTCGACCTTGTGCAAATTCCAAGGTCCGAAAACACACATGCGGATGCCCTGTCTAAGTTGGCTAGCAGTAAAGATTCTGAACTCCTTAAGATGGTGCCCATTGAACACCTCGCCCAACCGTCCATAGCCAAAGGGGAAGAGGTTATGTGGATAGAAGGAACCCCTCTCTGGATGCGGCCAATCGTCGCCTTCCTAAAAGATCAAACCCTCCCTGAGGACAAAGAAGAAGCCCAGAAGCTAAGGCGTCGAGCCGCATATTACGTGCTCCAGGACGAAGTGCTGTATAAAAAAGGGGTTTTCGATGCCCCTTCTAAGATGCACCGGGGGTGATGAGGCCAACTATGTTTTGAGGGAAGTCCATGAAGGGGTCTGCGGAAACCATACCGTACCGCCGGTCCGGCCCTAGCTTATAAGATACTCAGACAAGGGTACTACTGGCCAACGCTGAAAAAGGACGCCATCCAGTTCGTCCGCGCTTGTGATAAGTGCCAGCGCTTCTCCTCCATTCAACGTCAACCATCTCAAGAGTTGACTGCTGTATCTAGCCCGTGGCCCTTCGCCAAATGGGGCATCGACCTGATAGGTCCGCTTCCCAAAGGAAAGGGAGGTGCTTCACATGCAATTGTGGCTATAGACTATTTCACCAAGTGGGTGGAGGCCGAACCCTTGATAAAGATCACCGAAGCGAACACTTCAAAGTTTGTATGGAAGAACATCATATGTCGGTTCGGAATTCCCCATTCACTTGTGTCGGACAACGGAAGGCAGTTCGACAATAAGAAAGTCAGGGAGATGTGCGAGGAGCTCGGAATCAAGAAACATTTTTCTTCTCCACACCACCCCCAAGCCAACGGCCAGGTAGAGGCTGTAAACAAAACAATCAAGCAGATTCTGAAAAAGAAGCTTGATGCATCGAAAGGGGCGTGGGTGGACGAACTACCCCATGTATTATGGGCGATACGCACCACCAGCAAGACTGCAACGGGTGAAACCCCTTTCTCCATGGCATATGGTGCAGAAGCGATGAGTCCCGTTGAGGTAGGGTTGCCATCGCCTCGTCGCTTGCAGTTCAATGAGATTTCCAACGAGGAAATCAGGCGATGCGAGCTGGACTTTCTTGGGGAAAGAAGGGACGCCTCGCAGGTTAGGCTCGCCACTTATCAGAGGAAGATGACGAAGTATTATAACAAGAAAGTGAAAAAGCGATCTTTCAGAAGGGGCGACCTCGTGCTGAGAAGAGTTTTCCTAAATTCTAAGGAACCCGGCGTCGGAACCCTTGGCCCAAATTGGGAAGGCCCCTACCGCATAACCGAAGAGATCAGGGCAGGTACTTTCAGGATCGAAACTCTTGATGGGAAGTTGCAGCCCCACCCCTGGAATGTTGAGCACCTAAGGCTCTATTATCAGTAATCTTCTTTTCTTCACTGACCAGTTATCGAGGCATATGTTCATAGCCTCTATTTTGTGTTTACTTTCTCATATATGGAATGGAATTTTGCTGTTATGATTGTTTCCACTGCCTCAACTCTGTGAAGACGAACCGTTTCACTTTGTAGCATCTTCTGTTTTAAGAAGTCCGTCACCCTACAAATCCCAAGTTAAAACGGTTCGGCACGGCTTGAGTGTGGCTAATAACCCACGGTATTCATCAAGCCTTATTTAAATTGATTAATATACAATTTACTGGATGAGCTATTAGACGAACCGTTTCACTTTGTAGCACCTTCTGTTTTAAGAAGTCCGTCACCCTACAAATCCCAAGTTAAAACGGTTCGGCACGGCTTGAGTGTGGCTAATAACCCACGGTATTCATCAAGCCTTATTTAAATTGATTAATATACAATTTACTGGATGAGCTATTAGACGAACCGTTTCACTTTGTAGCACCTTCTGTTTTAAGAAGTCCGTCACCCTACAAATCCCAAGTTAAAAACGGTTCGGCACGGCTTGAGTGTGGCTAATAACCCACGGTATTCATCAAGCCTTATTTAAATTGATTAATATACAATTTACTGGATGAGCTATTAGACGAACCGTTTCACTTTGTAGCACCTTCTGTTTTAAGAAGTCCGTCACCCTACAAATCCCAAGTTAAAACGGTTCGGCACGGCTTGAGTGTGGCTAATAACCCACGGTATTCATCAAGCCTTATTTAAATTGATTAATATACAATTTACTGGATGAGCTATTAGACGAACCGTTTCACTTTGTAGCACCTTCTGTTTTAAGAAGTCCGTCACCCTACAAATCCCAAGTTAAAACGGTTCGGCACGGCTTGAGTGTGGCTAATAACCCACGGTATTCATCAAGCCTTATTTAAATTGATTAATATACAATTTACTGGATGAGCTATTAGACGAACCGTTTCACTTTGTAGCACCTTCTGTTTTAAGAAGTCCGTCACCCTACAAATCCCAAGTTAAAACGGTTCGGCACGGCTTGAGTGTGGCTAATAACCCACGGTATTCATCAAACCTTATTTAAATTGATTAATATACAATTTACTGGATGAGCTATTAGACGAACCGTTTCACTTTGTAGCACCTTCTGTTTTAAGAAGTCCGTCACCCTACAAATCCCAAGTTAAAACGGTTCGGCACGGCTTGAGTGTGGCTAATAACCCACGGTATTCATCAAGCCTTATTTAAATTGATTAATATACAATTTACTGGATGAGCTATTAGACGAACCGTTTCACTTTGTAGCACCTTCTGTTTTAAGAAGTCCGTCACCCTACAAATCCCAAGTTAAAACGGTTCGGCACGGCTTGAGTGTGGCTAATAACCCACGGTATTCATCAAGCCTTATTTAAATTGATTAATATACAATTTACTGGATGAGCTATTAGACGAACCGTTTCACTTTGTAGCACCTTCTGTTTTAAGAAGTCCGTCACCCTACAAATCCCAAGTTAAAACGGTTCGGCACGGCTTGAGTGTGGCTAATAACCCACGGTATTCATCAAGCCTTATTTAAATTGATTAATATACAATTTACTGGATGAGCTATTAGACGAACCGTTTCACTTTGTAGCACCTTCTGTTTTAAGAAGTCCGTCACCCTACAAATCCCAAGTTAAAACGGTTCGGCACGGCTTGAGTGTGGCTAATAACCCACGGTATTCATCAAGCCTTATTTAAATTGATTAATATACAATTTACTGGATGAGCTATTAGATGAACCGTTTCACTTTGTAGCACCTTCTGTTTTAAGAAGTCCGTCACCCTACAAATCCCAAGTTAAAACGGTTCGGCACGACTTGAGTGTGGCTAATAACCCACGGTATTCAACAAGCCTTATTTAAATTGGTTAATATACAATTTAACGGTTCGGCATGATAGTTAATATTACAAGTGTCATCTGAGTTATTACCATGGCGAACCCATGCGACTTCTTTAATAACTTATCTAAGTTGTTACCTATCATCAGTTCGAAAGCTACTCAACAAGGCCATACATGGCGAAAGTCGAAACCAATGCAACAAAGAGGAGAAAAAATACAAAGAATGGCTCCATTAGAAAATATCGAATCCGGTTAAGTACAACTATTTCACTTCAAAAAAAAAAAAAAAAAACAACAAAAAACAACCACCAAAATTACTTTCCTCCATCCACAACCTCCACCACCTCTTCAGCAACCTCTTCAACCACTTCATCAGCAGGAGTGGAGGGTTCGGCAGGAATGAACTCCTCCCTCACGGCAGTAAGGTCCACCTCTGGGTGAAGTTCTGCAACCCTTGCAAGAACTTCACCATAGGCAACATTCCTCCAGTATAAACCAAGGCCGTCATACTCTGCAGTTTCATGAAAGTGGGCAACATAATTCTCCACTGCAGCATCCCCCGCCTCAACCAACTGCTGTTTCAAACTTGCAACCTCAGCTGTCAGGTCGGTCACTTGGGCCCTCAGAGCCGCCCTATCTTCGTTGGCCACCTCCAGTGCTGTCGAAGCAATCTTCTGTAAGTTATCCGAGTTCTCCACTCGTTTCGTAAGTGCATTAACTTCAGACTTGCACAGGTGAACCTCCTCTTTAAGTTCAGCATTTTCTGAGGAGACTTTCCCAACTTTGGCCTCCAACTCCTCCTGCTTGGCCCTGAAGGCTTCAATGACCTCATCTGCCGTCGAGGCCTCTGCCTTCAATTTTGCAGCTTCCAACTCAGCATTGGCAGTCCTCTCCTCCAGCTGACGGTTCCGGTCCTGCAGCCTCTTCATATCCATTTGGGCGTTAAAAATGAAGCCTTGGGACCGAGCCTGCATTGCCAGTCCAGCCTCCAGCATGTCAGTGAATTCGCAAGTCTCAGCATAGGATGCATACTTGTCAGTCCAATACTTGTAATTGGTCCTAGCTGCTGCTTGGGCTTCGGCTGGCAGCATCTCCAACGCCTCGGGGGCAATCTCATCAGTTCGGCCATCGAGAAAGTCTGGAGCCTTAAACTCTGTAGGGCCCTCCATCCTATTCTGACGCCCCCGCTTCTTCCTAACCAAACCAGCCTCCTCCTCATTGCCTTCATCAATGTCAATCACAGGCAAAGAGTTCAACGGCTTCACATTAATGGGCTCCCTCAAGGACTCCTCTATTGAAGTTTGACGTGATGGAGGAGGAGGACCCTTATTCTTAGTCAAAACCAGCCGCCTTTTCTTTGGCACCCCCCCAGCAGAAGGCTCGGCTTTTTCTTTCCCTTTAGCCTCCACTTTCTTTTCTGGAGGGGGAGGCGGATGAGCCTTCGATAAACGACTCAGTTCTTCCCTCTGATTCTTGTATGTTGCCGAACCCGTGCTCAGAGGTCTCTTATTCTTCGCCTCGGCAAGGCGACGCATGTGAAACATGTCTGGCTTCACATACTCCTTGTTCAAATGTTGCTCTGCAACCGAACTAAAGCAGGTTAGCAAAAACAGCACAAAATCAGCCTCGGAATGTAGAATAGGGTCGGATCTTACCGCGGGTCGACATCAGCAAGTGTGTCACGAATGGGGCTCGTTTGGCTATAACGTTCTTGAAATCCCTCTTCTCCGATGGCAGTTCGTATATGGCCCTCACAACGGCCCACTCGCAAGGTTCAAGTTCGAACCGATCTGCAGGAACTAAAAAATTCTGGAATCAGAAACACCAAAAAATGCAAGGTAACAAAACAAATAAATAACCACGGACTACACTCACTATACTCGTGGTAATGGGTCGGCACGGTTATCTCTGGGACTGCATCCCCCTCCACTGTCTGCCAGCGACCCCTTATCCAGAACCAAGAGGACTTCCAGTTCTTAATTGAAGAAGGAGTGCCCCAGATGAAGGGGGAGTGCGAACCCCAGGGGTTAATACAATACCACCCCCTGCACGAATCGCCCCCCACTCGAGGCTCGGGGCTGAAAAAGTGTTTGAAAAACGTGGGGGGGCATATCCTCACCAAGAGTGACCTCCTTCCACAAAAGGAAAGCCCCTGCCAGTTGGCTCCATGCATTAGGTACAAGTTGGGTCGGAGCCAGGTTGTACTGCCTAAGAATATATCGAAAAAAGGGGTGCAGGGGCAACCTCAACCCCCCTGCCAAGATGGCTTCGCTAACCGCCACACACCCCTCCCTAGGGTAACAGGCCCGCTCATCAGGGGTCGGTACAAACATCTCTATGGTTTCAGGGATCCTATACTTCTCCCTATATGTTTCCAGCTCACTCGCCTCTACATTTGAAGCCCATTCGGATGCCCCCCACCTCATCCTATAATTTATAGGCCCCTCCGGCATCATCGCAACACTGTGGGGTCCCCCCATCGCATCCATTATTCTGGAAGTGGGAATGGGTGGGGACATACCAACCTCTGCATATAAAGTGGCAGTCTCCTCATCTCCCAAAGAACCCCCAACACCCCTATTCCCTGAAGACGATGCCATTGTTGTCTCTCTGTGTTGAAAGAAAGAAGAAATCTAAGCAGTGAACTACACCTAACACTTACGATTGAAAAAGCTAGGAGAGGAGCCGGTGCTTGCAAAGAAGAGCAACAACTGGACGGAGTATCGCGAAGACAGAAAGGAAGAACCTGGAATACTTAGAAAATTTTTCTCTCGCGAAGCGAAAAGCGTGAAAATGAAGAACAAAGCCCTTTTTATACTAGATGGAGTCTCGTCCCAGCCATTGGATCAGCCCTGGCCTTTAATCCAAGCCTTACACCTGTCCCTGCATCAGGGACGTTTAAATGAAAAGGCGCTATCACTATTTTTGAATCAAAGGCCATGATCAGCGCGTGCATCGCACGCACATACGACTCGAGTCAATACGCCAGCTGTCCCCAATAATCATTATCACGCATTAAATGTTTACGTAATACGAAAAAAGTAACTGCCCTCGCCGTAATTATCTTTGCACCTTGGAAACCAGCGTCAACGTCAAAATCATACAGGCTCGCCTTCATGGCTTCGCCTCGTCAACAACAGGCTCGCCTTCATGGCTTCGCCTCTTCTACAACAGGCTCGCCTTCATGGCTTCGCCTCGTCAACAACAGGCTCGCCTTCATGGCTTCGCCTCTTCTACAACAGGCTCGCCTTCATGGCCTCGCCTCTTCTACAACAGGCTCGCCTTCATGGCTTCGCCTCGTCAACAACAGGCTCGCCTTCATGGCTTCGCCTCTTCTACAACAGGCTCGCCTTCATGGCCTCGCCTCTTCTACAACAGGCTCGCCTTCATGGCTTCGCCTCGTCAACAACAGGCTCGCCTTCATGGCTTCGCCTCTTCTACAACAGGCTCGCCTTCATGGCTTCGCCTCTTCTACAACAGGCTCGCCTTCATGGCTTCGCCTCGTCAACAACAGGCTCGCCATCATGGCTTCGCCTCGTCAACAACAGGCTCGCCTTCATGGCTTCGCCTCATCAACAACAGGCTCGCCTTCATGGCTTCGCCTCTTCTTCAACAGGCTCGCCTTCATGGCTTCGCCTCGTCAACAACAGGCTCGCCTTCATGGCTTCGCCTCTTCTACAACAGGCTCGCCTTCATGGCTTCGCCTCTTCTACAACAGGCTCGCCTTCATGGCTTCGCCTCGTCAACAACAGGCTCGCCATCATGGCTTCGCCTCTTCTTCAACAGGCTCGCCTGAGGCGTCGCCTCTTCTACAACAGGCTCGCCTTCATGGCTTCGCCTCGTCAACAACAGGCTCGCCTTCATGGCCTCGCCTCTTCTACAACAGGATCGCCTTCATGGCTTCGCCTCGTCAACAACAGGCTCGCCTTCATGGCTTCGCCTCTTCTACAACAGGCTCGCCTTCATGGCTTCGCCTCGTCAACAACAGGCTCGCCATCATGGCTTCGCCTCGTCAACAACAGGCTCGCCTTCATGGCTTCGCCTCATCAACAACAGGCTCGCCTTCATGGCTTCGCCTCTTCTTCAACAGGCTCGCCTTCATGGCTTCGCCTCTTCTACAACAGGCTCGCCTTCATGGCTTCGCCTCGTCAACAACAGGCTCGCCTTCATGGCTTCGCCTCTTCTACAACAGGCTCGCCTTCATGGCTTCGCCTCTTCTACAACAGGCTCGCCTTCATGGCTTCGCCTCGTCAACAACAGGCTCGCCTTCATGGCTTCGCCTCTTCTACAACAGGCTCGCCTTCATGGCTTCGCCTCTTCTACAACAGACACTTCTTCTATTGACATCACGGTCAGGCCTTCAAGTCCACGCACTATATAAATAATCATACATGGACTTCGGGGACTAGTTGTTACGGCCACCTTTCTTTTCTTTCTTTACTTCAAGTCCACGCACTATATAAATAATCATACATGGACTTCGGGGACTAGTTGTTACGGGCAATCCCAAATGGCCCCACGCACACGCCACGTGGCCGAATCCACAGTCTGCCGTCCATCCGAACCCTCCATGTCGAACTGGTGAGGACGAACCCACAGTCTCGAACCTCCATTGATGAACCCCTTGTGACCGAACTCTTGTGCGGTACCGAACTCATGTCACGTGAACAGTACGCAGTATGGCCCTCCTATAGAATATCTGGTGGAAAAGATCTTCTAACAAGTGGATGATGTGACAACACGCTGCAATTACGGCTGCACCCATCCCGCGTGTCAGAGTTCAAACATAGGATGTCAGAGCATTAAATGCACTGAAGTCTATGACAAGAAGTTCAGCCGTTGAGATAAGGCCACGTGTCCACTCATCTAACGGTTCTTACTCACCCTATCTTACTATATAAGCTCACACATTGTGTCATTTGAAGGTAATGCTAAATTGACTTCTCAATACTACTTAGCAATTCTCTCTATATTTTACTGTTCTCCCCAAGGCCGACCCCCTTATACTTCTTGGAGGCTCACGTTTTAGCCTTCCCACACTCATATATTTCCACTCCAACTGACTTGATCGTCGGAGTGCGCGCGGCCGGCTCTCCCCCATCTTTGGAGAAGGCCACGTGCAACTGACGGTTTGTCCTAGTGTGCAGGAACAAAGGCTGAACCGGACGTGAGAGGCCCTGGGATCTGTTGACAGCTCATAGGTGCAATTTTTGAGGTCAACAACAACACTACTAAAAAACAATCATTAATTTTCACAAAAATAAACTCAAGAGTTTTTTCAAAAATGTAGAAAACATTTGCAACTACATTAGCTTTAGCTTGCATTTTTGGCACCTTGGCGGGGTCGTGCAGTGGTGCGATTGGTGGTGCATTACAGGTAGGGTTCTGTCAAGGAAAATGTCGTTCAATCGATGTGGAGGTGATTGTCGGTGGTGTTATTAGAGCATGGTTCTCAAGGGATCCTATCATTGTTGCTGCTGTCCTCCGCATGCAATTTCATGACTGCTTTGTCGATGTAAGAATACTTAACTCATATTTGACCATATTTCTTAAAACTCATTTTCTACCATGCATTTTATAAGATCCATAATTTTTAATAACTTTCCAACTACACATTGCACCAATTTTTTTTTTTTCAAAATCTACTAAAAATTTAATTTTTTACCAAACCAAACTAGGACTTTATGTAAATATTTGGGGGGGGGGGGGGTTATATTTAAAGACCAAAATGTCTTTTTTTGGGTTAGATAAAATTTGTTAGTTTAATCAATTAATGCCATATTAAAGCCACCTAGACTGGAGTTGCAACCTCAGTGTGGCTAAATAATATTACTCTATTTTCAATTATTCTCTCTCTCTCTCTCTCTCTCTCTTATGTCAAACCACTTCATTAAAAACTTAAGCCATTAGAAATTAGGACCTCAGGTTACATTGACTTGTGTCCTCGACTCTCTCTTTTTAACCTAGCTTATGTTTGGCCTCTTTTTTTTTTTTTTTTTTAATTTTTTATATCAAGATATAGTATTTGGAATAGTATTTTATGGGAGGATGTGTGGTTGAAAAAGAAGGAAAATTTTTTAGTTTACGTGTAGTATCATTTTATGGAAGATTGTGTGGTTGAAAGTAGGAGAGAGAAAAAATATGATATGATAGAGGGCTAAACAAGGGTCTATTCTAGTCGAATCCAACACTACCTTAAACGGTTTAACCGTATCAACTATAAACAAAATGCAAATTAAGTATAAGATAATTGGAGTTGTTCATATGATGTCAGTGTAATCCTAATTACTTGAAATTGTTGACACAATTAGGGGTGTGATGCATCAATCCTACTGGATGGAAATAACACAGAAAAAACTGTTGTCCCTAATCTTAGTGTCCGAGGCTATGAAATAATTGATGCAGCCAAAGCTGCTGTGGAAGCAATCTGTCCAGGGGTGGTTTCTTGTGCTGACATCATTGTTATGGCCACTAGAGATGCTGTTGCCCTGGTAAAAAAATTACTTATTTTGACGGTAATTTTAAAAATAAGTTACTTATTTTTAACTTTGACGATGTGCATGCACACACAGAGCGGAGGAGGGGTACGATATACTGTACAATCTGGAAGAAGAGATGGAACAGTGTCTCTTGCTGAGAATGTGAATCTGCCAGCTCCTTCAATATCAGTATCAGATTCTATTAAAGCTTTTTCCAAGAAAGGACTTGATTCTACTGATATGGTTTATCTTCTTGGTAGTTCACCTCTAACAATAAATTTCTCATTTTGCCCTTCTCAATACAATACTTATAGGAAAATGATGGATAACCCGGGTTTGACTCCAGGGGCCATTTGCCCCGCCCCCCCCCCCCCCCCCCCTCCTCTTATTGGAGGGGGGCCTGTCCAAACCCGGGATTTGTAGCAAGTCTCATACTTATAGGGTAAATATATTAACACCACAATTTTTGCCTCTCATTGTCAGCGTCGACCGAACCAAGAGTGTTTTTGCTGTCGTTGTTCTTTCCATTTGAGGCTAATGACCGAGAAATATTAATTGAGTTCTCAAAGGTTAACGTTAAATTTTAGATATATCCTTCGTCGCAGGTGGCCACACAGTTGGAGTCGCTCACTGTTCGCTCTTTCAAGATCGCCTCTACAACTTCCAAAACACAGGCAAACCTGATGTCCTGATCCAACCATGGATTCCACACTGCTAAAAACACTAAAAACAAGATGCCCTCAGAATTCAACAGTTGATAACCCAGTTAATCTTGATCAAAACCCTTTGAGCTCAATGACTGTAGACAATTCCTACTACAGACAAATCATTTTACACAGGGGGATTCTCCAAATTGATCAAGAACTAGCCCTTGATCCATTAACCAACCTCACAGTTGCAGCCATTGCTAAAGGGTTCGATTTTTCGACTCGATTTGGACAAGCCATGGTCAAGTTGGCTGCAGTTGAAGTGCTCACTGGTGCACAAGGAGAGATCAGAAGATCATGCAGAGCCATTAACACACCCTCGAAGAATTAGGGTTGATTTGAATCAATCTTGACAGAATATTTCAGTTTTTTTTTTTTTTTTTTTCCCAAATTTTATATTGTTCTACTATTTGAAATTTGTTTTGTGGAGATCAGATGTGAGTTTGTTGTTTAAATTCCATGTTTATTTGTCTTGAGTTTGTATTAAGGTTTTTTTTTTCCCTTTGTATAATTGAGTTTTAACTCTCCTTTTCTTTTTCGGTATGTAAATTCCGCATGTGATGGTATTTTACATTAAAAAATGAGGTAATTAGGACAAAACATCCTATCTTTCAAGTCTATTATGGAAAACGATTTTACCTTTAATTTTTTTGGCATTTTTATCCTTATTTCCACATTTCTTCGCGGAAAACACCCATCCATCCACTTACCGTCACTTGCTCCGTTATTTCAATACAAATATATAGTTTTCTTTTCAATTACCAAGGATAAAATAATCTCAACCCATTACCCCTTCATCTCCCCTTACGCGTGAAGATTTCATTGCGGTTTCTTTTTCAAAAAATCTCATTTTTCATCCATTTGTACAAGCTTTCCTCCGTTCTCCTCTCATATGCTCTCATCTCATCTTGTGGGTGGACAGTGGAAGCACACAGTGAGAATTTTTGGAAGAGCGGAGGTAAGAAACATTACGAGTTGGGTATTTTCGTTTTCTATGATGTATTTTGGTGTTTTGCATGATTGAGAATCTGTGTCGAATTTTGATGTTGTTTATTGTTGTTACACAAACCTTCGAGGAGCAACATGTTTCTTCCGTTTTTTGAGAAATCCCAGCAACGAGCGACCCATTTATGGTATAGTGTTAATTCCCTAAATTTTTGTGAGAATTCATCCAATTTCACTGTGAATTCACATAATTTTAGTGTGCAATCCCCCAATTTATGTCCATTTTTGTGTAGTGCATTTAGTGATTCTCTGTCATTGTGCATATTTCACGTTGGTTTGAATTTAGTGTGCATTCAGTGTTTCTCAATTTACTTGTCATTTCAGATCAAAGCCTGAAACTCCCCAATTTATTGCTTGATTTTGGTGAATTTGGAGAGTTTGAGCTGTTATGTATAAACATGTTGCATATAGAAGAAAACAGCGACGATATTTGCAAAGATTTTTGAAAAGTACCTTATACACAAAATTTTAAAGGTATGAATGTTTTCGACAAAATTATTACTACGTAGGAATTATAATCCCAAGGTTAATTCAAAATTGAACAAGACTAGTTCATTTTCACCATTGCGCCAAATGGATCGTTCATTGTTGAAATCTTATAGGTACTTTACAGCAACACATTTGTATTTGTTCTTCTCAATTTATCCCTTGGTTACACCCTTAATAAGCATGAAAATGAACAACGTCAGTTCATCGACCACCCATTCAATATATATCTTCATTTACCATTCTAATTTCTTTTTTCAGTAACCCACCTGACAGCAGCCATAGTTGCAAAATACAATGTTCTTCACCCATTTTTTCTTTATTTAATGTAATAATTTCATCAATTATTTTCATATTCACGTTACTATTACGTACTTATGAAATAACTATTTTGAAGTTTGGAAGAATGAGTGTAAATCCTTGGTATTTGAAAAGATAATTGTATTTTTGTACTGAATTAACGAAGCAAGTAACAGTAAGCGGATGGAAGGACATTTTTCACAAAGAAATGTGGAAATAAGGGAAAAAATACAAAAAAAAAAAAAAAAAAGAAAAAGAAAAAAAAAAAAAAAAGATAATGACGTTTTCCACAATAAACTTGAAAGACAGGAATATATTGTGCAAATTACCCTTAAAAATGTGTCTTGATCAAAATTACGTCGTTGATTACCTATATATATATATATATATATATATATATATATATATATATTTTATAAATTGATACACTTTATATTCCACATTGAATAAATATAAAAAATATAAACAAATGTATAAGGGTTTGGATTACCCTCTAAACAAGATTTATCTTTTAAGATGGTATTATAAATCTAAATATGATATCAAAGTCTACAAAATTAAACAAGCAATTCAATTCGACTAGAATTCAAACGAGCACATGAATTGTTAGAGTGAAGTTCTCAAATGAATTTTTTAGGATAAAACCTTCAAATAATAGCTCATTTTTGGTGGAAATTAATATTCAAATTTTAATCTAAATCAAAATCAACAATTAATTTTAATCATATAGGACTCATAACTTTTCAACCATATATTTCATTAATTTTTGTAAAAATTTACTAAAAAACTAATTTTAATCCCCACTAACAGACTAAAAGGAAAAATTGGGAAAAATGGTCCCTATCCCATGGAATTGCTGTACTAATGGTTTTTAACCTGCAAATCTTGTCGCAAGTTCAGGAAGGGAAGTCAAGCGACATGTAGGTATTCTGTTTGTTGTTACCAAATTGCTTTGTGACTAAAACATAGTTCTATGAAGTTCTTATTAGATGTGAATTAAAATCAAATTTTTAGTTAATTTTAATAAATAAAAAAAATTGAAATATATGATTTAAATATCAATCATGCTATATGTACATAATGCATCATCAAATACATTACACTTCCCTTGGAAGACTCACATATAATAAAATATTCGTGAGTCCTCTCCATATGAAAGAAATGTAAGTTATTGTGTACAACACGAGGTGTACACAAAACTTTATTCTTTAAATATTCTCCAATCCAGCCGGTGAGATTTGATAGCGTACAGCAGGTTACTTGAACGTTTCTGTAATTAAATTTAAAAATAAAGTAATTTTATTGGAGTGAGCCGCGTGATACCCAATAAAAACTCCTCCGTTCAATCTTCGCCCACGCCACCCTCTAGGGGGAAGAAGATCCAGTTATCAATAATAATCAAACATAACCCAATCGAGTGTATAATTTGTAATTTATGCAACCTCAATTTTTATTTTAACTATACATATACTATAGATGGCGATACTGTATGGGGTGGTGGCGCGAGGGACGACGGTGCTGGCGGAGTTCAGCGCCGTGACGGGGAATGCCCCGGCAGTGTCTCGGAGGATACTGGAGAAGCTGTCGGAGACGGAGCAGGCGGAGTCGAGGCTTTGTTTCTCCCAGGATCGGTACATATTCCACATCCTTAGATCGGATGGACTCACCTTCCTCTGTATGGCAAATGATACCTTCGGAAGTAAGCACAAAAGAAGAAAAAGATAGAAATTATAATCACCATTTTTGCTAATGAAATTTACTGTGTTTCTGGGAATGTTTATTGGATGTGGTTTACGGTTTAGTGTTTTAAGTTTTGGTCTTCTTGTTGTCGTTGTTGGTCATTTTTAGGTCTTCTTGCGAGTACAAATAATTTGCTGCTAATAGTTTAGCTTTTCATGGTTGATCGATGTTTCAAATTTTAAGGTAGAAAACATGATTGCAATGGTCGAACTCTTGAGGGTTTATTGATATGTCAATTTTTTGAACTCATATTCCGTCCAATAGAGGGTTGCCACACAACTGTTGACTTCAATATAGATAAAGCAGAAGGCATCATTGTGAGATGTTTGAGAAACAAGCGTTCTATGGAAAGGGATAGCGTTAGGAAAAACAAGAGTCGTGGATTAGTTCTCTTGAGATATGGACTGGTTTTTAGCCTGGTTTGACAGTAACACATCTCCGGTAGCAGATGTTCATAGTGTAATCTGTTTTTACCATTTTGGCCATAATAACTCTCTTGCTACTTTTCCTTTGTTGTTCTTATAAAGAATGGTGGCTTTCAACACAATCTTTTAGTGAACTGCTCTCAGATTAACTGATAGCAAAATTTATTTAGCATAAATTGGTTTGTAGAAGACTGTTATAAACTCAATTATCTCAGTTTTGGTAATCATTTAATGAGGCATAGTTTTTGGACTTGGCCACGATTTTCTGATCAATTGTTCAAGAGAAAAAAATGGAAGCCAACATTTTGGGTGTTCAGACAAAAGAATGGGGTCGAGGGCTCAAGGGAATTTATTGGTCTTTCGATAGTATATGCTCATTCCATTATTAACTTCTTTTCCGGAATCATAGGTGAAAGTTATGACTGCATTACTTACTATTGGTAAACCATACTTTGCTTCTCACAATGGGATCATTTAGATGAGAAAGTGCTCAATCTTTTTATTGTTTTGTGGCTTCTAGGATCTTATCACTTTCTCCAATCTTTTTGTCCTGAGAATTATTCATATGTCTGTTCACTATATGAAGGCTTTGAGATGTTTAGCCTCCACTATAAATATGCTTTTAGCATTGCATTGTGTGTGGATTTACATCTTATTGGATTTTTATCTTCAACTTAGAAGTAAAATTTTTATTTTTATTCATATTATCTTTCTTCTTTTCTCTTCTATATATTACAACTAGTATTTTGACACTTTTCCAGGGAGAATCCCGTTCTCATACTTGGAAGATATTCAGATGCGATTCATGAAAAACTATGGAAGAGTGGCTCCTTATGCTCCTGCCTACGCTATGAATGATGAATTCTCAAGGGTCTTGCATCAGCAAATGGAGTTTTTCTCCAGTAATCCTAGTGCAGACACACTCAACCGTGTCCGGGGAGAAGTTAGTGAGGTAAGATTACTTTGTCACCTTTACCTAAATCCCAAAAGAAAGAACATAAACAGGGGCAAAAAAAGAGAACTCACTTTATTAGGAATTGAAATGTTGTTTTTACTTAAGTCGCTCATATTCTCTGTGCCATGTGTATGAAGCTGGTTATGTCTTCAAAAATTTTGTAAATCTTCAGTATATGATTCATGGGGAAGATCAAATATATATTGTATATAGCGATAGATAATACTGTATATTTCTTTGTTTTAGCTGCATTTGTGTGGGCTTTTTAGTTCTTGCAGTTTGCTTTTAGTTTTGTGTGGCTGTCTTTGATTATCAAGCGTCTGTAGCTGGAGTATTTTCTTAAAGGTTTTGCCGTGTGTTAGAGGTTGACCTGTCTGATATTAACTCTGTCCTCAATTTAATATACCGAATCATCACTTTGTCCTTGTTTTAATATACCCTTCTTTTTTTGTACTGTTAAAGCATAAATTTACTTGGTGAAATACATAGCTTCTTATTTAAGAAATTCTCGACAATAAAGTATAAGCCAGAGTCCCCCGCTTTTTTCCCTGAACCAGTGCCAGTGGCAGCAACTGTCTCAGGTTTTTAAGGCTAGAAATCAAGTGGTAAGAAAAATTATAAGCCAGATGTATGAAAATCAAGATTAAAATCGAGATGAATTCAAACACTCTTTTACATTATGTAGGTGAAGCAAATCAAGATGCCTCAGTTTTCCTCTTTTGTTTTTGGCTCAACAAGAATCCTCAGCTCCTTTCCTACAAATGATATGCATACATGTTATAAGGAATTGTGTTCCAGTGTAGCAGTTTCTAATATGCGTTGTTTCTATTATTTTTGTATAACATTTTGTGCAAACTTTTATAAAAAAGTCATATTTCTAAAACTATTATAAATGTTAGAATATAATTGTTAATTAGCTCCTCTCTTTGGAGTACTGTTAGAATTCAAGGAGCCTTAGCTGGTCTATCCTTCATGTGATATTGTTGATTTTACGATGAGCTTGATTGCTTGTTCTTATCCTACTACTATGAACCTAACACCTGGAACATGGTCTTAAGGTACGCACAATAATGGTGGATAACATTGACAAGATACTAGAAAGAGGTGACCGGATTGAGCTTCTTGTTGACAAAACAGCAACCATGCAAGATAGTGCATTTCACTTCAAGAAACAGTCAAAGCGCCTTCATCGAGCTCTGTGGATGAAAAATGCCAAACTCTTGTAAGTATTTTAATAACCATCTATTTGAGTTGAACCTTACGTAAGAGCTCAATAATGGTCTATAAAGACTATAAAGTTCGTGAAAGCAAAAATTCAAATGGCAGAGCTATATAGCACTATCTATGCACTATGAAAATGTGTGTAGCTTCGAACATGTCTGTGATCTTGTGTTTTGGAGAATTTACTTTTGCGAACTTTATCGCCCAAGCTGTAATGGTTTACATTTCATATTCTATTTTATTCCATTGGACTAATTTCTTGCACGTTTTGGATTACCTAATCGAACATTGAATAATAAATAGAAGTTTGAGACAATCTATATGATTGAGATGAGAATATTTAATTGTTTTTTGCGAAAGCTGGATATGTAAAATTTAGAGCATTCAGTAAATAGTTAGCTGGGAAAATGTAGTAGGATCATCTACTTGTTTGGCGTCAGTCACCCCATCAAGATTTACTATTACTTGATTGCATAAACAACTGAGGTTTGGGTTGATGTTGAAAAGGATAGCAATAGATGAAAATTATCAGATATTCATGGATGGGATTGTTGAATGTAGTAACTCACATATCCTTGCTTTCAATATATAATATATGCACAATGTCATAGGACTTGACTTTTTTTATTGCATTCGTCCTTCAGATCTTTGAGAAGTAATTGTAGTCATGAACATATGACTTATTAGCATTTAAATCTGAAATATTATATACATGTGAATTTATACGTGAAATTATCAAAGAAATCCTTGTATATATACATGTGTACCATTTAAATCTGAAATATTAAGTTTTTTATTACGTGTGAAGTTGCAAAAGTTCTCTATGCGGGAGTTGCATATCATTCTAATGCATTAACTGTAATAATTTGTTAGCACAAAATTTAAAGCTCTCTTTGATACCATTAAAGAGTTCTTTTAATACCTCTTCTATTACCATACATCTTGTGTCTTGGATACTTTTCTGTTAAAGAGCAAATAATTTTTTCCTATTTTTCCTTGCCCATTCTATATCTCATGAAGAGATCACTTAAGAACATTGGTAGTCTTAACGACGAGTTCACTAGTCCAGTAAGAGCACACAGTATTGGAAGAGCTCAAAAGTACAACGTATAGTGTCCAAAAACTGTACAAGTCGTCCCCCCCCCCCCCCCCCCCCCCCCCCCCCCTAAAGAACACGACTCCTTTCAATTACTTGAATGCCTTAATTTTCCTTCTACTTATCGAGCATTGAAATCCTTGACAGAGCCCTGCTGACATGCTTGATTGTCGTGCTACTGTACATTATAATCGCGGTTGCTTGTGGGGGAATTACTCTACCATCTTGCAGATCAAAATAATCTGTTAAAGGTTTCTCAAGTTATGCAGATGAATCCTTGGTTGCTTCATGGCTTGTTCATTTTAAATGATTCTGTTGGTTCGAATTTCACCTGTGCTAGTGATGTAATGATAAAGCAGGATAACATCTACTGTATTATAGTTGCCGGTTTCTTCTTTATTCTGTATATTGTAAATACTGGGAAATTTGTGGCAATCTCTTTCTTTTTTGTTGGAATTCAGAGAGAATTTTGACACTGGTGTAATTCTGAGAATATACTGAAAGGAAGAAATTAGTGGTAAAGTTTACTTGTTCATGGACAAAGTTACGAGCAGTGTTCATTCGTCTTAGCATGTTTATAAACGGTTTGATTTTAAATAGATAAAAATAAGTAATAGATAAGTTGGTGATAATTGTGGATCCCTCTGTAGAAAGTGACTTGGATGGTTATAAACCGTTGAGAATGAAATCGATTCAAATAGCACTCAAGGAGAGTAAATAGCATGAATGTTATAAAATGGGGATGTCACATGCAGTTATCTTTTATAAATAATGTCGTTAAAATAGAACTAGATGATTTGACCAGAAAATCGATCCCGTTGTATGTAAAAAATTATAAGGTTAAAATTCGCCAAAAAACAAATCAATCACCTCAAAATTTTATATTTTTACTATTGTTTTGAATTTTGAAAATATTTTTTATAAATGAAAATATAAGGATAAGATTAATTTAAAATTATGTTTCTGTTGTAAAATGAAAGTTTATTAGGGTTTGTAGTGAATGACAATTATACCCCCTGCAGCTCTAGAAATTTTTACCTTTGTATCCCTAATTCTTACCTATAAATATAGGATTTTGTTCATTAATAAAATACACACGAGTCTATTGACTTTAATTCTTTCTTCTACTTTTTCTCTCTATGCACCTTTCTCAGCACTCAAATTTATGTTGTGATTTTTGAAATCCCTTGAAGTGTATCATGTGTATTAAACAAGGGATCGACAAATATACATAAAATCAGGAATGACTTATCTCTGTGCAGTGGACTACATGGAAGTTTTGGCCAATAATACAGAATGATTGCCCAGCACAAGGCGATAAAGTTGTGAAACAAAATGCGAAACGGTAAAGGCACGCACAAAGGCATGGGTTGGTATGTTTTTAATTTATTTGCTTATTGTTTATAATTCGATTAATTATCTCGTTTTTATCCTTTTAATATGGGTATAATTTATGAATTTAATACTCATATATTTGGCTACTATAAAATATTATTTCTTCAAAAGTAATACACAAGGTATTGACTTTAACATCACTGCTTTACGTGTAATTTAATTCAATTTTTGCACCTTAATTGTTACTACTACATTCAATTCTACTGAAGGACCTATATTGCTTTGGCCATCACGTCACTACTTTGTGTACTTTAATTTTCAATCCATGCGCCTTAATTGCTACTGCTACTTCAATAGACTATCTCTTAGATTTTTTATTGATTAATTACCATGTTTTTATTCTTTTTAATACTCAATATAATTTATTAATTTAGTACATGTAGATCTATCTATTATAATAATACTTTGTTATTACTCATGAAATAACACAACATTATATAATTAATTTTCAAGAAGAATATTAATTGTAAATTTATCGATTATAAATAATTTATTGTTGTTCCTGAAGTAGCACAATATTATAATTGATATTCTTGAAAAATATTATTGCTCATGAAGAGTATAAATTATAATTTTCAATATTCCAGAAGAATATTGATATATTGTTCTTGAAGAAAGAATAATAAAATACAACGTACTCCCGAAATAGCACATATTTCGAAGTACATATTATTTTAAATTAGTGTTTATCCCTGAAGGAAAACATGTAACTTATATTGATATTGACTTTAAAAAAAAAAAAAAGTTATCTAGTATAGATTTATCTTCAACAATTAGAGGCAGCAACTTGAATCAATAGAATGTCAATATCATAAATATTGTCATGTTATGTTGTGTCTAGCATACACTAATCGGCAGTCACCATGGCTATACATTGATAATCATTTGATAAATTGATGAGAAGAAATCAAAGTCATCGTCTGTGATAAATCCACTACATCATCCGTTTCACGTGTCATACCACATACCATGTTTAGTTTATTTTCTTTCTCCATATTTATGTGGCTAGTAGACTTTATATTCTATTCATATTATTATGTTATCCAAATAAAGCGCACATCTATACTTATTAATGTCCATGAAGAATATTTTGTCATTCTTGAAGAATCCAAAATTTATGCATATTAAATTTCATATGATGTTAATATTCTAGGAGAATATTACTTGCGCTAGAATAGCGAATTCTATGAGATCTAGTTTATTTCATGATTTTAGAAATTTTCTAGATCGATATCATAAATGAATATAATGTTATTGCTCCTGAAGAAGTTCATCTCTACAAATAATACAGGACTCCTGAAGAGTTAATATTTTCTAAATAATAATTCGTTGCTCCTGAAGTAGCACACTATTAATTATGTTTTAATAATATTTTACTTGCTCTCGAAAATGATAATTAAAAAATTATATCTTTACTCCCGAAGAGTAAATTCTTATACAATTTATTATTTCAAATAATAATACGTTATTGCTCCTGAAGAGCAAAACACTCTGATTCAATAGTCCAGAAGAATGTTATTTATAGATCTGTATATTACAAATATTTTGTTGCACATGAAGTAGCACAACATTATATTGATATTCTAAAATAATATTATTTGCTCCAGAAGAACATGATATTACAATTTCAATATTCCAAAAGAATATTAATTGATTTCTATGTGAAATCACAAATTAAATTATTCAATTTCTGTACGTGTCTACTCTTCTTCATACGTTATAGTTAAAATTTATTTGCTCCAGAAGAGTATGATAAATACGATCTAATATAAATTATGTCTTTACTCCTGAAGAAAAAATTCTTACATAATTTATTATTCTAAATAATAATATATTATTTGCTCCCGAAGAGCATAAATTATAATTTACAATATTTCAGAAGAATATTGACATATTTCTTTTAAAGAAGCAGTAAGCAAAGATAATGTGCCCTCGAAGTAGCACATTTTCAAAGAATATATCATTTTAAATTCATGCTTAACCCTTAAGGAAAACATATAACTAATGTCATGAGGACATTGATCATTTTGACTATTTGAATGATATATGATTATTCTTTAAAATTAAATAATTGAATTATATCTTATATTGAACCAGAAGTTCAATTTTGATTTTACTATTTGGCATAATCAATTAGACTATCACTGGATAAATAATAATGCGAAATTAAAAAATTTAAATAGATATTCAATGAAGAATTAGAAGATTCTTCAATCCAATAAATTTCGATATATCCTTTGTTCTCTTTATCGACAATTGATACTAAACATCACTAGCTAAAATAGGGATTAAATTTCATATATTTTTGAAAATTAATGAGGGTGATATATGGGGCCCCGTCACCCACCACGTTGACCATTTAAATATTATTTGTATCTAATAGATTTGATACAAATATTAGATGATTGCATGGTGTTCGCAACTTGAAGTTTGCGAAATTATTGCTCAAGTTATGAGCATAATTTTCAAATTATATAATCAAGACTGTGTCTTATTAATGCTAGTGGGCATAAATCTCAATATTTGAATAAGTGTTAATTGAGATGTCGTTAAGTGATTTGACACTATTGTTTATTAAATGCCTCCAATTAATTTAATTGAAAACAAAATGTTTTCCCCTTTTTGTTTGGGTAATTCTATTACGCATCATTGTCAATATCATAGTTCTCCCTATTATAATTAGGATAAAGCTATTTGTACACCTTATGGTGTACCAAATAGCTTACACCTCTCTCCATGTGAGAGGGGTGTAAGGGATTATGTAAGAGATTATATACGTGTAGATTAACCCTTATAATTAACTTATGGTCAAAGCCTAATTTTTCATATATTTATTTTGATAGTGCAGTATATGCAAAATCAACCAACCACAATGCACTGAAATGGAAAATAAAGAATGGTGAGAATAAATGCATAATTTGAACCCTTATCCCAAAAAGGTGATAGTTTATAATGCTGAAAAAAAAATTATTGTCAAATTAATTGGACAATTCTTTCAGCATTAGGGGGAGGAATTAAGACGTTGAAAATAATCTACAAATACATCATTATCTAAATTCTCGCAAAAGATCACTTGAACCAGAAGTTCGAAAGATAATTTATTTAGAAGCATTTACTGATCAAAATGATCAAAGTGCTCCAATACAAATTGATGTCGTAAGAAGACAATTTGATATCATTATATTTGATATATCTATGGCACGTCTGAAGCGTGATGTGTTCGATTCTAATACAAAAATTTTTGAACAAAAATGGAGTTATTGGTAAAGATGATTTTATTAAGGAGATATATATTTTTAATGAGTATTTAGACATAACAAATTATAAAACCCCTGAAGAGGTTAAAGTACCTGATATATTGAAATTTGAGATATTTCAACAAGTTATGTCATTATGGAATAAGAAATAGAATTGAAAAAGAAAAGTTGTCGACAATAATTTTGTATATGATATGCTACATTATATATGAATCGCGAGAAATCAAAATATATGTGTCAAAATATATCGATCGAAGTAATATTTGGCCAAATAAAATGGACGCAATCCTAAATTGATTTTACTAGAGAAACATGATGTTTTTGGACCTGTATTCCAATAATTTAAAGATATATACTTATGCGAAAAGAAAATGAGAAAAATGAAGTCATAATGTGTAATGTACGACTCTCAACATAGTGAATTTCGCAAAGATTATCGTTGATGAAATCACGAATCTATATCATGTTATCTTAACAATATATGAAATTTGAAATACGTGATAGTCAACTCATCTGACATGACTATTAATGTTATCTCTGAAATATTTAATATGCCTGAAGCATAACTCAAATTATGCATGTCCGAAAATCATGTTTCAAATCAAATTGCAAAAATCATTATATGGATTGAAACAATCTGGACGCATGTAGTATAATCGCTTTATCGAATATTTGTTGAATGAGGGCTATAAGAATGACGATGTTTGTCCATGTGTTTTCATAAAGAGAACAAACATTGGATTTGAAATTGTGGCAGTTTATATTGATAACTTAAATTTAATTGGAACTCCTGAAGAGCTCAACAAAACTGCTAATTATTTAAAAATAAACTTGAGATGAATGATTTGGAAGAAATCAAAATTTGTCTCGGGTTGCAAATTAAACATTTCCCAAAAGGATTATTTGTTCATCAATCTACATATACAGAAAAAGTTTTAAAACGGGTTTATATGGATAATGTCCATCCATTGGCATCGCCTATGGTTGTTCGATCACTTGATGTGAAAAAAGATCTGTTTCGTCCACTTGAAGATGGAAAAAAAATTCTTAGTCCTGAAATACCATATCTTAGTGCAATTGGAGCATTAACTTATCTTGCAAACTGCACTAAATCCGACATAGTTTTTTTCTGTAAATCTCCTTGCAAGATATAGCTCTACACCAACTCAAAGACATTGGAATGGTGTTAGACATATTTTTCGTTACCTAAAGGGTACGATTGATTTGAGATTATTTTATTCCCAAACGTCGGGATATATTTTAGTGGGATATGCAGATGCAGTTTATCTCTCTAACACACATAAAGTAAAATCACAAACAGGATATGTGTTTAGACGTGAAAGAACACCTATATTATGGAGATCTGTGAAGCAATCCACGAAGCAGCGCGAGAATGTGTATGGTTGAGGAACATGACCCATCATATCCAAGCATCATGCGGGTTAACTTTAACAAAAGATAGTCCAACAATTTTGTATGAAGACAATGCAACTTGTATTACACAGCTCAAAGGAGGCTATATCAACGGCGACAGGACGAAGCATATTTCTCCAAAATTCTTTCATACACACGAGATTCAGAAGAATGGTGACATCGATGTTCAACAAATTTGCTCAAGTGACCATTTGACCGATTTATTCACAAAAGTACTGTCAACATCAACATTCAAGAAGTTAGTCCATGAGATTGAAATATGTCGACTCAATTATTTTTAGTAATCAATATCAGGGGGAGTAGCTGTACTCTTTTTCCTTCGCATATGTTTTATCCCACTAGATTTTCCTAATAAGGTTTTAATGAGGCAGCATTTATTTTTAATACTCCAAAATAACTGTACTCTTTTTCCTTCGTTTGATTTTTTTATCCTATTAGATTTTTATCAAACAAGGTTTTAACGAGGCAAATATTTTATAATGTGTCATTCAAGGGGGAGTGTTGTAAAATGAAAGTTTATTAGGGTTTGTAATGAATGACAATTATACCCCTGCAACCCAAGAAATTATTTCCTTTGTATCCCTGATTCTTACGTATAAATATAGGGTTTTGTTCATTAATAAAATATACACAAGTATATTGACTTTAATTCTTTCTTCTACTTTTTCTCTCTTTTATAACAGCTTCTTATATTTAAAAGTTTTTTTTTTTTTATTTTTTTCCCAAAAATGTCTTAGGATTTATTATTTACAAGAATTAAAGCGTTGTCAAACTGGTAAATAAGTAACTTTATGGTCTGGTAAAAATAAGTAACGTATAAGTTTAAAAAAAAAATAACTTTTTAATCTTATGCATATTTTACTCAGCGAAGAGGATTCAACCACTTGCGGTTGTCTCAAGGTAGCACACCACCTCATACAATCTCGACTTGTCCAACTATACATACATGTACATACATAATTACTGCATATAATTTCGATTAATCCCAATTGAAAATTCTGGCGTTTTAGTTGAATTCCCAAAAGTAAACATATATAATAGTCTTTTATATACATTTCTTGTATATATTGATGAAGCCCATAAGGCTGCCGGAGCCACCGGGGAGTCCGGCATCATTGGGTGGAATTCCTGATATATTCGAGGGCGGGGTTTATGGCGTCATCCGGCGAGCCGTCATCGTTGGTAATGGCTTCCCGGCTTCTGAAAACCAGAGCATCGGCTTGGTACGCGCCCTAGGGCTGACGGAAAAGCAAACTCTTTATGTAAGTATTGAATCTGAATACCCTTTTATGTTCTTTTTCTTGTGGGGTTTGTTCAATATTCAGTAAAAAATTGGGAAATTTTGAATTGAACTTATGATGTATTGTTTTTAAGGGTTCTTATAATGTTTTATATGATGTGGAGTTTGATTATTAAGCAGTGGAGAGTTGGGAAATATTGAATTGAATTTATGATGTATTGGGTTTATGGATTATTTTATTTTGCTAATTCTGTTGGAGTGTTTTGGGGGATGATAATTATAGATTTTTCTGTTTAGGATGTTGATATTAAGTTCTGCAATTGAAAATTATTGAGTCATTGGATGTACTGTTTTTTCTGCATGGATACGTCAATTAAGAAGAATTGAAATATGTTCTTGCCATTATTTTAGCAGCATAGCAACATCTGTCGAACCCTAGGCATTAGTCAGCATGAGTTTGGAGATGTTCCCCAGTGATCTCAAAGCTCTTATAGTTTTCCTTTTAAGTTATCTGTGAAAATATTGATTCAGGAAAGTGCATACAATTATAGGAAAATGAGAAGAAAATCAAAGAAAGTTGAAATATCTTCATGTATGGTTGCCAAGGAAAAATTGTAAGGATTTGTTTGGTGTTACTGTGCTGAAGAAGATTGACTATGAACTGTGCTTGTGTTTGAGAGAGGTGTAGTTGGGAAAAGATGGGGAAATATGTGAGATCTGAAACCAATTATATTTTTCTTTAATTTTCTGCTTGAGGTTACATGACGAAATAAGTGAAGAAGAAGCTATTCTTGTGGCAAGAGAAAATTTTCTCTTGGTGTAAGCATCTTGAAGTTCTCTTAGAATCTTTTGTTGCTTACTATGTGCACTGGTTTTGCTTGTGCTCGCCCTGGTCTTGGGTAGAGTAGAATTGTTGCAGAATTTTTTAATTTACTTGAGAGATATTTCTAGAAACGGTTATTAGAGTTTGGATGCATCAAATTCATGTTATTTGACATGCATAAATTGTTTTATAAATGTCATTTTCTTGTAAAGGTCCACCCGATTTTTCTCTTGCTTGCTAGCAATACTGATAGTTCCATCTTGGACGAATACTTCTGATTTTAATCTCTGATTGTGTCATGTTGTTTATCTGGTCATACACAGCGGGTTACAAGACCAAGAGGAGGAATCAATGAATGGCTACACTGGCTTCCTGTTTCCGTCCACAAAAAGTTTTATTACATTATTAGCCAGATTTATAGTTATTCCCGAATTCTGATGGCTGGAAGGGGAAAGAAACTGGTGCCTTTGACTATGGAGAATGGTCATTCTGCCGGCCTGTCATCTGTATTGGAAGCTGATGTAAAAAATATCGTAAGGATGGCTAAAGAAACTTCTGAGAAGTAAGTCTGCTCTTAATGTCGTTACACTCTAAATCTCTGGACAGAATTGTCTAGCAACACATCTCTTATGCAGAACTATCCTTTTTACATCAGTATGAACATTATGATGTTACTACTTTCAGAACAATGAATGAACTATTGGGGATGGTGGTTTGCCTCCTGTACATTTTGAGTACATGACATTGGACATAATTGCAATCAAACTCTTCGTAAATTTGCAAAAATTAAATAATATAAGGACCCAAGATTTAAGTTATCAAAATAAACGACCGACTCAAAGTAAAATTTCGTGCTTAGGCCTTGTTTTATTCCCATTTTTAGGGAAAGAATGCATTTTAAATAGTTGATTGATGGAGAACGTGTGGTTAAAAATTAAGGAAAAATTTTGGATTTGCGTGTAATATTATTTTATTGAAAAATGCGTGGTTGAAAAAAAAAAAGAGAGAAAAATGAATTTTAAGAAAAATGGGAATCAAACGGGGACTTACTAGGATATGATCTGCATCAATCTTTAATGTTTTCCAAAATTTTCTGAACATGAGAAAAACAGCCATCTCAAGTGTAGAATTCCCTTCTATTTTTATGAAATATGAACGTTATGACACTACGACTTTAAAGAATTAGAAAGGAAATAGTTAACTTTTGATGATGGTGGTTCACCTTATGTGCACGAGAGCACATGACAATGGCGCGAGTTTGTAATCAAATTCTTCTTAATTTTGCGAACATATTGTATCAACGCAATATTTGAGTTATCAAGAGAAATATGGTTAAAGGTCTGCGTCAAGAATATCCTCCTTTTTTATATCAAAATTGTCTAGACATGACAAAGAAGTTATCTCATGTTGCTGTTAACATTTAAGGCTTCCAATATATCAAGATTTGTATTTATGAAACTGCTGTTTTTCCCCTGAATATGGTTAGTAAAGTATTTAACAAGTGAAGCACTTTGTCACATTGTCGACATCTGAAATGAAAAGAAAATGTGGATATATTGCTTTATGAACATATTTATGCAATTACAACTAGAAAAAAAGGTTGATGGAAACTTCCAAAGATTTAAACATTTGAAAAGTACACAGGGCAGAGCTATGTTTATGTTATATAAACTTATCAAGAATGCAGAAGACCTATTTCGGGCTATCTCTGGAAAACTTTTTCGTTTTCAAGGTTTACTGGACCTTATCAATAAATGAAGTCAAAATATATCTGGTTATCTCAAAGGATCTGAATGTGTATTTATGTTGGCAAATAAATTTGTGCTTCAGTTCTTAAATTAAGTGGTTATGTATTTACATGAATGTAAATTATGTACGTTTCATGTCTTACCCTGATGTATAACAATGGACTTTTTAACGTCTGTTCAGGGATGGTCCATTACTGGTGGTTGCATCTGGAAGAGATACTATTTCAGTTGCTAGCTCTATAAAAAGATTAGCATCTGAAAATGTGTTCGTCGTACAGGTTTGTCACTCAACCCAATATATGCAAATCATGCATATTATTTGATCTCATTACGCAATGGTCACATAAATCTGGATGCTAATGGAAGCAATAAGAATATTGCAAGAGGAAGCTCTGTGATAGATCCCCAACTCATGTAATAAAATATCAAGGGCATAATAGGAAAATGAATGGGGGCAGTTAGCAGCACATGCAAGTAACAGAGGCAGCTAGAGAATTAGTTAGATAACCATTATAAATAGACTGGAAAACAGAGAGGAAAGAGAGCAGAAATTAAGTATGGACTTGGGGGAGAGAATTGGCTCTCTCAAAAAGCCAAATACCTTTTCTTTTGTTGTTTTTAATTGCAGAGCAACACAGTTACAGAGAGTTACTGAATTGCTGGATTACAATTTCCATTCACACGTTGCTGTCATTACAGAAATAAATCTATATACATTTTGGTGAATTCTTCTTGAATTGAGTCTTCTTCTGTATTGTTTCCTTGATTCTGTCTGTTGAGCTGCCATACGAACAGGAACCTATCACTCTGGTGATGTACCATTAGTATCACAAAGTCAACAAGCACCCTATTTAACTTTTTTCTTTATAATTAAAGGTCTTATGGGAGTGATGATGCAGATGGACAAAGTATTGCTGTCATTCTTGCTATCTTTCCACTCACATCCAACCGTTTTGATGTGTCTCCATGACTTATGGACATGAGAGACTTTTAGACATTCAATACATTGGGCAAAACCCGATAAGAACATTTGTAATTAGTAGTCACGAGTTCCAGCTCTCCTCTGTTTTCATTGGTTTCAACTTTCAAATTGGATGATTTCGTACTGATTAAATTATTCTGCTTCCTTAAAATTTCTAGTTCTTAACCATTTAGTATTTATAGCATTATAAGCAAGGAAAGGACATTTCACATAGAAAGTGACTGCAAAAGTTTTGAAGACAAAGAAATACCACTTGGCAATATATGGAAGAGACCAAGTTTTGCATTTTTAATTGGCTTCTACATAAGGAGTTTTAGGATGTTCCTTTATCTTGAGGTATTTTTGGTTGGAAGAATTTGATGTATTCTTGATTTTATTTTTGAACTTGTTTTTCTTTTGTATTAAAAATTCCTTGTTTCAGTTGATGTATCTTCAGATTATATCGTTGGTCATGTGCTGTGTCTGGGCTTGACTTTTTGTAGGGAAAATTGATTTTTTGACATTTTATCCCTTGTTTCTTTTTCAGATACAGCATCCAAGGTCCCGTTTGGATAGGTTTGATATGGTGATTGCCCCACAGCATGATTACTACCCTTTGACACCTCATGCACAGGAGCAGGTTCCTCGGTTTCTCCGGAGATATATAACACCTCGTGAACCTCCTGATGGGCATGTCGTATGTATCCCATTTGATGTGTTCATGTCTAATCAAAACCGAGCGTCTGTGTAACTAAATTCTTACTATATATTGCTTCATATCCTCACTTTACATTCCTCAGGTCCTTACTGTAGGAGCTCTTCATCAAGTAGATTCTGCTGCCCTTCGTAGTGCAGCTAATGCATGGCATGATGAGTTTGCACCCTTACCAAAACCGTTGCTTGTAGTCAACATTGGAGGGCCTACAAGTAACCGTTCTTTCTCTATCCTGGTTTTGGATTCTTATCATTTTCGTTCATGGTTTTTCTGCATGTTTAGTGTAAAATTGCCTGACTCTTCACTGGCATATGATTTCTGCTCTAGTTTAACATTGTTTCCCGTCCCCAACCCACTTAACTTTTATAGATTTTAAGGTACAATTCTTTTGTTTATTTTGTTCCTGACATCTGGCACAACATGGACTTCATTATACTCCTCAAGAAATTATATATAGTTGCATCTTCAATTATAAAGTTATTCCAATTCCACTTGACGAATCAGTAATGTGTTCTCTTCGATATTTTTTTGGCTGGATTCACCACCATCTGCTTCTGGGTTTGTGTTTAATCATCACAATTGGCTTTTGATTATCTGTATCCCTTGAACAAAAAGTAAGGATGTCGAAACCTTGTCATTTTAGCTTCAGTTTATGAAGTTCTGAAATCATTGCCCTTGTTCGTCATGTGAAACTTCGACTCCTTTTTCAAATTATTTTTTAAATATTTCAGCTTCTAAGATGTCTTTCCAATGGAGAAATAGCTTTACTTAGTATTGCATAATGTTATATTCCCATGACTTTGATAGGGTACTGCAGATATAGCACGGACCTCGCAAAGCAATTGACAAACTCTCTCCACAACGTACTCACAAGCTGTGGAAGTGTGAGGATATCTTTCTCAAGGAGGACACCTGAAAAGGTATGAGAATAAGCCTCCGTATGGACCAATTTATAAATGGTTTATGAATCGAGTCAAAGTTAAACATTAATTTCAACCACACATTCATAACTATTGCTCATTTATTATCCACTCATTTCATGGGACTCACTACTACTCTTTATGATTTATAACTTTGCCAAATGGAAGCTATGCTGCACTATTCGTCAATTTAATTATGTTAACAACTATAATTTCAGTGATCCTTTTGTTTTTCAGTATAGTTTTGTTTTATGTTAATTGGGCTTTTAATTGACAGGTCTCCAACATTATACTGAAAGAACTTGGAACTCATCCAAAAATATACATATGGGATGGTGAAGGTAACTTCAGTTAAAGCCCCTCAACGTGATAGATGATTTATGAATGAATTGGGAGAATCAACTAATGAGGATGTTGTCCTGTTGTTATCAGAACCTAATCCACACATGGGACATCTGGCTTGGGCAGATGCTTTTATAGTTACTGCAGATTCAGTTAGTATGTTGAGTGAAGTTTGCAGCACTGGGTATGCTTGAGTACAATACTTTAATAGCCATTGATGATTTTGGATTTATATTTAACAGGCCTGCAAAATATATGATCAACTCTTTGGTTATCACAGGAAACCTGTTTATGTTATTGGAGCTGAACGCTGTTCATGGAAGTTTGTGGAGTTCCATAAGAAGCTGAGGGAAAGAGGCCTGGTTCGCCCATTTACAGGTCTTGAGGATGTAAGTGATTAGTATGGTCTGGAGTAATTGATTTCTTTTGATTATGAAATTTGAAGCAACCAACTTCTTCAAAATTAAGTTATCTTAAAAAAATCTATTACGCCATTAAAATTTTGAGAAAGGTTTTGACATATGTAATGGGTTACATTCATAAGTTGGCTTCCTTGATTTCCATATTCTTATATTTGTGTTGATATCTGTTGCTTGTTCATACCTCCCATCCCCCAGAAAGAAAATCCAAAAAATGAGGTTTCCTTCGTATTTGAGGTTCACGAATTTAAAAATATGGTTAATGGTAATTCCTGTGATCTTCCCGAGCTTTCGTTTAAATTTTAGGTTAAATATATGCATGGTTCTTTGATATAATGGTATAGTAACAAAATATGGCCTAATGGATAGCACGTACTCTTCTGGGACTGAAGGGAGCAGTTGGAATTCGTGTTTTGGCTCTTGGGCATTAATTCACTTCAAACTTCGAAGTACTAGATTTCATTCTTTCCAATATTATGTGATTTTCGTTTTTCTCTTGATATCAGATGTCAGAAAGCTGGAGTTATCCCCCCTTGAACGACACTGCTGAGGCAGCAAGTCGAGTGCATAAAGCGATTGCTGAGCGTGGATGGAGATTACGGCCATAGGGAGCTGGTTTTTTGTACTGTTCTCATCAGCTCATCCTTATAGTCCTAGTTCCATATGCATATAGACATTGCCGATTTTTAGCCTCCCCTGGGGTTTCTATATGTGTAAAATAAACATTGGCTTCGTTAACGCGGCCTGTAAAGTATTAACAGCTGAGTGGTTCCTTGAGAAAAAGTATATTTTTTGTGAGAGAATTTTGTTCGCGTGTTTTTCTTCAAATTGGTTACACAGATGTATCGAAAGTCGATTGGGATATGTCTCTTACATTTCTTGACGTATAATGGAGTTGGCTGTCTAAAAACGTGAAAATTTTGTATATATGCTGACTTTGCCATGATAATAGTTAATGAATATGTTGTGTTGTAAATGTTGAGAATAACAGATGGCCTATGGACTCAACTTCAACATAATGGCTCGGATATAGCTAGCGCTTTTAGGTACTTGAACATTGGCTAGTTCTATTGACCTATTTACTTGTGAACAGAATTTTTTCAAGTGTACAGAAGTAGGGTTCACAGAATCCTGCCAGATAACTCACAAATCGTGGGATTCATCCAAATAAAAAATGCCCAAAAATTAACCCTCACCCCTCATTGTGAGGTGTCTGAAGAGGGGTCCTATCAACCCCTATCTGTACACTTAGCTTGCTTCTTGTAAACAACTTTGATATATCTAGATTTTTTAGGTACTTAACTATTGTCTAGTTATATAGATATGATATAGCTAGTCGTTTTAGGTACTTGAATATTGTTTGGTTGTATGTGTTTATTTATTTTTATTACTTCTGTGAACTCAGTAAATGAACGAATAATCCTACTATTGAGAGCCATTAATATTACGAAATATGGACAAAAGTTTCATTTAAAATGACATCAATCAAAGATACAGACGGGTGTTACGGTACCAATGATATTACATAATATTATTTAGCACCAAAGCAATAAAAATAAGTGGTTTATGATCAATGTGAGAATTGTCTTCGTGATGTTATCGTCATTTTACAATATCGGTGATGATTATAATTATGTTTGTTCTCTCTATATTAAAAGAGATTTGTCCTAATATTTATTATATAAGAGGAAATGTTAAGTTGAACTGCGTTAACTATTCGATTTTCTATACTTTTTTCCCATTCATCTGTGTAAATAACCCAGTCATGTTTTATGGTCTTAAGTATAAAGTTGGAGCAAGTTAGCAACTCCTCCACTCCACCTTACAATACTTGAAAACTAATACATTAACTCTTATCTCTTCGTTGCCTATATATTTCTAATAGCTCTATTCCATTACCAGCTTGAAGAAAAGTTCCAATGGATTCAACAAAGAGCACTAATGAAACACAAATCAACATTGCAGAGTCCAAATCTGTGAAAGGAAAGGCTCCTGCAACTTACAGTGTTATCACGAAGGCTACTCCAAATCCACATTGAGAGTCGAAAAGAGGCATTGCTATCTTCGATTTTGTTCTCAGAATTTGCGCGCTTGTGGCTACTTTAGCTGCCACAATCACGATGGGAACTACCGATCAAACTCTCCCATTCTTCCCTCAGTTTTTTTCAGTTTCAAGCAAGCTACAATGACCTCTCAACTTTCACGTAATTATTCTTTTATATTTTTTAAAGTTTACGGTCGTAGGATGTGCACATGTAAACATGTCATGCGAAAAAGTCCCTTTAGATAAAAATAAGATTTTTTAACAGATTTTGATAATAGTTGATGGAATGCGTGGTCAAAAAGTTTTGTATTCTCTGAAATTTGTACTTATAATTAATTATTAACATTGACCTAGATTTTAACTCACTTTTTAAGCTAAATAAAACATGGGCTAAATGTACAGGTTCTTTGTTGCCGCAAAGTGGATACCTTTTTCTTTCATTGTTTGTACTGCTTTATGGTAAGCACTAACGAGAAGATAGTGTGCTCAATTGTGTTTGAAAGTTACATTTGAAAGAAGTACATCTCGACTTGTGTGTCATACGAATGTATGATTTTTCATCTTGATTTCAAAATTCTAATGAAGTTTAGTGCTTATTTGGGGTGGAAAAGAATTGTGTAGATTTGTATAATTGTATAATTGATCTCATGAAATTATTAGTTTTCTCATTTTACAAAAATGTAACTACGTGCTCAGGGAATAGTGAATGTACACGTCTAAATCGCTAAAATGTGACGAGTGATGTTCCCAATTAATTACTAGTACTTTATAATCTTGACTCATTTTTTACATACAAAACTATTTATGCCTTTCAATTGCCTATGATTTCTTCTCATCACATAAGTCACTTGATTCACATACACACACACACCAAAAAAAAAAAAAAAAAAAAAACCCTCAGTCATTCTATCCACATGCAGTATTATCATTATATGTATAAATTCGAATGATAATTAGATACAACATGCCGTCTAAATACTCCTAAAACAGTTCAAAAATTGACGTTTGTGATAAGCAAGAATATACGGGGACTTTGTATGAAAGGAAATTGGCCCGCCTAATTAAGTACAAGTTGCCTCCTTAGTAGCCTACTTCAATTATGTGGGCATTGTCCTTAGTTCTTACTAACCTTCTGTATTTAATCCAAGTGTTTCTAGCTAGAGCACAAGGCAAGAGTGTGTTGAAAAATGAATTGGCCTATATCAGCACCTTAAAACTTTCTCAGAGAGTCAATTATGCAACTCTCATTACGAAACTTGACAAAATAGTCCCATAACTTTCAAAAGCAAGTACCTCTAGTAGGCCCATTTCGATTAGGTGACAATTGTCCCCTAGTTCTTACCAACACCTGTATTTAATCCACATATTGCTAGTTAGAACACGAGGTGGGAGTGTGTTGAAAAATGAATTGATTCGACTCTTCCCATTAAAACTTTCTCGCCAATCAATTAGTTAACTATGGTTAAAAATTCTCAAAATAATCTTGTAACTTCCAAAACAAGTACATCCTCACAAAGAGATTGCACTAATGACTAACCAGAGCCGTTTGTTCCTTTACTACGAAACTTTTAATTTTAAATAATACAGTTAATTTTTTTTGGAATCAACTCTAGTCTCTAGTATAGATATAATTATAATTACTACGAATAATTAAAACACAAATAACACAAAAAGAAAAAAGTAATTAAAAAAAAAGAAAGAAGAAAAACTCACAGTCACGTGGCCTGCTTTTTCCCCCTCCTTTAAAACTCGGCCTCCCATTTTTCTCCCTCAAAAAGCTACATACTCTCTCTACTTTCTCTATCTGCCTATACATACACACTAGATATATATTCACTCTCTCATTTCTTCGTCTCCAAGTTCTCTCCGCTCCATAAAAAACCCTAGACAGACCAACACTCCCTGTTTTGCTACATCGTCAACTCTGATATTTTCTCGACTCTGGTGAGTTACTTCACTCGTTATGGTGGGTCAACTCTAGGGTTTTCCTCTTCATTTCAATTAACTTGCCGCATATAGATATCGGTGTAAGGATCATATTTAAAACATGGGATATTCGTTATCGGCTTTTTTTTTTGTTTAATTAATTAAATCTCTGATTTCCCATGAATCTCGAATCGTGATGTCTGATTAATTTTTATCAATGCTCTTTTTTCTTTCTCTTTTTTTAAATATCGACGCGTTCAATTCCAATCTTCGATTATATTCTTACCTTGGGGTTTGATTTTCCTGTTGATACGTGTGAAGTGGTTTTCCTGGAATTATTTGGTGTTATAGAGTATCATACTTCACTCTTTTATTCAGTTGATTCTAGATTTCCTTTTCCATATTTTTAGATAATTGCTTGTTCAGCTTAGGTTGTTATATAGAAATTCAGTTTTTTTCATCTTACACAGTTGATTCCTGAATTCTTCTTGTCGGTTTTTTGAGCTTCAAACTTTCTTGAATTCAATTGTGTGCTTTTTGGTTTTATAGAGGTTAAGATGCACTAAAATTTTCATCTTTTTGATGATTTTGTTTATTTTTAATTGAAATTTTGAGCTGGTGCAGGTGAAATTTTGTAATCAAGGGGCTCTAATTCTGGTAAATTTGAGTACTTTTTAACAAGAGGATTTTTATTGTTTAAGAATAAAAGTTTAGGAGGTCAAGATCTCATGAGAATTGTTAGGGGAATGCAGAAATTGATTTGCGAGGATCAGAGCTTAGTGGGCTGGAAAAACAAATCATTCAGCCAAGGAATTGGTGTGACTGCTCCCAAGGTCAGAACACGTGGTAAATTGAAACCTACAGTTTTGTACCTGTAATCTTGGACGAGAGATAGATAATAAAGGTAACTGTACGTTGTATTGAATTTGAAGGAGAGTGGGAATAATGACTCGAATTTTAGTCCAACGTGGTTCTACTGGGTCGTCATCATCATCATCATCAAATCAAAACAGATCATCCTCTGTAGTGGCACCCAATCCTTCGTCTTCAGTCACTTCACCACTGCCACAGGTTACTAATAATGCACAGGTTGTTCCATCAATCAGAGATGATAATTTGGGGGAAGTTCAAGAACAGAATGTCGTGGATGAGTCATTAGAGAATCCTGGTTTTCTAAATAACAAAAGTGAGGGAACAAGAAGTGAGGATCTTTCACCAGAAAGGTTTAACAATGATCAGAATGACAATGACGAAAAAGATGTGAGTAGTGAGAAGGTTCATGGTGACGATATTGTGGGTGCTGGAGACATGATAAAAGGGTTTGGTGGGTTGTCAGTCGTGGAGGAGGAAAGTGATGCAACTGTTGGAAGCTCCTTCCAGATGGTTAATGTCAGTTGTTATCCACCACCCCCACCTGTGCCACCTCCAAAACCTTCTTCAATGAACAAGAAGTCTTGGAGAGGTTCATCGGGTGGTTCAAATGCTGTACGGATTGGACCATCTAGGAGAGCTACAGGATGGCCTGGTGTATCAACTAGGTCATCACCGACAGGGTCTATGCCATCTTCTCCGCGGTCTCATTGTGAAAATGAAGGTTATAACAGTGCTGATGAGCAGGGCCCTTGCTATAGCTCCTCTTATGATGATGCTGTGAGTCTGATCTAGTTTCAACTACTAAATATTATGTGCATGCTATTTTTCAAATGTAGTTCCATATACCAATATGCCTATCTATGACATTTCATTAAGCAGCTATTTGATCTTTTTTCTCATTTACCTTTATAATGAATCAGTTAAACAGCTTTTATAATTAATTAATATCTGTGTTTATTAATATATTAAGCATGTTTCTGTTAACCACAGTAAGTGTTCATTTGTTTACATTTTCCAACTTATTAAGGAGAGAGCTCAAGTTTCAATGGAAAATGTCATTTTACATTATTTCTCCAAAGCAAAAGGCCTTATGTTAGGAATGAGGTTGGATACTGCTGGTCTAATACAATATAAAAGAACTGTTCTATTTGTTGCAGGAGAGAGAGCACCAGTTTGAGATCGATTTAAGACGGGTTAAAGGATTGGAAGTGAGGAAAATGTCAGATGATGGGAACTGCCTCTTCCGTGCCGTTGCAGATCAAGTATATGGTGACTCTGAGCAGTATGGTTTGGTTAGGCAGTTGTGCATTGACTACATGGTATGGCGATTTTTATGTAGTTATGCTTAAGTGTTTCACTTGCCTTTTCTTTTTTGTAGGCAGTACATGTCAATAATTTCTCCTTTGATTCCTAAAAGATCTCATTTTAGTTGATGTCTTTTGAAGCATTGATGGATTGCTTTTAAAAATGTTATAGAAATACGATCATGATTGGACTGCATTGAGCAATCTAAGGGAACATTGTTGACTTGGGAATATACATCTTATTCTTAATTTGTAATGTTTGTCTTATCTTGATTTTCCTCTAATGAGTGATAGGAAACCTATATTAACTGGACTTGACAGTGTTCTCAACTACCTTCAATCAACTCTTTTTCATTAGGAGCATGTTTGAGCCCCATTTTTTTGTTAAGAATTTATTTTGTAATGGTAGATTGATGAAAAATGTTTTTTCATTATTTTAATGAAGAATGGTTGAAAAGAAGAGAGAAAAATGTATTTTGAAAATAATGGGGATCAAACAAGGGCTAGATAAGTATTCTAGAATGCCTTCTATTTATTGCTAAGTAGTGTGAGATTTAATTTGTTGGGTCATCTGTTGCATTCATATTCTGATAATTTTATTTTTTGGGTTTCTCATTCTCTAACGAAATACATGGAGTTTTCAATATCCAATCCCTTCTTTTTGGACTACTATTACATGTCTTGGATAGACTAGGGTCAGCTCAGAAGGAGACAGTTCTGTAAGGAGGAATGTTTTTGCTATTCATATAATCATATTTTTACTGTTCACTGTACTGCATGTTATTGTCAAAAATTCACAATACCACAAAAGCAGCAGCTTCATTTATCAAATAAAACAATTAATAGAATATAACATATGGTAGTATGGTTCAATATTTGTTGCTGACATGAAACGCCTATCATGCTTGCAGAAAAAAAAGCACGTTATTGCATTTTGTCAGTATATAACACATCCAAGCCCAAAACTGGCGCAAATGATGTGTCAAGAAATTCTGTTAGGCTTTACTTCTGATGCCTATCTTTTTTTGTTTTTTTGGGGGGGGGGGGGGGGGGGGGGGGTGCTAAAGGACTTTTTAACATTTTATTCACTCAACTTCTTGAATTAATTGGCATTTTGGTATATTGAGAGAGAACAGGAAATCCCATATGATGGATGCATTCAATAATTCGCACCTTAGACTTGAGAAAGATACTTTTGGAAGGTTAAAAGGAACCCGTAGTTATCTTGGATATTATTTCCTTCCACAATGCTTAATATAACAATTTCAATCAAGCAAAGTGATTTATTAATGCATTTATCCATTGAACATCTTTCTATATGCAATATGCATGTACACACTGATATTCATGCGGGTAGATCCATGTAAACAGATAGGTACTTTGAACCTTTTTTGGCCGAACTTTTTGTTTTTTTCCCCTCATTTATTTGTCAGGGTCACTTTTTTGCTCCTGGACAAGGATAATACTTTTCTGCATCCAGTGAATAAAAATCTAATTCCACTCTAGTGCTTACATGTATATGGTTTAGTCTATGATGGAGCATGCACATGCATCCGCATTTACTATTAAGTAAAGAAAGCTTCCATCTGGTTAACTTTATTGTCAATCTATGTATACTATTTCCGACTTAATCAATGATTAAACAGTATGTGTCCGAGTTAAGTAAGAGACAACCAGTGCAATTAATCTATCTGAGACTTCATTTCTTATTTTTAACTTTCTCTCCATTAAGGACCATTGTTTGCAATTTTTTCTTGGCAGTTTCATTGGTATATGTTTAACCGGAGGTGATTATAGTTAATACCTTTTTTGTAATATTACACACGTATTTAATATTGTCCTGGCTCCATAAATGCTCTGATGACAATTAAGAAACTTTGAATTTCCTCTGTTTAAATGAGCTGCATAGGTGTACGAGGGAATGCCTCCAGTTAGATTTGTTGATACTGAAGTATGCTATAATAAATTTCCTTTTGCAGGAGCAAGAAAGAGATCATTTCTCTCAATTTATAACAGAAGGTTTCACTACCTATTGTAAGAGGAAGAGAAGAGATAAGGTACGAGATGTGGTTATTCTATTAATTGAGTTCCTTGTATTTGGTTCTCCAGAAATAGAATGAAATGTTGAAGTATAAGGCAAGGCTTGGTTGGAAATCTCCTTTGTTACCTGGACCATCATCATGAGGAAAAGATCTCAAGTTCAGTGCTCGATCTTTCAGGCTATGAATACCTTCTGAAGATAAATAGATGGGAATTTCGCCCATGATTTGATTTATTATTTGTGCTGTACAATTGTTTTTTTGGTTTTTTTTTTTTGGGGGGGGGGGGGGGGGGGTGGTAGCTGTTTGAATGGTAATGATAGTGGTGATCTTTGGGGGTTTGAGGAGTGGCAGAAAAGTTGCCATATTTTATAAATGAAGGAGAATTTCTGCTTTCAAACTGTAGGATTTAAATTATGTTCTTTCTGTGTCTCCCTCATTCACACACACGGGAGCAGAGTTCTGATCTTGAAAGATCAAAAATTTTACCCTTCTGTGTGTGTGTGTACATCATAAATTAGAGGTATCTAATGAAGTTGTCTTCCTTGCAAGGGTCATTTTACCTGTCCTCCGACATCCCAAAGACAGAAGGAACAGAGAGAGAGAGAGAGAGAGTATACAGGGACCAATATTGCTATTGTTAGGCACAAAGTCTCTTTTGGTCTTCAAATCTAAATAACATGCATTGTGCCGTCTGTTTCAGGTTTACGGTAACAATGTTGAGATCCAAGCTCTCTCTGAAATGTACAACAGGCCAATCCACATATATTCTTACAGCGCAGGTGCTTGCTTATATAAGATCATGTTTGATATTAGCATTCATTCGGTAGATAATCTACCTTTTGGTTAGTCTATCATGTAAATGACACGGTTTCTTTGATATAGAACCCATAAACACATTCCATGGAAGCTATAATACAGACACACCTCCAATACGGCTAAGTTACCATCATGGAAATCATTATAACTCTCTAGTTGATCCACGTAGACTTACCATTGGTGCTGGACTAGGGTTTAGCTCTCTGCAGGGGGTAAGTGTGTATCTATTAACACAAATATCACACATCTTGCATAAAATGAGTATAACACCTAGCAATTATTTAGTCATTCATTATCGTTCTTTGGTCAACCTGATATTTCTTTCACAAAATTTTGTTTTGTGGTAAATATAACAGACTAATGTTGATAAGGATCAGGTCAAAGCAGCTATCAGAGCTCAACAAGATCAACAGATTGATAATGTAATTTTTCTTTTTAATGGTGATGGAGAATGATCTGTATTCATTGTGTTGCACCAAATGAGATGAGTTTCATCCATTGGCAGGCACTTTTAGCTGAGGGGCGGTTTTACTCGGATCTTGAGCTAACTGAAAAGGAAATGGAGCGCATGGTGATGGAAGCTTCAAGGGCAGAATATCTTGCTGATGACTCGTTCAAGCAACAGCTTGGTCATTCGTCTGCTTCTGGTGCTGAACCATCTTCTTCTGCAGCCAGTGAGTGTTGTATTCTTTCACATAGTTATTTTATGCCTGCATGCCATGCAGTGGCTGGATTTTAAGGGCCGGCCCGTTTTCACCATTCTAGATATTGACAACTGACGAGTATGTGAATATGTGAATCAGGGTCATCGGGCAGTGATACGAGGAAGGAGGGAGGGTACGAGAGTGGCTTGCCGGGTACAGTTCTAAGTGGCAGCATGCAGTGTATGTTGTCTATGGGGTTCAGCTATTTGCAAGTGATCGAGGCTTACAGCATTTTTGGGGACGACGTGGATTCAATGGTTTGTTACTTGGTAGAAACGAGCAGTAGCAGCAGACGTAAAGGAAAGGCAACCGAATGATGAAATCTCCAACCCCTATGAACGTTTCAAATTTATTATGCTTATTTTTACTTATAGTTTGTAGAACTCTGGACATCCCATCCTATTCTATAGGAATATTACAATAAAATCAGTGTCTGAGTTTACATCTATGTTCCTTTGTGTATTGCTATTTGTGAGTATCAATGATTGGCATTTTATGCTCTTCATATATATAAATAAGAGGTTTCTATGCACAACATTCTAAATAAAGCACCAAGTTCTAACGTGGAAAGTTCAGTATCTCTCGTCATTTTCTTCTTCAAGCAATGATAAAATTTAGAATAATTCTATATTCATGCATAGAAAGATGTGATATATGGGTATGCTCATTATAGGATACGCTCAATTCATATTACGTCATGTTACATAATTAATTATAAAAGAAGTAATTAAGTTGATTATGAATTATAATTTTTACTAGTGTTAAGAATCTCCAATTTTATCAAGTAAATACGGGTAGACTCAAGACCGCAAAGTCGAGCTCTCACACATTCTGAACAAGAATTTGACGATCCATCTTTCATACTCGATGACGATTTATCTTGACTCTCATTTGGTTGATAGAGGCACCAATAAAAAATAGAATGATATAATATTATCTAAGTTGAAGACTAAATCAATCAAACATAATTAATTAATAATTTACATACAAATAAGTTAGGGTCTGTTTGATTGTAAGGGTGGAAAGAAAACGAATTGCAGTGAATTGAATTGTCTAAAATTTGTTTTAGAGGGAAATGTAATTAATGATATTTGATTAGTATAATTTTTCACTTAATTCATTTGGCTTTATTTTTCATGCAAATTGTTATTTTTTGGGATAATTTTTTTTTTTTACAATTTGTATTAAAATTTGTTTGGATTGCCAAAAAGTTTTTAAATAAAAAATTCATAAATTTTTTTGTATTCGTTTGGCTTTATTTTTCATTCAAATTGTCAATTAAATGGATAAATTTTTTTATATTGAATCTAGAATTATTTTTAATTAACTAAAAAAAATGGAAATTATTTTTCCACCAAAATGGTGGAAATTGATATTCACCAAAAATCAAGAAAATATCACCATATGAGCAAAATGAAAAATTCAATTCCCAAGAACTTTTTGGCTATCAAACACCACATTTCGGTGGAAATGGAATTTGGTTTCCATTTTTCAAGGAATTGTAAGGCAATCAAACATAGTCTTAGACCTTGTTTGAAATGGCTCCTTTTCAATGGAAAAAGGAAAAGATTTTCTTTTTCCACCCAATATGGTTGTTTGATAGGTAAGTTTTTCCATCCAAAACCTTTTCTTCCCCCGCCCACGCCTCCCCACCCCACCCCACCCCACCCCACCCCACTCCTCGCCTCACGCGTGTAAGTTGACACTTTTTAAGGAAAAGTTTTTCCAGGAATTTTTATTTTATTTTTTTTTGACAATTGGATCACATTCCAAACTTAATGGTAAAAAAATTTAGCCATTTAATTGACAATTTACATAAAATAAAATAAAAAGTCAAACGAACATAAAAAATTTATAAAAATATTTTTTTATTTTTATTTTACTTTTTGACAATCTAAACAAATTCTAATACAGATTGTAAAAAAATGTATCCCAAAAATTAACAATTTGCATAAAAAAACAAAGTCAAATAGATTAAGTGAGAAATATATCAATCAAAGACCATTAATTACATTTCTCTCTAAAACAAATTTTAGGCAATTCAATTATCTACAATTCGTTTTCTTTCCACCCAAATTTCACCTTTATAATCAAACGGACCGTTGTAGACAATTAAATTGCCTAGAATTTATTTATTTTTTATGTAAATTTCATACTCAAAATCAAACGCACCCAAAATTCCTTTCTTTCATGTAAAATAAAATAAAATAAAAACAATAATAATAATAATAATAAAAGACTTACTTTTTGATTGAAAGGAAATGTATCTTGTGATTTGAATGTACAATAGAATCTATCCAAACCCGTGTATCCAGCCGGACCCCGGACCCGGGCCAATGGGGGCTGGGGTGGCGTAGGGTGTATCCATCTATATATTGTATCTATATGTGTATATAAATTTGAGGAGCAAAAGCTGCTGTTTCTTCTACAGTTTCGATTTTCCTTTCGCTTTATAAAAATCTGTAAACTAATTTATATACGCATACGTAGAGAGAAAGGGTGGGGTATATACAGATGTCGCATAATGGGAAATTGATGCCGAATCTGGATGAGAAGAGCACGAAGGTGCTGAACTTGACGGTGCTGCAGCGAATCGATCCATTCGTAGAAGAAATTCTAATAACCGCTGCCCATGTCACCTTCTACGAATTCAATGTTGATACAAGCCAATGGGTAATTTATACACTAAATCGAGGAATTTACATACATATGTGGGTTTTACGCGTGTTGAAATACAGTCTCGCATCGTTTAATGAATTTGACTTTTATTTACAATAATTTGTGAGCGTTTTTAATTATTTTTTTGCAGAGTCGAAAGGATGTGGAAGGTTCTCTCTTTGTGGTGAAAAGGTAGTTTTTTTTCTTCTTAGGAATTTTTGTGAAGTTTGATTTCCTTTTCTGGATTGAGTTTTTTATGCATTTAATAAATTTTGGTGTTTCAGGAATACTCAACCCCGGTTCCAGTTTATAGTAATGAATCGCCGGAATACAGGTTACTCAGTAAATTTGACATTTAGTTCAATAGCATGGAAAATTGATTGCAATTAATAAGAAACTGTGTGAAAATGCAATTGATACAAGGATGGATTATGGTGTATATGTGATTATGATGCCCAAGTTCATTGATTTGAGCAGATAATTTGGTGGAGAATCTCTTGGCAGATTTTGAGTATGAAGTGCAGGTTCCATATTTATTGTATCGTAATGCTGCTCAAGAGGTAAATGGAATATGGTTCTACAATGCTCGGGAATGTGAAGAAGTTGCGAATCTCTTTAGTAGGTAGGTGTTTTGTTTTTTTACCTTCTCCGCTTTCTTATATGTGTGTAATTGTTTTGTCTGTTTCCGTTTTGTTGGTTGCTTGTATTAATAAATGAGGTTATTTTTGGCAACATATGGACACATGTTCAATGCTTAATTTCAACTAACTGGAAGATTCACGAAGTTGGTTTAAAACCTTGAATTCCTAGATTTTCTTGAAATCTGTTTGTGCCAATAAATTTCATCATCGAAGGCTGATTAAAGAAATGAAATTCAGTGTGTTTTCATAATGAAATTCAGTTTTCTGTCTACTTGATTTATGGTTCTATTAGTGCTGGAGGTTGAAGATAATACTGTTAAATTACACCCTTGCCCTCTTTATCTTTTTCTTGTCCTTGATAATTATTTTTGTTAGCATTTTCTTTCAAATTTTATTTTTCTGTCAGTATGTATTTCATTATTCTAGTGCTGATTTACTTTTTTATATTTCTAAATAGGATACTCAATGCTTATTCCAAGGTGCCGACAAAGATAAAAGTATCTTCTAGGGAAAGGTAATGCTGGTTCATGCTTATTGATATCCATGAATGCAGGCGATTTCTTGTAAGCTGATACGTTTAAGTTCAACTAAAAAAATAACTTAGTGCATGTTTGTCTGAACTAATAATTGCTTAGGAACTGGTCAAACTCTATTTTTATCCATACTTTTGGTATGATTCATAACTTTTTACCTACTTTTAACAACACATTCCTTGGGACCCACTTCTTATAATCGAGAGTAATGCTATTTATCTGGACTCATCATTATCATCACGAGTCTAGGCGGCAGTTAAGTTGCATTAATTGACTTGCCATTATGAATGGGGATCATATCCATATAATCAATTATAAACTTTGACAAACATGCACTTATATATTCTGAAACTTTGATACTTTCACTGATATGCGAATAGGCATGGATTCACTGGGAAAAATTGCATTCACAGTCTATTTCTCTCCTTATGTCGATATGATGTCTTATATAGTCAAGCTTTTAATTTATTAGTTCTGTGTGGGTTTTGTATAAAAGAGGTGTACAGTTGAGAATTACTTTAATCTCAGGATTATTGAAAAAAAGTATGTCAATGGAATCACTCAAATGACTCACTGGGGGGTTTTAACTATTCTCATTTTCTTTATCCTTGATTTAATGACGTGAATGGCGTAAAATTCTGTTTTTGACCGTTATTGAAATTATTATTTAACATGGCGTTTTTTATTATAAATTCATTCTAATTAACAAACCATTTTGTTTCCATGGTTCTATTATCTATTAACTTTGAGGTTAAATCCTTGTTCATATATCTTGCTTCCGAAGGCATGATTAATAGGTTCTTCTTTCTAGAGTAATTATCTACAAGGAAAGTTAGGAAAAAGATTTCCACTCTTGGATTGGACCAAAAATGAAGTAGGTCATTTAACTAGTGCACTTATGGAAAAGCATTAGCAAACCATTGTGTTTCCATGGCTCTATTATCTATTAACTTTGAGTTTATATCCTTGTTGATATATCTTGTTTCCAAATGTATGATTAATAGGTTCTTCTTTTTAGAGTAATTATCTACAAGGAAAGTTAAGAAAAAAGATTTCCACTCTTGGATTGGACCAAAAATGAAGTAGGCCATTTAACTAGTGCATTTATGGAAAAGCATTATATAGCTGTAGAATTTATGCTAAGTTAAACAGAGTGTTTTCAATAGTAACCCACAGGATGGCATTCTTTGTTACTTGAAGATTTACCTGCAGAAAACTGAGACTAGATAGGTCTGATCAAATGTGTTTATGCTCTATTAAATAGTTTGTGTATGTTTGTGCAGATTTTATGCTGCTTAATGCACCTCCCAGTTAATGTTGTTACGTCCTAGATCTATGTATATAAGCTGTAGGCTTAAGGGGTTACTAGTCGGTCCTATTTTCCAGTTGGCCTGATATATTTATTAGAGTTACAACTTAACCCCTACACTTCCAACTTATATGTTGTAGGTAACTCATCAACAAGGTTTGGGTATTTCCCTGGTCGAGTAGGTTATTTGTGCTGTTTCAAATGTGTTACTTTAGGCACTCGAGGATATAAGTATGATCATATTATATTTAAGGATTCAATTCCTTGTCATCCTTCTATATTTCCTTCTGTAGAGACTTTATAAATGCCGTAGGCAACACATATTATCATTACACAGAATCATTTGCACTTCATCGTTTGTTTATTCCTCTATCTCACTTGTCAATTTATTTTGACGTGTCTCTCCTCCCGAGAAATCATTTTATTGTTTTGATGCAGTGAGTTCGAAGAACTAGAAGCAGTTCCATCAATGGCTGTAATGGATGGTCCTCTAGAGCCATCATCTTTAACTACCACTAATGTGACAGATGCTCGTGATGATCCTTCCTTTGTGAACTTCTTCAGTGTATGTTTACCTTCTTCATTCTTCATTTTTTTGTTTTCGAGGATTTTGGCTTATTTTTTACTAGATGCATTTAAATAGATTGCTTCAGAGCTAATTGCTGTACTGAGACAGAAAGATTAAATTGTCAGAAAAGTCATGCTTGGATAAGCAGGAACCTCAGTCATAAAATTGTTAAAATAACAAGAGATGTTATCTTGAACTCAACCAACAAGAATTTGCAATTGACATGTTCATATTCTAATAGATAACTGTATGGTTAGAAACTTGCCACATTTTTACCTTACTTCCGCTTCCAACCTCCTTTCCAATGAAACAAGTAGAGTTCTATCTCCCATTTTTCATGCACCTATTTGCTGTCCTCCCAACTTCGTATCTATGTGTTTTAGCATGTGGTAACTTGAATTGATTTGTGCTTTATGACCTTTTTTGGTTTTAGATAAGTGTGCTTATGCTCTTCTAGCACGTAACAAAGTATGAATCTCTGATTAGCTTAATGAATGGGTGCAGCTGAAATAATTGTTTTTGGCATGCAATAAATTGATGAATTTCTTTTCATTATTTAATTGAATATTAGTTGCAGGCGGCTATGAACATTGGGAGTACTCCAAATGCATTAATTTCTGGGCAGGCTTTTCACTCATCTGCAACAGTTGGTACTTCTTCTCGTCCGCCTAATATATTGTCATCCACTTTAACAACTGTCCAGACTCCACCTCTTCTCTCGACATCTACCCCTATAATGCCTATTCTTGACACACCTGAACCCCACAATGCATCTAAGCATTCTACTGATCTGGTAAAGCCATCGTCATTTTTTGGTCCACCTCTCTCCTCCGGACCACAGATTATCCCCCCCGTCTCTTCTTCTGTACCAACTGCACCTCCACTTAATACTCCAGGAAGTCTGCAACGACCTTATGGTGCTCCTCTACTCCAGCCATTTCCACCACCGAATCCCCCACCATCACTCACTCCAACTTCTTCTGTTCCTATACCAAATTATGGAACTGTTATAAGCAGAGAAAAAGTCCGTGAGGCATTTCAGATGCTCATTCAGGTATGCTCTTCAGCTGTCACTGAAGTTATCTGTTTTTACGCAAAGTTTCTGGATTCGAGTGTAGTCAGTAAAATTAACGGACTCTTTTTGGCGTCATTTCAGCAGCTATTATGCTATTGGATGGTCTAAGCACGTCATTCATATTAACAGCTTACATTATAAACTAAGCCTTTGTTTGATCCCTATTATTTTTAAAATACATTTTTCCCGCTCTTCTTTTCAACCACACATTCTTCAGTAAAATAATATTACATGCAAATTCAAAACTTTTCCTTATTTTTTAACTACACATTCTTCATCAAGCTACCATTCCAAAATGCATTTTACAAGAGAAATGGGGGTCAAACAGATATGATTCTGTATACTTGATAGTTGACAGTTCTCAGGTTGTTTAACGTTTTTCTTTCTTTTTATTATTATTATTTTTAAAAAAAGGTTGTCTAGTGTTTTCCATGACATGAATCTGTTCGGCTCCACTATTAAATTTGATGATGGGATGAAAATGTTCTATGAGGAATCCTCTATGGATTGATGAAGAGTTCTGGATTTATTTACTATTTGAAAAACTTAAGGCACTTTTTGTCAGTTTCTGTCATCACAGTGGAGATCACTTCAATGGAACTGAAAAAACAACTAAGAACTTACCTTTAATGCCTAGATTGGTCATAAAATACAATATCGAACTATTGGCTTTTTAGCTTAAGACACGTGTTTATTAACTCTTTTTATTATTATTTTAACGATTTAATGACCTTCCTGCATTTCAATTTATTTGTACAAAACCTTCGCGTTTTGTCTTAAATTATCATTTATTTCAGTACGTGTACCCTAATATGATCGTTATGTTCTGATTCTATCTTTCTGTGAATAGGATGAACAATTTATCGACATGGTTCATCGAGCAATGCTGAATGCACACCATTCATGATCAAATTGGAAAATCTTTTGGTAATTCGCAGATGGTGGGTCCTTTATTGACTTGGGCATGGAGGGCATTCGACATTTGTTCATTATGTAGGTTTCTTTTCGATAAACTACGAACTATAAATATGTAAAAACCATTTGTGAAGAGATTCTCTTGTGGCGCTGGCACTTTGATACGTAGTAGTTTGGTTTCGATCTGTTTGTATCCATGGAATTACTTAATAATTGTATAATAATCAGCTGGTAACTCTTCAATTACTGCTAACAATTCACTGGATTTTGCTTTTTTGCAGTTTTGAACGGAGAAAGCAATGTTTTGTAGTGAAGAATGATTGCATAATCGATTAATTTCTACTTCAATTAAAAATTCACAATCTTTGTCATAAATACATTTTAAACACTTCTGTACAACCACAGCACGGAAGTTCTCGTCGCTTATTGTTTTAAAGTACTTAGCGTCGACTATTAATGATTTTTCGGTAGAATTAATTCTGCTGTCACCATTTCACTCAACAAAGCTTTGTCAAATACGAGGGCTTTCTCCTTTTCCCGATGCTGAAGTGAAAGATACTGGACTCATGGGATGATCCTTCACGGCAAGGCTGAGGACTTCAGGTCGTGAATAATGCCCAACTACGTCAAAATCAAACTTCGCACGAGCAATTTCCCCAAGATCTGTGCAGAAGATCAGAAATATCGTTCACGTCCAAACTCTAAAGCACAGAATAGACGAAAGACAGTTCCAGAAGTGAAAAAAGCAAAAGTCGCAGGATTAAGCTACTTGTACACACAAAGTGTATACCTTGATTGACACCCCCATAGTGTCAAAAATCTGGCAATTGATTTGATTGGAAAATGTGTTGTCAATATCAATGTATCAAAATCCATCAACTCACATAGGTGTAAGTCAATGTATCAACCTTTATGTATATATAATATAGCGTGGTCCAAAAGTTGCATACCTAAATCAGCTGAGATTAGCGCTTCGCCTTCATAATTTGGGCCCGCCAGAACAGTTCCTGATGGTGATATGATGACGCTGCCACCGGGACAAACAATGGAATCCGGTGCAAGATCTTCTTCCGTGCCGGAAAATACATACTCGGGAGGAGGTGGGTAATCTTTCCTTCGGCAGAACTGATTTGCCGATAAAACAAAACACCCGCCCTCAAGAGCAATGTGGGTCATTGACGCTTGCCACACATCTCTCGAGTCAGCAGTAGGCGCACAATATATTTCAATGCCTATTTAAGAAAAGTAAAAATCACGACTTTAAAGAAGAAGCTGAGCGCAAAATAAGTAACTATAACCTGACTGAAGTAACATAATTAATCTGACCTTTAGCATACATTGCTGTCCTTAGAAGCGGCATTCTGTTTTCCCAGCATACTGCGGCCCCTATTTTCCCAATTGGTGTATCGAAAACAGGAATTGTCGATCCATCTCCAAATCCCAAATTATACGTTCCAATGCAGTTGGCATTATTTTCCTATGTTTTCCAAGGTAACGACCTTGAGAATCGAAAAACAGAACTGTACAGTAGAGTGTATATCCATCTCTCTCAATAACGCCCATCACTAAATAAACTTTATATTTTCCAGCCATAGCTGCCAAACGATCAACTTCAGGACCTAAAGAAAACAAATAAAGACAGAGACACTGTGAGACAAGCATCACTTGTGTAGATGTGTCAACCAGTGTCGAGGAGTCGACCGGGATGGGCCAGGCCACCACCATCCAGTCGATGGATTCACATATACACGAAGGGAGCTTACCTGGAACATCAATAGCTGCAGCATGATATTTCCGAAACTCCTCCTTACCCTTGGCTGTACGGTTACCAATTGTAGCACCAAAATTTGATCCGCGCGGATAACCACCTATAAATGCTTCGGGAAACACAACAAGCTGGGAACCATATGAGGCTGCTTCAGCTAAAAGCCTTTCAGCCTTATCTGAAAGCATAATAACAAAATTTATAAATACCGTATTTCCAAAATGGTTTCTAATGATAGAAGTTTGTATAGATAAGATAATAGCTCATGTAGTAATTGAAAAAAAACATAAAAACAGTGGGACTGTAAATTGGTTCAAGGAGATCGTGAGTGCTTTGAGCTTGGCCCGCTTGGACTTCATTCTAGCTCGGACCAGGAATGACACAAGTCCAGCTTTGACATATATCTGAGCTTGGTTCTTAGGCGTTAAGCTAATAAAGACCAAATCCACCAAGTTGATAAAGTAATCAACCAACCAAGCTGTTAGTATTTAGATCTTCTAAATCACATTAGCCATTAGTGCTTTGCTTAAAATTTAAATAGTAAACTATCCAAGCTTGAAGATACTAGTGCCCATCCAGATACCAAACCAAGTTTCAGCAGCCTAACACGAATAAAAAATCCTAACACGAGACACAAACAACAATAAAACAAACAAAAAAACCAATCAAGAACCCTAACACGAATCAAACAAAACGAAATTAAGCATGAATTCAAACATGGGTGTACTAAGAAAGAACCAAAGATTGAAATTTGAACTAAATACTACCAAGGGTGGCTGGAGTGTCATAGAAAACGGTGGAGGCCTGAACCACAGTGGCGCGTACGGTGAGGGCAGAGGCATCGGCCCCCATGTCAACTTCTGCAAACAATGGCCCATCATTCACTGGTGGATTTGAAACTAAAGCCATGTTTCTTAACTTTTCTGTTAATTCTGGTTTGGTTTCTGGTGTTTGATTTTGGTTCTGAATTTGAGAGTCTAGAGAAATATGTTGTGATGGTGGCACCTTAGGCATGTGAAATTGCGATGAGATGTGATGAAATTGTAGTGATAAATGACTTTTATTGTCAACTTCCACAGAAGAATCCAGAAATTTTTGTGGGACCGTGGACAGGCGGCTGATATGGGGATGCAAATTGCGAAGTGAATTGTCTAATGGTCTCTTTGATATAGCTATTTTTTATGGAATTGGTAATTGAATTTAATTTTTTTCAAATTTTTAGTATTTGATACATTAAAATTTTCATGAAATTGAATTTCAATCGTTTTTTTAGGTACAACTCATCAATGCACATTTTGTTTGGAAATGATTTCCCACCTATTAGGTGGTTTTTACTTTTTTTTTTTTTTTTTTTTTTTTTAGCAATGGGAACAAATTCTAGACTCAATGATAAAAAAAAAAAAATTCCATTTAATTGACAATTTGCATGAAAAACTAAACCAAACCAAACCAACACAAAAAAATTTCAAAATATATATATTAACTATTTGGCAATCCAAACAAATTTTAATACAGATTGTAAAAAAATGTATCTCAAAAAATAACAATTTACATGAAAAATAAAGTCAAACGTATTAGGTGAAAAATTATACCAATCAAATATATTTAATTGACAATTTCCGGTAAAACAATTCTAGCCAATTCAATTTCCTAAAATTCATTTTTTTTCCACCCAAATTCTACTCTTGTAATCAAACGCACCCTAAGGGTCCATTCGATACGCGAAATTTGCCATGGAATTAGGAAAATATTTTCCTAATTCCTACTTTAGGCTGTTTGATTAGCCAAATTTGCCATAAAAAATGTTTGCCACCAACTTCTAATGTACAATTCTTTGAAGCACAAAAATAGGAAAATATTTTCTTATGATTTTGGTGGGAATTTATTTTCCACCTTTTTGGGTGTTTTTTTTTTTTTTTTTAAACTTTTTGGCAATGGAAACATATTCTAAATACAATGATAAAAAAATTTATTGATTTAATTGACAATTTGCATGAAAAATGAAACCAAACAAACACCAAAAATTTATAAAAATATTATTTTTATTTTTATTTTTAACTTTTTGGCAATCCAAACAAATTTTAATACAGATTGTAAAAAAATTTATCCCAAAAAGTAACCATTTATATGAAAAATAAAGTTAAACGGATTAGGTGTAAAATTATACCAATCAAATACCATTAATTACAATTCCCTCTAAAACAAATTTTAGGTAAATCACTTCCCTGCCAAATATTTTATTTGCCATTCATTTTTCATCTTTCTATCAAACGGACCCTAAATGAAAAATTTACCATCTAAAAAGTTCAAATTCATTTTACCCATTCAACTTTCGTCCGAGCCCAAGCTCTCAATTGTTCAATTTTAATTAAAGACTTCAAAATTACTTATACAATGGGGTTGTTTGAGCCCCATTATTTTTAAAAGAATACATTTTGTAATAATATTATAATGTAAAATGTGTCATTAAAAAATAAAGAAAATTTGAGTTTAGTGTAATATTATTTTATTGAAAAACGTGTTGTTGAAATTTTGTCAAATCACTGTTCAATAATATATATTTAAAAAGTGCTACATAAACAGCCATTTTTTTACAGATTTTTTGATAGCCTCCTCACAAAAAATTGTGGGCCCCCCTATTTGTGAGGGGGCTACCAAAATTTCTGTAAAAAAAAAAAAAAAAAGGTTGTACAAATAGATTTTTTCAATATATTTTGATGGGAAAAATTGAGCTTAATTCACATTCATACAATTTGAATGACTCATATCTAAATTATGTACTTTATTTGACTAAGTTCTTGTTTAGTAAATTTAAGTTAAAGTCAACAAGTAATTTTGATTATATATTTTGAGATTCACAATTTTTCAACCATACATTTTATTATTATTATTTTTTTTTTATCAAAATTCGTTAAAAATCTTATTTTAATTCCTATCCAATCAAGGCTAAATTTAAAAAGTTCACTTATAGTTAAGTTTATTATAATAAATAATTTTTATTGATTAAAGCTAAAATTAATGGTTTATTTTATCAGTAAGAGGTGTTACATTTTGGTTAAGATTAAAAGTAAATAAAATTTTGTTTCTATGTATGTTTTCATTTATTACTAATTCATACTTATCAATAAAACAATTTACTTATTTTGACCATGAAATAAATATTATTATGAATTCTATTGGACTCAGAAATGATACATTGGAAGAATCCGTCGGGAGAAAATTGCGGAAAATCGAACAATTATACAACATTTGCCTTCCTACAGAACTAATGTCGAAAAATCTAGTTTCTTTAAACCCTCGACATTTCTAATTGATTTTTCTCACTTCAAGTAAGATTAGAATGTGTTGATATAGAAGATCGATACCAACATCAAATACTATTTTAAGACTAATGACATACATTTCAATTGTCTAGAGTGATGGATTGTGAAAGTTCTTAGGGATTGTCTCAAAATAGTACTCCTTAGGTATTTTCTTAGTTTTTTTTTTATTGGTGGGTGTATATATAATTTATTCATGCCTATCAATTATCATTTTATCCCCATTTTATATTTTCCGAGGGCATCAATTTCCTATTTGACGAGAAAAACTACTATTTAATTAATAGGTGATAAGTTAGATGAAATGTGGAATTAATAAACTCATTTAATTCCACTTATTATTGAATGTTACATTCAGTAGAGTTAAATAATATTATTCTTTAATTTCATTTATCATTTAATACATATTTCAAATCCCAATGAGGGCTAAATAGCATTAATTTTTTTGAATCCATCCTGAATGATAGAAATTAGGATGATGATGGATGGTCTAAAAGGAATTTGCATTAATTCGGTTCGATTCTTGATTTTTAACTATAAAATTTAAATTTAAATTTTCGTATTAATTTTTAATAATTTATATACTGAATTGATAATTAAATTAGTTAATGAAAGTTCACATAATTAATATCTTTCATAATAATAAATACTTTTCTCAAAAGAGAAGGGTGAAATAAAAGAAAATTTACATAATTATTCATTGATGTGTAAAATAATTGAAATAAACCAAAACCAATTTCCATCACTATACATAACATCAACAATTCTGTGTGTAGAATTCCCAATGGTATTTGATTTTGTCTGTTCTCACTGGAATTGCACTAAGCCGGACCATCACCATGGTCGAATTCTTTTAGAAATATTTATTTTTTGATAAAAACTTTTTCAATTGTCTTAAATTAGGAAAAATTTGCCCAATTTCAAAAATTAAAGAAATAATAATTAAAAATAAAAATGTCAAACTGTCCATCATGCAATGCTTCTCGACCCATGTTACAACATCTTCTACATTGAACATGCTTAAATAGCGTGTAAGAAAAAGGTTAATTTTCTGTTCCAACAGAATCGTTACACTAAAAAGTTAGAATGCATTCAAAACATTATAAAATAAATGTATATAGCATCGAGGAAATATATTAAATCGAACTTGTATCGAATATTTGTAATAGGAGACTCCAAAAAAGATAAGTCTCTTCAAGGGAAAAGAATTTGGTACATTTTCATTTTCAAACAAATTCCTTAAAATGACCAGATGGAAGGGTAATAGCTTCTTGTTTTATACCATTCATAACCTCGCTTTGGTAGAGTTTTGATCTAAAGTTTGAATTCATCTCGTTTGAACAAAATATGTCTACCTCTCGATCATCTCTTTTTTATTGCATCTACCCAATTATTATTTCGAGAAATCTCATTATTTCACAACAACGTCCTTAATTATCATTTACTCCCCAATAGCATTCCATTATGTAAGTAACCTGATAAACCATAGATACCCGTCGAAGTTTTATTAGGGTTCATCAACCAGCATTTCATAGGGGAAATGACAGGTGTATTTTGAAGGAGGTGATCGATGGAGACATGGCAATTTTCGTAGGGGCAAAAACTCGTCCTTTTCTAGCCATGTTTGAGTATGAAGGCGAAGGAACGTGCGGTCACGATTTACAGGTAATTTATCACATTTTTGTTAAATATTCATCGTTTTCTTGTTTATTAGCCAAGAATATGCAGTGTTAGGATTTTGTGGATAGGACATTCTAACTAGTACGAAGACAATTTTTCTTGATGTTTCACTTTTTGGGTTTTACTATAAGTACACTAAGCTGTCACCTCACAATGGGGAAGCTTATAGATTCATATCTAGCTCGCCAATTTCATATTTTGGTGGTGATTTTTTGGAGTTTAAAATTGCACACAGTCGTTTGATTTCTAGTCTAACTAGTGGAAGTGATTATACAACTCCTACAAGACTTCATTTTTCTATACGGGTCTTGATATTGTGTCATTGTGTGACAATTTACAGCAATGGAATGAAGTTTTGTTCAGCAAATATCCAGCCCTCAAAATTAGTATTTTGGTTGTCACGAAAATTTCTCTCCTTTCAAAGGACGATTTTCTATAATTTGAAAACAAAGTTTTGCTGCTTAAAGCTCTACGATTTGAGTTTGAATTACAAGATAAAGACCATTAACTGTCAACTTTATCAAGTACCCTATAGATACTTGAATAATGATGGTTGAACAGATTCAAAGACAGACAAGAGTTGGACAAACTAACTTGGCAACACGTGGTTGAATTTTTTATTTTTTTTGAACTGTCCAATCTTGTGTCGACACGTGTTCTCCCTGTCTTTGAGCCTATTTATGTAGCATAATTATACATATTGATCAAGGATTAAACCATCTATTATTCTGCTTCCTTAATTTCCACAACAATTACGATAATTTCATTAAAATTATTAATTTAATAAAAGATTCCCAAAAACAAAATAAACTAAAACGGAAATTCAAGAAAATATTTGGTGTGCGAAGCAAAAGGCAAGTGAAACTTTCGAGCCAAAATCAAAGCCGAAAGCTTTGTCGAATTCATTCCAAAGAAACTAATGATCGAAAGTTGATGTTCTTGGTATTGGTAAACCTGTTCCCCAAAATACGTGACGCCATTGTCAAGAATTCAAAGGACCCATAAGAAGATTTTTTGCAGATCAATTCTTGAAATGATTTCAAATACAAAAATCTATTGTGCAGATGATTCTCACTTGTTTTTTACATAAAATATATTTTTATTTAATTTCTATTATTGATTCTGATCTAAGACTTTCAATCCATTATCTTTTTCTTGTGTACAAGGTTGGGCCAGTACTTGCTGGGCAGGACGCCTGTAGTTGGGCCTCAAACGAAGAACAAAAGTGATGGCTTGGACACGGACTAACACGTCAGTCTCGTGAGCAACTGTTTATGACATCAAAATCTAATTCATTTTCTTTATTCGAAATGTGAAACCAATTAACTTTTTTGAGACAATCTTGTTTCTTCAACTTTGATAAAGATAAAAATAAAAGGGTGAAAGTGTCCACCAGTACTCAACATTGTAGTACCAACACAATCCTTTAGATTTTGACATATTGCATTGCATTTTATGGTTGTCCCGTTCAGGGATGGATTCAGAAATAAATTTAATATTGACTAATACGATATATATATAGCACGGGCTAAAATGAAAAAAAAAAATTAAATTTTTTATTAGTATTGGGGTTGGAGGCCGGGCTGGACCACCCTAAATCCGACCGTGATCTCATTACATTTTGGTGACAAAGTATTACGCTTTTGTTAGATTCTCATAATCTCAAAACTAGCCCGGCCCGGTCCAGCCCAACCCGACCCTAAATTAGCCCCTGGTCTCATTACATTTTGGTGACAGAGTATTGTACTTTTGTTAGATTCTCATTATTTCAAAACTCTCATTTTTTTTTAATTTATTTTCAATCATATATTCTTACAATAAAATATTTTGCATTTAAGTTCAAAAATAATTCTAGAATATAGATATTAATGGATGAATTTATATGTATCTATTTATGAAGTCATATAACATCTTAAATTTCATCGAAATCTCATCTTAACCCAGAAATGGTTTCCCATACAATTTATGGGGCTCTTATGCCATATAAATATTGAACGTTGATCTCTATCACATACCACACAATTTTCATGCTCGTCACTGATTATGAGAAATTGGATTCACGATTTACAAAGTTACATTTCGGCCATGCCTCCAGTACGTTTGTATATTAACCTAAAAATTTCTTCGACACTCTAAAGTGGAACACTAATACATTGAAGTATCTCGATTGGAATAGAACATGAAGATGGATAATTAATTGGGTTTCCAAACTCAACACACAAGAAAGTTTCCCCAAAGAATATATTAATTTCTTAGATTAATTGATCATTAACAAATAATTATTATGTCCTTAATCCCAATCTCTAAAGTCTAGTCAAGACACTTCTAATCCATATAAAACGCCGGCGTATTGTTCATGCCCACGCTTCTCAAAGTAAACATCTCTAATCTTTTGAAAGGCGTGCCACGTCAGCAAGCTATCTGAACCGGCCTGATGACACTTACCCACAACCCGGTCTACTTTCAAAGCCCCGGCAACCCGGTCCAGACCGCCATAAAGACTCTCGCAGAACCGGATCAAATATTTCACATCGTACACGTTATTCCCGAAAAAGACCCTGAGGATTTGTAAAAAGCTGGTCAAATCCGTAGGCAACAGGCGGCGCGTGAGAATCTTCACAAGGTAACCGAAGTCGTACGCGCTATGGAACGTGACCCAGCTCACTGAGTCATTACACACGAGACCCGAACTCATCATCAACTCAGCGAAGACCGCCGAGTCTATCCCGGAAACCCGATTTTTCTCAAAGTCAATTCCGTGATTCTTCAACAACTCGATCGAGTCCGGCGCTTGTAGGTCACGCTCCACGTCAAAGTCTGAGAAATTGAACTGCCAGATAAACCCGTTGCCTGATCCCAGATCCGGCAAATTCCCGGAAGCATCAGAGAGCGTAAGGCCAAGCTGAATTAAATTCAAAACGTCGACGTTTGACTTAAGGATCTGGTAGTGATGAGACGGCGATGACATACCGTGGCGTTGGTGGTGGTGCTTGGATTCCACCCCTGAGGATTTGAAAATAACACCCGGAAATTCCGTATCCATTGAAATGAAAGGGTATTCATCGATTAAGGTTGAGATCAATCTGAATTCGGATTCGAGATTTTCAGACCATACTTCACGGATTATTATAGATTCACTATTCCGTTTCAGAATTTCGAGATCCATGAACTGGGATTTTGACTAAATTCACGAATTTGGAAATATATTGAGAAATTTTTGGATTCGTGATCAAATAGAAAGAAAAAAGTTTAGATTTGCTTTTTGGCAAGGAAAAGTGGGAAAATGAGACTGATTTTATAGAGGGTTTCTTGGAAGGGATTTGAACAAATAATTGAAGGTGAAAGTGGAACAAATCCGTGTTCTTACTTTCCTAGTCAAAGAACACGGGATTGTACTTTGGGATACAGTTAATAAATAAATAAGGCGTTACTTGTAGAATGAAAATAAAAAATATAATCGTTATGATCCTATATAAGAGATAAAAAATAAAAAATAATGATTAAATGTAATTGATAACGATCATATTTTTCATTTTTATGAATGATTAATGAAAAACAAACGGATAAAAGTAAGAAAAATTTACATATACATAATTTTGTTATATAAGAATATTTCAATTTTTGAATATTTTGCTTTCTGTCTTTAAATAGGAGTTATATATTTTTTGTGTTGTACATTGTACAAATGATGTAATGGAATGAATAAATATATCAATTTTAATAGATAGGATATTTATGTCATTTTACTCACTGTTATTCAAGTAAACAGGAAAATTGTGGTGTACCAAATACTTCTTATGGTGGTAATATAATTACCCTTTAATCAATGGTAATCTATTATTTTTGTTCTTCACTATGAAGTCATTTTTTCTCTATTATTTCCTCGTCCTTTTGTCTCTATACGTGTAGTTATTTCCTTACTCAGAGGCAGCTCGAAAATGTATCGAGTTATTAAGTAGGTTCACGTGAACACCTCGGGTATTATTGAGTGTCTTCACAAGTCCCTTGTTCTCGTGAATGGTTTGAAAGTCTATTAAACTACGATGTAACAACTCTAGAATCTTTCAAGCGCACAACATAAGCTATAGAGGAACTTACAAGTTTGTAATGTGATTGATAATCTAATATATACAATATTGGACAAGATTAAAAAAGGAAAAAAAAAATCAAATTATTATGAGTTTCTAAGTTTTCTCTATTTTCTCACCAGTAGTCAGAATTTTAACATTAGTCTTTAATAAGTTATGTTAATAAATTAACTGAGCATTTACATGAGTACGTTCTGCTATTACATGAGTATGCTATGCTATTACCTCTTCTGATGATTCTTAACATCATTAATTGTGCTGCAAACCAAGACGATCGACAAAGAAGATTGCGATTCTAATAGTCAGGCCCTGTTTTGATGCCTTGAGTCGACTGTTTGCATGTAGATTAGAATGCTCGAGCTACTATTTGGCAACCAATATATAATTGAGTTAAAATTAAATATTAATTTTAACCACACATTTATAATCATTATTTATTATTAATACATTTTGTTAGATCCACTACTCCTCTTATTACTTCTCTTTGTAAATAATTTATAAATTTGTCAATAATGGAGCTAAAAATAAATAAGAGTAGCATTTTTTATTTTGGTCACTACAAGATGGTTATTTTATAAGATTTTGCCTCATATTCTTTCGTATAAAAAAGTTCAGTCAAAGTTCAACGCCTTTGATTTGGTCAATTTTTTCACATAGCTTCTATTTTAGTTTTTAATGTATAGTTTGGGTTTTTCTAAATGCACTACACGGTGCACAACACCCTCATAATAGGGATGGGGCCCGCGATTATGGGTTTTTCTAAATGCACTGCACGGTGCACAACACCCTTACAATAGGGGATGGGGCCATCCCCTATTGTGAGGGTGTTGTGCACGGTGCTGTGCCCCAACAATGCTCGTATAGTTTGTACTCGTGGGATTAGTGCTTTAATTATGGTGGGTCCAATTTCACTTTGAGTCAAATAAAAATAATTATTTTTGTGCTTCAATTATGTTATATACATTTTTTTTTTGTCCGTCTAGGGACATTGAATTATAAGTCAAATACGCCAGACTTATTAAGTTGAAATGCAACCCACTACGTTACGACTTATTGTATATATATACAAAAAATAATAACATTTTTTAATAATTTAAAATTAGTAATTTACTACTTTATTAAATTCGTTAGATGGAACAACTTTCGAAAGTTTACTTGTTTATAGGCTAGTCGAGAGAAACAAATAGAATATTTTGGAGATTTTTTAGTATATATGATATAGAAAAAGGTCAAACTTAAAACGTTACGAAGTTTTCTTGATAAAGTTTAATAGAGAATATTGGAACATTTACTTGTAAATATGTTTCTTATATATTTTCCAGTAGAGGTGGACATTTTACACAAAACACTTCGAATTGATTGAACTGCCCGAGTCGATTCCATTTGAGTTAAAAATTAACAGGTGATTTTGTTTCAATTCCTCGTTGTACCTACACGATCACTTAAATTCGATTTCAAAATTTCTCTGTATGACTACTCAATTAAACAAATTTTAGGCCTTATTTGAGCCACATTATTTGTGAAATGAGAATGAAAAATATAGTCGTTATGAATCTCACACAAAAGATATAAAGTCAAAAATGATGACTGTATGCGATGAATAACGATCATATATATTTTTTTTTTTATAGAAGAATAATGTGTAACAAACATGTCTTTAATAATCTTGTTCTTTTACAATTAATTAATGAATTGATTGGGGCAGTCTTTCCTGTATCCTGTCACGTCGAAATTTTTGAGAGGGGGGGAGTGAGGATATTTTAAAATATACCAAATTTCCATCCCATTTCCTCCCTTTACCTTTTAATTACTTTTATTTTTATTTTTGAAATACGTTTTGAATTTAAAAATTAGAATAAAATTAAAAATAGAAATCCGAATGGATTTGAGGGAAGGACCATATTTTCCGATAGGGTTAGGGATCCTAATTATTGAGAAAAGTACAACATAGGAAATAAATTTGTTGTCATAAGTAATTTAATGAATATTTAAAAGGGTTTAAGTGGCGGATAATCTGCATGATTTGATTAGTAATTTGCATTATTAAATTAGATTATAAGGAATCAACTTTGAGTTGGATGTAATTAATTAATTAATTCAAATAATTTAAAACAAAACAACAAACAAAGAGGAAACTTCCACTTGGGAGATGGGGGCACTATTCTAACTTGAGTAATAAAAAGGCTTGAATAATAGAATGAAAATATAAATATTTTTTTTTTAATATTGTTTTGTGTTATATAGTTCAAGTTTTCTATCTGCCACTTGAAGTAAGGATGTAATATATTTACGTGATTTGGATGGTTATATCGTCGCAAGACCTCCAAAAAAAAAAAAGGATTATAACACATGAGAGAATGGAGAAATATGAAGTTTTATACATTGAAGAATATTAGGAATAGAATAAAGCTCATTGTATAGAAAATGTTGACATCCACTCACATGCACGTGGGTCTCGCGTAAATAAAAAAGTCCAAAAAAAAGTGGGCTCCCAATTGTGAGTGGATGTCAACATTTTCTGTCAACCTCTTCTATACGAATAGTAGGATTGTTAGGAATAAATATATTTTTTATAAAAAAGGGTAAATATATTAACACCACAATTTTTATTTATCCATCTACTTTATAAATACTCCCAAAATAAAAAATATTTTTAATATATATACTACAACTATGTTACCAATTTCGCCTAGACCACAAAAAAAGGGTACACCCCTCTCTCAAACACAAATAAATAGTAAACCAATCTATGTTTAATGTAGATTAAAATTAATTTTTTAATAGATTTTGATAAAATTCGAAAAAATGTATAGTTAAAAAGTTGTGGACCTCATAAAATACGTGGTTAAAATTAATTATTAACTCTGACTTGATTTTAATCAGAACCAAACATGGCTAATTATTTATTTTCACTACCTTTTTTTTTTTTTTTTTTTTTTTCTGAAATCTCATCGATAGAATGCATTGACAATGATTAAAAATAAATAAATAAAGTATGTATGTATTGTAAAATGGGAGCACAAGAAAACACACACTAAATAATGGAGATAAATAGAAAATTCATTTTTTTTTTTTTTTGCATTTTTTTTCTCAGTCATTGTCTATTTCGATTTTACAAAAAATTGTTGTTTTCAAACTTGTAATTTACTCAACCTACCAGAATAGTGATGATGCTACATGAAATTGAGCCTTCTTGAGATATCCATGGATATGGCTATTGGTACGAGGATTTAAAAATTTGATTTTTGAACTCTTGATTTTCAGAATTTCTTTTTTTCTTTTTTAATTGATATTTGAAAAAGACTAATTCTTAATTTCTTGGTGAAACAAGTATACTTGATTTTTAGAAAAATTTGCAGCAGGGATCCCAAGTCTTTGAGTTTTTAGCAGATTTTATGTTAACCTTTAGTTTGTACCAGCGAAAGTACCAAACCTTTGAGAAATTAGTAGTTGGAGTCCAAATGGATGAAATCGATCCACTTTTTCGATAGTTGACCAAACAAATGATTTTGACTACATTATTAACTATTTCAATAAGGGCAAATTGGTAAATTTTATATGCTCCCATATAAAATAATTAAATAAAAAAGGAAAAAAAAAAGATTAAATCGTCTTCCAACGCCTTACCCCACTCACCCACCCCCGATAATCAAACCCAAAAACTCACCCAACGTCAGTCGATGGCCATCGTCGCCATACAATCGACGTTGCTCTGCAATCGACACCACCACCTCAAACAGCCAACCTCATCTACAATGAAAACCCAAAGCCAAGAGTTAAATGGAGTGTAGAGGCAATTTGGGAGTAGTGAGTAAAATTGATGCAATTGAAATGAAAAAGCCATTGATACGCTCCCTGGAAAAATAATGGCAGGCTATAATTTTTTTGGCAAGTAATCTGTAATGACTAATACAATATGCAACAGAATGGCAAACAGGGGCGGAGCCAGGATTGTCCATGAGTGCGAGCACATTGTTGTCCAAGCCGAACGTCAAGTTTTTAGTCAGAGATGTAATGATGATAAAAATGTAAAACAATATTACGATAATACTAAAAAGTCATAGCTTATATATTACACTTGTTCCTTGCGAGTTTTCATACTTTGATATCGTTTTACAATAATTTTATTATCGAGCTTCAGAAATATATCTTTCTCTACATAAACAATTGTGCTATCATTCATCCACTCATCACCCATCCGATTACGCAATCTATCCTTTACAATGCTCATTGCAGAAAAGACTCTCTCCACAGTAGCGGTGGCAACCGGTAGAGTCAATGCCAAAGTCAAAAGTTTGTAAACCAATGGATATACCTTATTTTTCTTTGTCAGAACTAACTTCTCCGCAAGAGGACTAAGGCCATTCAACCCTTCAAACTCTTTGTTAGAGCGCATGTCAAAAATATAACTCTCAAGTTGATCATCAAGTAAAATGAGATCTACTACAGAGTAATCTAATGGATATAACTCTGCAAGCCGAATCAAGCTTTTCTTGTCAAAAGAAGAAAATGAATCTTGTGGACATAAACAAGCTACACAAAGGAGTAACTCCGTATTTGCTTCTGAGAAACGATCATTCAATTCTTGAAGTTGTAAATCAATGACTGAGTAGAACAAATCTACCTGATAATGATGTAAATTTGTAATATCGGGAGGATTACGCTGTGGGCGACCACGAAGTACACATCGTACAAACATATCATCCATATCAGGTACAAAAATATAATGCCGTTGACAGAAAGAACACACTTCTTCCAAAAAAGAGTCCCATCCTTCGTCTCTCATTATTTGGAGTCGTCGTTTGCACAATTTCACCAATTGCATTGCATTCACAATATCTTGATCTTTCCTTTGCAATGCCTTTGACAGTTCATTTGAAATCCCCAAGATAGTTCTCATAAACTGGAGATTAAATGCAAAATCAAATTTCTGTATCCACTCCAATAAATTTGTTGCATCACACTTTTGATCAGTGGAAGAAGATTCATCTTCAACAATCATTGCAAGTACCTCAATAACCGAAGAGAACATGGCAAGAATGCTGACCAAAGAATTATAATGTGAACCCCATCGTGTATCGCCAGAACGTTGAAGGGTTGTTTCTTGATTAAGTCCTCGTCCACTTAAAATCTCACATGTTTCCAATGCCTCAACAATAAAGTCTAATTGTTTTTCTCGAAGAAGATCACAACGTTTAGAAGAAGCTCCAACAGTATTTACTACATTACCAACCACACGAAAGAAATTAGTAATGGGAACATTCTTCTTTGCCACAGCTACAAGAGCGAGTTGGAGTTGATGAGCAAAACAGTGAACGTAAAAGGCACATGGATTCTCCTTTAAAATGAGTGCTTTCAGGCCATTAAACTTACCTTGCATATTACTTGCCCCATCATAACCTTGTCCTCTCAATCTAGACATGCTCAAGTTATATCTAGAAAAGACCTTATCAATTGCAGCCTTAAGTGATAGAGCTGTGGTACTTGTAACATGTTCAATCCCAATGAAGCGTTCATTTACATGTCCACTATTGTCTACATAACGCAATACAATAGACATTTGCTCCTTCATTGACACATCACAAGATTCATCAACTAGAATAGAAAATACTGAATCGCCAACATCTTTGATAATAACATTGATCGTCTCAACAGCACAAGCACTTACTATATCCTTTTGCACGTCAGGTGATGTCAATTTGCAATTTTTCGGAGCATTTCCCAATGTGACGGCATTAATATCTTTGTTATGAGTAGACAAAAATTGCAATTGGACTAAGAAATTACCAGGATTGAGAGAATCAGCAGATTCATCATGACCCCGAAATGATTGTCCTTGTCGCAATAGAACTCGAACACAATCAATAGATGCATTAAGACGAGTAACATATGCATTTCTCAATTGTTCTGACTGCTTGTGGAAAACTGATTGAATGTGTTGGTCTTGACACATTAAATTTTCACACTTAATGCGAGTATGATTATGTGCACTATCATGAACTCCCACATGAGTGTGAAGTCTTTTTTCATCTTTCCAATACGTAAAACCTTCACCAACAAAACAATCACCTCCTCCTTGCTTTCCAGAACTTGATTTGAAAAGATAACAATACAAACAATAAGCAGCATCTTTTTCTACACTGTACTCCAACCATGTATTGAACTCTTGGAACTAAGAAGGATTGAATCGTCTAGCTTTCACTCCAAATTGACGTTTAGGAAAGTCATGATCTTGGGGCTGACAAGGACCCTTTAACATATATGATCTTCGAACTTGATCTCGAATATTAGCATTATAATTCAAAATGGGTATCCTTAGTCCCGGATCAGTGGGAAGTTGTGCAACATCAAATTCCACCGTATTTGATATCTCCCCATCAATATCATCAACATTTTCTACATTCAATGTTCTTTGAAAGAATCTCTTCATTTCGTATCTGTATTTAAACATTATTGTCATTAAGCATTAGTATTTTTAATTAAGAATGTTTTCATTTCAAAGTGCAATCCAAATAGCCCAAATTAGCAATAGTTGAAAATTAGCAAACAAGGTACATATTCATTGTCTTTTCTTTCCTATACCGAACCATTTAATTTTTATGGAGTTTGTTGTTAAGGGATAAATCTAGTCTTAGTACGGTATTAGAGGGCTCAAAACGAGCAAATCTCATTCTAAGATTGTGTTCTTAAACAAGCCACCACATCTTAAATGTTACAAGGGAATTCTTAGTTGGTTATAGATTTTATGAAGCAGTTTGGGAACTGATGATGGTTTCCTCTATTAGTTCACATCCACGTCCATTGTTAATGTTGATGAAATGGTATCTTTTCATATCTTTTAGAAATGAGTGGATATCTCCCTTCATTTATTACTTATTTCACCATAAAGTTGCATCGAACAAGCATGAGAATGAACCCACATTTCTTTAAAATCTTCTAATATTGGCATGAGAATGAACCCACATTTCTTTAGAAAAAGTTACTTGAAGAAGATAATCAAGAAGGATGTTAAAAAGATCAGATGCACAACAGTTCATTTACTCTCCTCTACCTGTTAAAAAGTGAGCATTTTTTCTAGTTTATACACTCATCTCCAATTAGATTCTTTTTCTAGAGTTGTTTCAACCAAATTGATGGCTGCTGTGTGATGTTGTTCACTACCAATACATCAATTTACTACATTATGACACAAGATATATTGGGACAAAAGAGATAAACTCAAATACTCAACGAAAAATTTGCTCACAGATTCAAAGAGTAAGCAAACTCACAGAGTCTTTGTCACAATCACAGAGATAGAGTTGAGACTTGAGCAGGCTTCACGGCTTACAATTGAATCACAAATCAGGCTCGATGGATGCCTAAAGCATAAAGCAAAACAAGTATCAATGTTATGCTATTAACTTGGAAGGGCAAACATTACAAATTTACAATTTACAGATTCGCAGAGGGCAACATTCATCAATAATCACAGATTCACAGTCCACAAGAGGCAGAGGCAGAGGGCAAATGCATCACAGAACACAGATTTACAGATTTACAGAGGGCTAAGCCGCCTAAGGCTAACATTAAAACATTCATCATTCACAAATCACAGAGGCAATCAATTCATCACAGAGGCAAACACGAAACATTAAAAACTGAAAATACAAAAATCGTGAGATTAATGGCCAATATAAAAAACTCAAAATACAGGCACAACTCCAACAGCCAACAGGTGAGAATATACTGAAATTAATGGCAAAGATAAAAACAAAGGGGCGATTAATTGAAAAGGGGAAAAACAGGGGGGCGAGGGCAATACCTCTTCTGCTGTGTTGGAATCGAAGGAGCCGCATCTCAGACTCTCACCGTGACTCTGCCGAATGCCTTCTGTCACTCCGTCTAGGGCTCGAAAATGAGAAGGAATGGCAAGACTCTGATTGAGAACTGAGAAATCGAATGGCCGATAATCGGGGATTGAGAGTTCGTGAGACTGTGAGACTGTGAGAGCACTGAGAGGTTGAGATTTGAGAGTTGAAAAGAGGTTGAGATTTGCGAAGTCGAGTTATGGATTGACGGAGAATCGGAGTCGGAGAAGAGGCGGAGGAGTTCGTGGTTCGGCCTTCGATTCGGGATTGAGAGTTGGAAGAGATTTGAATCCCTAAAATGGATTTGGGCGTTTCTTCCTTGGCCGGGTCAGTGGGTTGGGCCTGGGGCGTTGAGTTGGGCTGGGCAGCTGGGTGAACACATTTTAAAAAAAAAAAGGAGTGCAGGCCTATTTCTCAATTGGGCCGGGACCTGGGAGCTGGGAGCTGGGCCCAAAATCTCAGTGCAGGCCTGTGCCTGCACTGGTCCTTAATGGGCTCCGCCCCTGATGGCAAACATAGTTATTTGCAATGATCTTGGTAAATAAATGATTTTTGTGGATTGCAGTTTCAATGAAAGATTTCTTCATTTTTATTTTCTCCAAAATCCCAATTTATTAGTGTTGGACTTGCGAATTTATGGATTGCAGTTTCAATGATTTTTTAATTTTTTTTCTCCAAAATCCCAATTTATTAGTGTTGGACTTGCGAATTTAATACACATATTGCTCCTGAAAGCCCAATAGTGACTAATCAAGAAGGGGTGAATTGGTTATTAAAATTTTTTTGAAAATTAACTCAAGTTTTAATGTAATAACCAATGAAACAATTAAACAAATACGTACAAGTACAAAACCAAATAAGATCAAGTAATGAGCACAATGTAAAAACGGTAAATCAACCTAAATTCAAGCAAGTAAAAATTAAATGGATAAATTCAAATAATAAGCTCAAATATAAAAGTAATAAGTAAAAGGGAAAGAGGATGCAAACGATATATTTGTAGAGGTTCGATCCAAAGCAATGATCTACATCCCCCGCTACCAAGCTCTCCGGCATGAGCAATGCCTTTTTACTATGTTGATTGACTTATGGTGCAATCTAACCATTTACAACGCTTTCGGTGACTTACAAACAAGGAGCACTAATCTTTATACAATATTGAATTTTACGGGACCTCAACACGACCCACACTATTGAGTTTTACGGGACCTCAATATGACCAACATTTTATCAAAATGATTTTACAATGAAATTTCTCTCTTGATAAATAATACAATCAAGTTAAATACTAAGAGAGGCTAACACTTCAATGAATAGTAATAAATGATAGCTCAAGTGTTAAATGAAAATTTTGATGAATATGATAATTAAAAATTAGATTCAATCAATCGAAATGTTTCAATGAGAAGATGATGAAGAGATAAATTAAATGTGAGTTCAAAGAATTTTCTCAATATATATCTCTTTTAATAAATGATTGTAATAAATTAAGCACTAAGAGAGAAATGAGAAACTTTGATAAATATGATGATTTTACAAGTTTGATTCAATCAATCAAAGTTTCACAATGAGAAGATTAAGACGAAATATATATACTATGTAAGTTCAAAAAGATCTTCTCAAATAATATCTCTCTTTCGAAATTGATATAAATAAGTTAAGAACAATGAGATATGAAAAAATTTAATAAGAGAAGTTGATTCAAGAAATTTGATTTAAAATCAAAGTTTTCAATATGAAGAAATAGAAAGATTTATACAATATAAGTGCAAATACATTCTTCAAGAATATATCTCTCTTTGAAGATTGATATAAAAAAGTTAAGCAAAAAGAGATATAGAAAAACTTTGATGAAAGAAATGAATCAAAAAATTTGATTTAATAATAAAAGTTTTTGTTATGAAGAAATAAATTAAATGAAAACAAAAATTAAACTCAAAGAAGATTTCTTACAAATATATTTCACAAGGAAGCTCTCTTCATAGTTTTAATGAATGGAAGTGAAATGGTATTTATAGAAATCAAAACGGAAAAGTTTTGTCCAACGGGACGACCAAACTAGCTGTCAGCGTCAGAGGTTAGAAAGGTCCAAAAATTTAACCGTTGGCATCCCGAACGTCCTCCAGGTCTACCGGACGTCCGGTTGACCGTTGATTGTTGATTGTTGATCGTTGACTTTGACTTTTTTTTTAAAGAATTTCCTTTTTGATTAATTTGAAAAATGTAGGCTTATGAAGGATGTTTTCATTTTGAAAATCAATCTTACTTTTGATTAAAACATTTTATGCAAGTGATAATAAAAATAACTTTTCGTGCATAAAATGATTTTTGAGCTATTGTCATTTATTACTAAAGATCAAAGTGTTATACATTTACATATGATATAAAATGCATAGTCTTTGATCTTGTTTTGAAGTTTCTTTCATGTTTGACTTTTGACTTTTAAACTTCTTGTCTTGATATTTCTTTGGTGCCGTCTCTCATGCTCTTGATTTTTCTTGACATTAATCTCACAAGCCTCGTCTCGAATGATTTGACTTGAATGCTTAACTTTCACTTTGATCTTCATTTTGAGTTCGATTTATAATGCTTGATTGATTTTAACATTGAACTATCATTACTCAAAATCAATTGTTAGAAATAATATTAATCTTGTTTGTTGTAATCAAAATATTAAGGATGAAGTCAACCATAGGTCAATAGCTCCATGATAAGATCATTTTCCCCATTCAATTGCTATAAGAATCTTTTCGCCTAACTCTGGCTGAATGGTTTTTTGAGCAATTCATTGGTTTTCACAATAAACTAAGCTCTCTTTTGCCTATTTTTCAAACTCACTCATCCACAAAGTTCATCAATTTTCTATTTGAGTTTTAGTTGTTTCATTGGTAGAGACGAGCGCCCGTTGCTTGCTGTAACAGAGGTAACTGAACGATGGGCTTCAACACGAGCTAAAATTGGGACAAATCCCTTTCTTGAAATTTGGGGGGACAAGGGTTTGCAGTTTTTTTGTGGCAATAACGATTGCAGTGGGATGTGTCACCTAACAGAAGAGTGGACGGATTCCATTAATTTGGACTCCAACTACTAATTTCTCGAAGGTTTGAAACATATGCTGACACAAACTGAAGATTTGGGTAAAACCTGCTAAAAACTCAAAGGTTTGGGACCACTCCTGCAATTTTCCCTATTTTATACCCAAATGCTTGTAAAAGCCTAAATGGAATTGTCGTCGGATTCAAGAACACATTATTGTTAACTAATATTAATATACTGAAATAAAAAAAAAATTATAATATGATTAAAAACAAGAGAAACACATCATTTTTAAAAAGAAATGAAGACAGAGAAGAAAAGGAAGTTTAATGATATTAAGGGGGCTTATGGCGTACGTAAGAATTAAATACATAATAATTAAGTGGTTATTTATGTCATTTTATTTATGTTCAATTTAGTAAATAAGAAAAAATATTAAAAAACGTGGTGTAACAAAAACTTTGTAATTGCAATAGCCACCCAAATAATAAATCATATTGATGGAGTTGTTATTATATTAGAGGACAAGGATATAAACTTAGGCCCAATAGCACTCAGGGCTAACCAACGTTGACCACAGGATCGGCCGGCTTTTTTTAATCGGTTGGGACCCATCTAACACATGATGGTTCATGCTCAACCTGGCTTTTACTTCATCTCATACTACTTTTCACGACTATTTGACCTCACTTATCAAGAAAAATGTTGCAACTAATTTGGCTTAGGTGACGTCCAATTTGATTTCATTTGGTGCATTCTCAAATAACCAATTAGTAATATAATACAAAAATGAAAATTAAAAGATAATACTAGCATTAAGACAAGAATGCATTAGGATACTTTGTTTATGCTATGTTGAACACGACTATTGGACAACACACAAAATGCACCGTTTGTTTCTCTTGCTTAATGTTGTCTAGTTCACGTCAACTCAACGTACCAAATATTTGATGACTGACTAAGTTATTAATACGACTAAGAAAGTGTACGGACCTTTAAATTTTACAAATCCAACAAAACCTAAATCATGGGAGTACTAGGAATATCCCTTGATTTGAGATCCAGTAGAGCATAACATGCTCTTCACTTCGATTTCTTCATCCTGTCTTCATGCAGAAAATCAAGCAAAACAGTGCTCTTACATTTGGGGCATTTTGGGTCCTCCGTGAATAGCATGACGTACATGAGACATCGAGGACACCCGACAAGCATCATGGAAGTGGCCTCGGGGCTGCTCGAGTGGCGCAAAGTGTCGTTTGGGCTCATTTCCCGAGACCCGCATGAACTTCGAGGCGATATCTGAATAGGTGAAAATGATCTTTTGGGGGATCGAACTTGTAGATTTGCCCTTGGTGGGGATGAATTCATTTTCCACTCAATTTTTGGATTCTTAGCATTGTAATTCATTTTCTTGAATACCCTGAAAACCACACAACAAATCAAAAAACGCAAGATTTTAGTCCAGAGTACAACCCAGACATGTTTGATATGCACGACTCGACAGGATCAATGGTGAAATATTAGTTTAAATTCTCATCCGTTATCCACTGCAGTGCTGACAAGTATTTTGTATCAAGCATGCCATCTATGCATATATAACAGACTAGAGCATGCTTGGTCAAGCTTAAAAATTTACGTGCAAGTAAGTTTGAAAATAAGCAAGTTATTAAACATGTACTCATCAATGGAACAGTTAATCAAACAAGAAAAAAAGGAAAAATTAAAAAAAGTGATAAAGAACACAAGATTACAGGTTAAGTAGGCAACCTTTTCAACCAAAATTCCTAAAATTTTGGCAGAAAATACTGAATCTCTCTTTCTGGACAAAGTGTTTGCTGTTGTGTTCCATGCCTTCAAGAACAATATACATATATATAGCAATATATTGTGAGATCGAAACACAGAAATTAATTCAGAATTGATTACTGATAAAAAATGTCAGAGTATAAACTTAACTAAATTAGATTGTATTAAAGGAGAGGGCAGAAAATGTAAAAATTCCAAGATATTTGGTGGCAAAATGAATTAAAACCAGTAAATATTTGCAACTACAGTTTGGTAGTAGCTTCATTCATTGTAGAAGAAAGTGCTGGTGTGTATTATTTATACGTATTGGGAGCAATTAAACTCACCATTTATGGCCTAACTGATATCGGTTGGACATTAAAGCAAGGCCTTCTTGTAAACTCTTGCAAGATTCATTGAAATTTGGAGTTCGTCTGTTTTACAAGGCACGTTTGGTGGGCAATACTAGATGTAGGACGATGAACATAATTTTTAACTTATTTTTCATGTTCAACACTGTCCACCAAACATTACCTTTGTAGGACACGTTTAGGTGGGCAGTTTTAGTTTAACGACCACAGACTGTACCCTACAAACTCTTTCATGCCAACTTTCAATTAAAGTTCCTCTTAAAGAGGGTGAGGTGTTGGATTCACGTCGCTGATGACGTGAAAGAAAAACCACGTTGGTTCCCAACCCCCAGTGGATGGTAATTCACAGAAAAGGTAGAGGACCTAGTTCTTACAGATTGAAGGTTGAGAATCAATGTTCTATTTTGAATAGGTTACAGCCCGACCTGCAACTTTCCCGTCTTGCTTGCCATGGTTCGACTTTTTTGGCCCGGCAACTGCAAAAAACAGATTCAACGTTGAGTCATTTTACTTCAAAACACAAACTCAGCTACTTCTAGTTGGAGTAAATAAATGTGATAAAAAGAAAGACCTAAATAAAAACGAATAAATCAGAAAATGAATAGCTGCAGTATACTGGTAGTAAACACTAGGTGACAGATCAAAATTTTAATGTGCATTGTACAATTTTCTAGTTCACTGTTTATAATTGCCTCTATTTGGGGGACAGAAACCACAACCAACCTTATTAATGTACGACCAGAAACCTTTACAAGATTGTGCTGAGTTTCTTTATGTTGAGAATTTACTTTGAAAATTTACTTATCATGCACAGCGAAAAATTAAATAAATTTCAATTCCCATCTAAGGGTCTGTTTTGTGTTTAGATAGAAATTATGATAGAAACTATACATTAATTCAGATCTGCAAACTTCTTTGCTATTCCTGTAGTTTCAGCAATTCCGATCTGCCTCCCACAGCTGTCCAATTGTCCAGCCTCCAATGGAATCCACACAGGGAATAAGATTGAGAGAATTAGGATTTTACTTTTCTTGTGCTAGCAAGAATAATGAAAAATCATCTTCTAATCTCAAACCCTAGCAGCTTATTTATATGAGCCCAAAAGAGCTTGACCCGTCCTACAATTTAACCCGGTCCAATATTTAATTAATCAAATTAATTAAATCCGGTCCATGAATTAATTAATCCAATTAATTAATTCGGGCCTACTAATAAGCAATCCAATTAATTAATTATCCAACTCTTATCAATTAATAATTGGCGGATCTCAATCTTCTAGTTCTCCTTTTGTGTGTGACCCATTAGATTTCCAATCACGATGCCTAACGACGTGAATTATTATTTCGATCTAATCAAAATCGATAAATTAAAACACCATTTTGATTTATCACTAATTCACATTCGTCGTCCCAGATTGACATCTAGCAATGTGTCAGGGCAATACATGTGACGAGAAATTTCATGTGGTATGACAAAACCAAAATCGTTCGTTTATCGTGAAACTATAATCTCTTCGTCAATATGATCCGATCAATTACGAGATATGGATTGTGTCAATCTCGATTATCGATCATATCTTTCATTCCACTTATTAAGTCAATGTAAGTCGAAAACTCCTTTTCGACTTATAGGTACACCTTGGCCAAGGATTTCGTTATCGACTTAACTGGATGAAATGTAGATCATAAACTCTTACTATCTAAGAGCGACGAATCCTCTATTGATCATTCACAACCTTCATATGATTCTTGACATACCCGAACGATGTCGTATTAGCGGCCCTTGACAGAGCAACTTCCAGCATCACCAAAGCATGACTGTCCCCACATAAGGTACTATGATGATCTCAAGTCGAATGATCAATTCCACTACCGAACGTTAGAGATTAACCACTGACACTCAGATAGTTATCCATGTGTAATCTCTCAGCGGGTCTCCAATGTTTTGTTCTATAACAAAACATCCACGTGTTCATTTAAGTGTCACTACACTTTAACTTGTGAGATCAGCTACTTACTTCACAAGTAAGGAATGTCACACGTGGTGGTCTATCCGTAATAACGATATCCGTATCTCATTATTACTTACGACCACGGATGATTTAAGATTCAATCATATGTAATTTGTATCTCAGAATCACAACTCCTTGCGATTAACAAATTATCGAGACTTGAATCTACGGACTCTATTATTTAATATAATAGATCTTGCCATAATAAATGCATTAAACATATATCAAAAGTACTTATGCCCAAAGTTGATTGGACCTAGGGCATAATACTTACAAACTCCCACTTGCACTAGATCCAATCACTTATGTATCTAATATCATAAGAGCTCACATGACGATCATGTTTATACTGCGACAACTCCTTGCCAGTGGATCTGCAATATTATCAATTGTGAGAATTTATTCTTTCTTTTACGTCATTTCTTTGTACTATCTCTTTGATGAGATGGTACCGCCTCAATACTTGTTTGGATCACGATGAGACCTTAGTTCCAACAATGCTAGGAACTATTCCAAGTTCATTAATGAACTTCTTGACCCATACCACAACCTTTGTTGCTTCTAAAGCAATAGTGTATAAGACTCTCGCTATTGAATCAACGGTGGTTTCCTGTTTGGAACCTTTCCAATACACCGTTTAAGAGTAAATCAATATCCTGATTGAGATTTGCTATCTTTCTAGTCTGACTAGAAGTTAGCATCAGCGTATTCATGAACTCTCAGTTCATTTTCTCCATATAAAATCTTCTCAAGATTTTATTTTTGTAGATTGCGATAAATTAAGCAATCTTCTAGATCTATCTCTATAGATCAAGTTGCTTCTCATATATCTTTATGAAGAATTTTTTTAACAACCACAGCTTCAACGATTGAAATGTAGGGATGTCGTTCCTATTAATAATATCAGGAATGCGACAACGCTCCCACTATTTTCTTGTAAACACACAACTCTTCACTTTTGATAAAATCAAACATTTTGATTTTTCTATCAAATCGAAGATTTCAGCTCTAAGAGGCCTGCTTCAATCTATACAAGAATTGATTAAGCTAACATACTTTGTAAGCATATTTGGATTCAAAACTTTCGAGTCGTGTCATGCACACTTTCTCTTGTAGGTTCCTGTTAAGAAATATAGTTTTGACATCCTTTTGCCAAACTCACAGTCATGGTATGTAGCTATCGCAGGTAAAATCCGAATGGACCTTAGCATGGTTATAGACAAGAAAGATTCATCAAAGTCAACTCTTTGTCTTTGTTGTAATATTTTGCTATTAGCGTCGCTTTGTATGTATGGACGTTTACATCCATGTTGACCCCTTTTACATAAACTCATTTACAACCTATGTGTTTTATCCCATCAGGCGGTCAATCAAGGTTTAAACCTTGTTTACATACATCGAGTTCATCTCGGATTTCATGGTCTTTCGCCATCTCCTTGAGTCAACACTTGACTTTATTTTGTGTAACTAATAGGTTCATCATCCTCGATTAATAATATTTGATTAATAATCATGGATTCATACCTTCTAAGAGGTTGAATGATCCTATAAGATTTACATAGAGCTGATCTGTTCTCAGAAGTCTCTACTTCCAAATCAAGAGTATGTCCCTCATCAGGTGTGAGATCACACTCAGATTTATCTGTTTGGTCAACCATATCTGTGGATTCTTGAACTCCTTCAAGATCCATTCTACTTTCACTGTCCTCTCCTAGAATAAATTCTTTCTCTAGGAGTTTAACATATCTTGAGACGAACATCTTCTTCTCAATGAGATTATAGAATTGATATCCAGTTTTATCTTTTGGATATCCCACAAATATTTATTTATCGAATTTAGCCTTAAACTTATCCGAATCAGTGCGCTTCATAAGCGTCACAGCCCCCAAACTCTCATATTTGACAAGTTGGGCATTTTGCTTTTCCATAACTCGTATGGAGTTTTGTCGACTGACATAGATGAGACATGACTTAGTGTGTAGAACATTGCAATCAATGCATGACTTCAAAACCTTTTGGAAGGTTTGCACGACCTATTAATTAATCGCACTATATCTAATAGTTTGCGATTCCTCCTTTCAGACACACTATTATTTTGTAGTGTATATATAAGGAGTTCACTGCAAGAGAATCATATTCTCTTTTAGATAATCTAAACTTTATCTTTAAGATATCTCCACCTTGATCGGATCTTAGTGTGAGAATATCTTTACTAATTATTTCTCTACTTCTAACTTGAATCCCTTGAACATTTCAAGAGTTTCATGTTTAAGTTTTATCAAACATACATGACCATTTCTAAAATAGTTATTAGTAAGTGTGATAAGAGAAACTCATCTAACATTAATCGGCATGGATCCACATACATCACTATGTATTAGATCCAGCAATTGTGTAGACTTTTCACCTTTTAAGAAAAAGGAGATTTGGTCATTGTGCCTAATAGCCACAATCACATTTGTCAAATGATTCAAAATCAATTGACCCCAAATATACATCTATATGTAATTAGTTGACCAAGTCTACAATGCTAGATTTAGGCGTTATTCAGATTATGACTTTTATGCCTCTAAATTTCTATACTTACTATAGAATACTCAGTATTTAGAATGTAAATGTTATTTTGTAATTTACCATAACCATTAAGATAAAAAGGAACAACAATTGTCCTTAACATTAATATCGTTCATGTCCAAACATGAAATTCAAATAATGTTCTGGTATTGGTGAGTCCAAACTAACATTTCTCTAATTCAAATACTCAGTTTAAAGGCAATGGTAGGAAGTATGCTTCTACAGACAATGCAACAACATTTGCTCATTTTCAATGTGTAGGCAATGGTAGGAAGTATGCTTCTACAGACAATGCAACAACATTTGCTCATTTTCAATGTGTAGGCCAACTTCTTCTTTGTGCAGTGGTCTACTTCCATTTAGTTTCTGCATACTTATACAAATATGAGATCCATATCTAGTATCCAATACCTAATAAACTAGTGAAGTAGATATAGGCCTTACTCAAGTGGATTTGATAATGTCCTTATTTACTTTGACTGTTTTAGCCATCTTAGATGCTTTTCCAAAGCCCATTTAGACTTCCTCTTAATATCTTTTGAGGAATCAATGGCTTGCCCAATCATAACTTTGATATTGGGCTTAACAGTCTTAAGCATCCTTAGCAACTCAATAAGTGTGCACTTGAGTTTATTAATATCAAAATTCATAATTCGGTATAAATAACTCTTTGACAGAAATTATAGAACTAAGTCAACACTTGGTTCATGGTTCATGAATGAACCCAATCGAGACAGTTTCTCAATTGCAATAATCTTCAGCACTTGAACGCCGACTGAAAATTCCTCTGTCATTTTGCACTGGTATAGTTGTTTGGAAGTCTCATATCCTTCCACACATGATTATTATCATACAACTCTTTGAAATGAAAAATCATGTGCTAGCATCTATACTCTTATTTTGCTTTTGTAACATAGGTGACATAGTTGCAAGTATCATACATGTTGCAGTACTATCGTCATCTCCGTATTTATTAGCCACATTTTCCTTAGTTGAGTCATCAACAGATGTCTCTGGAAAAAGCTACTTAAGGACATAACCAATTTTCTCATGCCTGAGAACAATTCTCATATTGCAGTGTCAATCAAGAAAGTTTGGTTTGATTATTTGACATCTAGTATGCCACATATGGTTACTCATGATTCAACAAATATAAATGACGAAAAGTAAAAGAATAATTTATAAAATGCATCAATTAATTTAATATGGTATTTTATCAAATTAATTGTGCTCCCACTATTTAACTCAAATTTATGACCCTCTCGCATAAATTTATGGAATTCATACTTAACTCCTAGTGGGCTGGGATCTCATTTGTTATATTAAGACCTTGAGTGTACTCAACAAACCTTAATAAAACATTTGAGTAGATATTGTTATCAATTGTATCTCCATACAACTCCCAGATCATTCAGCTGACAACTCCTTGTCTTCACACATTTTGTGTTAGCTTAACATGCCTCTAAAATTTATCTCCTTGAGTGTACTCAACAAAAGATAATTTTAGTTAAGTCGAACCCATCATTCAGAAATATCGAATATTTCATAATGTTAAACATATCTCTAATAGACCAGCCTTGAGTGTACTCAACAAGCTGGAACGATTTAAGACTCTCGTTTTTCACTATAATGATGGAAGGCGAATAATAAAATCGACTTAATATTTCAGTGAGGGATTTATTATGCGAAGGTCTCATAATAATTATATATATATATACAAGCATCAATCATGCAAATAAGCATATATATAATAGTGTGGATGATTATGGACTAATTCTATCTAGTCTTCCCGAGCCAAAAGGAAGACTAGTTGGTCAATTCCTAGGGGGTATTGCATTGAATCACTATCAATGCGCCATCTCCATGGTTTCCTCCTCTTCCTGTGTCTTCAATCAGATCAGCTACAACTTGTATCCTATACTAGTTGGCACGCAGGCCGAAATGAAAATTGGACTCGCAGGTCCACAATAATAATAATATCGGACTTGCAGGTCCAAAATAATTAAGAGCTCGTAGGCCCCATAATAATAACACTAGCAACGGGCTCGCAGACCCAAAACAATTAAGAGCTCGCAGGCCCATAAAACAATAGGAATTAAACCATTCAATCAACATATCCACATGGTCGAGTCCATAATCATCCACTAATAAACATTCATCATATAAATGTTTTTCTATATAATATCTAATATTATATGCAGACATATTTCAAGAATCTAGCAATTAGAAGTCGTCTAAACTATTTAGACAAATGGATCGAAAACAATTAAATAACTAATTAATCATATTAATCAATTAAATTAATTAGCGGGTTTATTTAATTAAAATCAAATTTCAATTAAATACCGAAATAGAGTCCAACTCTAATATCATAATATAGGGCAGAATTATTTAATTAAAACAAAATTTTAATTAAATAGCAAAATTAGAGTCCAACTTTAATTCCACGATTTAGGGCGAACTTACTTAATTAAAATCAAATTTTAATTAAATACAAAATTAGAGTTCAACTCTAATTACAAGAAGAAATTTTTAGGGCGAAACAATTTAATTAAAATCTAATTTTAATTAAACGACAAATTAGAATCCAATTCTAATTTTAAGAACAAATCAGAGCGAATTATTTAATTAAAATCAAATTTTAATTAAATACTAAATTAAAGTCCAACTCTAATTCAAATAATAAATTTCAGGGCGAGACAATTTAATTAAAATCAAATTCTAATGAAATGTCAAATTAGAATCAAATTCTAATTTCAAGAGCACATTTGGGGAGAATTATTTAATTAAAATCAAATTTTAATTAAATACTAAATTAAAGTCAAACTCTAATTTAAATTGAATTAACATTTTAATTTAGGATAAAACTCCTAAATAAAATAAAATTCAATTAAGGGTCAAAGTTTAATATTTAAGTTAAAATCTAATTTTAACGAAAATATAAAAGTCGTCAATTTTAAATAAAATTTTAATTGGGTCAAAATTAAAATTTTAGGGCCAAAGCTTTTTAAAATCAATTTTAAAACACTTTTAAAAATGCAATTAATTTAAAAATTCAAATTCAAGAATCCTTTTGAAATTGTAAGATTTGACCTAAATTCAAAATTCTAATCATACCCCTCCACTTTCGAAATTAGCCTGACAGGCACTCTAATTTACTTAATTACAAGGCAGGTCCTTTATTTTTAAAATTACACAATGACCCTTAAAACCAAATTGCAGACAGGGGCCTCCAATTTCAAAAATTGCAAGGGAGGCCCCCATCCCCAAATCTTCTCCCCCGACTGGAAAACCCTAGAATGTGAATTGGACCACCACCGCCGCTTAATCCCTCATCTTGCTCTCCAGCCACACCACCGGCCCATTACCACCTCCAACGTGCAAGGCAGCGGCTGTGCGCAGCGAACGCTGCTTCTGCAGCAGCGTCAAACGCTGCTGCTGAAGCAGCCCGGAGTTGCTACTTCACAGCGGCGTTCTGAAGCAGCCGGCGCTGCTGTTGATTCACCGCAGCAGCGCCAGGTGATGGGTACCCAGCAGCAGCGTCGAACGTCGCTGTCTAGGCAGGCGCCGGAGTTTACGTCGCCGGCGTCTCCCCAGTCGTTTCAATCCAAATATTTTTTTTTCTTTTAAAATCAAAACAGATTTTAACTAAAAAGAAAAATAATTTCTAATTGCTAGATTCAGGAATAACATGAATAATCAACTTTTGATTGTGTTAACATATAAAACAAGTTCTAACAAGCACAAAGGAGGCTCTGATACCACTGTTGGGAATTTACTTATCATGCACAGCGAAAAATTAAATAAATTTCAATTCCCATCCAAGGATCTGCTTTGTGTTTAGATAGAAACTGTGATAGAAACTATACCTTAATTCAGATCTGCAAACTCATTTGCTATTCCTGTAATTCCAGCAATTTCGATCTGCCTCCCACAGCTGTCCAATTGTCCAACCTCCAATAGAATCCACACAGGGAACAAGATTGAGAGAATTAGGGTTTTACTTTTCTTGTGCTAGCAAAAATAATGAAAAATCATCTTCTAATCTCAAACCCTAGCAGCTTATTTATATGAGCCCAAAAGAGCTTGGCCCGTCCTACAATTTAACCCGGTCCAATATTTAATTAATCAAATTAATTAAATCCGGTCCATGAATTAATTAATCCAATTAATTAATTCGGGCCTACTAATAAGCAATCCAATTAATTAATTATCCAACTCTTGTCAATTAATTAATTGGCGGATCTCAATCTTCTAGTTCTCCTTTTGTGTGTGACCCATTAGATTCCCAATCACGACGCCTAACGACGTGAATTATTATTTCGATCTAATCAAAATCGATAAATTAAAACACCCTTTTGATTTATCACTAATTCACATTCGTCGTCCCAGATTGACATCTAGCAATGTGTCAGGGCAATACATGTGACGAGAAATTTCATGTGGTATGACAAAACCAAAATCGTTCGTTTATCGTGAAACTATAATCTCTTCGTCAATATGATCCGATCAATTACGAGATATGGATTGTGTCAATCTCGATTATCGATCATATCTTTCATTCCACTTATTAAGTCAATGTAAGTCGAAAACTCATTTTCGACTTATAGGTACACCTTGGCCAAGGATTTCGTTATCGACTTAATTGGATGAAATGTAGATCATAAACTCTTACTATCTAAGAGCGACGAATCCTCTATTGATCATTCACAACCTTCATATGATTCTTGACATACCCGAACGATGTCGTATTAGCGGCCATTGACAGAGCAACTTTCAGCATCACCAAAGCATGACTGTCCCCACATAAGGTACTATGATGATCTCAAATCGAATGATCAATTCCACTACCGAACGTTAGAGATTAACCACTGACACTCAGATAGTTATCCATGTGTAATCTCTCAGCGGGTCTCCAATGTTTTGTTCTATAACAAAACATCCAGGTGTTCATTTAAGTGTCACTACACTTTAACTTGTGAGATCAGCTACTTACTTCACAAGTAAGGAATGCCACACGTGGTGGTCTATCCGTAATAACGATATCCGTATCTCATTATTACTTACGATCACGGATGATTTAAGATTCAATCATATGTAATTTGTATCTCACAATCACAACTCCTTGTGATTAACAAATTACCGAGACTTGAATCTACGGACTCTATTATTTAATATAATAGATCTTGCCATAATAAATGCATTAAACATATATCAAAAGTACTTATGCCCAAAGTTGATTGGACCTAGGGCATAATACTTACACTTTATACCTAGCAACAACCCTGCAAAATAAAGGATGACATATTTATTTTGCATATAGCATTGTACCAGTTTCTATTTGTACAATAAAATCCAAGGTATGTTAGCAGTGTCAATCTGCCAGGACTGGGATGGCTGAAGAGAGCCTAGAGTCGCCACTTAAGGTCCATAAAGCCCAGACGAAAACATTTCGATGTGGCTTATCTCAGCCCGTAGAACCGTCCTGAGGAGAGTTGAGTTGAGATGAGCCGAAAGTATTATCGTTTAAACTTTCGACTTCATTTTATTACGGTCGACACGGATTTGCAGGCTAGACTGTACGGTGGGATGGCCGTGTAACACGGCACATGCCAAGCCTAACTCACTTTGACTCTGCTAGAGCTTGTTCGACATGGTGGACTTTTTTGTTATACCAGACATAAATAGAAATGTAAGGCAGTGTTTGATTACAAACCATTTGGGTGGAAAAGGAAAATGTTTTCCTTTTCCATCCTTAAATGTGCTGTTTGATTGCCTTTATTTTCCCTGGAAAATGTTTTTCATGGAATTCTAGGTACAACCTCTTAAAGCACAAAAGTAGGAAAATATTTTTCTATGGGTATGGTGGGAAAATGTTTTCCACCTTGTTGAGTGTTTTTTTTTTTTTTTTTTTTTTTTTTTTTTTACTTTTTGACAATGGAAACATATTCTAAATTCAATGGTAAAAATTTTTATCCATTTAATTAACAATTTGCATGAAAAATGAAGCCAAACGAAAAAAAAAAATTCAAAAATTATTTTTTTTAATTTTTTTTTTTTACTTTTTTGCAATCTAAACAAATTTTAATACAGATTGTGAAAAAATTTATCCCAAAAAGTAACAATTTGCATGAAAAATAAAGTCAAACGGATTAGGTGAAAAATTATACCAATCAAACACCGTTAATTACAATTCCCTCTAAAATAAATTCTATTCAATTCAATTCCCTCCCATTCATTTTCTTTCCACCCATTTTCCACCCTTGCAATCAAACGGACCCTAAGTATAATAAATTTATCAGTTATTATGTCTTTCCTACCGTCCCTACTTCTGCTTTCACTCTAACACCCTTTCCCAAATCCTGGTCCAAATTTAACAAATTCAACACATCAAACATGACGTCAGTATCCATGGAATTGATATTTAACTCGAGTTGAAGCCAACTTATTCATGATTTAAAATTTGTAAAACCCTCTTTAAGACTATTGAGTTATATCCAATAGAGAAATTTCCTTTTCTTCCCCACTTCTACATTCCCTCTAAAGCTCGGTCCATCCAACAAATCCATTGTACGAAACATGACATCGGTGTTTATCCTATTGATATCCGCCTCTGAGATGAAGCCAACTTCTTCATTATGCAAATTGTGATACCCTCTTCAAATTGAAAATTGAAGTCATTGCTCATCATATAAAAAGTGGGATCACCAAACTATAAAATTCATTTACTTAACCAGCAACAGATATATCTTTTATCCAACCCTAGGTCAACCCTAAATATTTTGAGGTCATAGGTGACTAATTAATATGAGACCTTTAAATATAAATTTTTTTTACAAGAGTACAAAATATGTCATATGATTAATTTAAGACCACTTGTCAACAGTTGAAAAAAGAACCTTTGATTAAATATTGATTTTTATTGCAACGATATTGATATCTATACTAATTTTCCTCCCCTCAGCTCAGCTACTTATATGATCAATCAAAATAAGAAACCTATTACAACTATATATAAGGTATCTCTTTAACACAGTTTCTCCAAAGACTAGTCAATCCAAAGTTTGAAGTATTATCTCTTTTCTGTTGTTTTAAATAGGTTTGGGCCGCTTCAATTTACCACTCGTGAATCTCTAGAAATTCTAGCAATGTTATTTCAATTTTTTATACAAGCTCATCATATGCAACTAAGGCTAGTGAGGATGGAAACTATAACAAAAGATCTTAAGTTCTTTAATAGAACACTAACACACCCATTATACTGAATATAATAGAACAGATCATGATAATTACAAAGAATACAACACTCGAATGGTATAAATTTCAACCAAAATTTCAAAGTTCCATGTATATCAACTTTTCATTGCAGTGAAGTTGTAGAAATTTCAATAAAGAGAGACCCCAACATGCAATCCCAATCAATAGATAAACTCTAATGGCTAAATCAAGAACAAGCTGTAATGATCTTCCTTGTCAACATAATTTGACAGATTTCATTCACAAGCGTAACCCCAAAAACACTCAACCAAAAACTTTCAACAACAGAAAACCGTCGGTCTAATAGCAATGAAATTATGATTAAGATCATGTTTGAGTCACATTATTTCAAAAAATATATATTTTTAAACGGTGATTTGAAATCATTTCAACCATACATTCTTCAATAAAATAATATTACACGTAAATCCAAAAAATTTCCTCATTTTTTAACACATTCTCCATCAATCTACTATTCTAAAATATATTCTTTCAAAACAATGTGGCTCAAACACACTCTAAGAGAGGTGGTTGAGCTATGCCCTCATGTTAACACAGCCTCCTCCAACTTTCAGCTTTTTGTAGCGCCTATATGGCTCAAGTAGCTTGAAAATTGCTCCTCCTACACCCTTGGACTGCCGTTACCAGTTTAAATCTTCCAAGAAATGAAGCATTAGTACTTTATTTCTCATTTTCGCAAGAAAAAAAACAAAAAAAAAACAGTGAGGCACGACTTCTACTCCAGAATGTCTGACTTGCTAACGATTGGGAAGGAACAATTACAATTGATCAGAACCAAAAAAACCCTACTGTCAAACATTTACTTCAGTAACAGTATACTTTTCTGCAACTTCAGTACTGGACTCCACTTCCCACCAAGCACCATTGCTTTTCTTCGATACAGAAGCATCGCTTTCTCCAGGAAGAAAACATTCAAAATCAGAGTCCTCACTCAAAACTTCAGGACTAAACAAATCTTTCTCTGTTTCTGGATCAAAACTCCATTCCAATCTTCTCAAAATATCACGGTCCTTCCACCGCCCCAAAACTGATACAGCCTCTTTCTTAGCCTTCCCCATCATGATCTCCTGCCATGAAAATGCAGCATCAGCAGTTCTTTTGAGAGCCCCGTCATTGATATCACCCACAACCACTGTCTTCAAACACCTCAATCTTGCTTCCTTCAAAATCTCTACAAAATCTGAATCATCCGACACCAGAACAATACACTCAACCATTCTTCTGTCCATAATATTCACCATATGATTTCTCAATGCAGAATCGGCCGCCTGTGGCTTGTCTGAAACCTTCCCAACCCAAAACCCTGCCCGTTTTAATTCATCCATCAACCCATACCCCACTTTTGGAGTCAAAATATCCCTAGCAGCATTTCTATACTTCTCCATCTTCATGGCGTTCTTTGCCACCAAGTTTACCCTCCTCATCCCTCGTGCAGACTCGATCTGATTTAACCTTTTCATCTGCTCACGTTCATGAATTTGCTTGAAATGATTAATAAACCTCTCATTATTATAAAATCTTCTCCCACAAACTCGACATGTATATGGTTCGTCTGGCTTAACAATATCCATATTTTCCAGCTCATTCAGTGCTTTCCTCTCCCCCCTCTGTGCCCTAACTGTAGGGGGAACATATCGGAAAGCATGGTGATTGGCATAAGCTATCATGTATTTAACAGACCCAAATTCTTCTGTGGCCTTCTTTAATCTAATGGCAGCATCATATGGAGGAAATGATTTTGGTGGCTTGTTATCCAAATCCCAAAAAATACCCACATTTTTTTGAGGAACTCCCTTTACCGAACTTGAATGAAAGACTGAAGATTTAGGATTCCAGTCTGATGCTGATGTAAAATTGCAAAATCCCCACACTGCAAAAGATGTTTGAATCTTTCTAATGAACTGGATTACATTAAAAGTCGTACTGGATTTGACTAAATTCAGCATCTCCAGATGTTATCCTCAAACACTGACAAACTCAAGTAGAGGCCGTAAATTATTGCAAACAGAGCAGCATATATTAGCAAATTGAACAGCAAATGGGATGCCACCACCAGGACATGAAATCATTCACCAATGTGATGAAATAGTCTTCTGCAGGTTTTGGTCTTGCCTAAAACAAAGTAAATCACTTTGTCAGATTCAATACCATAAAGATTTTGATGTTCCAACACAAGTTCATCTCAGTGTTATGACAAAACGTAAAAGCCTAATAATGAAAGATCATCCAAATTCAGATATTGACATATAAAATTAATGGCCATGAATATTCTTGTGCATATTTCAATTATTAAAAAAAAAAAAAAAAAAAAAAAGAGAGAGAGAGAGAGTATAATCCAACTAGATTGAACATGTATAAAATTGAAATCAGCATTAATCCTCTTCACCACTCCATTTGATCCAATTTTTTACAACCAAGGCAGGCCATGTTAATTTCGCACAACCACCCCATGTAATTTGTCCTATTGAAATTACATCAATCTTGTGCCATGTGAGTGAGAGCTTCTTTAGGTCTACCAAGAACAACCCATCTATTTAAGTTGTCATTCCCTTAATTAGTTATCAATTAATGTCACATTCACCTCTTATCCTCATTATTTATCTTATCCGTTCAGTATCTTAATAATTCATTTCTTTTATATTCATCTTGTAGACATTTCTTTAACGACACTATAATCCAGCGTAAAGCTTAATTAGCGTAGTAACTCACAGATTTCGCCTCCTAATTTGATGGGTGTTCTCACTCTCTCTAGTTCTACGCATTACATCTTTTTTATGTTTCTCCTTCTTATTCATAGTCAAACTTAAATACTCAAAATAATCACTCTTGGGATAATTATTGATTGTCTATCGTAACTCTAATATCTTAGTTGCTTCTACTAAGATTAAAAAGGTTCAACTTGTTTCATCTTAATTCTCCTATCACATAAAATATTCAAGAACAAAACTAAAAATATTTCCAAAGCAACTTAAAAACAAAAGCCGTTTTAACCATTTTTAAAGAGTTTATTTATCCCTATGCCCTGCAAGTTTGATTAACTCGAAGAGAGACAGAAACTAAGAGCATTTCTGGCTAAGCTTAAAATTTTCACTTCTTAGTAAATTTACTTGACTGTAAGATAGAAATTACTCACCAAAAGCAATGCCAGTCCTATGATTTTGGGGGCCTGAGGTGAAATTCATAAAGTAGGCCCCCAAAAATTGTAGTATGCATGAAATGGCACGATGTAGCACTTTGAAAATTCCACCATCACAACTCACAATCCTGAAATCAAAATTTAATAGCAACCACAACCACCAATTAGCTGTCGACGATAAATTTATATTAAAGGCCTGCCATCAAGAATAGATAATTGCAACTGGATGTCGCATGGATACTACACGTGCAATTAGACCATAGACAAGTTAATATCGACGTTTTAATTATTTTATTTTATTTTATTTTGAAGACTAGACAAAGAATTAACATATAACCACAAACTTTATTATTATTATTCTTTAAGTAGGAAGTTTGTCTTTTTTGTTTCAATTTACTCAAGAATTGTAACTCCATTAGTTATTTGACGAACATGAATTAAACATTGCATCAATACGGAGGTCTTCCATATCTAACATTCCTCTAGAAACTGGAACATGAAGTGAACTCCATAATCCAAATTGTAACAACATAAAGTTTGTTGAATAACATAAAATGCTGCTATAAGTTGAGCAAGCAACTGTGTTTATTTACCCCTTAAGTATATTACTAACATAATACCAAACTTCCAGTATGGTTAGGCAGCAGCCCCAGTAGTATATCACAACTTGTGCAATTAGTAATTTATAAAATGGAAACGGATGGACAATTGAAAACTATGATCGGTCAGAGAACTGGAACATCTTTTGCAAGTAGTAAAATAAACTACCTCTAAGAAAGGAGCTCGGTTATCAAAACTGAAGTAGTTGACATAACATTCTTTCCAGCAACTTCAACAGCATCACAGACCTCATCTATTGGAACAGATCAGATATACAAATGAGTGAGTGCACAAAGGTAAAAGAGTGATAGTAATTTCTGCAACAATGGAAAAACTAGACAATAGAAAAAGAATGAATCTCCATCTTATCACCATTAATAAAGACAAATTTCAATAAAATAGCCCTATTCAGCCCACTTCATCTGGGAAATTGTTTGATGCAAAAATGAGAAGAAGTAATACTAACCTAGAAACACACGATCGGTATTGGTGTGGCACAGTGGTGGCGGAAGGCTGAGAGAGAAGTGAGAAGACGGCATCAAGGCTGACTGGTGGGTTTTACTGTTTCGGGTTCTTCTCGCACAGGCGACAGATGGATAGAATGAGGCCTTTCAATCTGAAACCTTGTTTCATTTTACAGTTAAAATTATCAAAACATAAAAAGGTAAAGTCTTGAATTCAATTAATAAGAGGAAACCAACTAAACTCAATCCATGATGAATAATTTTTGAAGTAAAAAACAGCAGTAAATTGAAATATCTACTTACCCAATTGAGTAATTAAGCTACACAAATAACGATTCAAGAGGAAAATGAGAAAAGTCTGCAAGGATTATTCGCTCTGCTTGCAATGTGTTTTTAGTTCAGAATCAAAAAATGGTGAGTTAAATGTTTCATTGGCCACGGAACTTCACACCTCGTCACGGCTTACCCACTGAACTTAATAAAACTTTCCAATGCCTACTGAACTTAAATCCATTGCATTAAATTGGCCACCAGATGGATTCCGTCTATTGTTATGTATACGTGGAGGACGGAAAAGTGACATAGCAGTTAAAATTCTCCACATGTTAAGAGACTTGCACACGTGTACTCCATATTACCGAACAAACCCTCGTACAAATGAAATTCACTAATTTAACTCGAAAATCCTTCCCCCACCACTACCGACCACCCAAACCCAAAACCAAATTCACAGCTATTTCACCGTCGCCTTCTTCTACAGCCAGTTCGTCGGCGCCGGCGCCGACGGCCATTAAAACAAAAACACACCACTTGCCAAACAACCCCAAAATTTTACAGTAAAAGCAAAAGCTTTGGATTCACAACTCGAATTCATCTCATGTTCATCTAAAACCACCTATTATTCCCACCGAACACAAAAGTTTGATCCAAATCGATTCACTCACTATGTCCACCTCCTCCTGATCAGTCGTTGATTTCACATTTTTAAACAACAATTAATTCATTTCCACAACCAGCGCTCATTTTTAGAATCAAACGCACACATGAATGAGACTCTAAAATTACTCAAGCAATTCAATGAAATACTAGAATAGGAGGGAAATTTCAGCTTTCGGAGTGGGGCTAATGGCAAGATATTTTGAAAAGGACAGAGTGAAGAGGCCAGAGGGATGTGGCAAAATACATGAAATTTCACAATGAGCACAATAGTGACTATTATAAGTAAAAGAATGAAAAGCAAAAAAACACATGGACAGAGGGCTACCGTTAATTTGCTTTCCATGAATTCATCAACCTCATATCATTCGGATTTTTCGAGGAATGGGTAGAGTATAATTTGATGCTACTAAGGAAGAGTTTGCCATTTATGGTGGTATTTTGTGAAGGGCAGCTGCGATAGCGGCATGCGGCGATGACGACGAGGTGGCTGTGGATTTGGTTTTGGGTTTAGGCGGTGGCGCAGGGATGGGGCGTAGGGGAGTGATTTGGAGTTTATTTCAGTGTTCTAAAAAGCGGCAAAAGACACTGCCTGGACACGCCTATGCACAAGGCATGATCGAAATGCCTCGCATTCAACCATGGCGTGTAAAAATGCATTCAACGCCTATGTTGACCGCCTAGGCACGCCCGGGTTTGGGCCTAAAACGGGCCAATATTATTATTTATTATTTAAAATTTTAAAACTTACTTATTAGGCCCAACAAGTGAAAGACCCTTTCAATAATTCTCAAATCTCTACTGGTAAGGGGATCTTTTATAGAAGCACACTCCAATTTTTTTGGAGAACTTCCGATGTGGGATACATAATATGCCCAAAAAAAAATCCCAATCCAAAGGTTCAATGAAACAATCACAATCGCCGGTGAAACAATATCTTGAAGTAATTCAAAGGTTCAATGAAACAATCTGTATAATAAAATTCAATCACTACACATCAAAAACCTCCATTGAAGAAAACTCATGCTTCCAATTATGCCAACATTAGAATTAATCCAGTTCTTTGACTAAAAATGCTTGGGGTATAACAATGTTCCTCCTGCAAACTCTCTTCGAATCACTTCTCAATAGCAATTTTTATTTTTTATACATATTTCTTTACCAAATCAAAACAAGTAGATAAAAAATAACAGAAATCAGAATCAGGGGATGATGAAATGGCTTTACCTTCTTCTTCTTCTGTCCAATCGCCGGTGGAAATGTCAAATGTCTCGAAGGTTCGTCGAGGTGAAGTTCAGAAGTTGCTGCGTCTAGGGCTCGGCCGTTCGAAGGTGTTGCTGCAGGCCCAGGCGTGAATCGTGACTGCGTAGTCGGGAGACGAGAGGAGAACTGGAGACGGGAGAAGAACTGGAGGCGTGAATCGTGACGGCGGTGGTGGAGAAGTTTGAAGTCTCGAATGGAGGTCGAAGTGAAGTCACTGAAGTGGAATGGAGCTGTGGTCTGGATTGGGGTTGAAATGCATTTGGGCCTCTTAAATTTTGGGCGGGTCTAACATAAAAAAAAGAAAGGAAATTTTCATAAGTAAGAGTATAACTTTGGTTCAATTCAATAATAAGAAAATAAGTTTTAACTTTCAAAAATCAGATTTTTGTTAATTTTTATTTATAATTTAATTAATTAAATATATTAAGGTCACAAATTTATATAATTTGGTCACAGATTCACAATTTAGTTAGTCACATATTATTTTCGGTCACAAATCAGAAATTTTAAATGTCAAAAATTATTTTACGTCACAATTCAAAAATTTTATAGGTCACAATTTATTCATCGGTCACAGATTCACAATTTAATTAGTCACATATTACTTTTCAGTCACAAATAAAAAATTTTAAATGTCACAAATATTTTTACGGTCACAATTCAAAAATTTTAAAGGTCACAGAATATTTTCAAATGACCACAGCGCAAGTCACAGAATATTTTTGCACATGACTCAGGTTCTTGTTGAAAGTCACAGGTTTATTTCAAATGGCCACAGCACAGGTCACAAAATATTTTTACACATGATTCAGATTTTTGTTGATAGTCACAGCATAGGTCACAACACATGGCTCAGGTCACAGCATAGGTCACAACACATGGCTCAGGTCACAGCATAGGTCACAACACATGGCTCAGGTTACAGCATTGGTCACAGAGACTATACAGCACCACTTCACCACCACCACCGTCTCACATGCCCTAAACCTACTCCGCCGCTGCTAACACAGTCGACAACTCACCACAACCACCATCACTAACGTCGCCAACACAGCCTCACCAATCGACGGCAAACCAAAAACCATGACATCACATCACCACCACCAATCCACACCACCACAGGCACCATTCCTCTTCTCCAAACCACCACACCACCACCAACCCGCACCACCACCAATATCACAGGCACCACAGCTATCACAACGAGGCCGTCCACTATCCCAACACCGCCATCGCCGTCGACATCTCCGCCAACATCGTCGACAGTAACAACACCACCACGACGAGCATCAACAGACAGCAACGGTTCCACATCCCCACGCAACGACGTTCACGTTCGTGACAAGCCGACTCCACCACCACCACACCCTAACGTCGCCGCTACCAACACCATTGCAGCCAAAATCACAACCACAACCACGCAACACACAACCAAAAATCAAATCCAAAATTACCACCACCACCCGCCGCCACCAACACCCATACACAACCAAAAATCAAATCCAAAATTACCACCTCCCGCTGCCACCACTACCGCGACTGCAAGTAGCATAACCACCACGATCACACCCCAAGCAGATTCATCGCTGCTGCGAACGGTAGGGAGGAAGTGAGTGACGCCGCCGCAACGCATACGAGGCGATGACGTCGCTGCGGTGGTCTCTCGAAGACGAAGATATGGGTCGCCGGAGTGATCTGTGTGTGGATCGCCTCCATGGCTGTCGAGAGAGATGGGGAGAGCCACTGTGTGTGTGTGTGTGTCGAGAGAGAGATGGGGGAGTGCTACTGTGTCTGTTAGAGAGGGTTAGGTTAGAAATAATCAGATTATTTATTATATATATATATATATATATATATATATATATATATATTAATTAATTATCTGATTTTTGAATAATCAAACCTTCCATCTTATTTTAGAAATTGGATCTTAAAATGTATGGTTTTGTGTAATTTCCACAAAAAAAAATTTGATTTTGGACCAATTTTACTTGGCTTTAAATTTTAAATTTGATTTTGGGCCAAACAAATTTAGTATGTATTATTTATAATTATTAAATAATTTTTTTGATTAAAAAAATTTAAAAAAATTTTAAAAATCTATTTTTTATATAAAAATATATTTAATGTCTTAAAAATAATTAAAATAATATTAAAAATACGAAACGCATTATAACGCTTATTCTTCGCATTGACACGCCTAAACTTGTGATTCTTGATTCTCGACATCGACGTCTCGCAACGCATTACGCCTTTTAGAACATTGGTTTATTTGTAGAAACTATTTTTTAATTTCATATGGATAAGGGTTTGTTTGGTGTTATGGAGTACCCGTGTGCAAGTCTCTTAACATGTGGAGATTTTTAAATGTCATGTCACTTTTTTCATCCTTCACGTAGACATAATAACAGACGGAATCCATCTGGTGGTCAATTTAATGCAACGGATTTAAGTTCAGTGACCATTGGAAAGTTTTATTAAGTTCAATAGATAAGTCGTGACGAGGTGTAAAGTTCAGTGGTCAGTCAAACATTTAATTCCAAAATGGTGAGCGTTTGTGTTAAACGGGCTAGGACGGGCCAACCCGGAGGCTAATGGGTGGGCCTTTCTGGACTGTTTTCCCGGGCCAGTTATTAAGCTTTAAGCCCATGGGTCTTTGTAAACAGAGTCCTTTACTTATGAAAAAATTTCATAATTAAGAGATTAATTATGATCCATTTCAAAATTAAGAAATATACTTTAAAACTTCAAAAATCAAATATTAATTAAAATATATTTATAAAATAATTAATTAAATATATTAAGATCACAATCATACAATTTATAGTCACAGTTATATATTTAAAGATCACAATTTATTTTTCGATAATATACTATAAAATTACTTAGTCACAAATTATTACTCGCTTACAAATCAAAAAATTTATAGGTCACAATTTATTTATCGATCACGGAATAATTTTTTTTATGGGTCACAGTTTATTTATCGATTACAAATAAAAATTTATAAGTCATAATTTATTTAACGATGACAAATTATCAAATTAATTGATCACAAGTTATTGTTCAATTACTAACTTAATAAATTGTAAGTTACAACCATAATTTTTAGGTCACATATTATTTATCGATTATAAAATTAACCAATTTATTGGTCACAAAATACTTTTGGTCCCACTCAACTGTCGTCGCCGCCACCAACACCACGACGCCACTATCTCAAACATCATCTGCACTATAATCGTTGGTGACTACTACTTCACTATCGCCGACAATGTCAGATCCACCAACACACCCCCTCACCAACACCAAAGTCCACCACCAACATCGCCAGATCCACTTGCACAACCGCCAACAAAAAATCCTAAAAATCAACAAAAATCGATAGAATCTCACAGGTCCAATTGTACCACAGCCATCCCTTCTTTTCTCTGGCGGATCACCACAACCATCTCAAACCACAACCACCCACCCTTTCTCTTTTCCAGCTCCAATCTGCAGTGCCCCAACGAGGATGTCCACTATCTTAATCCACACTACAGTGCAATACCAACCACTTGTGACCACCACCACCACCTATACCAAAAGTCACAGCCACCATCTCCATTACACCATAATCACCACACCCACTAAAAAAATCCCCAAACCTGTTGCTGTCGTCGTTACCACTGCATCACTACCACAGTCTTATGAACATTCACCACCACGACTTTCTCAAATCCACAGTAGAGAGCAGTCAGCAAAATCCTGGGCTACGCGCAGTGGTAGCAGCACCTTAATACTACTTGCAACGATGTACAACTGCGACAACCTTGCTGTTGTACCATGTGCAACGTCAATGCAAGAGGGACCAGCGACGTCGAAATATGGGTGTGTAGAGAGAGAAGGATAAAGATAAAGATAAAGAGAGAAGACATAGGAAAATGAATTAGGGCTCGGGTGTAAGGAGGCTACTTGTGTGACAACCCTTGGACGTCCAAAGGGTTGTTCAAGAGGTTTTCCCTCGGGTGTAGTGGGATAGAATAGACGTGAAGTGGGGTGGATTTGGGGGTGGGTGTGTATATAGATATAATTTTATAATAATATTATTAATATTTAAAAGATAATTATTGTCTGATCTGTTTTCGGAAAACTCTTGAGGCTTGCTCTCTTCAACCATGTTTTTTTTCTTTTAACATTTGTGCTAGGTTTTTTTTCGTTTGGGAGCTGGCTTTGAACAAAAATTCTTTCAATCTTATTTTTGAATTGGGAACTCAAAAGCTTTGTGTGAATGTAATTTCCACTGAAAAAATTGTGGGTTGGCCCATGGAACAGCCCATCATGGGCCCAATTTGTAATTATTTTAAGAGGAAATTACAGTCAGGAAGGTATTTAAAGATTCAAATTCAAAAATAGGATAGGTGGTTTATTTATACAAAAATCAGGTATTAATAATAATATTATAAAATATTTTAATATAAAATAATAATATTAAAAAATCAAATCAATTATATACATTTACAAACCATAATTTAAAATCATTCACTTCCCCTCCCTCTCTCTCTCCCCCCCCCGGTCGCCACCACCCAGCCCCCACCTCCTCGCCGGTACCACCACCACCTCTATCTATCATCACATCTCACCCTCTCTTCGCCGCGAAGCCACCGCTGAGTTAGACGAAATAGTATCGTAGTGCTCTCCGTTGATTAGATCGGGCGAGGTGTTGGTGATGTTTGGTTGTGGTGGTTGTTCTAGCAGCGACGATTTTGGTGATGTGTGTGGTTTTGGTTGGATCTGGTGCGAGGTGGTGGTGCGTTGATGGCAGGCTGTGTTGATGGTGGTGTGGGCTGTGTTGGTGTGCGAGGTAGTGGTGGTGACTGTAATTGTGCCGTCGTGGTGGTGGTCTATAAGATCTACGAGAAGCAACGGTGGAACGGTCATTGGGTGTGGTGGTGATGTTTGGTTGTGGTGGTTGTTCTAGCAGCGATGATTTTGGTGATTTGTGTGGTTTTGGTTGGATCTGGTACAAGGTAGTGGTGTGCGTTGATGGCGGGCTGTGTTGATGGTGGTGTGGGCTGTGTGTGGGGTGCGAGGTGGTGGTTTCGACGGTGTGGGTTGTGTTGGTGTGCGAGGTAGTGGTGGTGACTGTAATTGTGTCGTCGTGGTGGTAGATCTGTGATGGGCGTGGTGGTCTGTAAGATCTACGAGAAGTGACGGTAGAACGGTCATCGGGTGTGGTGGTAATGGTGAGATGTTGGTGGTGATGGGTCTGTCGATGTAGTGATGGATCTGGTGCGGTGATATTTTTCTGTTGATTTGTGTGAGGTGGTGGTGGTGGTTTTGGTGGCGGCGACGGTGGTGGTGGTTAATCTGTGACCAATAAAAAATTTGTGATCAATGATTTGTGATCGATAAACAAATTGTGATCTATGAAATTTTCAAATCATGATCGTAAAATAATTTGTGATCTATTAAAATTTTGATTTGTGACATCGAAAATAAATTGTGACCTATAAAAATCTCGATCCGTGACCTCAGAAATAATTTGTGATCTATAAACCTATTAAAATTTTGATTTGTGACATCAGAAATAAATTGTGACCTATAAAAATCTCGATCCGTGACCTCGAAAATAATTTATGACTTATAAATTTTTTAATTTGTGACCTTGAAATAATTTGTAATTAATTAATTTGATAATATGTGACCAATAAATGCATTTGTGATCAAATTGTACAAATTTATGACATTTATATATTTAATTAATTAATTAAATCATAAATAAAATTTAATAGAAACCTGATTTTTGAAATTTTGAAACTTATTACCTTATTATTGAAATTGTCATACTAAAAACCTCAATTATGTATTGTTCCCTTATTTTAACATGTCAGATCACTTGAGTTGGTACATTATGCCCCCATTTGTTGGGGATTAAAATTTTGATTTTAATTTAAGTCAAAGTCAATAATTAATTTTAATCATATTTCATAAGACCCCACAACTTTTTAACCATACATTTCATCAATTAAGACCCCACAACTTTTTAACCATACATTTCATCAATTTTTATCAAAATTTACTAAAAATCTGATTTTAGTCCCACCAAACAAGGGCTATGTAACCTAAGTTTAAAAAAAGGTAAATCAACTTTGTCTACAATTGTCTTAGATTATTTATTCTAGAACTTACTTATTTTCACTTATCAAATTTTAACATGAGCCAAAGATGTTCGAGGATATTGTGCCATTTCTTCCAACAAATTATGATTTTCCTACTTATCATGTCTTGTACGAGTTCACGATTAGGTTAAGAGTTGTCTTTTTCAACAATTTTTTTACGGCAAAAGGTACTTGGATTGACTATGTGATAAAATTGAAATATTGAGGACGAAAATGATCCTTTTTAATGTCGGAGAACAATATAACTAGCGTAAGTATTGAACATTCAATTATGAATTTGAACACGAGTTTTAATAATTTATACTTATAAGTGATTATTTGATTATTTACAATTTATTTAAGTATCTCTAGGTTGTGAATTTAAGATCATCAATTGTGACATTCGCTTAAATCATACGCAATGAAGATGTTCATAAACTCTTTCAAAGGCCCCACCAAATTGGTGTAGAAGTGTCGAGGCATGGCGTGTAGATGCAGCGAGCAGTAGGTAGCTTTTAACCTCATCCTCCCCAAATGGGAAATCAAGATGGCATGTACTTACACGAATGTTATAAAATTTAGATTTGACGAATTGAATCATTGGAAAAGTATTGACGATTATTGAACCATATCAATTGATCAAAAAATCGAGAATTCAACTAACATGACTAATGTTATCTACCACCAACAATGTTTGACAACAGTTTAGGTAGCTGTGAAGCCCACACTCCACATTCACGATCACCAATTATGCAGGGTGGGCTCTACTATTCCAAGACTCTTGATCTGTAACATTACTCAATTAACATGTCGCCCATCAATTGAATTTCTCAATTCCTTTCTTCAAAAAGGAGGAATAAAGAAAATGATAAGAAGTACTCATTCAAGCTCGAATTATATTGTACTATGTTGTTATGAATATTCTTGACAACTTCTTGCACCTTTCTTAACACCATAATCATATTTAATACATTACTACGTAGTGCTTTAAACTAGGAAATCAAATAATAGACCATAATAAAACATTGAAAAGTAAAAAGTAAACCCAAAATAACTCAAGATAAAAAAGAAAGAAAGAAAATGTGAAGCAAACCGTGACGTTTCACGGGGTCTTCTATATATCCTCATGCAATTGTCTTCACAGACATGTCTATTTCACCGAGTGATATCATCAAACATCAGCATGGCAGTCCATCACCAGTTGATACTTAATAGCTGATCCAACAGCAATTTCCACTATTTTTGTTACCAAAATTTATATAAGCAGGACAATTTACATACAAACGGTATCTCCCAGAAATGAAAGTGCCAACTTTCCATCTGATACGTCCATTAACCCTAATGTAGATCAACACTGTTCCTGCTAGCTGATCTTGATTCAAAGCAACGGTCAGAAATGGGGCAATGGGAACTGCATTTCCATACAGAAATGGTGACCAAACTGTGATGTCTTTGTGTCCTTGGTATGAAGCTGGAAGCGATGTTGGTAGGGTTATTTGTTGGCCATGGTACGAGGCGTATACATCGAATTTATCGTAGTATATGCCGATTCTGCCATTAGGGTTTCGCGAATAAATGGTGATTTGGATATTGGAAGTGAGGCAGCTAGGAGTCGAGACGTTGAAGGCATAGACGGTGGCGTCTTTGAGGATGAAATGTGGTTTTGTGGGTCGGAGGATAAGCCAGATGAGGAGGATGATGAAGAGGACGAGGATTATGAATACGAGAAAAGTGGCCAAGAGGCAGCGGTATAACCTTTTCCGGTCCTCGTGGTGGTGGCCGCAGTCCTTGGCCGACATGATTGTTTGTTTATGTTACGAATTTTGTAAGATAAGAAGAGAACTAGGGAGTTCTGTGGACGTATTGTAATGTCATATTTATACTAAAACTTTGTTGTATATATGGGGGTGGGGGGCTTGGCTCAATGGAATTAATTTTTTTTTTTTTTTTGTATATGAAGTGATTAGTTTTTGACAAAATTTAATTTCTTCGAATGTGACACATAATCTTGTGAAAAATTATTCTTAGCTAGGACTAGTAGAAAGTGGGTTTGTAAAAGAATGATGTTTGGTCGTGCTTAAAATTACTTTTTGCAAGTTTTGTCAGTATAAAAAGTAATTTTAAAAATTAGTTTTGACAAAATAAGGATTTTTTTTACTTGCTTTTTGAGGGCATATACTTGAATCCGAAGGCTAAAGATTCAAGAATATTTGAGGGACCAAATGTATGTAAATTCTTGAGGTAGCATGAAGAATAGGCAACCGATCATATTCTTATTGGAATGACTTGCAATATTATTTACCTATTGTGAATATATTATATTGCAATATTTCAACTATAAATGGAATCAAAGATGAATAAATTTGTGTATTTAAAATTTAAATATCCTATTCTGAGTATATTATATATCGTAATGTCCAATATTTTCTTGCAACACGACGACTTTCTTGAATATACTAGTATTTAGGTTTGTTCTACATGGCTTAATTTTAAGATTAAAAGGTTGTTTTTTTATTTATTAGAATAAACTTTCTCTACTTAGAGGAACTTTCTGATGAAGCTAATTCAATATAACTTTTCAGGAAACTTTTCTACAAAAAAAATAGAAGCATAAATATCCCGAGCATAACTTAAATGAAAACAACGTCACGTCACTTTTGTTCTATGTCTTGTTCATTTGATTTTATATATTCAGTTAGAAAGATGAGATAGTACTAGACAAATTTAAGAAAATAATTCAACTCGTTCATCATAATATTTAGTCTAGTTCAATACCAGAATTTATATGATTGAATATTGAACTTAAGAAATGGGATTTATAGGTGCTTATCATATTCTTTTGATAGTAGTAACTTGTAAGTTTCAAATTATGCATTTCGGGTAGATGTGACAACCATTTCTGATTGAGATAATTATGATGACAAATGACCCATTTTTGATTGGTGGTTCCACTTGAACCACCGTGGGACCACCTGCCGGTGGTGGTGGTGGTAGTTGCTGGTGGATGGGTAGTGAGGCTTTTCTTGGCTTTGAAGGTATTTTAACAAAAAAACAATAGTCGATAAAGAAAGTATTCTCTAAATTGATAAATTTGAAGTCAAACACATAAAATATAGGATACAAATATTTGTACCGAATTTGGGTTATTGAATTGGTTACTCACATGTGCGCCACGGCTCACATGAATAAAAAAAAAATTGTGATCCCCACCCACTCCTGTGAGTGTAGGTAAATGATTCAATAAATAAAATTCGATACGTATAACATTGTCCTAATATATATATATATGTATATATTGTCACCCTGTTATGTTCATTTCATTCATCGTTCTAAAAACACGAGTTTTATAACACGGGATTATCTATTTAAGTTGCTTAAATAATTAAATTACAATCTTGAATCATGGCCAATGAAACATAGACACCTTTCTACCTTTTATCTTTCTGCTCTGCCTTTGGCTTATCCTTCTTCCAAGCTTTTCTTTATCCCATTTTTTTAACCAAATTAATGATTTTCAATCCACGCAAGCCAGGAATATCCCTTCACACTAGAAAATGTTGTGCTACTAATGGCTACTTAAAAGCTTGTATTTAGTACGCAATACTACATATATATATATATATATATATAAGAACCGACAAATGTCCACCACAAACAACGTTATACAAAAAGCAAAAGGTACAAAGAAAAATTATAAAGTAGAAAGCATCTGAGACGCAAAGATTCTAAAGGAGGAGATTGATTGATTGATAATTTATTTATTTATTTTTTAAAAAAAATTTGGGGGCGGGGGGGGGGGGGGGAGTGGGGATCAAATAACAAGATGATGGAAAAAAAGGAAAAAAAAAAAACCAAATTGACAAGTAGGAAGAAGGAAAGAATCCTTTAATTTCAATTTGGAGAAAATAATAATAATCGAAAATGTAAAGTAATTCATATATAATCCACATTGCCAAAAATGTCATGAACATACGAGCAAATGGTGTAGTTATTGTCCCAATGTTCTAACTATGAGTGAACTAAAAACGTGTAACTGGCCAAGAGAGTAGACCATAAATAGAAAAACTACCAAGCGAACGCAAATAAACAAAATGACTATCAGAGACTAAAACATGTCAATTCCAGATTATTCTGTTTATTGAACTTCAAACAACTTACTTGATGTGGGTAAACAAAGGAAAATATTATGACGAACCAAATATCCAAAGAAAAATGGCATATCCATATACCACAAAGGAAGATATAAGCACCATCATCACAATACACAGCACGTGACTACTGTAACCACCACATACAAGTCGACCGTGCCTGTTGAAGAATGAGCTGACAACTCACAGACAGTCGCTCGGAGTGTAAACAGGCTACCAGACATTCTCGTTTCTGCTAAACTGCTATTTGAACATAAATTTCCGCTAAGGATTGTTCTCTAAGTACAGGCAGAAGACACTAACAATCAACAGGTTTCTCTCCAGAGAACTACTGGTAAAGCAAGAACAGCTGCGTGCCATCCACTGATAAATTCATATCAGCATTAAATTGTCATGAGATATGGAAATCATCTGGACAATATTTTCTATGAAGTCACAAAATTAATGACCTTTTTTAAGACATAGTTTAAAATAAGCTAGTTTCTGATAATAAAACGTCAGCCATCTAAGGGTGTTATAGGGCAGCTTTTGACATCAAGCAGGTAAAATATTTTGATTTTACTCGGGTTGTGATGTGAATCTTTTCAGGGGTTGGGCTGTAGGTGAAAGGATTCTAGAGGAGTTGATGTAAACAATCTCAAATTAATCTTAGATAACATTACAGTACACAAATTGATAAATAACCGTAAAGTGCAAATTCTCAAAAAACGTACACCTTGCAATTACATAATGGACAGGATTGCCATTGTGAGCTAATACTTGCGTCCTCCCCAGGTCACGGCCGATCCGTCCCGGCTGCGGCTGCAAAACGGCTCAGGCAGGGCTCTTCAACAGGATGGAAATGCTTGCAGCAGGGGACGCAAGCAAACTGTGTTGGCAGAACGCAGGCTGGTGACGCAGGCAGCTTTGCAAGCACAGAAATGAGGTTTCTCCAAATCAAAAACTGCCATCTTGGTGAGGAGAAAAACAATGGACTGCGGCCGGTTGTTTTGGGGACACAAGTGGGCAACTTGGCCCACTTGTGCCACTTGCAAGATAATGCCAAGAAAGAAGCAAAGTTCAATTTGACTACTATGAAAGTGACCTGTCCACTTGCATGTTAAGGCCACACGGTTCTAGTTGTTCGGGTGTAACGAAACTAGGTCCGTGACATGATGCTGAAGAAGTTTCATATGCCACACATTCAAAACATTTCCAGAATTGGGGACATAAAAACCAACTTGCAAACAATACAATGCTTTTTTTTAGTGCCAAGCGTAGAAATAGAAGAATTTAAGTATTCATATATTTTTCCCTATAGGTTTCCCTCTCAGACCACTATTTCCATATACAGTCTTATGATGTGTATATAGCATCTAATAGCGTTAATAGCAGATCTTACTTTCTTTACGAAACTCACCCTTTCCCGATATAAACCACTACATCGATGCACTGACTAGTGGAAACATGCATATCCAGTAATGGATAAAACAATAACCGTAAAGTGCAAATCTTTACAAGACGTACACGTTGCAATTACACAATGGACTGCATTGCCATTATGAGTTGATATTAAAGTAGTTTCATATACTGTCATTTAATACATTTCCAAAATTGGGAACATAGAAATCAACATGCAATCAATACAATGCATCTTTAAGAGCAAAGTCTAGAAATAGAAATGAACGTAAATCGATCATATATAGATAATAAGCATAAGAATATTGAAGCATTTAAGCATTTGTACATTTTTTCCTTAAAACGTAAGTTTCCCTCTCAAACCACTATTTCCATATACAATCTTATGATGTATATGTGGCATCTAATAGCGCAAAAACTATTATTAGCAAATCTTACGTCTCTTTACAAAACTCACCCCTTCCGAATTAAAACCACTACATTGATGCACTGAATAGTGGACACATGCATATCCAGCAATGGATAAAACAAGTGAAATTCCTCACATGACGTACATGTTGCAATTACACAATGGATTGCATTGCCATTATGAGCTGATATTAAAGCAGATTCATATACTACACATTCAATACATTTCCAAAATCGGGAACATAGAAATCAACATGTAAACAATACAATGCTCCTTTAAGTGCAAAGTCTAGAAATAGAAATGCACATCGATCATATATAATATGCTTAAGAATATTAAAGCAGTTAAGGATTCATATATTTTTTCCTTAAAATAAAAGTTTCCATCTCAATCCACTATTTCCATATACAATCTTATGACGTGCATGTCGCACCTAGAGCATTTTCACTGATGGTGTAAAATTGGGCGTAAATTGATATCTTCAAAACTACTTTTACATCATCGTTTACATCCCGATAAATCTAAATCCAAATTCTACTCCAACGAAAATATCTAAATATATTTTTTACCTATTGTACATATAAAAAAATAAATAAATAAATAAAAAAAAAAAAAAAAAAAAATTGTAAATTACATCTTTTTTTTTTTTTTTTTTTTACAATTTCTACCAAAAAATGCAACTTGCATCTCTTTTGCATCTCTCCATTGGAAAGGTTTTCGGCCATTTTGGAGATCTAAATCTCTATTTTATACTACCATTGGAGATGATCTAATAGCGCAAAACTATTAATAGCAAATCTTACTTTTCTTTATAAAACTCAACCTTTCCAACTTCAAACCTCTACATCGTTGCACTGACTAATGGACATGTGCATATCCCCGTAAAGTGCAAATCCTCACAAGACGTACACGTTGCAGTTACACTGAACTGCATTGCCATTATGAACTTGTATAAAAAGCAGTTTCATAAACCACACATCTCATATATAGATAATGTGCATAAGAATGTTAAAGCATTTAAGCATTCATATATTTTTTCCTTACTATATAAGTTTCCCTCTCAAACCACATTTTCCGTATAAATCTTATGACGTGTGTGTAGCAAAAACCTCTACATCGATGCACTGACTAATGGACACGTGCATATCCAGCAATGGATAAAACAAGGGCAAATCCTCACATGACGTACATGTTGCGATTACACAATGGACTGCATTGCAATTATGAGCTGATATTAAAGTAGTTTCATATTCACATTTCCAAAATTGGAAACATAGAAATCAACATTCAAACAATACAATGCTTTTTTAGGTGCAAAGTCTAGAAATAGAAAAGAACGTATATTCATCATATAGATAATATGCATAAGAATACTAATGCATTTAAGCATTCATATTTTTTCACACCAAAATCAACATTTTTTAATGAAACGATGATGAACCAAAAATCAGGACAAGCAACAAATAAAAAACCATATTCAACATGTTAGAGAAAAAGCAATAAATTTAACTGTACACCACATATATTATCCTACACCTATTAGCAATATTACATTCATCCTTGTAAAACAAATTCAAAACATTCAAGAAAGGTTACCCAATAATTTACCAAAAAAGCAATTAATTAATTCACCTCATATCCCGGCGCGGCACTGCTTCGTCACACTGGTTAACATTCCGGATCTCCCATTACTCGGAATCCCAACAACCAGATCCCCACAAAACACCTTCAAAAACCTTCTTCTTGTCCTCCACGCCTTTACCTCAAACTTAACCCTAGAAATCATCCTCAAATTGAATCCCACATTCCTATTTTTGCTCCTATCCCAGTTGATCCCATCCACTACCCTCTTATCCACATAACTCCCAGCTGCTACGAAATTTGCCTTTATAGAAGTTTCACTTTTGGTATCTTGGTAAAAGGGAGGAATTGTAGTATCAGCAAGGGAATCTGATTTGTAAAAAACTTCAGCCCCAATATGATCGTAATCAAGTTTCATTTTCTTATTCGGGTTCCGGGCGGTTAGCTGGACCTCCGAAGCGAACGAGACTAGAGAATTATTACCGATGGTGAGATTAGAAACGGAAAACGAGTCAACTCGGAACTCAGGGAGCTGGGGACGGAGGACAAGCCAAACTATAAAAGTGATGGTACCCAATATGATAATAAGCCCAATGATACAGGCAAAGATGCGGCGGAGAAAGATGGCGCGGCGGGCGGAGTTTGGGTCCTGGTGGTAATTCTGCTGGTTGTAAGGGTTATTCTGGTAACTGTAGTGTCCTGTTGTTGGAGGAGGGGCGGCGTAAGGGTAGGCGGTTCCGGACTGCGGTGGATTGGCGGCGGCGTAACCGTTGGGATTGGGATTATGGGCGGGGGCCGGATAGCCTGTGACGGGCCTATTGGGGTCTTCCATCGTCGTAGATTATAGAAACATCTGGGCAATGATTTGGATTTATGGGGAGTACTCACTCAGTGTTTAGGTCGGCAAAGAATCAATACTGACACACACTACATGTTTTGGAATTTCTTAAGTTGACTCAGTGAGTAAACTCGAGGTAAAAAAAAAAAAAATAATAAATATTTATAATTTTATTTACAAAAATATTCCACAAACAGGGCACGTAGGCCCAGCTTTTCTAGGGGGTACATGTGTCCACCCTATTGGCAGGGTGGATGTAATCACTCTTTTGATTAGTCTTCATGATATGACTATCTTCCTTTATTTGATATGATCTTGTCTTGTACGGCTCATCAACTTATCCTCGATAATAAAAAAAAAGATAAATCTTAATGTACATAATTTTTTTGTATATAAGAATGTCCATACACTCAAATAGATGGAGCCCACTACGAGCGAACCCCACTCCTATGTGAGTGTATGTATACTTTTATGTACTAAATATTATGTACACCAAGCACACAACCCAAAATTAAGATAAAAACATATTTAAAACTCCTCGTGTTGAAGTGCTTGATGTGATAGTCAATTTGATCTATGATTTAAGGCCTCTTTAGTAGTCATTTTTGGGGAGAAAATGTATTTTTGAATAGTTGATTGATGAAAAATGTGTAATTAAAAATTAAGGAAAAATTTTGAGTTTGCGTGTAATATTATTTTATTGAAGAATGTGTGGTGGAAAAGAAGAGAGAAAAAAATACATTTTATAAAAAATGACTATCAAACAAGAGCTTAATTGTGTCTAGTTTTTTTTATCGAACCAATAGCATTATGGTAATTTTACTTGTGTGTTGCGAACTCGATTACAAGTTAAGATTATTTTATTCTTTCAGTTCAACTGAAAATTAAAAATTAAAAATAGTCTGACTTCAAATTCGTCCATTAATTTTTTTAATTAAATCATTTTGTCGTGGTCAACCATTTGGCGGCCTCCACCCCTTATTTTGGGCCGTCTGTCATGAGGTGGTCGACCCCATGACAAAGAAGCAAGGCCCTTAATTTTTTCCAAGCCTACAAAACATGCCCTCAAGTCAACTAGACAATCAAGAACTACAATTATACCAGCAATCAAAAGGACAAAAGAAAAAGAGTCAAGAACCAATAGGAAAAGAATAAAGCTAGTTTCCAAACGGGGCGCCAACAGGGCCTGTCATTGGCCCTGTTTGATTAGCATGGTCGGTAGGGAAAACCGAACAATCAATTTCTCTAGTACCAATCAAGAGTTCCCCTTCTACATTATTTGTGAACCCTACTTTCAAATTCTTGCACAAAACTTGCACTGACATTTCCTTGCTAATCCATTTTCCAGCTCTAAACCACGCCACTCCATTCATTTTCACATCAAAATTCACTTGTTTTTTGCTCAAATCCAAGCCCAGATTCTTTATTTTCCCTATTTTAATCCCACCATTAATCCAGTTCACCTTCATTCTTGTTCCACTACTCCTCCTCAGAGAAAAAACCTGCACAAAACCCCTTGAAATCTCGCGGTTTTCATGTAATAAGACAACCTCAAAACCCGAAAACCAAAGGTTTATTTTCCAGTTTGGATTCTCCACTGTGAACTCCATTGAAATGCTGGCGTTTGATACAGAGAGGGATTCGACGTGAAATTCCGGCAGGCGGGGGCTGAAAATTAGCCATACTATAAGGCTGAATGCTGCGAATGCTAGCAGCAGTAGAATCAAAGTAGTGATCAGACACCGTGCTAGCTGCGTAGCTCGGCCGGTGATCGGCTGAGGGTTTTCGATATTGCTGGTATTATACATTACCAGAACCAGGGTCGGTTGTACGGAAAGTATAAGAGTGATCGAGTAATGAATTGCGTGTTGATGAATGAGACGACGGAGAAGAAATTGATATTGTATATATATATAATTAATTATTACGCGCTGAAAACGGGTGTCTGCAGGAACATTCGGGGAAGTTAAGGTTTCCGTAATCTAGTTGTCAACTTTGCCGTCTTTAGAACGAGGTAAACTGTTGACCCCACTGGCAGTTGACCCACTGCCTTGGGCGTAAGTCCACCCATGCTCAGCACTTCAAGTGAACATTGTATACACTCTCGACTTTGACCAACTTGTCAATTCTTATCGGACTTTGAGATTCCATCTTAAAATGTTAAAATTATCTAGACAAGTAACTCAAACTCTTATATAGTAATTACTTATTTGATTCATAATCCATGAAAAAATTATCTTTGGGGGGTCTTGTCTCCAAAACCTTCCATGATTAACACAATGTTGTGCTACCAAGTACTAACGCTCGAAAAATTAGCTTTCAATGTCTCACTGCTTCGGTTAATCACTTGAGTCTAGATAAATTTTCGGTGCCATGAAGCTAGACCATGCCCGACTTTAGTGGACCGTAGCCTCTAATTTTTCTATATAGTTAGAGCCTCGATAAATTTAGATTCGACCACATGCATCATTTCACCATTTCAATTTTTTGCTACAGAATAAGCAATGCATTGAACCTCAGTTTCTCAATTATCATACTAAAAGATACAGTACCATGGTTTCTGCACAGTATACTTACATTTGCCATATGATATTTCATGCAACATACTGCACTGAAAGAATTACAAAAAAAATAACAAAAAAAACAAAAAAAAAAAAAATCAGGTTCTTCAGTAGGAAAATTCAGATAGATAGAAGGTTGAACAATTAGAATATAACTACCAAATAAGGAAGAAGAAAGAAAATTACCGGCATTACGAATTTCGTCCGCTGTCTTCGAGCATCATCCCTTTAAGACTTTTAGCCAACCAGATAGCCGTATCCCTTGGTGAGACTTTTTCTTTTCCAAAAGGTTTCAAAATGACAGAAAGTTCTTCTAGTCGATGCTGCTGAAGCAAGTCGGCAGACAATTCGAGTAGCCCTTCAAGTGCCTCCGCTCTCTGTCTGAAGGAGTTCACGTCTAAAGTTTCCTTCACTAGTGATTCTTCGGGTGCAACAAAAGGCTTGATTTTTGCTGGTTCTGATGAATCTGATTTTGGAACTATGGGAACGGAATTATCAGAAATCGAGTCTATTTCCATGTTGACAGGATTTTCACAACTCACGTTTTCAGAGAAACTAGATGATTTTGGAACAGCAGAATGAGATGGACTTTTTATATCAGGTTCGTCGGTCATCACATTTACCAGTTTCCCAACATCCAGATTTCTCTCCACATTTTGGATTACCAGCTGCTCACTACCAACTCGGAAACTACTGTGACGAATCACGTGTATCACCTCATCAAAAGAAAGTGGGAAATGAGTACCAGCCAGCTTTTCTTTAATTGCATTTTGTGAAACAACTCCATTATCCGACAACAATGACTTCTGGCTCAACGAAACAGGAGAGGCAGAGGAAGGAGAACATTCTGTTGCTGGAGAAACAAGTTTCTTCACCATAAAATTGTCATCATCACGGGATGCTGAAGTCAGGTATGACCGAGCCACATGATTAGGATTGTCCTTTTCACCTGCAAGTAATTCCTCAGGAACATGTATCCCCATGGTTATGTTAGAACTCGTGTTCCCATCACATGACCAGCATCCGTAACTCGATAGTCTGAGCATTCCTCGAATGTTTCAGAGGAGATTCCGATAGAATTAAACTTATTTCCATGATTATGGCTAGATGGATTTTCGAGCCTTTCAGAGTGTGACAAGGAAGATGTGTAACAGCTGGGTTGAGACTCAATGTTCTCAGTTTCAGTGGCTTGATGGTGACTGGATTTACTGTTACATCCTTCTTCTCTACATAGATCTTCTAGCCTCTCCAAGGCTGACGTCGAAGATGTGTAACAAGTGGGTCGAGACTCAATGATCTCTGTTTTAGTGGCCTGATGATGACTGGACTTATTGTTACTCACCTGAGTTTCTCTATATTGATCTTCTAGCCTTTCCAAGGGTAACATTAAAGATGTGTAACAACTGGGTCGAGACTCAATGATATCAGTTTCAGTGGCTTGATGATGACTGGATATACCGTTACGTACCTGAGTTTTTCCACATTGATCTTCTAGCCTTTCCAAGGGTGGCGAGGAAGATATGTAACAACTGGGACGAGACTCGATGATCTCAGTTTCAGTAGCTAGATGATGACTGGATTTATTACGTCCCTGAGTTTCTCTAAATTTATCTTCTAGAGCTTCTGAGGGTGATGAGGAAGATGTGTAGCAACTTGGTCGGGACTCAGTTTCAATGGCTTCATGATGGCTGGATTTATTACACCCCTGAATTTCTCTAGATTGATTTTCTAGAGCTTCTGAAGGTGATGAGTAAGATGTGCAACAGCTTGGTCGAGATGTGATGATCTCAGTTTCAGTGGCTTGATGATGACTGGATTTACAGTTACTTCTGTGATTTTCTCTGGACAGACTTTCTAACCTTTCAGAAGGTGAGGAAGAAGAGCCAGAATAGCTTGGCCCAGATCCACAAATTTCAATAACTTGCTCACGACTGCAAAGTAAGTGCTCAGACAAGCTAATAGAAGGAGTCGATGCATCATAGCAGAGTTCAAGTCCTTGTATTGACACTGAAGAGGATGCAGAATTGCTGCTGTCCGCCTGCACTCTTTTAGACACTGCAGACGCAGTCTTTTCCGAGTTCTTCACAGTTTCTCTCGGAGTGTGTGGACAACAACCATACGGCACAGAATCCAGAGTTTTTTCAGTTTCCTGAGTTTCACTATGTCCCACCTTCATATTATTGTCCATCCTATTTGGAGAGTCACGGTTCACTTGCCTCATCCGTCCAGGAAATGGCGGCCTTTGCACTAGGGTAGGAGGGGTTTTTTGTCTCGTCTTCGTAGAGAATCCATCTTCGGCAATGACCTTTACAAGACCAGACAGAGGGGTTCCCTCATGTCTGGGCTTAGTCTTTGGAGGGGTTTCCATGACAGGTAGCTGCAAATATAGAGTGCTGAGATAATTCAGAAAGCATGTTTGGCCACTTGCAAGTAAATTTACTAATAAATAAATATTTTCATATTGATTAAAGTTAGATATAAGTACTTACTCTGAAAATTATAAAAAAGAAAAAGAAAAAAAAAATATATATATATATATATATATATATATATTTTACTCGTATCCAAACATGTTAGGAAACAAAAATCTACCAAAAAGAAAAACTTATTTCCAACTCCGAGTTCTAAAGAGTTTTATGTCCAGACAAGGAATAAAATTCCAGTACCTGGTGCTTCATAGAATGTGTTCCTCGTATTCTTTTGGTGGAATCCGAGTTGGCCTTTACGGATGCAGCAGGTGGTATCTCTGCATTAGCCTTAAAACCAGGATTCACCAAACCTGGCTTGGTGATTTTCATAGATGCTTCCACAAAAGATTTCTGGTTACCTGAATTGCTTACTTTCTGGTTGCTTCTCATGGGAGAACTGTTTTCTCGCGCTTTTCCTTCTTTCAGAGCAATCATAATATTTTTAATCGATCTTGGTTGCTTAGGTTCAACGCTACATCTCTGTTCCTCGTGCAAAGGCTTCATAACTTCGTGATGCTTTATAGTTGTAGAGAAAGTGTAATTTTTCTCCTTCTTTAACTGAAGCTGACCACAGCTGACATCATCATCAAGGGAAGCCGAATCCATATCTGTGGCTTTATGTTCACAATTGACGATAACGCCCTGCACGTTTTTTTCACACGACAGTAAGTTATCTCTGTCACTGCAAGAACTGTTACTGTTTTGGCTTTCGGCAATACTCTTTCTAGTGTCACGAGTCCCAAAAAGAGGCTTTCCTGGTGCAGGAGGACAATACGAGGGGCGGAACTGGTCAACATAAGGCTGTAAATATGGGTGCTTTAGGATTTCAGATGCCTAATAAACATGAAAATAGATAGTTATAATGGTATCCTTATTAATAAAGAAGTACATTAATAACTTACAAACTTGTATGGAAGTTCTTACACTTGGCCGATGTTCGGGGTTTTTTCTTAGCATGCCTTTGATTATTGTTTTCCTGCAAATAAAACGTGTTTTACATCACAATACCCTACAGCACCATACAATTGTAATACCACGATGCAAATTATAAACATCATCCATATGCTGCCTTAAAATATACCATTAAATGCACCATAAAAAGAAGGATCTCAAAAGGAACACATCTTTCATTCACAAGAGTGTTTAGCAATTCATCAAGGACACTTTTAAAAATTACAGTGAAACCATGAATGGTTAGATGCCCAATAGTGCGTTAAATGTCAAAGTAAACTGCAAATCAGCCAAAAAGAGCCTCAAGGAAGAGGTGTTAAGCAGGCTGTGCCAGCTTTAGTGTGGTCGGGTGCTCATAATGTCTAATGGAAACACTATAAATCCGACCAAAGTAAAGGCCAAAGCAACTGATCACCAAATATATAATAGCTCAAACAACAATTGTTATTTTTTACCACCTATGATGAAATGCGAGTGGTGAAGAACACGAGGAAAGGCAAACGCCTGGCCTTATAGCACGTAGCACAGAGGAAAAATTATATTAATAAATATAATTATGACCATGGATATAACTATTGACTTACAAGGATGGGGAGTAACAGGAAGGCAAAGGGCCAATGGATGACCGGTTGATCTTGCTTATTAATCCTGCCATGTCCTGAAATATAAACGCCACTATCAAGAATGAAGAAGTACTTAAAATGTGTGAGAAACCCACATAGTTGAAAATCAACATTCAGAAACCAACTTTACAAACACATGAATGTACTTGCATATGGTTAAATTCACATGCAAAATATACAGAGAGATGGGAGGGGAAGAAGAGACTCACACAATTTAAGAGAAAAGGGCAAAAAGTAGAGGCAAAATCAAAATAAAACAAGGACAGGAAAACTCACAAATGCCTTGAATGCATGACGATGAGCAGCCATTTCATATATACAGCAACCTGATCAAAATATTAATGGGAGAAGTAATAAGGAAAACAGGCAAGAGATACATATATCAAGGATCAGGTTTGAGTGCAGTAACTTTGAGCAAATAATTAGTTATGTCCTTAAGCTATAATCATCTGTCATGCTCAGAAGTTGAATAAAAACATAGAAATCACTGTGTATAAGAATCTCATGAGTTATTCAGATCAGTTACTTTATCCTAATGAAAAGTGACAAAATGGATCAATTACACTCCATTAAGCTTTGATAGGATTGCACACACAGTCATCTTATGAATAAATTGGAAACACTTATACATATTGAGAAAAGGAAAATGTAAGAATAGACGTACCCAGGGACCAAATATCAGATTTAAAACCATAAGGAATATCTGTAAGAAGTTCGGGGCACATGTAATTGGGAGTTCCAACTACCTGGGCAAGAAAAAAAGACAGTGAATCATTTTCCAAAAGACCTTAAACTCGGTTCTGGCAATATAATTATTTGAGTATACACTGGTGTAAAAACGCTGCTGCAGGAGGACCTTTTTCTAGGACAATTCTTTGATAAATATAAAAGTGATTAATTTAATGTTAGTTTCGAAGACATTCATCTTGGATAAAAGGAGTTTCTAGATATAAATTACACCTTTTAATATAGATACTTCCTTTGTTTCTTTGCTTGGATAAAATTATTTCAATTTGGTCTTAGAAAAGGAACTTGTGCAACTATGAAGCATTCCTTTCTGAAAAGTAATGACAGCAAGCGATGAGCTTTCGCATACACAACTTAACCATAAAACTTATTCTTCAAACGTTCTCGCTTCAGTGTTGGACAACGAAGTTCTTTAAACAATAAATATTTGGAACGGAGAGTTTTGATACAGTCACATTCATTTTTTCAACGGGAGGACAAAAAGTTACGACTGTTGCACTAAATTGTTAGGACTCGAAAACAAGAATGTAGTTTGTTTCCCTCAAAACTTTGCAGTGCTATCCTATACCAACCAGATATGCCAATAGGTCTAATGATTCCCTGTCCTCCTCTGTGAAATATACCTGAATCCATTAATTGTATATTGCGTACTTTAAAACTAGACATGCAAAAACACTGTATCTAGTCTTCTCAAATATTATTTATCTTCACCCGGAACCAAGGGGGATGGATAAGATATATACTAAAAACACGTACTGAAGAAGCCAAATCATCTGCCTTCAGAGTTTTAGCAAGTCCGAAATCCCCTGCAAAAGTAGAAGTCATGAGCAAAGAAGATTATTCAAACTGGGGAATATGTTGTTTTAAAGTCAATAAAAGAAAAAAAAAATGCAAACTCACCTAGACGAACATCTTGATCTTTTGTAAGAAAGATATTGGAGCACTGTCAAGGGAAAGTGACATGAAAATCAATACACAAAATCATTTTGAAGAAACATAAATAAATCACTAAAACAGTATTCATAAACGTACTTTCAGGTCCCGATGCAGAACAAAATTTGAATGCAGATACTCAACTGCCAACAATAGTTGAGCAAACCATTTCAAGAGTTTCTACACACAGCACATGATTAAAAAAGAAAAGGTGAATTTTGCGCTAAGTTATTGGAGCTGATGAAAGGAAAAGCAGAATTCTCTATATTGAAAAAAAATTGTACATTTATCAAAAGTGCTATTAAAAAAAAGTGTTTAAGAGTAAAACTGACACCTCCTCGGGAAAGAACTGCCCGTTTGATTTTTTCATAAGTTCAGCCCTGATAAAAATCAATTATCAATAGCTTTAAAAAGTGAGAGAAAAAATCTAACCAATAACATGATATCTTTGTTGAAAGTTTCATTCAACAATACTTACATGTCGCCACCCTCACAATAGCCAGTAACTATACAAACATAGCATCCCTACATTAACATTTTGCAATAAAGAGTTCAGTTTGGTGGGAGGGGGGGGGGGGGGGGGGGGGGGATGCTTAGAATACTTTTATGAAAAAGAAAAAAGAAATAGTTAAAGAACTTTGCTACATGGCCAGGGGATTTGGTGACCGATTAATCACATGGGGTGGGGTCCACACATTATTATATTCATGTGGGTCCCACCCCATGTGAGTGATCGGTCACCAATAGGTCACCAAATCCCTGGTCATTTAGAATAATTCATAGTTAAATTACAGCAGTAAGTAGAAGTTTCCAGGCTCTTACCTTCTCTACCCATGCTTCCTTGAATTCAACAATGTATGGATGTTGTATCCGTGCAATTAGTGCCATCTATAAATTAAAATTTCCCGAGCACCTTTAAACTTTCCTAGCCATTTATAGTATATATTGGAACATACATATGCATTATAGGGTCACACAATAAAAGATAAAACTGGCTGTAGATACACAGCTTGAGACTTTTCAACGTTATAGAGAACAAAGGATAGGTCAATACAAAAATTCACTTAATCAAGCTGAGCAAAAAGTTCATATTTAGACCATTAACCGAGTGAATTTTGTAATTAAGTCACAATTGCTCCACATATAGTTCCTTGAACCATTTTCTAAACGAACCAGAGTCAATTCGAATTGATCTTGTAAAAGATCCGAGAGACCAGGACAAGGGCAGGGCCAAAGTATCGAAAAAGGCAAGGACTCCAAGAAGAAGCCAAGTCTGAGGCCAAGAACAATACTGAAGATACTAAAGCAAATTACTCGGAAAAACTATCAAGATTTCCAATATCAATAACAGGGCCATCTAACAGAATAATTATTACCGAACACCAAACAAATTCTTTAGTCATAAAAATTTAATATTTATCAAATGAACGAACATATAATCTAAACAATTATCAAAGGTAAAACCAACACTAACTAAAATCAATAGCAACATCAGTATACCTCTTGATGAGCAGATCTTCTGCAACGCTCTGTTTGTCGAGCCAACCGAATCTTCTTAAGCACATACCTATTTTGTTTTTTATCATTTCCAAACATCAGGAAAAAAATTGTTAGATGGTTGTAGACTTTAAAAACAGTTTTTTGCAAAATAATACGAAAATAAGTGGATCTAATATAATTTTATATGACATACTTTTTTCTTTCCAGCTTGTGATTGACCAAAATGGCTGCCCCAAAAGCTCCACGACCAATTTGCTCCATGATCTCATACTGATCCATTCTTGATTCCATCAGTCACCGATCTTGAATCTCAAAACCCTAAATATCTCCCTGCATTAATACATAGAGAGCCCAGTAAATTGTAATCTTGATTGGTCTATTCTCGGGATTAGTATTCAAAATGAGCATTAAGTTCTTGAAATGAGAAGGGCTTTTTATAGGCACTCCAGAAATGAGTCTTTTATGGGTTCGATTAACAAAAGCAAAAAAGTGAGCTTGGAATGTGAGATTTGTTATTAGATAATTATCAGTCTTTTATGGGTCTGAAATATATGGAAGTTTCAGGTTTTGTGGAGAGAAGACGTACAGTGTAGCTGTAGAGTAGAGTAGATAATTTTATCTTCTTGATGGCTTAAGATTCAATTAATTGAAACTTAAACATCAAATTCTACAGCTAGTCATAATTGAGGAGCAGTAGTTTTAGGTACAACTTTTAACTAATTTTTCTGCATTTTCTAACCAGGTTTTAGGGTTGGCGCTGACATCTTTCAGGTGGTGCCTTTTCGTGCTTAAAAATAAGTAAATGTGTTTCCTTATTCTACTTATTCCTTGCCGACAGAATCAGCTGCTCTTGAAATGATCGAGTGGGGCCCAACTCAATCACATCACAGCCAAGTAGAACTAATTTTGGTCCGATTTAATCTGCTTGTACAGAAAAATACTTAACAAAATTGCACCAGATGTAGATGTGACAGCATCTGATTTGATTTACTTTTTTTACCATTATTCGATAAATTGCTGTCAGGTGTTTTCTGTATAAATTCTAGCAGCCAAATTCTATAAGTGTAAACTACTCTTTTAGCCGTAGATCTATGAGAAGTAATTGTATTTGAATAAGCTACTTGTACATAAGAGGTTGACAGAAGAGTTTGACATTCACTCACATGCGAGCGGGTCTCATGTGAATAAAAAAGTCCAAAAAAAGAAATGGGACCTTCCATTGTGAGTATTCTGTCAACCTCTTCTGTCAACTTTTTTTGTACGAGTAGCGGGATTGATTGTATTTTCCCAGTTTCGTAAAGTTGGCTCAATAATTAAAAATAAAAAATTAGTAGAATAATCACTTCTAGTTGAGTACTTGCCGTCGGGTAGAGTGTCAGCACACCTTTTGCATTAATTTCAGTGTCAATAATGGGACGTGAGTTGGTTAATTCTTGTTTCCCGAGACGCTGCATGTACACAGGAAAATGTTAAGAAAATGGCCAGAATACCAAGTGAAAAATTTTCTTTGAACTTTGCACAAAAATTAGATTTAAAACAGTCCATCAAAATCACATTAGCACAGGAATTATGTTATAGGTATAGAAAAATTATACAAGAATTGGTACAAGAATTTGTAATGAAGGGTGTAGATTCAAAATAGATGGAGGGAAAAAAGATGAACAAGATTAATCCATTTCAAATTTTCGTCAAAAATCTGTATAATTTTTCTGTACATACGGAATTATTCTTAGCACAGTATAATTTCTCTGACATTTTTCCCTGTTCAAATAGCTTTTTCCCTCTTGCTTCCTCGCCTACATGAGTTATGTTAAATTCAGTGTTCTAAAAAGTATAAAATGTGTTAGACGTGAAAGCCAAATTTCAAATTTTACAAACTAGGCGAGATATAGGCGTAAAAAAACTTTAGTTATTTTATTATTATTTTAAATACTTAATATTTTAAAAATCATTTAATAATAAAATAATACATACAAAATATTTAAAATTATATAATACTATATTTACTCAATAATTTCTACAAATAATCAATTATACAATTTTAAAGTTTTCGAAATGCAAAAATTAGACCACTTTTCATAGTTTCAACTTTCAACTAGACACTTCATACTAGACAGATTTATAATAATTTCATACATACTTTTGAAAATTTCAACAAAAAGATAAGTCTTGAAATCATAATTACATAATTTAAATATCAAATTGGCTTAAATATTATCAAAATCTTTATCGGATAAAGTCAACTTTAACTTTTGTACAGATGAAGTGATTTACAATTTTGAAACTAAAGTAAATAAAGGTTTTAAAAAAATAATTAATAAAGTGTGCTTAGTCATGCATTAGGTTGACCACTTAATTCACGTTTATTATCAAGGAAAAGGGCTTCATCTGCGCCTCGCGTCTAGACGACGCCTACACACTTTTTAGAACACTAATTAAATTTACTTATAAGTTTTTTTAATTGAATATAATTTCTAAAGTTACTACTTTTCAACACAAGGTGCATATTTATCAAAAACAAAAATTAAAAAATGGAATATTTATTAAATTAAAGTTTACTTATAAGTAAGTAAGTTATAAAATAACTGATTTCTATTGTTAGTCAAGGTTAGAAACAAATTTTTTTTTCTCTCTTTTTTTTTTTGGACAGAGAATACGATTTTAGTTTTCGTAAGTAACTTGTTTTGTACGAAAATCTTAATTACACATAATTTTTTTTATCAATCATGCTATATATAGACATAATGATTGATATAATTTTTGACATAATGTCACATAACAATTTATCATTGAAATGTTTAAAACACAGTCAACTTTTTTCATCTAATCACATCTTGCCAACATTTATTATGTATCTCTATATGTCATCTAATTTCTGGCAAAGTAGTATCATTCATTTTTTTATTATAAAAAAGTAATGTTTAGATTTAGACATAAAAATTTGCTTAAAAGTTTAAATTACTTTTAAGGTTGAAGCCAAAGATGCCCTAAACAGCATGATTTTCAGTTGGTGCAGGTAATAAAATGATGCCCGCATGGAGAATAGGAATGAGTGAAAATTAATTAGGTAGGTAGATTAATTATAACTTTGAAACAAGTTGCCCACTTATTATGAAAATTTACTTAATTTGTGAAAAAGAGATTTTACTCATACAACATTTTATTATTAACTTTATACTTTTTAAAATCTCAAAACCATCAAATTATCGGTCTTTCCTTAATGTTTCTTCTATACTCACCTCCCACAACATTGGCCCCACAAACTCCCAAGTTGAGATTCGTTGTCCCGAATTTGCTCTCTCATCAATTAATTTTCACGCTCGACACATTATACCTTGACGTCTTCCAATTTACTAAAAAGATGTGAAGTCGATCTACATATCAAAAGTATATTAAAAAATCGAAAAGTTTAGAATAACATATCTAAACTCCGAATCTCCTCCCCTCTCAACTCCCAAGTCCTCATCCCCACCCCCACGTCCATGCTACGTCGCTGCCTCAACTCCACCACCACTATATCCCTACCTAGCCCTCCCACTAGTGAGCCAACCTCCAATCCTCGTTGCAACCCTGTCCTAGGACACCACCTCTATTATTTCATTGCCCCAGTTTAGCCACCACTGTCGGCGCCAAACCCCACCCCCCCAACCGCAGCCCCTAAATCCAACCCTTCGAGTTCCATCCCTAGCCTTCACCATTCCGTCACTCCGCCCAAATTCTTTCACACATGCAAAATATCGCGAGTCTCACAATTTTGTGACTTTTAACAAACTTTATAATGTGAAACTTTTCAAACATTTTCTTCAAAGGTATTCAATGTTAACCTACAAATATTGACATGCATTCCTCATCTCAGAAATTGAAATCGTTATATTTCTCGAAGTCGACTTCTGGACCATTCGCAAATATCCTCAGCTCAAGCGACAATTGCTCCAGCATCTCGTATATATGTTCTGCATCATCATGAGATTTATCGCCAGCCACAAATTCGTGAATGACACCATTGACCTCAATCGAACTGATTCCAGGTCGCTTTTGTATCCCGAGCTCTTTCATTTTCTTCCTCACATTACTAGCCCCACGCCAACTTCCTAACGCTGCATATATATTCGAAAGCAGCACATAGTTAGAATCTCCACTGTGATCCAACTCAAAGATATAATTCATCAATCTTTCTGCCAACTTGATATCTCCATGAGTTCTACAAGCTGCTAGCAAAGATCCCACCACAACTTCATTTGGCCTCATAGGCATCTTCTTGATCACTTGCAGTGCATCAGACAACCTCCCTGACCGACTATAGAGATCGACTATGCAACCGTAATGTTCAATTCGAGGGGTGATTTTATAGACTCGTTTCATTGTGTCGAACAACTCCAATCCCTCGTTCACCAAACCAGCGTGGCTACATGCAGTAAGAGCTGCAGTAAAGCTTACTCCATCGGGCTCAAGGCCATCCTTTTGCATCAAATCAAAATACTCGAGGGCCTCCTTCGCATTCCCATTAGTTGCCAAGCCCACTAATATCGAGTTCCATGAAACTAAGGTTCGCTTAGGCATGTTTTTAACACTTGACACGCCAATTCAATGGGTCCACACCTACAATACATGTCTATCAAGGAATTGTTCACTCGAATATTCTCTTTGAACTCATAATTCATCACGAACCGATGCAACCATAGTCCTAAACCAAGAGTGCCCAAATTTGACACTGCAGAGAGCACCGAAACCATGGTCACATAATCAGGCTCCATACCCGACAATAGCATCTCTTGAAACCACCCCAACGCTTCCTCAAACCTCTCATTTTTCACAAACCCACCAATTAATGCAGTCCAAGACACCTTATCTCTTTCAGGCATTTCATCGAACAGTTGCATTGCCTCTACAAATTCCCTACTCCTCATGTACCCATCAATCATAGTATTCCAAGACACCTTATTCTTGGCACCCATATGATCAAAACTCAATCTTGCACGGCCCAACTCACCAAACTTCGAGTACATGTCAACCACAGCTGTGCCTACCATCACGTTGTGAGCATCCATCCCAAGTTTTCGAGCATAACCGTGAAGCGAAGGACCTAAAGTTCGAGCTTGTTGGGATGCAAAATGGGCACAACCAGAAAAAAGAGTGACGAAAGTTATGTAATTGGGCTGGACGCCGCAGAGCCGCATTCGTGTAAACTCTGAAGCTGCTTTTGATAAATGGCCATTCTTGCAGTGGTGTGCTAGTGATGAGGTCCAAGAGGCTGTGGTGGGTTCAAGAGCAATGTTAATTTTATTGCAATGAGTGCTTTTCCTGTGGAGGGAATTTGTTGGACTCGTACTGGTGGGGCTTGAGAGGAAATGATGCGGCGGCAGTGGTGGAGGGAGTTGTTGAGTGGTGGTTGGATTGGCTGAGAAGGCGGGAAGGCTCATCGTTTTCCAATTCAATTCAAAACTCACCACTGTGCCGCGACAACCATGGGCCCTGTAAACAACCCACATTCAGTGCCACAAATTCAGCGACTTTGAGCCCTCGCATTCCCCTGTTGATGTAAAGCTTCAAGCTTATCTAAGTCACAAAAACAGGGAAAATTCGGGGAGGCCCTATAGGAATTGGATCGGATTAAAGTGAATTCTCTTCGTTGGATTGACTTAAAGATACTAAATATATACCTTTTTTAGCGTGGCTGAGACGTTATGCCGGCGGGGACGGGGCGGTGGCGATAAGGGCCAGCAAAAAAGTTGGAAGACGAAACTGCCTCTTCCCCCCCCTTTTTTTTTTTTTGTTTTCTCTGTTTTTATTTTGTATCCTTTTAATTGAATTTTTTTTTTTTTTGGTATGAAATAAAAATAGGATAGATTAGTCTTTTTTATATATCATTCGATAAAGGTGCGTCTAGGCCTGAGCAAAAAAATCGAAAAACTAATTAAATCGAACCGATTCGGGTCGATTTGACAGAAGTAATTGGTTTGTTCGGTTTTCTTTTAAACAAAACTGTAGTGTGTTGGTTCGATCATGGTTTGAAGTCTCAAACCCCTGATTAATCGAACCAATCCAATTCATTTACATGTTTACCTTTTTTTTTTAAGAAAAATAAAAATCAAAAGATAAACTTTAATCTCATAACTATATCTCGATTCCCTCCAATCCATGATGTCGTCGATAAGTAATAGCACTGAAAATTTTATTTCACAAGTTCATTGGGTAATACTTAGTATTTTTTTCTTATTCAGATAGTCAAGCTACATAATGCATAAAAAATAACAAAATTATTTAGTTTTCTGTTGATCTGTCTTTATTAACTTGATTTTATATGTTAGTCAATAATTCTTGTAATATAAAATTATTGAGTTATATTTAGTTCTTGTAATCTAAGGGAGGCCCAAAACTTGGACAATTTTTAAAAAAAAAATTCAATTTTTTGGACTAAAAGTCTAAATTGATTGGTTCGGTTTGGTTCAATTTAAGAGTCAGAGTGAATTGGTTTGGATTGAAATTCATCCAAACCGACTAAATTGGTTTTAGTTTCGGGTTCGAGTCGAAACCAACTCAAACCAAATTGCGTCCAGACCTAGGTGCGTCGTGTACAAGACTTCTTGATTCCTCTTCTTGAGTCGGGGCTAGCCCTTGTTTGAACAAACTTACAAGCACTAAAATATAAGATTTGTCATTTCATATCATACGAACGCCGAACTCATAAAAGATTCATGGAAACTTGAATGCCAAATAAATAGATTATGGACACATGCTATTGCGTGAATGGGTTGTGAGACTAATGATGTAATTTTTCCTTTTTCGAATTACTATTTTATAACCAAATATGTTATTCACTCGATACTCAATTTTCCCTGTCAAATTGTTTGATTCTGTCCGATTCCTATAATGTGCTTAGTGTATGCTCTTTTCCTTCACTATAAATAGTTATAAATAGTTTTAGAAGGAAGAAAGAAAGAAAGACAAATAACACGAAATTTACGAATTTTGGTAAAAGTTGTCTACATCCTTGAGCATCACGGATCACTTCGCTAAATTCAAATGAGAAATCTACAACGTTTTAAGATGTCGTAAAATTGTCTAAAAATATCGAGAAACAAAATGGTACAAAGGGGCCCTCCAAAACTTGAGGTCGTCAATGCAAGTATAAATATATAAAATGACACAATTATTTGATTGATAATGGCCAAAAAAACATCTGCCAACACTCTTTGGCAGCAAGGCTAGAGTCAATTAAAGAGGCTAGTCTCAGTCATAAGTAGGCACGGGCGGCCTGGACCACCCACCTTTAAATCTGGCCAAGGCCGGGCTGCAGCCTTGGGACCGAAGTTTTTCGAAAACAGGTTTAAGAACTGCCAGGTCTGGGTGGGACCCAAGTGGCCCGACCCACTTGATATAGAGGGTTGTCTCGGTCAGAAATAGACATGGAAGGCCGACTGTGCCACCCAGGGCAGGATGCAATATGTAAACGAGTTTAGGAAACTGCTAGGTCGTGCTGGCCAGCAAACATTGCTGGCACGACTCCCTTTACATGTCTAGTTTTTCTACGACATGAAAGCTCCCAAGAGCTTAAGCATACTATCACGCATTTTCATTGCGCAGTGTAACATTCGATAATATATAGAGCATAGAACAAAAATAGCATACATAAGCATTCTTCCAGCGTACTCACAAAGTGCATATTTGGTACGCAGTATTAGACAAGACTGAACCGTATAAATATCTAATAAATGAGATTCTAGGTTCTATTTCTTCTTTAATGCTGTTCATTTCTATCCAATCTTTTTACCAAACATGCCAAAAGTGTTCAAGCAGACCCCCAATACACAAAATAAAGTTACTTGTATAATGATTAAGACGAGACATTTATTACGAGAAGGCAACAAACACTGCAGCAAAATGCTACCTTAAACTCAACGAGCATCAGCAGAAGTGAACGAATCTGCAAATCCTGCTGGCTTAGCCGGGATACTCCCTTTGCTGTCTTGACTAGTACCGCATAGATCTTGTGAATCCCCTTCTTCTTGCCACCCCTTCAACATTTGAGGAAGAGGCAGCGTGATGTCAATTCCTGAATACTTATCTGCTTCTTCGACTGGTTTCCATTTCTCGACCAGTTGGGCAAGAACGTTCACAGCGTGTCCCATATCAGGGCGATGGTTTGGCTCTCGTGCAGTGCAATGTCCAGCCAGTTCAGCAATAATGTAAATGCTTTCGTATATATCTTCTTTTGCATCAAGGGCAGGATCGATAGAAGAAATAAGCGTCTGTTTGTTAGATTTTATCTGCCAAAACCACTCGGCCAAGTATCTCTTTTCTTCAGGGCGTTGCTCATCAAGTGCCACTAATCCTGTCAAGATCTCCATCAATACTACTCCAAAGCTGAATACATCAACCTTTGTAGTAATTTTCCCCGTCACTGGCAAGGAAAACGAGAACACAATCAACAGAGAAGTAAGAATAAAAAGGTGAAAAAAAGATTTGTCATTAATATAAGATCAGTTCCAAGAATCCCTTGAAGAATATTTTCTTACCAGCATATTCAGGTGCAAGATATCCAAAAGTTCCAGCCAACCTGGTTGCAACAGACCTCTCTCGGTCTGGAGCCAATTTCACTAATCCAAAGTCTGAAACTTTTGCCCGATAATTGTCATCAAGAAGAATGTTTGATGATTTGAGATCTCGGTGTATAAAGCTTTGGTGAGCCAAAGTGTGAAGATACTCCATTCCTCGAGCAACATCGAGAGCAATATAAAGCCTTCTCGTCCAAGATAAAGGTTCTAAATTCAGATTCTTCCAACGGAAAAGATGTCTACTCAGAGCCCCCTGAGGCATGTATTCGTAAATCAAAAGCCTTTCGTTTCCTTCAATGGAGTACCCCAAAAGGGATACCAGATGCCGATGGCGGACCTTTGAAAGCACAGCAATTTCTGCCTGGAACTCGTCCAGTGCTTTGTTACTAATTGCCCCAGCTTCCATTCTCTTAACTGCTATTGTCATGCCAGATTCAAATTCTCCCTTGTAAACTGCACCAAAACCTCCACGACCAAGCTCATTTTCTTGTGCAAAATTATTGGTCACCTTGCAAAGCGCCTGAACTGAAATGACCAGGTTTCCCGCCTCGATCGAACAAGCATCTTTTTCCAACCAATCACTAGTTCGACGCTCAGTGCTGGTAGTATTTTGAGCCTCCAACGCAGAATTACCAGCTACAGCAATCTTCGCCATATTTTTAGGATCAGATGAATCATTAGGGTGGATAACAATGCCACTGGGAACCTTTTTTGTCTCTTTTCTTTTCTTAAGGCAGTAAATAGCCAAAAGAATTGCAAGAAAGGTACCTGAAGCAGCAGCCACTATGACCACTAGTTTGGAATTTTTGGAGTTCTTGGGTTTTGCTAATGTAGAACCTCCAGAAGGTGAAGGGGGAGAATCCAAAACCGATGATGGATTGTCAGGCGATGAGTCCATACTTGGCGATGGACTGTTAATTGGAGAAGGGGACAGTGGCCGACCATCAGATTGCGAAGGTGATCCCTTGGATCTATTAGCAACCATTTTTGGATTACCATCGGTGATTACCCTCACACCATCACGAAATCTAGGCAATGGCAGATTAAAATTGTTACTACTTAAATCCATCAATCTCAACGATCTCAACAGAGTCAAATTTGCAGGAACTGTACCATGTAGATTATTTCCACCCAAGCGGATTTCAAGTAATGAAGGTAAGTTCACTAGTGAAGGACTAAGTGTACCATTAAGACCGAGCTTTGGCAAATTTATGACTGAAACTTGGTGCTTTGGATTACAAGTGATCCCCCACCAAGGTCCTTGACACGGATCATTACCAGCCCATTGAGAAGCAAGTTTTGGGGGATAATTTAAATCGTGAAGAAAATCCAGAAGTGCATTGACTTCAGGAGCACATTGCTCTCCTGGATCAGATTGACAGAACGAATTTGAACCATAACTAAAATTTACTGCTTTAAACTTTGGAATTGGACCCATGAACATGTTATTGTTCAAATCCAGTGCTTGAAGATTCATATTGGCCAGGGTTGGGGGAATTAGCCCAACAAGCTGATTTCCATTGAGATTGAGATCTCTCAAAGAAGTTAAATCCCCAATATCATCCGGAATTGATCCCGTGAATTGATTTCCGTGTAACCATGCTTGAGTTAGCCCAACCATAGTTCCAATTACATCAATGGGACCGGTCATCCCACCTCCATTTTGATCATTCAACCACACAACTTGCAACATGGAATCATGAAAAGTAGACGGTATATCACCAGTCAACCTATTATAAGCCAATTTCAATGAAGCAAGCGATGGCAAGTTTCCAAAAAAATCAGGTATAGGTCCGACTAAATTGCATTTCGAGCAAGAAAAATTCGCCAACTGCAAAGACTCTGCTAGTTCACCCGGTAGACCATCCTGTACTCTCATTAAAAGGGTTACTATCCAAAGCCAAAACACGAACACTACTAAGTCCATGGAAAAAATCAGCAGGAATCGTATCAAAATCATTATTATCCAAGTATGCAAATTGCAAATTCGACAATCCACTAAAACTTGGTAATTTTCCATTGAAATGGTTCCTTTGAAGCCCAAGATTCTGTAGTTTGTCCAACTGATTAAAATTCTGAGGCAAAGGTCCCTTTAACTCGAGGCCTTGAACCTGAATCTGCGTGACTCTGCCATTCGAACAAAACACATGAGGCCATGCAGGAGGGCCGCAGGGATCATTCCCCGTGGTAGGCCATTTCAAGAGTTCTGGATTTCCCAATCCATTTCTGAAATCATTCAAAATCTTGAAATCATTTTGATTTGTGACACCGTTAACAGCTCCCAAAAGCCCACAAATTACCCCCGCAATAACAACAATGCACAACAATTTTCTTTGATCAGAATCCATTTTGCTTACATTATTACATAACAAAATTTCCAAGCAAGCCCATAATTTAAAGTTAAATTTCTGGGAAACAGACAAACTGTGTTTAATGATCAAGAAAATTGGACAAACCTTGATTTTTTCTTCAATGCTGCATGCAAATTCAAGAATGTTTCAATGGAAAGAAGGCAGAAGAGAGATAAGGAAGGATTTTTGTTTAACTATACTTCATCTTTAGGGTTTCAATCCTTTAACATTTGGATCAAACCCTAAAGAATGAGTACAATTTCTATGATGACCACCTCTCTCTCTCCTTTACCTTTGTTCTCTGTTTCTATCTCTTTCTACTCTTGATTTTTCTCTTTATTTTCACTCGGATTACTGTTTGTACCCATTCCTCTTTGTGATCCTTTTAGAATAAAAATAAAAAATATAGTCGTTATAAAATCTACACAAGAGATAAAAAATCAAAAATAATAATTAAATATGATGAATAACAATCATATTTTTTTATTTTTATGAAAGAAAAATAGGTACAAAACGGACCTATATATATGTATATAATATAACCACATATTAGACAATTTTTGTACCTTGATCTGTTGAGACACATTTCACAATTTATTTCCTCCGCAATACTAGGAATAGGACAATAGAAAACTCTCAAAGTTGGAGTTCAACCTTTAATATACCCACAGTTTGCATAAAATTTGTATAAATAAAGAACGAAAAAATTAAAAAAAAAAAAAACTACCTTACCAAAAAAGGATAAAGCGTCAAATATTAAAATATATATATATAAATGGTAAAAAATAAAAAGTTTAACCCTGTCTGGTTTAGTGGAAATTAAAATAATATTTTTAATATATTTTAATAAAAATTGATGAAATTAATGGTTGAAAAATTATGAATCCCATGAAATGTATAATTAAAATTTGTTGTTGACTTTAACTTAAATTAAAATAATAAATTGATAAAATCACTTTCCATTAGGTGTATTAAATGATGCGATCCTAGTCGAGACAATCAGCTTGCTAGCTACTCCTGGCTCGTACAATTATTATTGTTATTTTATTGAAAATGAATATTTACAAGCTGATCCGTTCGTGAGTCAATTCGTTCAAGCCAACACGTAAGTCGCGTGAAAAAATAGCTGCTCAACCACTTTCAGTTCACCTAGTTTTACAATCAAATCAATTCTCAATTTTCCTTGTCGACCAATTGGAATCAATTTTTGTAACGTTCAAAATGAGGGGATGCTAATTATGTTAAAAACAAGTCATATTTGGCATCTTTTGATAATAAATAATAAATAAAAGGGTAGTGAATTACATAGAGACAGCCTGAGAGTGACTAGTCAATAAATTATAATAAATGCGACTTTTAACGTGAGTTGCGATTTTAGGTGCCTTCATTTCAACTGTATTTTGTACTCACAGGACCATCGTGTTTTCTTTCTTTATCGATCATGTTCGGCTAAGCTTAAATATAAGTAAAACTCTTTTTTTATTTTTTATTTTGAAATAAAATGTGAGAATAATTTATTTATTTTTACTTCTAATTGAAGTATTTACTTAAGGGTTATTTGAGCCCCCGGTTTTTCTTCAAAAAAAAAAAATGCATTTTGAAAATGTTAAACCCCAACTTTGAGGGTCATTTACCGTCCCGTCCCTAGAGCATTGTGGAGGAGGTAAATCGCGGGATGTGCCTTAATAGATCAGGATATAAGAACTGTCATATTAGTGCCCACAAAAAATCCAATTGTTAGGGACAGGAAACGAATCCTTATATTGCAGCTGACAACTCAACTAAGACTACCTCACTCATCAATTTTTGGAAATAATAGCCATCAAACAAAGGCTCTACTAGGGCTTGTTTGGTTTGTGTTTCAGTTTTGAATTTTGAATTAGTTATCAATTTTTTGTTTTGAATGTCTATTTTAAAACTTTTTAAAAACGTGATTGATTTGTCCATTTTAAAAAAATTATTTTTCAAAACAAAAAAAACTAGAAAACATGTTTGGTTTGAAATTTTGAAAAAATATTTTATAACATTTTATTCCATTAAATTTAATTATCATATAAAAATAGAATAATGTTATATTAACATAGTATTACATAATATATACATTTTGAAGTTGGTGAATTTTACCATATTTTTCCTCACTACAAAGAATTGAAAATATTTTTATTTTTGTTTGTTTACAAATTTTTTTAAAAAAGTTTTAAGTAAGTAACTATTAAGAGCTTGAACTCATTTCTTATTTTTATTTTTTAAAAGTTTTTATAATTTTATTTTTTTATAATTTTAATTTAATTTTTTAATTTGTATTTTTGAGAATTTATGAATGTTATTTTTTTAAGTTTTGAATTTTATTTGTTAGAATTGATTTTTTTTTAGAATTTTATTTAAAGTCTTATTTTCCATGTTTTGATTGTTTTCTGAATTTTTACTGAAAACACTTAAAACTTCAAAAATGCGTTTTGAATTTTATGTAATAAAATTTTCCTTGTTTTGAAAAATGCATTTTCAAAAATAGCAGACCAAACATGTTTTCAGTGATTTGCAAAACATGAAATTGAAAATGGCCCGAAATCAGTAAACCATATGAAAATTTTGATTTTTATCTAAACCAAACAAGAGTTTAGTCAAATTTTCTCTACGTCTTTCAACTAAACGACACGATGCTGCCACTTTGAAATAATTGAACTACGTCTTTCAACTAAACGACTAAATTTTCTCTACGTCCTTCATTGACAAGTACAATTTACGTATGGGGTTGAGTTAAACGTGTATTTTGTTTGTTTGAAATAATTATGTTTAGTTTTTTTTCAAATAGCATAATTTGTTTAGAGTAGAATTTTCAAGATTCAAGAGAATAATGGATCTCTACCAACTAGTACTATCATTAACTCACTCCACAAAATCAATTTTAAAAACTAAATATTTTTTCCTAACTATCCAACTCATTATTAAAATAGAAATTTTTTTAATTAATTTTATGTGCCAACCGACAAAGAGCAAAACAGTCCATATTCTTAGTAGCATATCATTTTAATTTATTTAGTTAGTTCATACGAATTTGATAAGTCTTAATAAACGAGTGGCTATGGTCTACTTGCAAATTAATTAAAATAATCGGGTTTTTGCTTGATCTTTCAAAATTAGAAATCGAAAGATAGAAAAATATTTTAAAAATACAAAAAATAGAGGTAGTCGAACAAATTTATCAAACGACAATATATCAATTGTCGTAATGAGTTAAATTTTGTACGGCAAAGTTCAAGGGAGGCACAAAGAATAAAATACGATTTTTTTTATTTTTTTATTTTTTTTTTAAATTTGGAGGTAAAATCGTCTTTTCATCAAATTTGATTAATTTTTTTCAAAGAAAATCATGAGTATGGTTTTTTTTTATCATCCACCAACATGAGACATGGGCAGCTCAATGATTATAATGTGGATATTTTTGGTGCATATGATATGGCCAAAATCATGTGCCTTGCTCTATATAGAGACAAGCTTGGCATGAGTTTGATTTGGTACCAAACTTTGTGTAACAACAAAAGAGCCATGATACATTTTACTTAAATTGTTCTACGAGTAAAATTATATTTAAATAGTATATTAAATTTAGATTGTTTGACGTACAAACATGTAGTGTGGAACTATTTAGATCGAATTTAGTCGGGATATAGCTTGAATAGATTTAGCCACTATTTGGTAGCCATTTTTGAGGAGAAAATGCATTTTTGAATAGTTAATTGATGGAGAATGTGTGATTAAAAATTAAGGAAAAGTTTTGGGTTTGCGTATAATATTATTTTATTGAAAAATGTGTGGTTGAAAAGAAAAGAGAGAAAAATGCATTTTAGAAAAAAATGGCTACCAAACAGGACTTTAATCTCAATTGAGTCACTTCAGGTTCGTGTAGTAAATTAGTCACCAACCTTTGAAAATGAATAAATTAATCATCAACTTTTCATTATAGTTATACAATCGATCCCTAAAATCAGCAACAATTTGAATATGTGTCCAACTTTATAAAGCATGATTCCATAGGAGTTGTTAGATTATTTAACAGAGAATTAGATGTTTTCGACATTTAGAAACTGAACATACTATAAAAAGTTAAAAGTCCAGATTTCTTATTTTAAAAGATTAAGGACAAACTTAGTACTCAAAAATAAAATAAAGATCAAAGGCGCAAGATCCCCATTATAGGCTTATATCACATCTAAGATGTACAGTGTGTATTTCCTCACCATCCATATAGTGTATAATATATATATATACACCCCGGGGCATAGTTCAGTGGTACAAAGGATAAGAGTGAGGTATTTTCAACTGAGTTGGCAGTCGCAGTGTGAGGGTTAGATTTCTGCCTCTTACAAAGTATGAAATTGGACTCTTTGTGGGTACCAGAATGACAGCTCTTGTACCCTGATTTACTGAGACACATTCTATGATTTACCTCCTCCACAATACTCTAGGGCCGGGACGGTGGGAGACCATCAAGGTTGGGATTCAACCTTTTATATATATATATATATATATATATTTGAAATCGGGCAGTATTCTATAGTAATGATTTTATCATATACATCATTCTATTCTGTTCAAATTTAATTTACAATCACCAATATTAGTACTCTAATAGCACTATTTGATTGAAAAGTTGCATAAGATCATAAAGAGCTATATCGAGTCTAAACTCGAACCCGAGCCGTTGATAAACCTCGAAGCAACACACATCAAGCTCCAAACTGCAATTAAATCCCATGTATTTTTTAAAAAGCCTAAACATTGCTTTGGACGAGCATCATCAGTACAAGGAAAGCAACATGGTACTTTGTTGATATAAAGCATGGCAAGGAATCATCTAGATAAAGACATAAAGAAGAGACACCATAATCAGGTCAACTGTCATGATCCTTCATAACTGTCATTTAACATTTATAAACTGAGAATTGTTATTTATGTATTATTTCTTTCCACTCTCCTTGCCGACTTCTATTTCTTCTAAAAAGCGAGTGTGGAATGTCTTGCGTAATTTCTTTGTTGCTATACACTTGTGACAAAGCCTGCCACAACTCTAATTTGAATGGTGTGTTCTACCGTTTTAAGTTTTGATTGTTTTTAGCCTATGCTTGGCTAATTTTTATAAATAATTTATAAATGCTCAAATCAGTTTTTATCCACAAGGATTATCAACTTATATGTCATTCACTTTTATTTATTTATAATTTAAATCATTTATAAACAATTCCCTAGACCCTGTTTGATCCACATTATTTGTAGAATGAGAATGAAAAATATAGTCATTATGGACCCCACATAAGATATGGAAAGTAAAAAATGATGGTTAGATGTAATTGATAACGGTCATATTTTTAATTTTTATGGAGGAAAAATGGGAACTAAACGAGGTCCAAATATGTTTATGTTTTTTTTCCCCGAAATGCACCTACAATTTTAGGGTCGAGAAGTTGTATGCCAAGAAAAAAAAGTGTACACTTTGCTCTTATTTGGTTAGATAAAATTCAAATAAGGCCACGTTTGATTATCATTATTTGTAGAATGAGAATGAAAAATATATTCGTTATGGACCCCACATAAGAGATGAAAAGTCAAAAATGGTGACTGAATGTGATTGATAACGATCATATTTTTCATTTATGAATGATTAATGAGAAACAAACGATTAGATTTTAATAAAAATTAATGAAATTTATGATTAAAAAATTATGAATCTTATAAAATATATAATTAAAACAACTATTGACTTTAACTTACATTTTAATCAATTTTCATAACTAAATCAAAAAATACTTTATCATTTTATATAATTACAAATAGCCCACTATTGTTTTTTACTTTTTCCCACACAATGATGAATGAACTATGAAGTGGACCACCAAACAAATACATTAATACTTTACTACTTTTAATTTCAACTTTGATAGATTTGCAGAATCTAATTATTCCTTTAGCAAGACATACGGATATAAAAGAAATATAAAGAAATGTAATAAAGGAAATATGCTTGGAACTACTTTTGACTGGCTTATGACCATACAAATGAAGATAATGGAGAGTATTTCCCCATTCCCATGGGAAGATTTAATTAAAAGGAAACAATAACACCACAAAAATTAACCTGCAAAGTCTCGAACTGACGCAATAACCTGCAAATCATGTCAGCCAAATTAACCATAGTAGGTAAGCTCGGTGCGACAGACTCGACCGAAAAAATGTTGGTAGGGAGGAATTGAACTCATGATCAAAAACCTCCGCGCTCACCTACTCGGTCACCCCATGAGGAGCTGAAATCGTTTCTCTTTTAAATACTCATAAAACTTATTGTTCTCCAAAACATTGACCATACTTGATTGTGCAATATGGAATTCGAAAAATGTAAACTTCTTATTTAATTGCTTTATTTTATCTTTATCTTTATTTTTTTATATTTAATTATAAACTTAGTTATGGATTGTTTGGCCGTTAGTCGTTAAGGTTTTTCATATGATTTTTAGTATTTAAACAAGTGTTAAGGTTTCATTGTATCTTAGTTGTGAACTTGTTATTGAAATAAAAAAAAAAAAAAAAAATGTGGAACTTGGATTTTTTCCAATTCTTTTCAGTCCAATATTGGTATACTATTAAATCAACGATTTTGTCGATCAAGTCAATTATTCTATGTGAATTTAACGAGTGACTAATTCCTAAATTTGTTATTTTCTTTTTGAATCAATATATTTTTAGGACTGTTCTTGTGTTTGTCTCTTATTTAACCTCACTTTGTCTCAAAATGATAATTATAGTGGTATAATCATATTCTCTCAATGTGGAATACAAAGTGTAACAAGTAGAAATAATTTTCTTCAGCTTCAGTTAAGCCTCCAATTCTGGTTCCGAATAAAGTATTTTTCGAATAATTAACGGCGTAATAATTAATTTCTAAATGTCTTTTGACATGCTTTGTAAAGTGAACTTCTGAATGGTAGGCTGCGAGTCACTTGTACAACGCTAAAAATGTTAGTAATCACAACTATGTAGGAAATGTCTATTTGTACACCTTTGGGTGTACAAAATGCTTCACACCCCTCTCACATGAAGAGGGGTCCATAAATATTTAATTTTTATGTGGGCCCTAACCATGTGAGAGAGGTGTAAAAGATTGTGTAATGTATTATGTACATATAGCATTGTTCCAACTATATATGCGCCTTTTTAGCGAACAGAGAAGAGCAGACAAAAACTAGCATGACTTATAGTTGCCAAGAATCTAGATCAGTATAGGAAAAAGGGACGAGATTTCGTAGTATCGATGAGTGCAGATATCAAACTGGAACATCACCTTCTGAGTTAAACGATTGAAGTAATAAAGTCAAGCTTATGTTAGAGGACAAGCATTTTATTCGAGGATTCTTCTCTTGTAGGTCATCTATGGCATGCGGGGAGGTCTCAAGTTTAGGCTTCATGTTTAAAGAAATCATTGAGAAAGAGATTAATCGAGCATGGTCAATTTCCCAGCAGGGGAAGGATTACGTGCTAACATGAACCGTAAAAGTTCATAGGTAGCATGATTCATGACACAACAACCACAACCAGCACCCGCACTTCAATGCGAGGCTGCCATCTAACCAGAATTTCAGTCACTTCTAGGAAAGAATAAAATAAAAACCAACTTGAGTTCAAGACAACTATACATAAATACCAAAAGTAGACACATAATCTTTAAAAAAAAAAGAAAAAAAATAACACTAAATGCAAAAATGACACTAACTAAAATGTTATTCAATACTATATTCAATAATAAAAGTACAAGTACGTGAAATTTTTAAAAGTATATTTTTCTTTCTCCAAATACAAGTGAGATTTCTCAATGTAGATAAGGTATATAACTCTTGTTCAAATGCCCAAAAGAGATGAAGAAGAAAATGTTAGGGTAGCAATCACGGACCATTGAGGAGAGGAAGAAATTAAGCATCGAGAATTTGTGGATACCTTGAAAACGTGAATTACCTAAAATTGAATTGGATTGATAAGGGTTTTAAGGTATTTTCCAATATTGAGGATATTTAAGATATCTAATATGGTTATATTTAGGTCTGGGCACGGTTTGGTTTGGATCGGTTTCGACTCCAACTCGAAACCAAAATCAAATTAGTCGATTTTGATGAATTTCAACCCAAACTAACACACTCTAACTCTTAAACCAAATCAAATCGGTTTGGTTTGGTTTGGTTCGGTTCGATTTCGACTTTTAGTCCAAATTAATTTTTTTTTAAAAAAATTATCCAATTTTTGGACCCAGTTAAATTACAAGAACTAAAATAACTAAATAATTTTATATTACAAGAATTATTGACCAACAAATAAAATCAAGTTAATAGAGACAGATCAATGAAAATTTTAGGAATTTTGTTTTTATTTATGCATTATGTAGCATGCCTGTCTGAGTATGAAAAAAAGACTAAGTAGAATATAATAAGCTTGTGAAATGAAATTTTCAGTACTATTATTACCGATAAACATTATAGATTGAAGAAAATCGAAATATAATTATGGGATTATGGTTTATCTTTTGATTTTTATTTTTCTTGAAAAAAAAAAGTAAACATGTAAATGGGTTGGGTTGATTCGGTTAACCAACGGTTTGACGCTTCAAACCATAATCGAACCAACCCATCATGATTTTGTTTAAAATGAAATCAAACAAAATCAATTACCTATGTCAAACCAACCCGAATCGGTTCGGCTTGATTGGTTTGATCGATTTTTCAATTTTTTTGCCCAGATCTAGTTATATTTAGACAAAATATTTTTATAAATACACCACATTTTAATTCTATTAAAATTTATTAATCTTGATTCATTATTACACTTATATCCTTAACTTTTTTCTTCATCCCACTTTTATTTTTATTATTTTATTGATCAGTAAATATTGTTTTTAATCATGATTTTTGTCCAAAAATATTGTTAACGTGCTTTAAATTAAGGGTCAAATATTTAATTGCATTTTTACACTATTATTTGTTTTGCTTTAGATAATGTGGGATTTTCTTCTTTAAAAAAAAAAAAAAGTGACGGATTATGTCACTTTTTAATGCAGAGCGCCTTAATTCACGTTTATATTTACATTTTCACAAATATCTTATATGCATCAGAGATCCAAAATTATTTTTTCATATGTACTAGCTCACCACCATCAATTCAAGATGAAAATGAAAATGAAAATAAGAGATGAAATTATTATCGAAATATGAAAAAATGCACTTTAAAACTTATAATCCGATAAATAAAAATCATAAAGAAGCAAAAAAGTATTATACCTTGGCTCTCATTCTTGGCTCGGTTCACACCCTCGCAGAGGGTATTGTTATCGTGCAAATAAGGTCAAGTCCTCGCAGCATTGACACATAGAATTGAAACCTTTTAATCTTCTACCATGGATAACTTCTTTTGTTTGTTCAACTAAAATAGTTGCATTCTTTCTTATCAAGTCTAATTTCTCCTTGTGTTATTGCTGACTTTGTATTTATCGGACGATAAAGAAGAGCATAGTGCTCTTTTTTTTTTTGTGTGTGCATATCGTTAAGGTTTGTTAACCTCAAATACTCTTACACTGTTACATCGTCTAAAAGTAAGATGTGATATATTTTAGCCGAATCAGAACACTTAAAGCAACTCTCGCCATAACCCATGTTCTGGGATTTAAGAATGTTCCAGCACAAAAGAGCTTGCACCAGTTTCTGTCTGCCTCAACCAGTTCGTTTATGTAGTTTTATAAATTTGGAAATGCGAAACTTTTTCAGTCTCGAATTCGGTCTGTTGGGGGCTTTAATGACTTCCTTTCATCTGAAATTAATATAGAATCAATGGAAGCACATGTTGCACCAGCAGACTTGGAGATGAGGAATCAAAACAGATATAAAAACCAGCAAAAATCAGATTGAAACCAGCAAGAAGAAATAAACCAGAGAACAAAATTTTGGAATAGAAAGAGCAACTTCCTCAGCCTTTATTTATCCAAGACTTAACATGATTTACAATCAGGAAATCATCAGATTTACAAGAGTTTCCTACTCTATCTCATCTCACTTTCTCTCTTGGGCTGTGTTAGGGATTGAATCGGTAATTCAAACACGCAGGGGAAATAACTCCAACCCCCTCAATGTGCAGAATTAAATGACAGTCATAATATCCAGCTCAATAAGGCAATAACACTCACACACATTGCAGGAAAGTAAATAATTGAACACAATGATTTGTTGACGGGAAACCTATAAAAGGAAAAACCCGGGGACCAAGTCCAATAAACCCTTCCACTATTAAAATAATGGGATACACAGTACACCTTCTCCAGAACACAATCTAGAGGCTACCAATACATCAAGAACACATATAGTTCCTGAATATAAACAACAACAACATCAAAAATAGATACACACAACAAGAAGGAGGAAATCTCACTAAACAAGTGTGTAAAGCCCAGAGAATTGGAGAGAAATCTAGACGATCGGCTCCTATCAAAATGTAGCACTCTTTGTCAGGAACAACATACTGAAATATCAATTAAATGGGACCACGAACGAAACCCCGATCCTTGGCAAGAAGAACCAGAACTCGTAGTCTCTCTCTCACCCATTCACTCTCTATTTTGAAGAAGAAAGAAATGCAGCAGCCCGTTTTCTATTTTGTCTCCCTCTCTGTATCTGTTTTGTCTTTGACTTTGGGGCAAAGTGGAAATAGGCCCAAATTTTCACATTTGTTTAGTTTCCCTCATGTGAGGGAATACCCAACAGGCTGCTCGCTTCCTTCACAACTAATCAGGCTATTTATAGACACAAAGGAGTAATCATTTCAGTTATTACCTAACTAATCAAGGCTCCGGACAATTGGAGATTCCAGCAGAATTCAGTTGATCAAACCAGCAACAAACAGCTCTTCTTGCAACCAATTTTATCCAGTGGCTAAGGTATCAAGAAATGAATTTAAGGAATCAGCTTCTTACACAATCCAACTTCAAATATTGTCGTTAAAACTAGCCCAAAAACAATTTACACCAATATCAGCACTAAGTAATTGTCACGTCAACTTTTGTTATTTTTCCATGTCTATGCAAGTATGAATGTAACATGAGTAATAAGAAGGTCACCGGTAAAAATATTCACGTCACCAACTCCAAATTTATTACCAACAAGGCTTTTTATTGCTGTAACCAACTTGTGAAAAAAGGTACAACTTTTATCATTTGTATCTATTGTGTATTGGAGTTTCATCTTATTAAGCCTATCACCTCGTTAAGAGGATTACCCATCCTTATATGTTGGTTATTGTTTTCATATTTATGCAATATCGGGTTCTACCGTTAAAGTGTCGTCGCAAGATGGTAGCTCATTTAAAACATCGATCTTCAATTCAATAGCTCGATTGCACTTTATCTCCAATTGCTCATTTGAGCTTCTTAAACCCTGATGATACCATATTAAGTCTTGTGGTTCCATTTTTTCTACTTCTAATCTTGACAAGAAGAGTACGACAAGCATTATTGTTTTATATATTTAAGCGATAGGGGATTTTACCCTTAACAGTATCCTATCTAATATAACTCTTTTGATATATATATATAAGTTTTCAAGAAGGTATTTTGTTAAATTACTAAGGGGCCGTTCTGTTTGCCATTTTCAACTCGTTTTTTGTTTTCGATTTTCACAAACAATGAAAATGCATTCTCTTTTTTATTTTCGAAAACGAATTTTTGAAAACGAAAAAAAATTGTAAAGAAAATGCAAAACGTTAAAAAGCCGTTTTGACTAGAAGTGAAAACATGGGAAATAGCATTTTCCATTTCCCTCTTTCTTCTGCCAAGACAATGGAGACGCCACTTTCCAACCCTCTAAACTCCGGCCAACCTTCTCCAAAACCACCGGATTTACATACCATTGTGAAGCCCTCGATCCCTTCTTCAATTACCACACAAACAACAACCCAAACATACACCAAAATCAATCAAAAATCATCCTCAAAAAGTATCACTCGCAAACTGATTTTGACGGAATCTCCACCTCCGGTAGCACCCAAGGTCGCGCACCACCACATGTCGATTGCCCACTCCCAGATGACTCCAGCCATGGCTTCAAAACTCCCACACGGCTTTCATAAGATCAGCTGATTCTGGACATAATCAAAGGTGACCCATGGTAGTATTGGATGCGTCTTGTTGAGAGGAGTGGGTTGGTGGTGGTCCGCGATCAGAAAGGTGGCCGGTGGCGGTGTTAATAGGGCTGGAATTGTGAGTGGTAGGGCGATTTGTTGGGGCTATTTCCAGTAGGTTCTTGTCAAATAATTGTCGGACGGAGAAGAGGTAGGTTCGAGTGATGCTGGGATCTGGTGGTGTTGGTGGTGGGTGATGGTTGGTTTGTGAGGTAGAAGATGGCGGCTCATGGAGGGAGGTAGAAGACAGCGGCTCTTGGAGGGGCTAAAATCGCCCGTGGCTGGAGAGTCTAGAGAATGAAAAAGGACAGAGAAAATCTAAACACGTTTTCATTGAAAATATTTTGAGAAATATTTTTTGAGAACGACAAAAAGAACGTATTTTCAACAATTTCAAAAGAAATCCTCAAAATGAATTCAAAACTCAAAACGTCAAAATTGAAACACGAAGAGAATGCCCCCTAACTTATTTACACTGACTTTTTAACTTCTAGCTTGAACAGAAGATTGAGCTTCTTGATTAGCCACAGATGATTCATTCACTAATATATCTATTCTGTATTCTTTCTTGGATTCTTCTCCAACTCCATTAGGGTCCAGACTCTTAAATTTTGCACATGAAGCAAGCTCATTAATGGCTTCCTCAATATTTTCCACATAGATAGCAATATCAATCAGCAGTGATGCTACTCCGGCAACTGGTATTGCTTGCAGAAGATAACCATTGGACTTCAGCAATGATTTTAGGTTTTTCAACTCGATTCTCAGGTTCTTGGCTCGCAGATTAGGAGATAATGGCCTAGTCATGGTTTCAACAGCCCTGGCTAGTTGTTTTAGTGCTTTTCCAGATTCTGAACTCATTTCTGAAAGTGCCTCTTGAATGGTCCCATTGATCTCTTCTGGTGCCTGCATCAGAAGAACAAAACTATATCAATTTGATCTGTATGATTAATTACTTCAAACTATTGATACGTTGTACTGTACAATATAATAGACAAGATACAGAGCACACTAGTTAGTGTTCTCGATAAATGCATATCCATCATGTCTGTGAAAACACATGATTTATCACCGAATTTCAACAAAAAAAAAAAAGATCTACTAACTGATGAGACGACCGTAAGTTTTCTAGACTGTGGTACTTTTAGCCCAGTAAATTTTAAATCGTCGTGTGATTTTAAGGGTTTGTATATGTTCATACTTAAATTATTTGCCAAGTATTAATATTATTAATTTTTCGATCTGCCATCTTCTTGGTGCCGCAGCAAAAGATTTGGCATGGACTTATGGCTGCCTCGTGTGGACGATTATGCAGCTATAACCTTATTTTTGTCGTAAAAGGTTATATTTTTATCAAAATTCTTGGAATTGGGATTAATAAAATGACTCAATGATCAGTTGGAACTTGGAAGGGATTGTATTACTTGAATTTTGGAGTTTAGATAGCCTCCAAGGGCTTCAAGCCTGCAGGCACACTGCCTTGTCAAATTTCCGATTTTGAGATATTGTTTCCATGGATGACGATACGCGAACTGTCCATGCCTCAGCTCCCAACTAGCAAAATTAGCCTGTCGATAAAAATCAGTCAAAATCACTGATATTAGTCTGAACATATTTGTTTGTCTGTAAACGAGTAAAGGAGAAAGGTTCACCTACCAAGGTTTCTTCTTTGTTTTTCGAATCAAGAACACTGTTCAAGCCAGATAAAAATGATCCATCATTTTGGGATGTTGTCACTGATGATAATTTATTAGAAAACCCATCTGCAAATGCTGCAAGATAACAAAAATTTGTTTGTGACGTATATTTTTATTAAACCGTATAATGAACAAGATTTTAACTTTTCTTTTGGATCTCCAATGATACCATCCAGTACTGTAAATGGAGAAAGATTTGTACCTTCCAAGAACTTCCCAAGCTTCTCTATGTTTTGAGCAACAAGTTTGTGAAGATCTTCACCAGCCCATACTGGACAAACGAGAATGGATACTATCACGGAAGTGGATGCACCGATGAAAATGGTTAATATCCTCGTACAGGCCAACTCGAATATTTCATTAGTTCTAATACCAGATATCGATACTAGACAAAATGTCAGTATGAAAATTAGCATCCCATAGTCGTAACTCGCCTTCACTTTTGGAAGGAATCGTATGAATGTTGACACAGCAGCTGCAGAATAAACATACATCAGTCAGCAACATCATACGAAATTAGATTAATGCGATATTGTAAATTTTTTTGCGAGTTTTGTGAAAAAGAAAATTAGATTTCTTATTAACATGTATATATACACCTTGTACGAAGACGAACATTCCAATTAATATTGGCTCGACGTGTTTTCCAGGTATACTAGCTAAGTGAAGTGCTCCAAGAGCAAGAACACTAGCTACGAGGGTTGCCAATCCTCTATTCAGGCATTTTCCTATAGTTGCACCTGAAAAGAATGTGAAAAAGTATTTTCAATAAGGACGTTAAGGCTTGACTAATAAGATAGAAATGCCGTTTTCATCAGGATGAGCACGTTTGGCACCTGAACTTTATGATTTTAAGGTCTGATAATTATACCATGAAAATACACAGTTTTTAGCAACTTACCAACAGAGAATTCAAAGACAAGCAATACTGTGATTATAGCCCACATTGCTGATATACCAAATCTTTTGTACAGAGGCTGCAAGTAATATAAGAGTGAAACTAAGGTAAGTGCAAATCCAACTTTCAGTGAATGAATCACTCTTCTTGGATCTTCTTGTGCAATTTTTTGGATATGTCTAGTGATTTTAGCCATTTCGAGCAAGAAAAATGTCTTTATTTCCCGATTTTTGGATTCAAATTCCGTTTCATATAGGTGAAACTAGAGGGAATGGTAAATAGGCTTGTGGAGTAAGTACACTGGTTACTGATTTATATAAGAAGAGACTGAGTATCAAAAAGAAGAATAAGAATAGATACATTTTCTCCCAAGAAAAGGGTACTTCAAAGTTCACCAAAAGAAGGGGTTGCAATTGAGTGATGACTAAAGTTGGTGCTAATTTTGGACTTTCGTGGAGCCTAATCAAATTATACAGTCGTCCCATCGACCAGAATCAATCTAGTATACCATTTCTTCATTATAGTGAAAACATGTATTCATGAATATTACAGTGCTCTGAGTGATCTTGCATCGAATTCTCCTGGCGAGAAATTTAGCCATGTGACAAGTGAATGATATTTGTGAACATGATATCCCAGGTTGTATGTTCCATTGTGATGGAAGATTTGGACCCATTGAATCTACTAGCCGTCGTGATTAGAGTATATGTGCGACGGACGAATTTGGTTGAGCTGTTCAGCTATTAATCGGTACAACATAGACAAGTCATCTAGTACTCCCATGGTCTAAGAGATGGTGTACCCATCCCAATTTCGGGTGCTAGTATCTCTTTTACCGGTGGATCTATAACTAATTGAGTATTGTTCGAAATCATTCTCCTTCTCTTGATGTTGTGAAGCAGCATGAACAAATGTCAATTATGCTGAGAATTAGAAATCCTAATTTTATATCATCAAGAGCAATAAAATCGAAGTAAAGTAATAGACACACAAGAACACGCAAGATTTGCAGATGGTCGCCTAATGTGAGATTATATTCTTATCCATCGCTGCAGCAATACACTATAATTAAAAAAAAAAAAAATACAAGAGAAAAATCACTCTTTTTCTATAACCTCTCTCTCTCTCTCTCTCTCATTTTTACAATGATACAAAATCTTTATTATGACTCTCTATTTATAAGACAAATTAGGGCAAAACGTGTAAAATTCTTAAAACAGGCACAATAATTAGGCTCTACTAGACAGATTAGTCCCCCTTCAAACACATTTTCCATAATTTTGTTGTAGCCCAAAATTTCATGTTTTGCTATGCCTAAAAGTAAGTCAAAATTCCTTATTTTATGCCAAAACTTACTTTTTTTTAGTCTTCTCCAACATGATCCATGTACAGACATTTTTTTCTGGTCTGATGGGCAACAATGTTATAACCCTTTCACATGAAACGAATGCATATTTCAGTATGAATATATTCTCTGAAATAGAAGAAATTATGTTGTGAAATCATTGGTCCCAGAAGTTTTCAGTTAGCTGGAGCAACTTGAACCCTCAAACAAGAATATCCACAAGTATTTCAAATATTTTTTTCTTTAATTTTGTCTATTCAGGTTGTATCGTTTAATCAAGAATATGAAATACATCGATGTTTTTGTACGTCTTCAGATCAAATTTATCTCGTGGAAGCGTGAATAATTTTAAAACTCTCTATGTACGTGAAATTTTCGGGGGAAAAAAAATATAGGTCTCGTATTGTTAGGAATATGTAACATTACATATCTCACTTGTTATAAATATGAACTCACACATATTGAGATATTGTCCACTTTGGGCCTAGATCCTCATGACTTTACTTTTAGACTCTACTCAAAAGGTCTCATACTATTGGATATATATGTCCAAACTTATTTATATACTCATGATCCTCCCCACCTCTAGTTAGGGCTATAAGCAAAAATCGTTAAACCGAAATCGCATTTTAAAAATCGTCGGTTTGGTACCACGTGAACTCGTCAACGAAATGATTTTGAACCAAACCAAACCGGTCAAAAACGGTTTGGTTTAAATTTGAGAATTTTAATTGCGGTTTAAAACTAAATTGGACTGGGGAAAAATATATAAAAATAAAAAAATGATTTTTTTTTTTTAAAATTCCTCCAAAATTTCAAATTATTATTATTACTTAATAATCTCAATTTATACTTTATATATAAATTATAATAATCTCAATTTTATATTTTTTAACAAATAATAATAAATAATTTCCTAGCCGAACTTCCAGCCCAATGGTGAACGACCCCAACCCATAAGTCCATAACGGCAGAAGCAAAAAACTAAAAACCCGGAAATTCATAACCCATATATTTCTCATTTCAATTGAATCAAACTCAAAATCTAACTATTCTCTTCTCATTTCCACGCGACGCGACCTCGCCTCCACTACCTTCGCCCACCCATGTTGGAGGAAAATAATTTGATAGATTACTTGTCCGATCGATGTGAAAATTTGACTGAGAAGCTATTCGACATTTTATTGTGGTGAAAAATAAATGCTTATAAGTATAAGATTGTCTCACAAATTGTCAAAGATACACTAGCGATTCAAATTTCTACAGTTTCTGAGTCTGCATTCTCAACTAGAGCTCGGATACTTAATTGCTTTAGGAGTTCATTAGGTGCAAGGATGGTTGATGCTTGTATATGCGGAAAGAATTGGTTGCAAACTTAAAAGGAACCTATAGTGCTGTGTCAATATTTAGATGAAGTGGAGGCATTAGATGATTCAATAAAAGTTGTGACATGTGATTTATATTTTCTATTATCATAATTTTTGAAGATTCTCTTATCTATCTAGTATCTAATACTATGATATGTAATGAATGCATTTGTTTGACTATGCAGATAATGAATCACGTGTGACACTAATTGATGTTTGAGCATATGTGAGAAATTGAGTTCGCAACAACATACAATGATAAGCTTATGTAATTATTATGTTTAGATATTATAAACGATTATTTTATTATTGTGATTGGTTATTCTATCTGTCTAATCAGTAACATTTTTTTTTTCAAATGTGATAATCAAGAGATCTTGTTGGACATCATTATGTTTTTTGGGCCTTATATTTAGTTTAGTAAACTTGTATTGTAATGTTATCGTAACGTTATCGCAACGTCATTAGTCTAAAAAAAGCGAACAAAAATATATATTTTAATTTATTGTAATTTCACTTTAATTTAGTTGGTATTTAAATTTATAGTAGATATATTTACCCAACAATCCTCTCTTCGAACAAAGGACCATTGAGTCTCCCCTCAAACGATCATCTATCCGTCTATCTTTCTCACCAGGAAGGATTTCCACTCCATCGAGGTCAACTACTCTTTTCCACCGCGTTGAGGCACACATCTTATGTGAAGTACCTGAACACCGCCTTATCTCGAGAGCTTGCTCTATCCAGATCAACTCCCCTTCAATGCGTTCAGGCACACGCCTTACGTGAAGTATCCATAGCACACCGCATGTCTAATAGAGCTCATCCACGGATCTCATCCCGAACTAACCGAAGCACCACTTTCGTTCGGTATTCCGAGGATTCATCTACATGGCTAATTTTGGGGCATGACTCTGATACCACAGTTAGAAATATGTAACATCACATATCCCATTTATTATAAGTATGAACTCACACATATCTCTATATTGGTATGATATTGTCCACTTTGGGCATAGGCCCTTATGACTTTGTTTTTGGACTCTACCCAAAAGGTATCATACTAATGGAGATATATGTTCAAACTTATATATCCATGATCCTCCCCACTTCTAGCCAATGTGAGACTTTGGTCGCATATCCAACCTGTATTACTTCAAATATTGATATCATGTGTTCGTATTACGCCTTTGTTTGGCCCTTTTTTTTTCAAATTTAGTATTTTGAATAATATTTTTTTGGAAAATGTTTACTTGAAAAATAAGGAAAAAAAATTGATTTACATGTAGTATTATTTTATGGAAGATTGTGTGATTGAAAGTTGGAGAGATAAAAATATGATAGAGATAGGAGGGCAAACAAAGACTACATATGTCCATTCTGGAATTAATAAGATTTTAATTTTGTTCTTCTTTAATAAATTTCATTAATACATAATTCTTCATACCGAATGCACCATTAATTCTCATTATCATAAAATTGGATGGAACTTTTAAGAACATGTTTAGTGTTCAGCATTGAACACGCTAACCCTATAATAAATAATATTTTAGTTTTTTTTTTAAAATATATTATTCAAATAACATGAAATTGATCTTTCAAAATAACAAAAATGTTCTTTTGCCCACAGTGAAAAATTTTATGTTGCCCACTTGAAGAGAATCGCATTTTTAAAGAGAATCATAAGTAAGATTTTCCTGTTACATCAACAAGTAGACGGTTTTATTTTGTCCACAGAGGACTGGAGAATAATTTCGTGCAAAACAATCCATAAAAGATTTTCTACTTTAAAATTATTCACTTCACAATTGATATGACATATAGTGTGACATGTCTCGTATATGCTGCTCTTAACAGCCTGTCTTTTCTATGGCTAGCAATAACGGAAAAAGCTAAACGAACCAACTCAATGATCGATTTTGGTGATCGATGACACGTGATGCCCCTTATTGGAGGTCGGACGTCCCCTCCAATAGAGGGCGCCATGTGTCATCGATCATCAAAATCGATCATTGAGTCAGTCATTGTAGCGGGACTCCGCAATAGCATATTAAGTATGGAATATTTAGATAAACTGATCTTGTGAAAGACGTAAAAATACTTAAAAATAATGGTGATACATGTCAACGAGTACACAAACTTGAATTAATTTAAAATTTACTAGTGCTCAAAATCATAGTCTACGCTGCCTACCCTAGATACCCATATTCATACAAGATTAGAATAAGCACAAGTTTGACAAAAAAAAAAAAAAAAGTAATTTTCTTTTATGTTGGAGGACCCACAAATTATTTAGATCAAAATCCACAAAATTGTAAGTCTCACAACTTGTAAGAAAGAATATGTTGGAAATGTGTCCAAAATCATATAGACGGTTAAGAAATTTTAATTTGAACTTTATTTAGAAGTTTGTACTTGCTTGAAAATATCGAGTCATTCCAACAATGACCGTGGATACATCAAATAGCATATATCCGCCACCAAGAAACTCGTTTGGCTGGCAATGTATCGAATCACAGAAGCATTTTGTGTTAAATCTTGAATGTCGTTTTCTTAATTAAATTAACATGCAAATACTATGAAATCTTGAATAATAATTAGAGTGTGAATTTGACAGTATATAAGTCTATCCCGTAACTTAAGATTGTTTAAGAACCACACATAACTTGAGGATCGAATTATATAATCTTATGGTATAATTATAAAAAGGAAAAAAAAAAATCCTTTTTGCTTATACTCAATAAGCAAATATACAAAGAATCCTACTTTTTATCAAGTATGCTTGTACAAAAATAAACAGACTCAATTTCATATGATGTAGCCATTTTCAATCAAGAATTGTGCGACAGGTTCAGCGCATGTACAAGGCACATACATTGGAGGTGGATGGAGGCATATTTTTTAACAATATTTTAATTACATGGGTCCCACCCATGTGAGTTTCTGTAAAACTTCTGGAGAAAATTTTTCTGTACATATGACATTTTCCTTCAATCAATATCTCATTGCTAGCTATCCTTTCTTTTGTAGACATAAAAGCTACTTAGCATAATTGAAAAGAAAATAGATAAAGATAAAATTTATTATCTTCAACTTACCTTTTGTTAAAGATAAAAATTTCACAATTAAAATATGAAAAATAATGATCAAGCTCTCAAAGAGACTAACAGACTGATCACTCATTAAAATTTGAGATTTTGTATTAAAAATTCAATCTGAAGAAGATTAGTTCAAACTTTTATATGTTAATTAATAAAGGTACAATCAATTATTGATCAATCAGAGAAGATTTGTTCAGAAGTATAGGAAGATGCTTCTATTAGCTTTGCTGGGGAAACAGGGTCAATGATTTGTTCAAACATCCTGCAGGGATTGCAATGGTTTCCAAAAGATTGTTGAGAGTTTCTAATGCAACTGATGATGGAGGGCTTCATATATTTTATTCAATTTCGAGGTTTTCAGCTACAAATGAAGTTATTGTGGAGATGCTGAGAGTTGGAGGTGTGTCCAAGATTTGCATGGTGATTCAAGCAGATGATTTGAAGAAGAAAGCAAGGGAGATTTTGAGGTTGCATTCTAACGTTTGGAGGAATTCTCCTTGTATACAAGTTTATCTTTTGACGAGGTATGCTAGATAGCATGCAATTCAAATGAACAACATAAGTGACATGTTTGGTACGACGAAAGATTTGATCATTTCTAGTACTAAGTACATACCCAAAACATAATGAGTAAGGCTACGTGTACATCATGCTACATAGCATGGTACACAGCCCCCCTCATAAGAGGGGGGGCTTGCGAATTTTTTATTCATTGTAGGGCCCCCTTCTTGTGAGAGGGATTGTGTACTATGCTATGTAGCATAGTGTACAATCAATTTTTTTGCAACATAATAGCATTTCGAGAGAATAATACGATTTTGCACGTCAAAGGACTTTTTTTATGTCCATTGGCAAGCAATAGAATGGTCATAGTTTAATCAAAGAATAATCAATAATGTGCTTTACTCAATAATTTGTTGCTGGTAGAATTCATTGGAAGTTTTGACTCACAGTTGGTTAGAACATCTTCAAAAAATTATCTATTTTTTAAGAACATATTCTACAATTTAGAGAGTATCTACAAATTTAGCGAGTAAAATTTTTTACGTACTCCAACAGGCTCTTTATATTTAACACTTAATTTTATTATTCTAAAAAAATATTTATTATTTTTTTTTTCACAAACTTTTCTCTAAATTGTTATATTATTTTTCTCCATTGAAATATTTTGAATGCATTTAATTATAAAGAGTGAGTATGGCTCTTCAAATTTGAAAAGTCAAACTCACTCTCTAAATTAAAATATTAATTTAAAGAGTGTTTTGAAACATAATTTTAAAGGTTAGCTCTTCAAAATAGAAAATATTTTATATTTAAAGAATTTTTTGAAAATGCTATATAGAAGATATAGTTATAAGCTTTATATAATCCTATAAATAAAAGTTTGAACGTTTGAATTATTATTAATTAAGTTGACTGACTGCAATATTATAATTACTTGTGACACATTTTCCTTGACGCAAATTAATTTCTTTAATGATTAATTATGCCTAAATTGCCAATTGCAACCATGAATACCAAGTCGTATTGACTATTGACCATGACTCAAGAATTTTAATTGATATTAGGATCCCGTTTGATTCTCATTCTTTGTAAAATAAGAATGAAAAATATAGTCGTTATAAGCCCCACATAAGAGATGGAAAGTCAAAAATAGTGATTGGATGTGATTGATGACGATTATATTTTTCATTTTTATAAAAGAAAAATGAGAACCAAACGAGATCTAGGCATTCAAAGAAGACCCCTTGATGGCTTCTTTTTTTTGGAAGTTCAACTTTAATTTATGTTATATGAGCAATTTGTAATTATATATTATTTTTTTATGTGACACAAATAAGGTATTAAATTATTAATAATTTATTTTTTAATTAATTATGAATTCAATTGAAATGAAATTAAAAAATAGAGCATATTTAAAATTAGTATTTGCATTTAGCCCATTATTATATAATGAAATTAATGAGAATTATTTTTTCCACCTTTTTTTCATAATAATTTTCTTCCGAATTTAATTTATTTTCCAACTTAAAAATAAAATGTCACCCATGCACTGTCACTTCGAGACCACGAAACATCGTGTTAGTGCCATTGATAACGTTGGGTGCCCAGGATCTAGACATGACATCACCTTGTACGACACATAATCTACAATTTCGGTAATGTCAGAGGTGGTAATTTTATAAGTAAATTTTGATTGCAGACTCCAAATTATCGCCAAATACATCTTTGTTGGCCTCGAGGGTCACCTCTAGCTAGTAAATAGTAAACACAAATTAAAGGCATACTGACCAAGTGCAAGAAAAATCAACACAAAAACTAGATCATGTCTTCTAAACATAATCAGGACAGCCAGAAAGCATATTTCCCAGAATAGGACTTCAAAACTACTTCACTGTTGAGCACATTGCACCCTCTGGCTTCCACCGTGCATATCCTCGTCCTCGTCATATGCTTCTTGATGCTGGGTCTGCTTCCTCCGCATCTCCTCCTCGATGTTAACATCATGCAATGTAGTCTCCTCACACTCATCCAGCTCCATGTCCGTTACTAGTGATTGCGGCTTTGGTGGTAGAATTTGCTCCAGGGCCTCGACTTGACCAGGAGTTAAAGAATCCGGGAAATCCACAGTGAAATGAATGTACAGTTTACCCTTCATGAATGGTCTTTGATACATTGGCATTCCTTCATCGTTGATCGCTTTGAAAGAATCTGCAACATTTTTCCAATTAAGACTCATGTATGACATCACGATAGAAGTTGAGAACACGTAGAAATTCTAATGAAATGATATTACGTACCAGGCTTCACAACTTCCCCGGGTTGTGATTTAATAAGGAGCTGTCTGCCATCCAGGTGAGACAATATAAACTGAAAGCCACATAAAGCTTCAGTAAGAGACAAAGTGTGCTCCACAAAAAGGTCTTCGCCTTTTCTCTTGAATTTAGGATGTTCCTTTTGCTGAAGGACAAAAACTATGTCCCCAGTGACTGTATCAGGCTGTAAAGAAACACAAAACAAGTGACGACCAATCAGCTTTGCGGAACTGGTGATAAACCAATCGATCCTACATACTCTATATAAGATTAACATGTCGTACCGCTTCATCTGCTTCTCCAGGGAATGTAATCTTCTGTCCATTTTGCATACCCTTTTCTACATGGACTTCCAAAACTTTCTTCTCCTGAACAACTTTTTCACCTTTGCATTGAGGACATCGATCTTTGTCGCTAATAGTCTCACCTGTTCCCTTGCATTCATTGCATGGGTGCTGCATTTGCTGAATCATACCGGGGCCAAGTTGTCTTATTGTAACCTTCATCCCATTTCCTTGACACCCTGGGCATTTCATTGAAGCTCCAGATTTTGATCCTTTGCTGCCAAGGAGAACATACAACAGAATTTAGAGTTGGGATATTCACTGTCTATAGTATAATTGCAGGAGTAGGAACCTGGAACTTACCCATTACACTTCGAGCACAGTGCATTGCGTGATAAAGACAGCTTCTTTGTGGTACCAAGGTAAAGATCCTCAAGAGAAACCTTCAGTGGATGCACCACATCCTCTCCTCTCCTCTGCCTCCTTCCCCTACTGCTACCTCCACCTAATCATTGGAAAATTAACTCCTTTGTCAGTGTAATATGCTCCCCAAGCGAAGCGCAAAGAAATAAAGGCTACTCAAAACTATGTCCTCCTAATCCAAAGCAAGAAACGAAACAGAGAGAGATAAGAGTCAGTCAAAAACCTCCAAATGGACTTCCACCGAAGAAAGATGAGAAAATGTCGAATGGATCGTGCATGCCACCACCTCCACCCATCCCTTCTTTGAGTGCATCTTCACCATACTGGTCATATATCTCACGTTTTTCGGGATCACTAAGAACCTCATAAGCATGAGCAAGCTCCTTAAACTGTAGCATAAAAAAAATTACTCCGTTCAAATCCTATAATTAAGTCTATTGCTAAAAAATGGGATAATAAAAACACAATATCCACCACACTATTCCTCTTCTTAAGCAATATGCATACATTGAGAGATTTAAACTATCTCGTGGATTTGGCACAATCACTGCTATCACCAATTCACAGTGAAGTTAAGCAAAAAAAAAAAATTATGACAACCACCAATATCGAACACTTATAATTACAGCTTTGTGTTTAACATAACCAAGTTCCACAAATCTAATTGATTTTCCAAATTAACTTGTAAAGATGGAATAAATGCTGCACATCCGCGTAACATATTACAAGTGACATAGCTTTCAACTCAAACACAAACTTGACAAGAGCATAATTGGCAGTGGAGCTCAGATCGAAAACTACATTGTAACGCATGATCCTAGGACATTGGCCACAAAATTAGATTAAGCCAGGAAATCATGCAGAATTTTTCCGCATACAAATTGAGTAAAACTTGTCAAAAGTAACAAATTTTTCACTTCTCCAATTCTTGAGCAAATACCATTTTCTCCATATTTAGTATATCCATCCTCTATTACCGGACTCGGCCAATAATTTCTCTGGATCATACAGCTACATAAAAAGTTCAAAAGACTGCATTCAACAGCATTTAGTATATCCATCCTCTATTACCAGACTCGCTATTACTTTCCCTGGATCATACAGCTATATAAAAAGTTTAAAAGACTGCATTCAGCAGCTCCTTATGACATTGTCATTACCATACCAAAACTGGACGAGGTAACAGGACTGAAAACTAACTAAGGTTACATATAGACAAGAAGGTAAATTGAATCCGTTCAACTCCAGAGTACATTCTAAAACCAAGTATCAAAAATCAAAGTCAAGGTCAAGGTCGAGTGAAATTACTTTTAATCCTTCTATCTTTCAATTTTCACCAATTAATTCTGAATTTCTCCTCCTTGGCTAGGTAATATCACAAATCTTTTTCATACTGATCCTTTCTAAATTTGGTCTTCTTCAAAAAAATCTAAAGGGAAAATAATTTCAAAACTATAAAAAGGGAACTATTCCTCCATTCCTCTGCTCATTAATCTGACACACTTACTTGACAACAAATAATAGTGACCTTTAATTTAAGCCAATCCAACGCTGTATTTCACTAACATCGTGGGAGAGTTTGAGATTCATAAGATATTTGAGAGTTGAATTGACTTAAAATTAAAAATCATGATTATTTGTTGTCAAATTCGTGAGCAGGAACAACGGTCCCAAAAAAAAAAAAAATTCTATATAATTGCAGCATTTACTACGTACAAGTAACTTCTTCATCAAATCTCATAAACTATCAAATTGAAGAAACTAAAAATATTCAACAATTAAGAAAATTTCTATAAAAATAAAAAAAAGTAATGACGTAATATACCTTCTCAGGATCTCCACCCTTATCTGGATGATTCTTGATAGCAGCTTTCTTGTATGCCTTCTTCAAATCATCCTGCGACGCCGTTTTAGATACTCCAAGAATTTCATAATACTTAGTGTTATTACTTTTCTTAGGTGCCCTCCCAAACATCTTGAATTGCTACCAAAATCACCTATTTACCGATCAATAATCAACTTTCAATGCAGATCTAAAATTACAGATAGAACTAGAGAAATGCACGTGTGGGGAGGGTGAAGGAGATGCAGATATAGGAATTTTGTACGGTGCAGATTGAGTCCTAATGGGAGGTGAAGAGGGATCGTGGCCGTTGGATTTCCGAATATTGGAAATCTCGGGGTCTAGAATTCTCTCCCGCTTTCTAGTGCTTTTAATTTTTCGTCTGGATGGATGTGAACCGCTGATCATGGAATTTGACGGCTGGAATTAGTGTTCTAGACTATTCTACAAAGGAAAAGAATTCAGAAATTGCCAAAGAGGCCCCTGTAGTTTATATGATTACAAGAATTTCCCACTTAGGGGTTTTGATAGTCTGATTTCCCAAAACAGACAATTAGGATGAGAATTGATTTTTCGAAAAATATATACTTACAGGGCAATATGGTTTGATATTAAAAAAGCTTAACTTTATTGACAAAAATACAGGGACAGATCCAAAAAGAAATTTAGCACGAACTAACACGAAAAAAAAATTAAATTTTTTTATTATTATTAACATTTGGACTGGAGGGTCGCGCTGCGCTATAGATTTCATATTTAACTAATGTGTTGCTTGGACTTTATACAAAAAAAGGGGCCGTGTTTTTTAAGTGTTCAAACTAATTGTTAGCATTGTTGTTTAAATTTTATGATTGTTTGACAGTGTGTGTTTATATCGGAAGTACATGGATAATAATTGAGAGTTTTATTATCAGAAATTTAAGTCAAACTACTAATGTCTATTAATCACTTAAAATCACAAATAATAGTATCGCAAGCGATTCTTGACATAATTTGTATCAATGATCATTTTTTCGAGTTTCTTTTATTTACAAAAAATCCCATTATAAATTTAACTTAAAGTTTTCAAATTGCCCTTTTGCCAACTCTACTAGTCGCAACTCACATATTAGCTAAGTTAGCCTCCTTAGATAGACAGCACTCGCGAGTGCACTAGACGTCAAACTCTAATATATTTTAAGACGAGAAGTAAAAAAAAATAAAAATTCCTTTTGCATGCCTACCAGTGTGCCTCAGTAGGACATGTAGGAGTTGGCTCAATTTATTTATGGCAAACTTCACTGTCATTCAAGTTGAGTTTACAGTTAGAGGACATGGGAGTGGTGCAGCTCTTTGCTACTCTCATGTTTGTTTTCTTGAGCAAATCTGTCATATATTTTTATTTGCTATATACATGAATTGCTCCTGAATACCTCAATGCCTAAGAAATAATTCACAGGCCCCAATTTTTTTATTGCAGAATTCTCATTCAAATCTTGCACCACTTGTTCCAAGGCCATCATCACATCCAACAAAAATGTGTGGAATCGAAAAACTCTTTCGAATTATACTTGCTCTCGTAAATCTTAACACCCAGAACTGAAAGTTATGCGCGTTTTTGTAGATTCTTCTTATTTATTCTATTTTTCACTTGGTCTATAATTTTCTTTTCTAATTGCGCATAACCATAGAAGCTTTGTTTAATTTACACATATAATGAGGTATATCTTTATCATCTAACCCTCGTGATTGTTAAGTAAAAACATCCTCGTTAAGAAAAAGCATTATTGCAATCCGGGGGTTCGTTGAAACCATTGGCCATCAAAGAAGCTTTTATTTAAATTATTCATTTGAATTATACTTGAGTAGGAATGCCCATTTATTGTCAACAATGTGCATATTCTCTTGTTCAACTAGAGCCCAGGTTTTATTTTGAAGAAATGCCGAGCATTCAGAAGCTTAACATCCTTCCAGTTATGGTCAAGTGTGGCTTTGTGTACTAATTTTGGTCAAATAAAAGTTGCAAAATTAGCATTCTGCGAATCCCAAAAGTTTTGGCTTATATATTCCAGACATCTTGTATGCATGGTGAGTAGGGGTGGTTGTTTCAAAATGCTAGGATGAGTGGCACCAAGGTTGGGATAGATCTCAACAATTAACATTATTAGGTCTTGTGTAATTAGTGATTATATGAATAAAAAGGATAAAATTTGAACATGTATAAAAGTCAATGAGTTAAGTACAATTCTATATAAATGAGATAGATAGGCTAGGGTTCGAGTCCGGAATAAAGAAAGAAGAGTCACCGCATTTTCGCTAGTTACTCGTCTAGACAATGCTCGAGCGGCAAAAGTAGAACCATCGTCGCTCGACTGTAGTTAGTTTTTCGCTCAAGCGACAGTGCCATGCATGAAACTCTAATTCGCGATTTTGAAAAATTTTACACGGCTCATACTACTCATACACAACCAACTATAAATACCAAAGCACTAGCACGAAAAATGAGAAGATTGTTCATTGAGCGTAAACTTCATATCATATTCTTTACATTCTTTGGTTACCCAGGTACCCATTCAACATAAGATTCAATTCATATTATACTTGAGATCCGACAACCAAGTTTTGGTACATTTCTGCATATGATGTACTCTCTGTTACAGAAATTGAAATACCATTACGTATATCACTCGTCCATTTCCATACTCATCGATACATTTTCATTCAATTCAAAATCACCAAAGTAACATATCGAAATTACTACCATATCTGCACGACGAAACAGAATTTTTAATTATATGAAAAAATAGTTACAAATTTGGTTCAACCCACTGGGCAATTTTTTTTTTTTTTTTTTAAAAACAAATACAGTCGATTGTTAATAGTCGTAACAGCCAACTGTTAATTGTCAGATGTTACGGTTAGCTGATCTTAACGTGCAGATAATTTTTTTTTTTTTCATGTTTAAAAAATTATTGATCTATTAAATTTTTTTCTACATTAACATCTATGTCGAAATAAAATATATCGATTAAAACGTATAACAATATAACAAAAAATAAAATTAAACATACGTAAATATACTTACCGTCTCGAAGTGATTGATATAAAAAAATATTTTATCTTGTTCAGCGTTTGATAAATTTGTGAAATTTTGAGGTTGAAGCAGATGAGAGATGAGATAATTTTATTTGTGTTGGAATAGACATATAATAAAAGTTATCTGATTTTGAAGTTTTAAGTGTGAAGTATTTGATTTTCACTTGAGAATTGAGAGTGTTGTAATATTTTTTGAAACAAAATAATATTATTTATAATTGAATAACATACAATCAAGAGACCATTCTGAAAAGAAAAGTTATGTTTGTATAGAATTTTTCTTGACAAAAAAAGTACAATACTCACATGGGTGGACCTCCATATTAGTATTTTATTATCCAAAAAATTACCCATCCACTCTTATTGTGTCTTTTTGACTTTTGTACAAATTTTGTAAATTCATTTTCTCTACATCAAGGTCAACTCTTGTGAAAATATACATTTGTTCAAAAATCAAAAGTGAAAATTGAAGCGTATGAACAAGCCAATTTTAAAAGTAGCCTAAAGAATTCCTTGATTGACTCTGGCCGCTTTTTTCCCGACAGTGCTTTTTGGGTTCGACTTTTTTTTAACTCTACTGCACTCCCTAAACGACACCGTCTCCCTTTCTCCAATCATAGCCTATCCAAATTCCCTTTATTCCTTTAATTTGAAATGTACAGTTCAAAAATTCTCAACTTGGATTATTGATCGAAGATGCGATTTCTAGATTTTGATTCATTTCCTTTTCCTGTAGACTGATTGATAGATCCACTTGCAATCCTCAAAAGCTCTAGTGACAAAGGTTCTTTTCTTTCTTTTTTTCTCTGACATTTCTCACTTTTTACTCGTCCCTTTCTCTCTCTCTGTGTATACGTGTGCATTATTAGTAGAACAGTAGCCGGCCCTGATTTTTCAGGAGATTTGAGCTTCCAATTTTTATGTATTTCTTTGTTACATACGAGTTAAGCACTATCTTGTATTTTGTAGATCTGTATTGTTTGTCACTTGAATTACGGATTTTATTTGGTGAAGTTTATCCTAAAGAACGAAATTTTCTCTGATGAAATGGGTTATGCTCAGTTTGCGGTTTTTTTGGTGTAATTGTGTGAAAAGGGCTACATTGCTTGTACTAAAGTTCAAACCTTGTTTCTTTTATTACAAAGGTGAATAAACTTTGGGTTGAATTTGCGGTTTATTTGGTTTTTCTGCTCTTTTCTTTTTAACCTCTGGGTGCAAATAATACATTACAATTTAAATTACGTAGTTCTTTAACGGAGAGTTGCGAATTTCGGATTTGCAGAATGGCAATCAACAAAACATAATCTCATAAATAAGATTTTTTTTCCAAGCATTTAAAGATTTGGTATTTATTTGGAAGTGCATATGGAATTTGACTCTGTAGAGGTGGTTTATCAATTATAAGAACATACGATTTTCGGAATATTAGTGATTGCATAGATTTTATGTCATTTGCTGGTTTTCACCAAGGTTACTTTTCCCTTCTCAGTTTGTTTTCTTCAGCGACTGACTAGTCAAATATTGTGTTTCTCATGTAGTATTTTCTTTCTCCGCTAGTTGATAATGTTGGAAATGGTTAACTTCGTTTGCCATTTCCCCCTATCTGTTTGATAAGCTCTTGTCAGGAGAGAAAAATGACCTGAAAAATGCCAAAATTTGGGCTTTCCTGTGGTAGGTCTGGAGCTGATAGATTGACATGGGCGCCTCAAAGAAATGGATCAAAGCGTTGATTGGTTTCAAGAAACCAGAGAAATCACAATGTTCGGAGAAGGATGAAAATGTAGGTTGTATTTTCTGGTTGCAGTTATATATCAGGGAAAATAATGTTATGGAAAGGCAATCCAGAATGAACAAATATTGCATTTGCTTGCATTTAACTCTGCTGAATGCCTGTCTCTTTAAAGAAGCTTTTCGTCTATCTGAATATTCTGCCTTGACTTGTGGGCACGATTTTCCTTTCCTGCGGCTTAATATATGCTGAAGGGATATTCTTGAATTTCGCGGGGAATTTTCCCCATTCTACCTTTTCATTTCGGGAGTCCTGGTGCAAGAAGGCTTCTCAAAGGGCTTGGAGCTTCTTAATATTGATAATATATTTGGTGGACATGTATTATATGTATGTTTATGAGCTAAATGGGCATAGAAGAAATTTGAGATGCAAAACCATTTCTATTGCATGGAAAAGTGTAGCAGAAGTACCTTCCTAGAGTCATATATGAATATTTAGAAACTTGTTTGAAAACCTCTTGACAGTTACACCACTCATAACATGACTATTTAGGTCTGAAATTTTATTATTAAATAGGCAGGGATCATTGACTAAAATTATCTAATCATGCAGAGAACAGGGAGCATTGGCAAGATTTGGCATCGAAGAAAGTATTCAGTTGAGATTGATGCCAACATACTTCAAGATGAGTCCAATCAAGATGCGGTTACATCAGTTGAAGATTCCAACTTTCAGCAAGTTTCAGATTCTACTAGCTCTCCTGCTGCTTCAGTTCAGGTGCAAAATGCTGCTCAAGTTCAACAGAAAATGAGAGAAGAATGGGCTGCCATACGCATCCAAACAGCCTTTAGAGGATTTCTGGTATTGACTTGATTCATTTTCTAAAGTTTTATTGTTACTGAACTAACAAAAGGCAACCATATTTTCTGATACATAGCATACATGCTTGACTTGATATTTCATGATTTTCCACCTATATTTTCTGTTAATGTTTTATTGTTACTGAATTAACACAAGGCAGCCATATTTTCTGATACATAGCATACATGCTTGACTTGATATTTCATGACTTTCCACCTAGTTTTTGTTACCTTTTAATCCGAACAATTAGTTGACATTTCATGAACATACAGGAAGAAAAAAATCGAACAAGATGTTTAAGTGCACTGTGATTTTTCTTGTAAGTATGCTAAAAGATTTGGTGCAAAAACACGAGTGGAGAATATGTGAATGCTCATACATGTATAACATGATATAAATCTGTTGCAGACCATTGAGCTTTTGTAGATAAGGAGATGTTGCTCATTTGTATTACATCATAAACTTCAATTTATGCTGCTTTTATTCATCATATAAAGAATTGTACAAATTTGGTTACCATTAACCATTAATTTCATTTCCGCATTAAAATTCATTCACTATGACATGGTATAGAAAATGTAACTTCATGAAATTGAAATTACAATTTTTTCTAGAGAATATGAATTCTATATGGTAATAAAATACTTGAGAGTAAATTTTATTTATTGAAGTGGAGAATCATCTGGTGAGTTTAATATATGATGTGTACTTTAAAACAGACACTTTTTAATAAGTAATAGTTTCTATATATTGTAATTGTATAATATGGGAACTTATGTTGATTAGAGTTTATCATATGCTCGTATGTTGCTGGGGTACATAGGGATATGTATCTGGATTTAGAGTGCTGTTTGAGGCAAACATCATTTTTTTCTTAGAATTAGATTGTACTTCCATTTGAGTTTGTCTATAAGACATAAGTCAATATATTAATCATGTACTTTACCATCATTGATATCGGGTTCATGTTTATCGAGGGAGAGAGTGGTTTCAGTTCTAAGTTTCAACAATTTGAATGTTTTTATATAGTTTAATTTTTTTTATCAGGCTAGACGAGCTCTACGCGCTTTAAAAGGATTGGTGAGGCTTCAAGCTCTTGTCAGGGGCCATGCTGTAAGAAAGCAAGCTGCTATTACACTCCGTTGTATGCAAGCTTTAGTAAGAGTTCAGGCTCGTGTCCGGGCAAGGCGTGTTCGTATCGCATTGGAGAGTGAAACAGAACAACAGAAGCTTCAACATCAACTTGAACATGAAGCTTTTGTTAAAGAAATTGAAGTAAAATCCCTTTGGTCAATATTTCATTTTATTTTTCTGGAAGTGATAATATTATTCTATTAGGTGGTCGTGTAAGATTTTATAGCATAAAATTTTTTAATTACATTTTACTCTCACTGTGGCATAAATATTTACTGTACCATTCTTGATTTGAAAGTACAATTATCCTTTCCTCCATTGAACTTGCATCGAGAGGTTTTATGTATCCAGGTATTTAGAGCAGGAGGCTTGGTTTATGATTAAGAGATTATATATGATATGACCAGGAATCTAGAGGAGGGGTTTTACTTAACCCATGCTCAGTATTGTGTCTGATTTTGTCTGTTATTTCAGGATGGGTGGTGTGACAGTGTTGGATCTGTCGAAGAAATTCAAAACAAATTGTTGAAGAGGCAAGAAGCTGCCACTAAACGTGAGAGGGCAATGGCATATGCTTTGGCGAACCAGGTAAGCATTGTATTCTTCGAGTTAAAACGCAATTTAGCTAAATTGCATGAAATCATGCTGAGTACTGCATCAAGGCAATCGTCAGAAAATTGAATAATGATGGAAAACCTCCATCCTAGATTCTTTGTCCTTTCTGAATTGCTTTTGTTAAACGTCTTATGCTTACATTTTATAGCTACCATGGTTACCCTTAAGGGAAATAGGGAATAAATTGTTGCGTTAATTAGACTATGTTTATCCATAGAGGAAATAGGAATCAATTATCACTGTTAATTAGACTGAAAATCACCTGTAATGTGCATTAAGATAGAATATCCGTGTATCAGTGGCAGGCAGGGTCAAGACAACAAACAACTTTGGCTGGTTTTCAACCGGATAAAAGCAATTGGGGCTGGAACTGGCTGGAGAGATGGATGGCTGTTCGTCCATGGGAAAACCGCTTTTTAGACATTAATCTGAAAGATGGAGTGAAGATTCTCGAGAACGGATCAGCTGATGTGAATGAAGGGGCCAAAACCCAGTTAATATCCACTGGAAAGAAATCGACATCAAATATTGCAAATGAGAGAACTTTTCCATCACGTTCAAGCATGAACTCAATCGAAAAAAGGGGTCTATCATATTCTGATGGCAGCAGCTCTTCACCCGGTAAATCAGCAAATGTGCTAGAAACACCAGGCTTGTCAAAACCAGTTCTTAAAGACTTGGTTGAGGAAACTCCCTCTAAACCCATTGCTGGTTCAAGATCGCATAGCAATCCAAAAGAGAGATCCACCCTTTCAGATAAACAAGGAAAGAAGCGATTGTCTCTGCCAAGCAGCGGTCAGTCTCTCTCTCATGCTTTCCCTTTATTTTTATTTTTTTTGCAAATATTGTTGTTGTCCTGCTAAACAAGCCGATCCTGCTTTATAACAGGACATTTTGAGCATGTTTGGCTAAGATAAAACTAGTCTACATCTGAGGAATGAGTAAGTTTAAGATAAATAATTTCTTTTATTCATCAAAAAACTGGAAAAAGTTGTTTTCTGATAGACCCCCAAATTAGTCATTTAAGTTTGTTATCCCATATTCTAGAGTGTTCCAATTCCAGTTTGTTATCAGGGGAGTTTGGGGAATAAGGGGAGTAGTAGTAGTATAAATGTAATAGGAGACGGAGTAGAAAGGGCATGCAAATATTGAGTAGTTGGTTGAGCCAATTGGGAGAGAATCCATCCTCTCAAATGCTTGGAATTGTCATTTAATTTCTGTTCATTTTATCAATACAAAAAAGTTTTGCTGTGATGATTATTGAATGTAATTTGAGAATTACATTACACAAATCTGCCTACAGATTACTAATACATAGCTACCCAACTGGTGTCTTATCATTTTCTTGACATTAAGGGCAAAAGTTTCAACACAACTTTTTTACCCTTTTTTATTATTTTTTTTTCACATAACTTTTTTACTTTAAGGAAGAAAAAAACAAGTTATCTAAATATGTTTAGAAACTAAAATATAAGTTATCTGAATATGTTTGGCAACAAAAAGTTTCTTAAAAGTAACTTTTACTTATTTTTTAAGCTTAGCCAAACATGCTCTCTGTCTTTCTTGCCTCCAATGTGGATATTTATGTGATTCCTAGTATTTTACTCTCTTTACGACATCCAAGACCTCTCTGATTCAACTTGTCAAACACTTCTTCGATGCATGCAACAAGAAGTTCCTATATTTATCCTATTGAAATCATGAAAGTCGCAAAATTCTAGATTATCGCAATTATCCATGATTATCAGCGTTTCTAATACACGGATTAATAGCTGCCTCCTGTTAGAGTTTCTGTATCACACTATTCTGTACTTGACCTTCCACACTAGCAAATATGCACTTAGTTGTCTTGCTAACTATGGCTCTTCACAAGTAAACCAGGGCTAAGTCAGGGGTCTCAACCAACCGGGCAACTCAGTCGAACTGCTGTTAAAAGCTCGCCAACTGGCCAAAAGCTCGCAAAGGATAAATCCAAATTGAACGGGAATAGTATAAAGCCTTCGAAATCTAGTACCCAGGCTGATAATAGCACAGGACAGCCATTTTAGTCTGTTGTACAAAAAGGGCTCTTTCATGTGAAGATGCTGTTTTTTTTTAATGTCACCAGGGCTTGAAGTTAAAGAGACGGTGTTCTTGAAATAGGAATGTTGGGGGATCAATTGAGTGTGACTATTGTAACAGATTATTTATTATTGTATTCTATTGGTTCATTTGTGTTGTTTATTCTCTGTAATCGAGTTTCTGGGAATTTTCCAACGATAAATTGTGTGATACAGCAAAACGAGGTATTATGGTTTAAGAAAGATACATGGAAGATAAGTAAACTTATGGATGGACTTGTGGTGACGGTGACCTCGTGCCGCTCATCAGCTAGTGAGAGCGCAGTTCCATCATCCATGGGCGACTCAGGCCCGCATTAAACCAAGCTTGAGGCTGAGCTGAGCTTGATTCTTAGGCAGGCGAGCCACACCGAGCTTGGTTCTTGGGCTCATATTTGTTTATCCCGTATTCAATATTTTTATATATTTATTCTTGCAAATGCTGTTTTTTAGAAGGGAAAATTACGTGGTACTTTTAGATATGGGTTCTCATCATTCAAAAGTGACGTTTTTAGTTCTCAATCTACCAAAATCTATGAATCTGAATCTTTCATGATCGAAATCATCAATATAGATGATCATTTTGTAAAATTGTTAAATCACATAACATTTTATCTCCAACTCAAGGTCGTGAATGATATAACTTTCAAAATGATCATTTTGTAAGCGATATCAAATTTACTTATTCAAATAGCTTGAGGACTTAAATCCTTACTTTTTAAAGGTTAGAGACTCGTAATCGCGCAGAAAAGGTTAACGAACTCAACCCTAATATATCCTTGACCATTTGGGTCCGTGGGCTAAGCAAAGCTGATCCCTGGTCAACAATCTGGCCCGAGTGAGATTGGTCAATTGAGGTGACTGATGGTGAAATTGTTATAAAACTTCAGTGATTAAGGGTGCATTCTCTTCGTATTTCAGTTTTGTGTTTTGAGTTTTAAATTTGTTTTGTGTTTTGTGTTTTAGGTATTCATTTTGAGATTGTTGAAAACTCGTTTTTTTTGTCGTTTTGAAAAAATATTTCACAACCCGTATTTTTTGAGTTTTGACAGATTTGTGAAAAAAACAGTCAAAACGTAAAAAAATTATTTTCTGTTTTCTTCACAAAATTTTCAGCTGTTTTCAAAAACTCATTTTCGAAAATGGGAAAGAGAACACGTTTTCAATGTTTTGAAAAATCGAAAACAAAAAAGAGAACGCCCCCTAAACTGCTCGAAAAAACATTAATAACCATATTAGGTTAATTGCGCCTGTCGTCACTAAAATTTGGACTAAATTTTGAAGATAGTCATTGAGTTTTCTTTAATGGTCATACTAATGATCAATCGGTTAAAAATATGTTAAATTTCTAAGTGACGCCATTACATGTTAGGGTCCGTTTGATTAGTCAAAAATTTTCTTGGAAGTTGGAATTCGTGGAATTCAATTCCTTGCTATATGATGGGAATTGGTTTTCAATTTTTTTTTTTTTTTTATTAGCAATAGAAAAAAATTCTAAAATAAAGTGTAAAAAAATTTATCCATTTAATTGACAAATTTCATGCAAAACAGAGCCAAACGTAAAAATCCAAAATTGGCAAAAATTTTTAAATTTTTTTTTTTTGCTAAACATATTTTTGTCCCCAATGGTGAAAAAAATCCATTCATTTAATTGGCATAAAAAAAAACAAAGTCAAAGTATTATAATAGAAATGTGGAAAATTATACCAATCAAACACCTTTAATTCAATTGTCGGTAAAACAATTCCAGGCAATTCAATTCTCTAGAATTCATTTCCTTTCTACCAATTTTTCATCCCTGCAATTAAACGGACCCCTAACGTGGATACAAATATATTATGCCACGTTAGCTAGGTTAATTAAGCCAGAGGTCATTACAGTTTGGAGAAAATTTCAAAATGATCATTGACTTAATTTGCATATAGTATTAGTCACTCAAGTTTCAAATGTTTACAGTAATGATCAATTGGTTAAAACACTAAGGGCCTGTTTGATTGTAAGGGTGAAAAACGGATGAAAATAAAATGAATGGTAGGGAATTGAATTGCCTATAAAAGTTTTACAGGGAATTGTAATTAATGGTGTTTGATTGGAATAACCCAGACAAATTTTTCGGGTTTTTTTATGCAAAAAAAAATAGATAAATTTTTTTTACCATTGACTTTGGAATGTGTTCAAATTGCTATAAAAAATTTTAAAAAAAAATTTGTCAAAAAGTTGATTTTCCCACCACTATGGTATAAAAATAATTTTTATGCCAACCTTGTACCTTGAAAAACGTTGGAAAACGCCCTGAAAAATTAGTGCAATCACAACAGTGAATAGTAAAAAAAGTAGAAAATTTTTTACAAACGAAAAACTACGACCAATCAAACAGGCACTAATATTAATATATGTTGCATAACTTTATATATTACGCCAGGTTCAACAATTTGCCAACGTTTTCCCTAAAAATTAGTGCAATCAAACAGGTGAATAGTAAAAAAAACGTTTTTCACCTTCCACGAAAAACTACGATCAATCAAACATGCCCTAATATTAATATATGTCAACGTAGACACAAATAACTTTATATATTACGCCAGGTTAATGAGGTTAATTACAATAATGGTCACTGAAGTTTGACGAAATGTTAAAATAATCATTGAAGTAAATCTCTAAGTTTTAATAACTATTTTTTTTTTAATTATTACATTAATAGGCACTCGATACCTTGTTTTCTTCCTAATTTCTTTCCCAAATCATTGGTTACCCTTATTCCCATGAAGTTCATGTTTTCAGAAGTGCATTAAATTCTGAATTAAATACATGAGTTGAATTAATTTCGTGGATTCGTTTATCAAAAGCTGGGTTGTATGTTTTATCATTTTCGTGATCAATAGTTAAGATCATACTAGACTATGATTTAATCGTTTGTTTTTTTGCTTAATTTTGTGAGGATCTCGATGCTTGTAATTACTTTTTTTTTTTTTGGGTCGACCCTCTAATACATAGAGGAGGGAATAATAAATGATTGTAAAATAAAGGGCAAGCTACTTGAAAAATTTGTCGAGTAATCATTTTAATGTCATATTAATGCCACCTAAATTAGAGTTGTAATTCCAGTGTGACTAAATAATATTACTTTTTTAATTTTATTTGAGTGATCATGGATGTAATCGTTAAAAACTTCGTTAGTTAATACTATAAGAAAATTAATTCAATGACCATTTTAAAATTTACTCCAATCTTCAGTGACCATTGGCATTAATAACCCTCAAACTAATTTTTTGTTCCAAGAATTAACTCAAACGAAAATACGCTAGTTTTCTCAACATACTCGCCATTAGTTGATCCCTACTCCACACCGCCGCCGCCGGGCAAAGCGTATACAGAGACACATATACATTGAGTAAGTTACATTTATAAACCGAGGGATTCCATGCTCATCGTTTGCGCTTATTGATATATTTCCTCTTTGTTACATTGAATTTCAGAAGGGAAAATTCATACAAACTATAATGGGAAAGGATGAGAAAAGCGGGGTAGGGAGGTCTCTGATGAAGCACCACAACCAGATGATCCAGCAGTCGAAGGAGAAAGGGAAGTACTACCGGAGCCAGCAGAAGGTGTTGGAATCGGTAACGGAGGTTACTGATATTGAAGCCGTTATCGAACAGACAGACGAGGCCTACCGCCTCTTCTCCGCCGTCAACTCCCCTGTCAACGTTAACTTCAATTCGTAATACCCTTTTTGCGTTTTTTTTCTTGGTAACTTAGGTGTCCAAATTTCTCCCAACTAATGTTGAGTGGCGGCCTTCCTGGTTCACCATTAGTCACAGCTTATATACACTTGGCGGGACGCAATTCTCTTCCCCGTGGACCTCCCTTTACGAAAGCGCACCATAACTCTGCCTTCCGCCTTCCAACAACTACCGCGGGAATTTGAAACTTCCGATGATCCGTTTAGAAGTCTCCTTCTTTACCACTGCGCCATGCCCATGGACCCCTTTTTGCATTTTTGTTAAAGCACTGTGTAGATTAATGACTACAGTTGCAAATTTAATTTACAGATTATGTTGAACATTGCTAGAGTGTGATAGAAGAGCTGTAAGAGTGGCAATTTCAGTTCTTTTATGTATTTATATCTGGTTGAAACTTGAGATAATTCATATAATGCTCCATTTGGAAATTGAAAATGTGAACTGGAAAAATGCTAAAAGATCGAAAATAGTTGAGGAGTGGTATTTATTTGTTTATATTTCACCCATTTTTCATTTAAATCTCATATAGGTTTTTGAGTTTTGTTCTAGTTTTCTGTAGGAGTAAAAATTATCAGAATTTTCATTTACTATTGTTTTCTTGTTTCTTGTATATGTCCATGAATTAACTAGAAAATGAAGGTGTCTTTCTAATTTCTTTTTTATTTTTTGGGTTGTATGTTTAAGTTCTATGTCATAATTGTTCATCTAATTATTAGTAGGTGTCTCCAACAAGAAATTGTAGTATCCAGGTTTTCTTTCAATCTGTTAATGTTCTTTCTGTGAGCGTGTTCCCTTCATTTTCTTGGCTATATTGTTTCTTTCCGTTCTCTTTTCTGAGTAGTTCTAACTTTTGGCTTGATTTTTGGAATATGGACTTTGGAACATGGACTTTGGCTCCAGCACTAATTACACGACAGTGGAGGAATGGAGCCAGCAACAGAAGAAAGAGGAAGCAGTGCATGCTAGCAGCCTTCGTGTTCCACGCAGGCATACATTCCCCTTCTCTTGATTTCAATTTGACTGTACATTATATATTGAAGGGTTTTTACCTATCAAAAAAAAAATATATTGAAGGGTTTTTAAATCTCTCTCTCTTTACAGGCCCCCTTGGAATACTAAAATGTCTGTAGAAGAACTTGATGCTAATGAAAGACGTGCTTTTCTTGAGTGGCGCCGCAGCCTTGCAAGGTCATGCTGTCTCACATGACATCACAAATTCAATTGTTTTTGTAATTTTTGGTGCATGCTTATAACTGTTTGCTCAAATGCTGGTTTTCTTTTGGTACTTGATGCACTGCGCTGCTAAAAATCTCAATTTTGAAAATCTTGTTCCATCTTTCCATTGATTAATGTGTATATACCGCTTCGCATTGTATATTTATTGCTGCAGGCTTGAGGAGAATGATAAGCTAGTTCTCACTCCATTCGAGAAGAACCTAGATATATGGCGACAGCTTTGGAGGGTTGTTGAGCGCAGTGATTTGGTGAGATCATAATATTCTCCATCTCTAAGTTAGCATTGAATCCTTTGAATGATTGATTAATGTGACTAACGAACATATTATAAACTTGTAGTATACTCATTCTCTGTTTAGTCAAACCAATTTTAATTAACTAAAGTGCACCCAAGTATTTGGAACAATGGTGATTGAGAAGATTCCAGTCATTAAAAGGCTGGAAGCAAAAGAAATTTGCCATGTTTGGAGTCCTAGATTTAGTTGTTTGGCCAGGTAATTTGACGGGAATGTTAATATTATTATATTACCTGGTAATTACATTTACTTGACTGCCTAGCTGTGTTTTATGATGACAATGGAGGAAGTTCAAGTTTTTTAGAAGAAACTTGAATTTATTAATTATCTAATAGTAACTGTTAAGGGATATAATCCCACATCGATTAAAGATGTAAATATAGGTCAATTTATAAAGTTTTGGGCTACTCCTCTTAATAAGGTTGACCTTTTAAGATGGACTCCTAAGCCTTTACATGGTATCAGAGCAGGCCCAGTTCTACAATGTTGGGACCCCCAATATCGATTTTCACAGTTGTTTGGCATAGTCCATGCTGTGCGTGAGGGGCATATTAGATCCCACATTGACTGGAGATCTAAAGTGGATCCAGTTTATAAGGTGAGGGCAAACCTCCCCTAACAAGTCGGTTTTGTTGGGTTGAGTTAGACCCAATATCCTCAACAGTAACTAAAGTTGTTAAGATGAATCATCCTCGAACATCAAAAGAAACTAAAAAACATAAAAGTCAAGAATACTATATAGCTTTCCTGCCAAGGATAAGTAAAGAGTAAGGAAACACTTGATCGCCTTATCCAAGAAATCAATAAAAACGCTTAAAACTTAGCTCTATATTTGTAACTTGGGAACTTCTTGCTCTCGTCCTTCCATAACTGAATAAATAGCTGAAAGTATTGCTTTCCAAATAACCATACCCCTCTTGTCCTTACACGTATAATATTGTGTTATTTACTTTTATGTGAATGTTTCTCTATTCTCTCCTGGCAGCTTGTTATGGTTGTTGATGCACGGGACCCATTTTTCTACCGGTGTCCTGATCTTGAGGTAATAATTGAGATTTTGATTCTACGCTAGAATGTTTTAAGTGACTTCTTTTGAACTTTAAAAGATTCTGTGAATGTAATGATCACTCTAAAGAAATGTGGAATTTTGAGACTTATACTTCATTTCAGCCTTTGATCAAGCCAGACGTTTTTGTGAAAGCACACTCCTTCTATGATTGATACATAATAATGTCATCATATGAATCTTTGAAGACGACATTAGAGAGAAGCTCTACTATTGTTCCTTGACTCAATAAGCATGTTAATGTTAATGCTCAGTCTTTAGTGCCAAATCTTTTCATTGATAGCAAGTTATACTTGTGAGACATTATTTTACCAAAATGCAGGCATATGCAAGAGAAGTTGATGAACACAAAAAGACATTACTTCTCATTAACAAGGCAGATCTTCTACCGGATTCTGTTAGGTAACACTGCTACTCCGCTGTTTCCCGTTGATTCCTCTCATTAGACATCATCAGAATTTGATGCTTGAAATTTCTGCAGAAACAAATGGGCTGAATACTTCCGTGGACATGGAATTCTCTTTGCTTTCTGGTCAGCGAAGGCTGCTTCTGCAGCTCTGGAGGGGAAAACTTCCAGTTTCTCTGCAGGAACTCAAAAAAGTGAGCTAGAATTGGTTGATGCCAAGACTAAAGTATACGGCAGGGAAGAGCTACTTGCTCTCTTGCAATCTGAAGCCAAGCAAATAGTTTATGTGAGAAACAGTGTAAGCTCCAATGTGGCAGGCTTGTCTCACAGTCATCCTAATGATGGAAATCTCACTGGACATATGCCATGTCACAGCGTAATTGTTGGATTTGTTGGGTATCCCAATGTGGGGAAGAGTTCAACAATTAATGCTTTGGTAGGAGAGAAACGGACAGGGGTAACCTCAACTCCTGGGAAGACGAAGCATTTCCAAACATTGATAATATCTGACAAACTCACTCTCTGCGATTGCCCTGGATTAGTGTTTCCATCCTTTACGAGTTCAAGGTACGAGATGATTGCTTCTGGGGTTTTACCTGTTCATTGCATGACTGAACACAGGGAGACTGTGCAGGTTGTGACAAATCGAGTACCTAGGCATGTTATCGAGAATGTCTACAAAATTACTTTACCAAAACCCAAGCCGTATGAACCACAATCACGGCCTCCTTTGGCTGCGGAGTTTTTGAGAACTTATTGTGCATCTCGTGGATATGTTGCCTCAAGTGGACTGCCGGATGAAACTAGAGCTGCCCGCCAAATTTTGAAGGATTATATTGACGGGAAGCTTCTGCACTTTGAAATGCCTCCAGGAATGCCTATCAATGAAGACGACACCGAAGATGTTGCCAAACCTGGCCCATTGGAGATTCACCGATCAGATTCATCTGATATCAAAGATCATTTGAGCGATGAACACAAAGACACTCCAGTCTAGAGCAGGTGTTGAGTGATCTATATTCATTTGACATGGCTAACGGATTAGCTTCGACCAAGACTCCTGTTAAAAAAAATCTTCGAACACCTCTCGTAAACAACTTAAGAAGCCTCAGAGGAAGAAAGACCGCTCATGTAGGGTAAGAGACGACAATGGCAGCTGCCAGCAGTTAGGGTCTTCCAGTAGCCTGTTAACACGCCTCCTCTGAGAGCTTAAGGAGCTCGTTCTTATAACAAAGATTTTCATGTATCCGGGGTGTTCATCATTTTTGTGGTACGTGCTACTGGTCTCCTGCTTAGGTTCGTTTTAGTTTATATAAAAACTGATGGCATAATCTTGCAGTCATGCCTACGACGGTTCTGAAAAATAATTCAGTGAATGCCGAAGGGGGCGGGGACTGTCATTTATTTTACTACTGTTGCCTAATGCTTTCAACGGAATGATTCTAATGCAGTAATGCTATACAAGTATATAGCTATATTCAGCATTTTTTTTACTTTATATCATCTATTCTGTCAAGAGGTGATTTGTGTACAATTTTTTACTGCACGATAATTATATTTCCATATTTATAGGTGTCAAAATGTGTCAGGTCACCTAAACTCGCGTGATGCTGTGACCTGTCACGTAAAAGATCGAATCGTGGCCCTGCCTATATATAGCTGGTCTCCCTCTATCTTTGCTCCTTGTCTCTCCATGTGAGCGTGCGTGTGCGTATGATGCCTTTATTTGGGGCCTTCTATGCTTAGAGGCGTGGTGTGTTTGCTACATGATGTGTTCTAAAGAACTTCAAGAAATTCACGAACAGAATATGGGCAAAACTTCTTAAAAGTAATTATCAGAAATCTGATAATTACTTTTATGATTCCATTATGCTTTAATCTTAAAAGTAATTATCAGATTTTATCTGATAAATCTGATTACATTTCTTGTGTCACTTGAACAAACATATAATTGGGTTCTCAGAATTTTCGAAGCGTAGTTTGCAGATCAAGACCGGTTATCGACTTGGTTAAAATCACTGAATTATGGTTCAACCATTTTATACCCGGAATCATTATTGACATAGGCAGATTAATGGGTCGCTGAATTATTGGTTCTCGTCCTTCTCCTTTAGTAGCAAGTTGATTTTCATTACAATTTTCACGTATAGTTACGAAGATGGAAATCATTTGAATCTGTTTTAAATTATCACTTGCTACTTTACATCTAGTTCTATGAAGCTAGATTTTGTTTCAACTTGCACAATTGACCAAAAAAATGAAGTGATACATGATAATTTGATATGATTAGTTTCTTCTCTTTAAAAGTTTAGGGACTGGTAGTGCAATTTTTCCTAATGTTTTTGGGCTGCTGATAATAAATTATTTTTAATATAATATATCTTTCCAAAGCCAGCTCCCCACCCCATATGTGTTTGTCAGGCCAGGTCATTTTCACATCTCCAATCCCACCCAACCCACTCCCAAATTCCTTTTCCTGTTAGATAAAAATATCTCGAAAATATAATATAAGTTGAGAAAAAAATAAAGTTGCAATAAAAGTGGATAATCCTTTTCGTCGAGGGCCACAGGGACTCTGGACATATAGCAAGGTTCAATAAAAGTGGGAAACAAGTCGAGCCGCCTCCAGTTCGAGTTATGGGCGATTTAGGCTTACTTTGAGACGAATCATTGGTCTAGTCGATTTCACTTTTCTTCACGAGTGGAGTGAGATCTACAAGATTTATTATTATTATTTTTTTTAACTTCATTAAAAATTTTAAAAGAAATTGTTCAATTTTGACTTATTTTGTTAATTTTCAAAAAATTGGGCTCATGAACCAAGGGCTGAGTTGAGCATAGGATTTGAACACGAGCTGAGCTTGATTAGATCGTTACCAATTACCACCCCCAATACAATTGAATTGTTATCATCTTAATCGAGTATTGTCTATAATGGTCAATTCCTTAATCACCTTAAAATAAAAGAAATGATCTCGTGTTTATATAAAAATATGGTTGTTGAACGATTCTTGATTTTTGACAAAAAAGAATGAATCAAAACATATCCACCACAACAAATTTTAAAAATTTGAAAAAGGTAAAAACGTATTTGAGTCCTGCTATGGGTCAGACTCAATGTCAGGGACGCCAAATGGCGCCTCCTATTGGAGGAGACTATCTATTTAGTGCTCCCCTATTGAGGGGGCTGTCTTGACCTGCCATTGAGTTTGGTCAAGTGACTTTGGCCAATGTATTTTTTTCGTTATTTCAACAGTTCTTGATATTTTTGAAATCCAAAACATTGTGTTAAAATTTGACTGTTGTAAAAGTAAAATGTGTTTACTTTTGTCATTTTTCAGCAAAGATTTGACATTGAAGTTAAATTGTTTGGGAGTGATTTTTGGGATAATAATTGATTTTTAAATAGTGATATGATGAGAAATGTGTGATTGAAAAAAAAAATTATTAATGTAATAAAAAATATTATTTTATTAAAAAATGTGTGATTGAAAATAAAAATTGATTCTCAAAATCTTTCCCAAACATGGGCAAAGTTTTATACTTGAATTGAATAAGATATACAAGCTTTCAATGGTGTACACCATTCTCTAAAACTTGTACCTTAGTGTAATTTACTGATTTGCCACTACTAAAATTTGGTTATGCCGCCGTTTTTTGAGTTTAAGGATCTGGTACTTGTCGGGGCCTCTCCAGCCGTACACGCACTAAAATGTATATAAATACAGAAAATAAAATACGAAAAGAGAAAATTAAAATCATTTCTCTCTCCACCTTTCTTTCTGTAGAGTAGAGGGGAGAAGAGAGAGATCATAGTTCATTTGAATCTATAGAGAGAGAGAGAAAGCAAATTGCTTTAGTGAGAGAAAGTGCGTGTTCTGATTGGCCGTCAATTTGGTGTTCCTGTTCATTCTGTGCAGAAATTGAAGGACCGAAGCTAGGGCTTTTGGAAAATGACGAATCTTTAAGAATTCGAGCTTTGATCTTACTTTGTGGAGGTTAAGAATTAGGGTTTTAAGTTAGTGATGGAAGTGGATTCGGCTATGAGTCGTGATCCCGATCACGATCCATCGGCCAAGACTAATACAGCCAACGGTCCTGACCAGCCTGCCGAATCCCAATCTCCGTCTGGTCAGCAGAGTAATAATAACAGTGATAACAGTAATAGTAATAGTGGTGGTGGAGCGGTGGTGGTGGGGCCGCGTTGCGCGCCAACTTACAGCTTGGTGAATGCGATAATTGAGCAGAAGGATGATGGGCCGGGGCCGAGGTGTGGCCACACGTTGACTGCTATCCAGACAGTTGGGGAGGAGGGTAGTCCTGGATATATTGGGCCGAGATTGATTCTGTTTGGTGGGGCCACGGCCCTTGAAGGGAATTCGGGGGCCTCAGGAACTCCTTCCTCAGCTGGAAGTGCAGGGATTCGTATGTTTCTTTCAATTTTTGAAATCCTCTCAATTTTCTTTTTTAGATTTTTGATTTAGTTAATTCTAATTGTAATGTAGAAAAATGATTTTTTAATGAAATTGGCAATTTAGATGTGTAGAGTTGATTGGAATAACATTTTTGGTATCTTACAGTTGAAATTGGATTCAGTGAAGTGCCTAAATTTGAATGCTTTTGCTTGGAATTCTTGGATTTTGGGTTACACGCACTTGGCTTTTGTAGTGTGCATGAAAAATTGTTATGTAGTAAAGCTGGAGTTTAAGTGAGGTGTTGATTTAGTTGTTCAAGTAGTTACATGTACAAAGAAAGTTGAGATGAGGATGGGAGTACATTTACTTAAATTGTTTGAGGTTGTTGAGAGAGTGTTTATCTGATTTCAAGTTTGAAATTTGTGAAAAGTGAATTATTATCTATCTCTTCATATTGACTTGCAGGAGTTCAAGATATTGAGGGATTTCATAGTTTTTCTGTGCTGAAGAGTAGCTTTAACTAATTTTTGGTTGAATTTTAGTTAAATTACAGAAAGCAGATCGCCCTTTTAATTATTGCTGGAAAAGAATATAGGAGTAAAAAAGTCATTACTTGGAAATAGAGTAGAAGGAGACTCTTGCAGAGGAAGGATGTTTAGGTTTCTTTAATTGAGTGAAGCATGTCTTTTGGCGTATTGTAATTTTAGGGAATACTAATTTAACTTATTGAAATGTTAGTAAGAATGGTGCCTAACAGTTTTTAAGTTAATAGTTGAAATTGAACTTTAACTCATTATATATCTATGATGTTTGAGAATGTATTTAATTGCAGGGCTGGCTGGGGCTACTGCAGATGTGCATTCTTATGATGTATTAACGAATAAATGGTCTCGGTGAGCTTAAGTTGATAACTTATCTCAGACACGTAATCTATTTTCTGGTATAGTGGTCAAGTACCTCAGTTTTTTGAATTTGTTGTAATAAGGTTCCATGCTTTAATTTACTATTTAGACTTACCCCAATTGGAGAGCCACCTACACCAAGGGCTGCTCACGTGGCAACTGCTGTGGGTACTATGGTTGTTATTCAGGTTTGTTGACAGGTGGATTGATATTGAGAATTTCTGGTTGTATTTTTTTTATCTAATAATTTTTTTTAATGATATTTCAATATTCTTGTCATACACAGGGTGGGATTGGTCCGGCCGGTTTGTCCGCAGAAGATCTTCATGTTCTGGACCTCACACAGCAAAGGCCACGATGGCATAGGTTAGCCTCTTCATGCATATGCATATTTTGGAGACAAATGCATGAAATGCACGCTTATGCATTATTCATTAATAAATACATGAAATGTACATCTTGCATTAATAAATGCACGCACATCTTTATTAATGTTTTCTTTTAGGGTTGCTGTCCAAGGTCCTGGACCAGGGCCGCGCTATGGGCACGTCATGGCTTTGGTGGGTCAAAGATATCTGATGGCAATTGGTGGAAATGATGGTCAGTATAGTGCTCCATATCTTCCCTTGTACTGTTTTCTAAGTTCAGTGAGCAATAATTTTGTGCATGATCCCCAGGAAAACGTGCTTTAGCTGATGTATGGGCATTGGACACTGCTGCCAAGCCATATGAATGGCGAAAACTGGAACCAGAAGGTGAAGGACCACCTCCATGCATGTAAGTCTTTGCCACTTTCTCTTTAACCTTAGCATTGGTTCTTTCTACTTCTCCTTCTGTTTAGACAGCATTTCCTTTTTTTTTAAATTACATTATCTGCATATAATTTCGTTAAAGTTGTTGGAATTTCTTTTTATCCTTTGTCTTCCATTATTACTTCTGAATTTTAGATCACTGAGGAAAGCATAAAGTCAACTGGGAGAACACTTGGACGAATTTACCTTTTTTTCTGTGCAAATATATATTTTAGAATTTGATTACATGTTTGATTGTAATTGTTTGCAAATTTTCTGTTGTCACAGATAGTTGAAAATTACAGAAATGGAAATATCAATGGAAGTTAACTGGATTTAATATCTTGCTAAACGGATCATCTTATGAAATCAGCCTTTATGTCACAACTCAGCATTTTAAATGGCTTTCTCTTTCTGTTTTCAGAATATGATGGGATTATAGTTGGTTGGGGTGGTCTGGATAAAGGCATTAAACTGAATCTTTGGCTTGTAATGGTTTGAGCTTCTCTTTGTGTGGTCTACTTCATCTACATGCTTAATCAATTTTATATATTCTCCCTTCGACGTTCAGTTATCCAGTCAATAAAGGGTTTTCATAATTGCAGTTAGTTAGGCTTAAATCAGTTAGTGGTGTTACCAAGAAACACAATAACAGCATATGCATATTTGTGGAGAAAGCATGTTCTTTGGGGAAAAAACTTTTATGTTTTTGTCGGAATTGATGCTCTTCTGATTTGTATAAAAGAGCTAATGATGTTTGCTTCTTTTCAAATAAATAAACATTTAATGAGATCAGCAGTACCTTTTTTTTTATTACGTGGATCATGAGCTCACAATCGTCAGCCAATACAATCTGTATTTTGCTTTTCTCTGTATTTTATAACTGAAAAAGTAGTAGGAAAAAACAATGAACACATTTTAGTCCTCTGCTGTTGACTAATAGTTGTATTTACATTTAACATGACCATTTCCACCATTAAAAATTAATAAAAGTGGTATGTACATGCACACACGCGATGCTTGCATCCTTGAATATCCTGGTTTTATATGTGGTGAAAATAGATAGTTTGTGGATTTTTTTTTAGAATTTTAATTTCAGGATGTCGCATGAATTGTTTTAAATTTTTAGTACAAATATTTAGGTCATGTATTTTAAACCGTGTGTTCGTTTAGGGAGCAATGCTTGGGTCTTTTTATGCTTGCTAGGTTGGAAAACTTTTATTTCTATTTGACGTGGTAGAAAAATAAAATATTAGATTGACCAAGCCTGGCTCCAAGTTGGCTTCTTTATGGGGTTATTAAATGCTGAATCTTTTTCAATGTACCATTGGCTGACTTTGTTCCTTCATCGTACTTCGTCTCTACATTGACTTTCAAAATAGAAAAATGATATTGAAGTGGTTGATGTCCATATTCACCGTCTTCATTAGTAGTTTTCTAATTTTTTTGATGATTATACTATGAAAATCTTGTATGTGTTTTTATAAAGTGAAGTTATCTTGATCTTTTGCTTGCCCATCACCTTTCCCAGGTATGCAACTGCAAGTGCACGCTCCGATGGTCTTCTTCTTTTATGTGGAGGGAGGGATGCAAGTAGCGTGGTTAGTATGATTTCTGAAACTTTCACATCATTGATGATTATGATATACCTGGATTCGATTGTCATTTGCTTTATTTAGGTTGCTTCAAATGTGTGATTCTTTACATTTTCCTCTTCATTTGATGTTTCTGATTTCTAATTTCTCATGGGGTTCAATGTTCTTTCCTAACTAGTGCCATAGTCCTAAATCTGGTCTATCTTAAATGATGAGGGAACACTAGTTTCTTTTTCTTTTTTATGTATGTAGATGTACACTCTTTTCTGTCGAATATGTTATTATTTCTATTGTCGAAGAGGGGAGCGTGGTGCCCAGCTAACATTTTCTGTCTATGTTTCTCTCATAAATATTTGTCTTTTCATGCATTACGATTAGGTGGATCTATTGTAGGTGTCAGTGGTTAATGCTGAACTTGACGGGCCTTAATGTCAGCCTTGTTTTATTCTGAAATTCACTTCATTTTTCACATGTCCCTTAGTAAAGAAGCTTTTATTTGATTGCTTGGAAGGGTAATAATGAGCAATAATTGTTCTTCAGGATCCAGCTCTTTAGTTGCTTTAGCTTAGATCTTTGCTTTCCTGTTTGTTAGTATTTAGGGATTCAATTGAAAGCTAAAAGTCATATATGACAATTACAACAATTTAGTATAATTATAGCAATAGCAGAAAGCACTGAGTTTGTTGCGAAGGCGATAGTTAAGTATTAATTTTAGTTGTTTAGACACTCTTTCCCTAATTATAAAAGTCCAAGCACTTGCAAACACAGACACTGGTGCATAAATTACCTGGAAAGGTTGTTCTTTGACACCTCTAATGTTTGGAATTTTTTGGGTAAATTGGATAACAATGAAGATGACAATTAACAGAAGAAACGATCAGTCAACACTTTGTCTACTGTCCTTTGTTGACCCATTCTGTTCAAATGTTCTTATGCAGCCGCTGGCAAGTGCACATGGGCTTGCCAAACATAGAGACGGTCGATGGGAATGGGCCATTGCTCCCGGTGTCTCACCATCTCCCAGATATCAGCATGCAGCAGTGAGTTCTTTTATTAATCACTCATCATGACAAACTTCATCTGCATATAGGACTACTTAAAAAATCAAAGAATTCTTCTCTCTCTGGCTAAAACTTATAGTTATATATGGGCATTTCTAGGTTTTTGTTAATGCACGTCTTCATGTCTCTGGAGGTGCACTTGGAGGTGGACGCATGGTAGAAGACTCATCAAGTGTGGCTGGTACTGTTCTTTATTTATGTTTTTATAAAGATTTTTTTCCCTTCCCCCTTGCATCTACCAAAAGAAGAAGATTTGCATTACATCAATTTTTCGATAATATCTGCACGTTCCTTTTTCTGTGCAGTTCTGGATACTGCAGCAGGAGTTTGGTGTGATATAAAGTCTGTTGTTACGAGTGCGAGGACTGACAGATACAGTGCTGATGCTGCTGGTGGGGATGCAACAGTTGAATTAACAAGACGCTGTAGGCATGCTGCTGCTGCTGTTGGCGACTTGATCTTCATTTACGGCGGTCTTCGTGGTGGTAAGAAATGATACTGCTGCATCAACCAGATATGTTATTATTATTTTATTTGTTACTAGTGTTTCTTGTGACACTGCATCTCCGATAACTTAAGTAATCACGTAACAATCAAGATCATAGTTATCTTTGTTTAGGAAAAAAATGGGAGACTAGATGCATATTAGCAGTGTCTCCATGTTCTGAATTTTTTTTTTTTTTTTTTTTTGGTTTTTTTTCCAGGATGTTATGAATGCTTAATCTGACTAGCTTATTATGGTTGATCTGGTCATTTATTAATGTTATAGCTTTCACTCTTTGAACTAAGTGCAATTTTAACATGTTTTACACAATTCCTTATTCCCATTTTTAATTAGCCCTTTGTGGGATCTAATATAAAACTAGAAATCATCAACTGTACTTGGAAAAGTTGGAGTTACAGGATTTCTAAGGTGAGAACTTTTCAAGCTGAATGTTTGAAATAGAAAATGAATGATTTTTCCTTGAAAATTATAATGCAATTGAAAATTGTAATGCTTTAACTCACTTCTAGTTTAGTTTGAAAGTAATACAATCCTTTCCTTTCTTGGGCATACTTCTGTATGAAAATAGTTTTTGATCAGGATTGAGATTATGTATTGCATTGAGTTTGTTGCTACTAAAATTCATTCAGTTTGTGGTTAAATATTTGAAATACATAGTGAACACACACATCTACGTGTTGACACACACTTGAGGAAGAGATGTGTTAGTTCTCTGAACCTTCATTACGTTGTTTTCACCAAGCCTGTTAAGAACCATGGTCCATGTTCCTGAGGGGTAACACATGTGAATGGATTTGAACTTTGAATACAACTAGGACTACCTAAATGTCAATACACTGAACTTCTCTAGGTTTCAGATCCTGAGATCTTGAGAGAGGACTCTGTAAAGTATAAAGGTCATACAACAAAACAACAAGAGCACTCCACTTTCTTGCCACTGATTCTGAAAGAAGTGCAGTGAGGTGTGATCACAAGTTTGGAAGCTTGATATAATTTTTGTTTGCTTGTTAGGATGATGCTATATGCTTGTAGTATGCTTTTGGTTTTTAACATGGTTAATTGATAGCCTGGTTTTTTGAGATTGTGTAGAATTGAGCATTTTTTGAAGATTTGTAGACATCAATCTTTGGCTGCCCAACTGGTTTAAAGACTTAAAAGGAAAGACAGCAGCCGGATTGTTATTTATCCTGCCTTCTACTAATGGCATGCTGAAAAGTTAGTTTAGACTGTGATCTGCTGTTATCCAAGGCCATCTTCTGGAACATCGTTCTTTGGTTATGTTAAATAAGTCAATTTCCTTCATGATCATATGTTTTTGTGTCTTCTGTCCCCCTGCCTTAGTATGGAACCTATTTCTGTTTCCAACATGAAAATACTGGTAATGATAAATTTCACGTTTTTTTAAAGATTTATGTTGCATACTTACGTTAGGGGTCTAGATCATATATTACCTTCCTCTTTTTTTTTTTTAGCTTTCTCAAAGTGTATGTTCTGTTGTTATGTGTTGCCGCAGGGGTATTGCTTGATGACCTACTTGTCGCGGAAGACCTTGCTGCTGCTGAAACAACTAATGCAGCTTCTCATGCGGCTGCAGCTGCTGCATCAGTGCAGCAAGGGAGGTTACTGGGTAAATATGGATTTGCAGATGATAGAACAAGGTCATTGGTGTCTGATACTAGTGTTGATGGTGCGGTTGTGGTAGGAAGTCCTGTTGCTCCGCCTGTAAATGGTGATGTGCATACAGACATAAGCACAGAAAATGCAATGCTCCAAGGTTCTCGGTGAGCTTAATACTAAATCCTTATATAGGTTTATGTTCTGTGGTTTATAAATGGCTCAGTAATTTGGGATGCGTTTGATTTGTTGTTTTCAAGCTGTTTTTAGTTTTCAATTTTGCAAAACACTGATAACGTGTTTGGTTTGATATTTCTAAAAATACATTTTTTTAAAACAAGAATAAACTTATAACGTAAACTCAAAATGCATTTTTGAAGTTTTGAGCGTTTTCGGTGAAAATTTTGAAAACACTGAAAGTATAGAAAATGAGTGTTTAATAAAATTTTAAAAATATAAATATAAAATTCTAACAAATTAAATATCAAAATAAAAAAATTGAAAAAAAAATTCTAAAATTCTAAAAAAATTTCAAAAAAAAAATCAAAATTCTAAGAAATAAAATAATAAAAAATAATTCAAGCTCTTAATGATTATTTAAATAAAAATTATTAAAAAATATTTAAATGAACACAATAAAATTATTCTCATCATTAACTTTTATTTTTATTTCCAATATTTTGAACTCAATTTATTTTTATTTTTATTTTACTTTTGTTGCTAGAAAAATGAGTGTTTAATAAAATTTTAAAAATATAAATATAAAATTCTAACAAATTAAATATCAAAATAAAAAAATTGATAAATTCTAAAAAATAAAAAAATTGAAAAAAAAAATCTAAAATTCTAAAAAAATTCCAAAAAAAAAAAAAAAAAAATTCTAAGAAATAAAATAATAAAAAATTAATTCAAGCTCTTAATGATTATTTACATAAAAATATTTAAATGAACACAATAAAATTATTCTCATCATTAACTTTTATTTTTATTTCCAATATTTTGAACTCAATTTATTTTTATTTTTATTTTACTTTTGTGGCTAGAAAAATAGTGTAAGATTCACAAACTTTAAATTGTTTATATTACTTGATAATATATTAACATAAAATTGTTTTATTTTTACCGAATAACCAAATTTCATGGAATAAAATGTTATAAAATAATTTTCCAAAATTTTAAACCAAACGTGTTTTCTAGTTTTTTGTTTTGAGAAATAATTTTTCAAAAAGACAAACCAAACATGTTTTTAAAAATAAAAACAGGCGCTTAAAACAGAAAGCTGAAAATGAATCAAAAACTCAAACCTAAAAACTGAAACACAAACCAAACGGGCCCTTTGCTTTTCAATGGCTTAAAGTTCAGATGTTAAATTTGTATGTTTTTGCAGAAGACTGAGCAAAGGTGTTGATTACTTAGTTGAGGCTGCAGCAGCAGAAGCCGAGGCAATTACTGCTACGTTAGCTGCTGTTAAAGCTAGGCAAGTTAATGAGGAAATTGAGCTGCCCGATAGAGATCGTGGGGCAGAGGCAACCCTTATCGGAAAACAGATATCTACTTTGATTAAGCCTGATTCTGCATCCTCAGACAGTCCTGCTTCAGCTGGAGTCCGGCTTCATCACCGTGCTGTTAGTATCAGAATAAACAATGATATTAAGGCCCCGTTTGACCCACATTCTCATTTTCATTCTCATTCTTCTACTCATTTTCAATCACACATTCTTCAATAAAATAATATTTTCCATCACATCAATAATTTTTCCTTTTTTTTCAACCACACATTTCCCATCATATCACTATTTCAAAATTCATTCTTCCTCAATAATCTCTATCAAACACACTCTAAGTAAATTTCATTTTCAGTCATACCAAAGTTGTATATTTGTGTCATTATATGCCATCAATACGTTTGCAGGTCGTCGTGGCTGCAGAAACTGGTGGGGCTTTAGGTGGCATGGTCAGACAGCTTTCAATCGATCAGTTTGAAAATGAAGGCAGACGAGTCAGTTATGGTACCCCAGAAAGTGCAACAGCAGCTAGGAAACTTTTAGATCGACAAATGTCTATTAACAGTGTACCCAAGAAGGTACTCCTTTCCTTCTCCAGAACACAGTAAACTTCATCAAATACAATGCTTGTACAGATTTATAACTTTGCATAGAAGAACATCAGTATCATTCCCAAAGTGAATTGCTAATGACATGCTATGTGCTTTAATTAATTGAATAGGATTGCATGCTTCTGCTTTCTTCTTGCATTCTATCGTCCACTGGATGTTTGCTAATTTGAACTTTGCCATAACGAAATCAAGTGCTTTACCATACTAAAAGAAGAAATCACAATTCTCCGAATGCATGGGATTTTAATCAAATGGTTATATTTCTAAGTTATAAATTTGACTGTTTTATATATTTTTTTCCAGTAAGTTTGTAACCATGCAAACAATAATTGTTCTGATTATTTGTCTATTATGATGAGTCCATTTTATTTAATTTTGCTTATTGTAAGTTGGTTATTTTGAAGTTGTAGCCTCATGGCCTGTCTTCTGCATCCCCAGGTGATTGCTCAACTTCTGAGACCTCGTGGTTGGAAGCCTCCAGTTCGCAGACAGTTTTTCTTGGATTGCAATGAGATAGCAGATCTTTGTGACAGTGCTGAGAGAATATTTGCCAGTGAACCTAGTGTACTACAGCTCAGGGCTCCTATTAAGATATTTGGTGATTTGCATGGGCAATTTGGGGATCTTATGCGTCTTTTTGATGAGTATGGATCCCCTTCAACTGCTGGGGATATAGCGTAAGTTTTCAACCTATAGCATCCTTCTACCAAATGCTTATGCTGTGAGACAGTTCAATTTTTCATACTAGCATCCATGATGCCTCATATGTTGCTACTACCGTTTGTTGGTCCAGTATTGTCAATAAATGCTTAATTGACCACCCAATCAATAAAGCGTCATAGAAGTTGAATGATTCTATTTTTCATTGCATGTTCTATCAGATAAGCTAATCTTTCCCAGTTGGGAAGTTTGTGTATGTTGCTGTCCTGAACCTTGTAGTTATCTTAGATGGTAACTGGTAACTGTCCATAATGGTAATCCGGTGGTTTGTACTCGAAGAACCATTATATCATTTGTTGCGGCACTGCAAACTTGCTTGAGACTTATGGTAGCTGCATTTCCTGTTACTTGGGGTCGTGCAGCACTTGCTTTCCTAGTCAAAAGGCTCCTTGCTTTGCATCATAGAGGTGTGCCGGGAAACAAGAGTATGGATGGTAATAAATTAGATTTAGGGCTTTTGACTGATTTGGACTCTGGTATGGGAGGTCTTTCAAAGAAATTTAGCTTATATTAATCCCGAAATTCGGCTTCTGTTATTCTATTTCCGTCTTTCAAATACATCCTGGGCTAGCCTTTAGATTATGTTTGCTGATTTAAGGCTTAGTTTTGTCTTCCCCAATTTTGGCTTTATATTTTGACTATGTTGTCTATCCGTTGTTGCCCCCTTTAGATGCTATTCTAAAGAATATTACTCTCACTTGAAGTTTGAGATATTCAAATATATTTTTAATATCTTTTGCCACAAAAATGTCTACATTCTAAACTATCTACTGAGAGAGAAGATTATATACCTCCTTGGATCATATGCATCTATGCCCCTTTGCACCTCTTTTTATTGATTTACACAAGAAGTTGCTTAGATTGACTTTAACTATGTTATTGTTTTAATTGAACTACATTGATCTTAAAGCTCTTCACCTTCAATGTGATGCTAATTTTGTACATAACTATCAGGTACATTGATTATCTGTTCTTGGGGGATTATGTTGATCGTGGCCAGCACAGCTTGGAAACCATAACTCTTCTACTAGCTATGAAGGTACTCCTGTCTGTCAATACAGTCTTATCATTTCTTTTCCCTTCATTCATTCTGAAGTGATCTAATGCATCTTCATCCAAATAAATGTACGTGTAGGTTGAGCATCCTCACCAAATACATTTAATTCGTGGAAATCATGAAGCTGCGGACATTAATGCTCTTTTTGGCTTTCGAATTGAGTGCATTGAACGCATGGTAAATTTTCATCGGTTTTACTACGCGTGCTTTTCTATTCTGAAAAAATGTAGGGACCTTATAATGATGCCTTGAATAGGGTGAGAGAGATGGAATCTGGGCATGGCATCGTATAAACAGATTGTTCAACTGGCTTCCTCTGGCAGCGTTGATAGAGAAAAAAATTATCTGTATGCATGGTGGTATTGGAAGATCAATCAACCATGTAGAACAAATTGAGAATATTCAGCGTCCCATTACTATGGAAGCAGGATCAATAGTTCTTATGGACTTGTTGTGGTTAGTGCTTGTCTGTTCTCTCTTTATTTTCATTCTTCTTCTAATTTTCCCAATTTCTGTTCTTACATTTCACTATTTCATTGTAGGTCGGATCCCACAGAAAACGACAGTGTAGAAGGATTACGACCAAATGCAAGGGGTCCTGGCTTGGTTACCTATGGGGTGGGCATTTCTCTCATAGTCTATTTTCAACTTCCTCGGTTTTGATTTTCTCTCTTTAGGATGATGACTACTTCATTGTTTGACCCATTGATTTGTTGAAATTAAATTGGTCTTTTTTATCCTTATTTTTTTGTGTGTGCATGCGTGTGTTTTGAGGGATGTAGGGGTTAATGTTCCTGATGTTCATTTTAATTTGGTACAAATTTGCACTTTCTTAGTCTGCAAATAGGGTCTGCTCATGTTGCTGAAGGATTGTCTTGTTTTAGTCAAGAACAATTCTACGTCCTAGCTTTAATTGTTTTTTTCTTTTTGATTTAAAAAATTGGTGAATGCCTTGTGAATTTCTGAGGGCTGTCATCTATTGGACTTCATTTGTTCTTTAATATCGGTTCCAGTGGACTGAAGAAGCCTCCGAGTTGTTATGGTTAAAGATATTATTCTGAGAGTCGGTGATAAAGTTATATTATTTAGCAGGTTCACAAAGGATTTGTGGAGTCTGTCCTGGCTAGCTCTTTCTGTTGGGTAGTTTTGATTTACCCTTATTCCAGTGAGGTTAATTGTGAAGTGATTGAGATCATAAGATGAAGAAAATGAGTTGGTTTGTTTTACCCTTATTCCACGCCTTATATCCAAATCAATGTTATGTTTATAATTATACTTGGACGATTCTGTGCAACAGTTGGAGAATTTGTTTGAGTTCTTGTTAGTTCTCTATCAGTTGTGCAGTATGGCTAATCTAAGTTTCTCTATCTTTGCAGCCTGACCGTGTAATGGAGTTCTGTAATAACAATGATCTTCAATTGATAGTTCGGGCACATGAATGTGTGATGGATGGATTTGAAAGATTTGCTCAGGGACACCTGATTACTCTCTTTTCAGCCACAAACTACTGTGGTATGACCTAATTTTACTAAAAACATTGGTCGACTTATATTCTACTATTCAAATTTTACTTTCATTTTGAATTCTCTTTAATTTTCTTATTTTAAATCGTTCAGGTACTGCAAATAATGCTGGTGCTATCTTGGTTTTGGGTCGAGATTTAGTGGTTGTGCCAAAACTAATTCATCCACTGCCTCCTGCAATTTCATCTCCAGAAACATCTCCTGAACGCCATATAGAAGACACTTGGATGCAGGTGCTACTGCAATCTCCATCTTTCATTTTCTGTTCTCTCCGCTATCCAACAAATGTCGTCTCACATTATGCTGATACTGATCTTGCCTTTTTTATTTTTACTTTTTCGTGTAAAATTAGGAACTCAATGCTAACAGACCTCCTACGCCAACCAGAGGACGTCCTCAAGTTGCCAATGACCGAGGTTCTCTTGCTGTGATTTAGATTATGCTTCCAGATACAGAGTATGTTTAGCTAAGCTTAAAAATACGTAAAATTTTAACTCTTTGCCTTGCATGGATAAATCACATTATTCTTACTTTTAAGCACAAGTGTACAACAAAAGTTGCTTATTTTGAACGTAACTCTTTTCAAAATGGGTAACTTAGTTTCGCTTTTGATCAATTAAAACAAACTATTTAATTTAAAATTGACTTATTTACTTACAAGCGAACCTTTAAGCTTAGCCAACACGCTCACGAGTTTTACACTTCTCCGAGGCTCTTGCTAACACCTGAAATTTGCAGTGATTTGTACATAGCAAGACTCCACATTGAGGATTCTCCAATTTGTATTCCTTATGGAAACTGCAAGGCTTTGAACTCGTGCTATCGTACACATTCTTGATCGCCTTTAAAAGACTACACAAGTTCATTCGAGCACCATCTTGCATGCAGTGAGTTGGCTACTTCATTTGTTGTATGAAAGCTGTTCGTCGAGGATAGTGAAAGTTGTACCATTTACATGAGCTTCAGATAAAAGTTGCAGCATTTCGTCATTTCTTCCCCGTATAGGCGGGTGGGTATTTCTTGTTATATAATTTCTGTCTTTTCGTTTCTCAGGTTGGTATATTATTTTTATTTAAGAGGACTCGAGGTCCGGTCTGTATAGTGTTTGGTGGGATATATGATGTTGAAATCTTCTTGGATGTGTGTATAATAGAGGGTATTGCTATGTGTAATTTTTGTTTTTGATACAACCTCTGTGAAAAGATGAGAAGTCATTTTGTATTAGGATTAGTAGCTGGTGTCATTAGAGTTATCTCCGGTATACTGGTGTTGCTTTATCGTGTACTACAAATTTGAAATTTAGATACTAGAGTGGATTTGATCATAGTTTTGGTGGCTTCTTGTGTGCATGATTGTAACGCCCCAAATTTCACTAATAACACGAGGCGCTACTCAAGTCAAAGTAGCCTCTGTAAATAAATATTTTCAAAAGTCGCCACAATATGAAGGCAAACATATACTTTAAAAATTCATAGAAATTTAACACAAAACGCGGAAACATCATTTCTAAAATAATTTCTCACATTCAAAAGTTAATACCAAATGTAATAAGCAAAAATCAACATTTGCAAAGATACCAAAATTCGGTATTAAAATGTCAAATGGAAACCAACTACTTAAAATTCTTGTTCAAAATCAATAATTCAAAAGTGTTATTAATAAATTAAAATTTGCCCCGCTCGTTGCCTTGCCCTACCAAACTCCTTAACCTGAAAAGTTGGGAAAATAGTGGGGTGAGCATAACGAATTATACTCAGTGGAGATACAGCAATCAGTCCAAATTAAGTCAAAATATGTAATCAAGTGGTGAAAATAACATCCATACAACATACTATAGAATATGTACTGTGGGCATTCCCAAGGACCCAATTTCGATCCCGGACCTATTTACGGTCCCTGACAACATGGCATAAGCTTAGCAAATTTTTAGCACTGTGGGCATTCCCAAGGACCCGATTTCGATCCCGGACCTATTTACGGTCCCTGGCAACATTTTCATATGTATAAACATCATATCACAATCAAAATCACACATCGAGAATTAACATGGACAAATAACCACAATTGCTTAAATGTAAACCCCACCTCGAAGTCTTGAAAGTTTTCTTGGAAATTGAACAATTGAAATGTTACCGTGCTTCACACTTTGCCCGCGAACTCGTCTAGCAAGAACAAAATTAATTTAATTTAAGATACTAAGTTTAACTTCAAAACTTTAGGGACTTAATTGAAAAGATATTGAAACTTAAATTTGAATGTTTGAAAGCTGAAAATAAACTTTTTGAAATTCAATGGGCTGATTTAAAAGTTATTAAAATATAGGGGCTGAATTAAACAATTTATAAAACTTTGAAATTGAAAATAATAAACAATTAAAACTTTGGGGCTAAATTGAATATCTTTTAAAAAGGCTAGGGCTTAAGGGTAAATTCTGAAAATCAATTATATACAACCCTCCATATCTCTCTCTTTCTCTCAATTCACGATTGCACAGGGAGGAAGCCGGGAGGAGATAAGGCGAGGGAAATGGTGCGAACTCCGGTCAGGCAGGGCCGTCGCCGTCGCGAGGCAGCGCCGGCGGGTGGGGGTGACTGGGGCGCTTCTAAGGGCTCGGGAGAGGTCAAAATCGAGGCCAAAGGTTCGGGTTCCTTGGCTGTAAATCGGCTAAAGTGGTCGATTAATTGAGGTAAGTGATTGGGTGTTGTGATTTCTTGATTTTTGGGGTTGTTTGGAGTTGATTTTGGATGAAATGGGGGTCGATTTTTGGCAAAACGGGGCTGCCGTGTTTGGGTAATGGTGGTGACGGCTTGTTGGTGGTCCGGCGGTGGAATGGTGATTGAAATTGTGTGTTTGCAGTTGGGTTTGGGTGATGGTCTACCTGCAGATTGGCGTGGCGGTGGGACGGCTGGAATCCGGTTTCTGTGGGACAAACCGTGTGTGTGCGTGACTTACATTGGTTTGAGGTGAAATTGATGGAGATGGTGATGGTGATCCCTTACCTTGGCTACTGAAATTGTTGTGGAGAGGCTGCGTGAGGTGTGTGTCTGGAACTGCCGTGGTTGAGGAGAAGTTGAGAGAAACAGTGGTGGTGAATGAACAGTAGGGCACGAAAAACGAGGTAGTAATTGGACCAAGAGTTTGTGTTGGAAAGTAATTCTTTGGCTAATAGGATTTAAATAAAATTGGATTAAAAACTAAAATTTGGAATTAATAAAATTGGATTTTAAATAGAATATCGAACCTTAAAATTGAATTCAAATCGATAAGAATTTGATACTTTTTTTAAAATTGTTCGAAATTGGATTCGATAAATAAATATTGGAATTTTAAGATTAAAATCGTTTTCGAAATCCTTAAATTATTTGTTTTTGCTAGACAATTCGACGAACGTAAAATAAATTCTAAATTCTGACGGAATGTCGTAGCGATATAATTTAAATTATGAAATTTGTATTTTGAAAATTCGGATCGCTACAACCTTCCCCACTTAAATAAATTTCGTCCTCGAAATTAAACTTACTTGAATTGAGAATGTCTGGATATTTGGCTAAAATTTCATCTTCTCTTTCCCAAGTTGCCTCTTCTCTACCATGTCTATTCCATTGGACTTTAACTAAAGGAATATCTTTGTTCCTTAAGGTATGAACTTTCCTCTCAAGTATAAGTGCAGGAGTTTCCTCATATGTCATATCTTTGTTAACATCCAAGGATGCATAATTAACAATGTGGTCCGGATCATGGACATATTTCCTTAACATTGAGATATGAAAAACATTATGTACTGCTTCTAACTCTGGTGGTAAAGCCAACCTATAGGCCACATTTCCAACTCTTTCTAAAATTTCAAAAGGTCCAATAAATCTTGGTTTAAGTTTCCCTTTCTGTCCAAATCTTACCACTCCTCTCATGGGAGCCACTTTAAGGAATACTTTTTCACCAATTTCAAACTGTAGTTCCTTTCGTCGCTTGTCAGCATAAGACTTCTGTCTGTCTTGTGCTATTTTAATCCTTTCTCTGATCTTTTCCACAGCTTTTACAGTCTGTTCCACTATTTCTGGACCCAAAACTTTCCTTTCACCGACTTCATCCCAATGGATTGGTGATCTGCATTTTCTGCCATAAAGAGCTTCATACGGTGCCATGCCAATGGTAGACTGGAAACTATTGTTATATGCAAACTCAACCAAAGGTAAATGCGTTTCCCAGTTACCATCAAGGTCTAAAGCGCAAGCTCTCAACATATCCTCTAAAGTTTGTATAGTTCTCTCTGATTGTCCATCTGTCTGTGGGTGATATGCTGTACTAAATTTCAATCTAGTTCCCATAGCTGTTTGCAAGCTTTCCCAAAATTTGGATGTAAATCTGGAATCCCTGTCTGACACTATAGAAACTGGTACACCATGCAATCTTACAATTTCTCTGATGTACAACTGAGCATACTGGTCTAAGCTGAAAGTCATTTTCACTGGTAGAAAATGAGCAGATTTTGTCAAACGATCAACTATAACCCATATAGCTTGATGACCTTTAACTGATTTAGGAAGTCCCACGACAAAATCCATTGTTATATGTTCCCACTTCCATTCTGGGATTTCAAGTGGGTTCAACATTCCAGATGGACGTTGATGTTCGGCTTTAACTTGTTGGCAAGTCATGCACTTCTCAACAAAGGAGCCAATTGATCTCTTCATGTTTCTCCACCAATAAATTATTCGCAAATCCTGGTACATCTTCGTACCTCCTGGGTGTGCAGTATAAGGTGAAAAATGTGCTTCCTCTAAAATTTCCTTCCTCAAGGCTTCATCCTTCGGTAAACACAATCTTCCCTTGAACATAAGAGTGTCATCAGTTGATACTTCAAAACCTTTAACACTACCAGTAAGTACTCGATCTTTAATCTTGCACAAAAATTTATCCTTACCCTGAGCTTCTTTAATTCTGTCTCTGAGAGTCGGTCGAACAATCATAGTAGCTATAATTGCAGTTGTGTGATGTGGAGGAGTTACAACTTCAAGTCTCATATTGGCAAAATCCTTGATCAATTGTTCTTGACTGGTTAAGGCAGCTAACTGCCCTTTACCTTTCCGGCTAAGTGCATCAGCAACAACGTTGGCCTTGCCGGGGTGGTAGTGGATAGTACAGTCATAATCTTTAACTAACTCCAACCACCTTCTCTGTCTCATATTCAATTCCTTCTGAGTGAAGAAATACTTTAGACTCTTATGGTCTGTGTATATCTCGCACTTACTTCCATATAGATAGTGTCGCCATATTTTTAAAGCATGAACTACAGCAGCTAATTCCAAATCGTGTGTAGGGTAGTTCTGCTCATGTGGCTTCAATTGTCTAGATGCGTATGCAATCACTTTTCCATGCTGCATCAGAACGCATCCCAAACCTTGTTTCGATGCATCACTGTAGATTACAAAACCTTCTGACCCTTCTGGAATAGCCAAAACTGGTGCAAATACTAATTTCTGTTTCAATTCTTGAAAACTCTTTTCGCACTTTTATGTCCACTGAAACTTCACTCCCTTCTTGGTCAACTGGGTCATCGGTCCAGCAATTTTTGAAAATCCTTCGATAAACCTTCGATAATAGCCAGCCAATCCCAAGAAACTACGTACTTCATTTATATTGGTTGGTGCCTTCCAATTAGTGACAGCATCAACCTTAGCTGGATCAACTTCAATACCATCTGCGGTAACCACATGTCCAAGAAAACCAATTCGGTCAAGCCAGAATTCACACTTCTTGAATTTTGCATACAACCTTTCCTGTCGAAGTGTCTGTAATACAATGTTGAGATGCTCCTCATGTTGTTCCTTGTCCTTTGAATAAATCAGAATGTCATCAATAAAGACAATTACAAACCGATCCAAGTATTGATGAAATACTCGGTTCATTAAGTCCATGAAGACAGCTGGTGCATTAGTTAACCCAAACGGCATCACAGTGAACTCGTAATGTCCGTATCGAGTCCTAAATGCAGTCTTTGGTATATCACCGTCCTTAACCTTCAACTGATGATAACCTGATCTCAAGTCAATTTTGGAGAATACAACGGCACCCTTTAACTGATCGAACAAATCTTCTATTCGTGGTAAAGGATACTTATTCTTGACTGTAAGATGATTCAACTCCCTGTAATCAATGCACATCCTCATTGATCCATCTTTCTTTTTCACAAACAGAACCGGTGCTCCCCAAGGCGATACACTCGGTCGAATAAATCCTTTATCCAACAGTTCTTGTAGTTGCACCTTCAACTCCTGAAGTTCTTTCGGTGCCATCCTGTAGGGTGCTTTAGATACGGGTGCAGCTCCAGGTACTAAGTCAATCATGAATTCCACTTGTCTATCTGGTGGAATACCAGCTAGGTCATCTGGAAATACATCCACAAAATCACGCACAACTGGTACATCTGTAACAGTTATCTCAGTTGCCTGAACACTAGTGATGCTCACTAGATATCCTTGATTTGTACTCTTTCTCAACATCTTCTGTACTTTCATCACTGATATGACACGGGGCATGGTTTTAACTTTTGTCCCGAAGAAGGTAAATTCACATTCTCCTGGTTTCTGAAAGAGCACTTCCCTCTCATGACACTTAATCGTAGCGTGATTGTAACTAAGCCAGTCCATGCCTAAAATGATATCAAAGTCTCTCATGTCTATTAAGTACAAGTCTGCCTCTAAGTTCTTCCCATCTATTTCGAATTTAACAGCTTTTGACATCAGATTAGTGATAATAGTTTCACCTGAAGGGATACTAACTTCTAAGGCATCATTCACACTTTCACACACATTCCCAATCTTAGCATGAAAACTTGCAGAGATGAAAGAATTTGTAGCACCGGAATCAATCAAAACAATAGCAGGTATATTGAATACTGATAGAATACCTGTCATCACATCTGGATCATTCTCTGCCTCCTTCTGAGTTAAAGCGAAAACTCGAGCCTTTCCCTTCCTGGCATCTTCCTTACCCTTGAATTCAGGACATTCACCAGCAAAATGACCGGGTTTCTTACATCTGAAACACATTCCTTTCCCGAGTAAGCACTCGCCATGGTGACGCTTATCACACTTTGGGCATACAGGTTTCTCAGTGCTAGCCTTTTCCTCCATTTTTCCCCATGATTTCCCCTTCTTATTCTGATATCTGTCTTTGCCCATATTCTGATTGTCCCATTTCCTTTTCACTGGTACCTCTGCGGGTTTCTGAGTAGTCTTTTCCAGGTTTAAGCGAGAAGATATAGCTTGTGCTCGCTCAATTGCTTCGGCATAGGTAGTGAGTCCCAAGCCTACCATGATTCCTCCAATTTCTGGGCGTAAGCCCCTTTCAAATCTTCTAGCCTTCTTGATATCTGTGTCAACCAGATGGGTAGCATACCTGGACAGCTGGTTGAATTTCGTTTCATATTCCACCACAGACATATTTCCTTGCCTAAGTTCAAGGAACTCCGTTTCTTTCTGGTCCCGGAAAGACTGGGGAAAATACCTCTGTATTATCAATTCCTTGAATCCATTCCATGTCAATTCAAGTTGCTGTGCCTCAGTTCTGGTGCGCTGATATGACTCCCACCAATGATCTGCATCCTCTTCGAGTTGGAACACAGCACATGACACTTTCTGAGCATCCGAACAGGCTATATGTTTAAAGATTCTCTCTAATGCCCTTAGCCATTCCTCTGCAACTAGGGGTCCTGTTCGACCATTGAATGTTGGTGGTTTATATCGGCGAAATTGTTCAACAACCATGCTAGTGTTATCTGCATTAGCTGGTGGATTAGGGGCATTTCGTCGAGCTGTTGGGGCTTGTTGCTGAATGAGCCCCTGTAGAGCATTCACGAGATCCCTTAATGCATTATTCCCCGTATCGCCAGTAGTAGCCTGGCCTGGGGTAGCTTGTCTTGCAGCAGTCCGATTCACGGGAACTCGATTTGTTCTACGAGACATTTTCCTAAATCACAATAACATTTGTCTCAGCATCCACTAAGTTGTGAAATTCACAATGGCCATTTAGGAATAATAAAATCTAAAAGGAATAATCATAGAACATCACAGTAGAGCCTAAAGCAAATTTTATTATTATCTCAAATTTTCCAAAAGGAAAACAAATAATAAAATTGCAACCAATATCTATAATCCGAAATATGTTCTCCTATTGAATTTCCACAAACAGTTCTTCACACATCTCTATCTCATACAGTCCTTTTGGCATATCAATTTTGAAGGTAAATTCTATTGAAATGTGTTACTTCATGTTTTAGCTTAATTCCGAGGACTAAATTTATAATTTCCAAATATTTTTTAAATACTTCACATTACAAGTTCAATTCCCAAACATAATAGCTCATGGAAAATTTTTATAACATGTACTGGATACAAACTTTCAAACATTTCAAACTGCATCAACTATAGCAAAAATTTCATTCTCAGTAACTTTCTGTTGTAACAATCAATTTCAGATGCAGTTATATAATAAATTCATGGTATCCAGCAATTGAAAATTTTCAGACTTCATCAAATAAAATTTTCTAAACATTTTTACCTTTTCGGAGTAGGCGTGGCGCGGCAAGAGCGGGTAGCATTTAAATTAAGTACTAAACACATTTTATTTTATTTTTTGTAAAATTTTCACAAGTCTACAGAAAGGTAGACCTGCGCTCTGATACCACACTGTAACGCCCCAAATTTCACTAATAACACGAGGCGCTACTCAAGTCAAAGTAGCCTCTGTAAATAAATATTTTCAAAAGTCGCCACAATATGAAGGCAAACATATACTTTAAAAATTCATAGAAATTTAACACAAAACGCGGAAACATCATTTCTAAAATAATTTCTCACATTCAAAAGTTAATACCAAATGTAATAAGCAAAAATCAACATTTGCAAAGATACCAAAATTCGGTATTAAAATGTCAAATGGAAACCAACTACTTAAAATTCTTGTTCAAAATCAATAATTCAAAAGTGTTATTAATAAATTAAAATTTGCCCCGCTCGTTGCCTTGCCCTACCAAACTCCTTAACCTGAAAAGTTGGGAAAATAGTGGGGTGAGCATAACGAATTATACTCAGTGGAGATACAGCAATCAGTCCAAATTAAGTCAAAATATGTAATCAAGTGGTGAAAATAACATCCATACAACATACTATAGAATATGTACTGTGGGCATTCCCAAGGACCCAATTTCGATCCCGGACCTATTTACGGTCCCTGACAACATGGCATAAGCTTAGCAAATTTTTAGCACTGTGGGCATTCCCAAGGACCCGATTTCGATCCCGGACCTATTTACGGTCCCTGGCAACATTTTCATATGTATAAACATCATATCACAATCAAAATCAAAAATCACACATCGAGAATTAACATGGACAAATAACCACAATTGCTTAAATGTAAACCCCACCTCGAAGTCTTGAAAGTTTTCTTGGAAATTGAACAATTGAAATGTTACCGTGCTTCACACTTTGCCCGCGAACTCGTCTAGCAAGAACAAAATTAATTTAATTTAAGATACTAAGTTTAACTTCAAAACTTTAGGGACTTAATTGAAAAGATATTGAAACTTAAATTTGAATGTTTGAAAGCTGAAAATAAACTTTTTGAAATTCAATGGGCTGATTTAAAAGTTATTAAAATATAGGGGCTGAATTAAACAATTTATAAAACTTTGAAATTGAAAATAATAAACAATTAAAACTTTGGGGCTAAATTGAATATCTTTTAAAAAAGGCTAGGGCTTAAGGGTAAATTCTGAAAATCAATTATATACAACCCTCCATATCTCTCTCTTTCTCTCAATTCACGATTGCACAGGGAGGAAGCCGGGAGGAGATAAGGCGAGGGAAATGGTGCGAACTCCGGTCAGGCAGGGCCGTCGCCGTCGCGAGGCAGCGCCGGCGGGTGGGGGTGACTGGGGCGCTTCTAAGGGCTCGGGAGAGGTCAAAATCGAGGCCAAAGGTTCGGGTTCCTTGGCTGTAAATCGGCTAAAGTGGTCGATTAATTGAGGTAAGTGATTGGGTGTTGTGATTTCTTGATTTTTGGGGTTGTTTGGAGTTGATTTTGGATGAAATGGGGGTCGATTTTTGGCAAAACGGGGCTGCCGTGTTTGGGTAATGGTGGTGACGGCTTGTTGGTGGTCCGGCGGTGGAATGGTGATTGAAATTGTGTGTTTGCAGTTGGGTTTGGGTGATGGTCTACCTGCAGATTGGCGTGGCGGTGGGACGGCTGGAATCCGGTTTCTGTGGGACAAACCGTGTGTGTGCGTGACTTACATTGGTTTGAGGTGAAATTGATGGAGATGGTGATGGTGATCCCTTACCTTGGCTACTGAAATTGTTGTGGAGAGGCTGCGTGAGGTGTGTGTCTGGAACTGCCGTGGTTGAGGAGAAGTTGAGAGAAACAGTGGTGGTGAATGAACAGTAGGGCACGAAAAACGAGGTAGTAATTGGACCAAGAGTTTGTGTTGGAAAGTAATTCTTTGGCTAATAGGATTTAAATAAAATTGGATTAAAAACTAAAATTTGGAATTAATAAAATTGGATTTTAAATAGAATATCGAACCTTAAAATTGAATTCAAATCGATAAGAATTTGATACTTTTTTTAAAATTGTTCGAAATTGGATTCGATAAATAAATATTGGAATTTTAAGATTAAAATCGTTTTCGAAATCCTTAAATTATTTGTTTTTGCTAGACAATTCGACGAACGTAAAATAAATTCTAAATTCTGACGGAATGTCGTAGCGATATAATTTAAATTATGAAATTTGTATTTTGAAAATTCGGATCGCTACAATGATTATCAAATTAACGATCTGATTGTTGCGACATCTATTGTTTCTACTTAAAAAAACATTTGCCTACGTGTTAGACAAGGTCGTGCTTGGCATGGTGTTTACGTGCTCATGTGCGATTCTAGATTGAGATTCAAATGGACCACTTGTGCCGGACCCAACGCGTCCCTCACTTGACACATGCCAAGTACGATTCAGGCTATCTTGGGTGTCCAACGTTGTGGTTCTTCTTCCGTGTAAGCGATCCTTACCTACAACATGAGTGATGAGTTATGTGAATGTGTGTTGCCAAAAGATTTCATTTCGGTCGAAAATCTTTAAGCTGAGCTCAAGAATACGCTAGCCATGTGAAGGTTCAACCTTGAGAGGGTGAACCTTGGTAAAGTTAATCAGGCTGACAACTAAGGACTTGAAGTGGAGCTAACCCAACAAAGACAAGCTCGATATTAAGAGGTTGAGCTGATGTGAAGTGAACACTAAGATCGATCTCGATTCTAAAGTATAAAAGCGCTTCGCCGATTTCATGGTTAAACAAGTTAAAATTTGTTTGGAAAGTATTCGTAAACAATTTAAATTATAAAATAGATGTAAATGATGGGTGAATAACAGTTCAATGGAGGGCAATTGCAAGAACTACGTTGCAGCATTCACGTTATACCTAGGCCAATCTGTTGGCATGCAACACAGTTTCGTCCTTGGCATGTCCTTCCTCCCACATCATTTTCCTTTGGGGTATATCATTTTGGCCAAATTTTTAGCCAATCAATTGAAAGGAGAACAATTGCAAGCAAGATGTTGCAGCATGCATCTTGACTATGTCAATTGATGACATAGTCGAAACGCAGTGCAGTTGCATACTCACATGTCTTTCATCCAACTTAATTTTCTTTGTATGTCATACTCGACTGATGGTTCCATCAAAATTGATTCTCACGAAATGTTTAGCCAAACATAGATGATTTTTTTTTTTTTATCAATTTTAATTTCATCCAAAAATTTGCAAATGGAGAATGATTACTTTGTAACGCCCCAAATTTCACTATTAACTCGAGGCGTTACTTAAGTCAAAATAGCCTGTAAATAAATATTTTTCAAAAGTCGTCACAATACGAAGGCAAACATATACTTTAAAAACCCATAGAAATTTAACACAAAACGCGGAAACATCATTTCTAAAATAATTTTCCTCACATTCAAGAGTCAATACCAAATATGATTGGCAAAACCAACATTTGCAAAAATACCAAAATTCAATACTTTAGTGTCAAAATGGAAATCAACTATTTAAAATTTCTTGTTTCAAAACTTGAAATTCAAAAGTTCTATTATTAAATAAAAATTGCCCCGCTCGTTGCCTTGCCCTGCCCAGCTCCTTAACCTGAAAGGTTGGAAAAATAGTGGGGTGAGCATAACGAATTATACTCAGTGGAGATACAGCAATCAGTCCAAATTAAGTCAAAATATGCAATCAAGTGGTGAAAATAATATCCATACAACATACTATAGAATTATGTACTGTGGGCATTCCCAAGGACCCAATTTCGATCCCGGACCTATTTACGGTCCCTGACAACATGGCATAAGCTTAGCAAATTTTAGCACTGTGGGCATTCCCAAGGACCCGATTTCGATCCCGGACCTATTTACGGTCCCTGGCAACATTTTCATATGTATAAACATCATATCACAATCAAAATCGCACATCGAGAATTAACATGGACAAATAACCACAATTGCTTAAAAGTAAACCCCACCTCGAAGTCTTGAAAGTTTTCTTGGAAATTGAACAATTGTAATGTTACCGTGCTTCAAACTTTGTCCGCGATCTCGTCTAGCAAGAACAAAATTAATTTAATTTAAGATACTAAGTTTAATTAAAACTTTAAAAACTTTAGGGACCAAATTGAAAAGATTTAAAACTGAAATTTAAAAGTTTAAAGTTGAAAATAAACTTTTTGAAATTCAATGGGCTGATTTAAAAGTTATTAAAACATAGGGGCTGAATTAAACAATTTATAAAACTTTGAAATTGAAAATAATAACCTTTTAAAATACTTATGGAAACTTTGGGCTAAAATAATAACTTTTGAAAAGGCTGGGCTTAAGGAGGTAATTTCTCAAAATCAAATATATTTACAAACACTCCATCTCTCTCTCTCTCACTCGAAACGCGACGGAGGCAGAGGGAAGAGGAGAAGAAGGAGCCGGCGACGGGGAAGGTGGGGACTCCGGCCAAAATCGAAGATGTTGCCGTCGCGAGGGCGCCGGCGGGTAAGGGGTCGACTGGGGGGTTGATTCGACGTCGATCGGGGTCAAGAACCGAGGCTAGGAGGCTGAAATTCTTGGGTTTTCCGGCGAGAAATCCGGCCGAACGTGCGTGGGGTCGAGGTAAGTGTATGGGTATTGTGTTTTCTTGGTTTCGTGGTTGTTTGGGGCTGCTTTTTGGATGAGATGGAGGCGGTCGATGGTGTTGTAGGCGGCGGGTTGGTGGCAGCTTCTTGGTGGTTCGATTTCTTGGTGGCGGCAGTGATTTGTGTGATTTGCAACAGGGTTCGAAAGTAGGTAGTTGGGTCGTGGGATGGAGGCTCGACTGGATTGGTGGTTTGACTGTGGAATGTGCGAATTGCAATAGGGTGTTTGCAGTCGGTTTGGTGATGGTGTAGTTTGCGAAAACAGTTTTGGGTTTGGGTGATTTCGACATTGGTGGCTGCAACGGGTGAGTGGCTGAAATTGGATTAACCGTGTGTGTGTGTGAGAAATTGCGTGACATTCTTGGTTGATTATTGATCGAGATTGAAAGTAGGTGGGATGTGGATTCTTACCTCAGTTGCTGTAGTTGCTGTGGTGTTGGGAGGAGGCCTTGGGTTGAAGAGAAACTGTCGTGGAGTCGAGAGATTGAGAGAAACAGGATGATGAATAGTAGGGCACGAAAAATGAGGCAATAAATTGGGATTAGAGTTTGTGTTGGAACAAAATTCTTTGGCTAACAGGATTTAAATAAAATTGAATTAAAAGATAAAATTTGGGTTTAATGAAATTGGATATTAAATAGAATTTCGAACATCAAAATTGGATTTAAATCGCTAAGAATTCGATACTTTTAAAATTGTTCGAAATTGGATTCGATAAATAAATATTGAAATTTTAAGATTAAAATCGTTTTCGAAATCCTTAAATTAATTGTTTTTTTGCTAGACAATTCGACGAACGTAAAATAAATTCTAAACTTTGACGGAATGTCGTAGCGATATAATTTAAATTATGAAAATTGAATTTTTTTTTTTTTTAAATTTCGGATCGCTACAACCTTCCCCACTTAAATAGATTTCGTCCTCGAAATTAAACTTACTTGAATTGAGTATGTCTGGATATTTGGCTAAAATCTTATCTTCTCTTTCCCAAGTTGCCTCTTCTCTACCATGTCTATTCCATTGGACTTTAACTAAAGGAATATCTTTGTTCCTTAAGGTATGAACTTTCCTCTCAAGTATAACTGCAGGAGTTTCCTCATATGTCATATCCTTATTAACATCCAAGGATGCATAATTAACAATATGGTCCGGATCATGGACATATTTCCTTAACATTGAGATATGAAAAACATTATGTACTGCTGTTAACTCTGGCGGTAAAGCCAACCTATAGGCTACGTTTCCAACTCTTTCCAAAATTTCAAAAGGTCCAATAAATCTTGGTCTAAGTTTCCCTTTTTGTCCAAACCTTACCACTCCTCTCATGGGAGCCACTTTAAGGAATACTTTCTCACCAATTTCAAACTGTAGTTCCTTTCGTCGCTTGTCAGCATAAGACTTCTGTCTGTCTTGTGCTATTTTAATCCTTTCTCTGATCTTCTCCACAGCCTTTACAGTCTGTTCAACTATTTCTGGACCCAAAACTTTCCTTTCACCAACTTCATCCCAATGGATTGGTGATCTGCATTTTCTGCCATAAAGAGCTTCATACGGTGCCATGCCAATGGTAGACTGGAAACTATTGTTATATGCAAACTCAACCAATGGTAAATGCATTTCCCAGTTACCACCAAGGTCTAAAGCGCAAGCTCTCAACATGTCCTCTAAAGTCTGTATAGTTCTCTCTGATTGTCCATCTGTCTGTGGATGATATGCGGTACTGAATTTCAATCTAGTTCCCATAGCTGTTTGCAAACTTTCCCAGAATTTGGATGTAAATCTGGAATCTCTGTCTGACACTATAGAAACTGGTACACCATGCAATCTTACAATTTCTCTGATGTACAACTGGGCATACTGGTCTAAGTTGAAAGTCATTTTCACTGGTAGAAAATGAGCAGATTTCGTCAAACGATCAACTATGACCCATATAGCTTGATGACCTTTAGCTGATCTAGGAAGTCCCACAACAAAATCCATTGTTATGTGTTCCCACTTCCATTCTGGGATTTCAAGTGGGTTCAACATTCCAGACGGACGTTGATGTTCAGCTTTAACTTGTTGGCAAGTCATGCACTTCTCAACAAAGGAGCCAATTGATCTCTTCATGTTTCTCCACCAATAAATTATTCGCAAATCCTGGTACATCTTCGTACCTCCTGGGTGTGCAGTATAAGGTGAATAATGTGCTTCTTCTAAAATCTCCTTCCTTAAGGCTTCATCCTTCGGTTCGATTTCTTGGTGGCGGCAGTGATTTGTGTGATTTGCAACAGGGTTCGAAAGTAGGTAGTTGGGTCGTGGGATGGAGGCTCGACTGGATTGGTGGTTTGACTGTGGAATGTGCGAATTGCAATAGGGTGTTTGCAGTCGGTTTGGTGATGGTGTAGTTTGCGAAAACAGTTTTGGGTTTGGGTGATTTCGACATTGGTGGCTGCAACGGGTGAGTGGCTGAAATTGGATTAACCGTGTGTGTGTGTGAGAAATTGCGTGACATTCTTGGTTGATTATTGATCGAGATTGAAAGTAGGTGGGATGTGGATTCTTACCTCAGTTGCTGTAGTTGCTGTGGTGTTGGGATGAGGCCTTGGGTTGAAGAGAAACTGTCGTGGAGTCGAGAGATTGAGAGAACAGGATGATGAATAGTAGGGCACGAAAAATGAGGCAATAAATTGGGATTAGAGTTTGTGTTGGAACAAAATTCTTTGGCTAACAGGATTTAAATAAAATTGAATTAAAAGATAAAATTTGGGTTTAATGAAATTGGATATTAAATAGAATTTCGAACATCAAAATTGGATTTAAATCGCTAAGAATTCGATACTTTTAAAATTGTTCGAAATTGGATTCGATAAATAAATATTGAAATTTTAAGATTAAAATCGTTTTCGAAATCCTTAAATTAATTGTTTTTTTGCTAGACAATTCGACGAACGTAAAATAAATTCTAAACTTTGACGGAATGTCGTAGCGATATAATTTAAATTATGAAAATTGAATTTTTTTTTTTTTTTTAAAATTTCGGATCGCTACATACTTTACATTCCAATTTCAGAAATGAAGTGTGTAATAAAGAGCTCGTTTGACAACACTATTATTACAGAAGGAAAAAAATTTGAATAGTAATTTTTTGGAGAATGTATAATTAAAAAAATACAATAACACTTTTGGTGTGTGTATATATATATATATATGTGTGTGTGTGTGTATGTAGAATATTTTATTGTCTAAATATGTGATTGAAAATGATTTTGTAACAAACCATAAACTAAATTTACGTGGGTAAGCACAAGATGTCAATTTAGTACTCAAAGATGAGTACTTATTGCATCAACACATGTACATTGAATTCGTGTATATACATCAATTTCTCAATTCCCCCAAATCCCTCCGGAGCAGATAAATTCACTGACAATTACCTTTGAAAAATGAGAAGGTACAGGGATGACTCAGGCGGCGGTCGCGACGCATACGGTAGCGCCGCAGCTCAAATGAATCATCATCATCAGCAGCAGCAGCAGCAAAACAGGTCTGGGTATTACCAGGACGCCACCAAGAGGAGCAAGAGAAGGACCCTAATCATCATCATAACCAATGGCGACGGGACAGAGATGGCAGTCACAATAAATTGCCTATGAATTCCATGTCACCCCATGCATCATTCGACGAAGGTAAAATTTATATTTTACTTCTTTCAGCTTTTTTTTTTCTTTGGATTAAAGTGTAATTTATCGTTGTTTTGTTGAAAAATTGTTTTGGGAAACGGATTATAATTTGCTTGGAAAAGTGTCAGGTCTGCCGCCTGCCTATGGTATAATTTTCATTTTTGTTAATTTTCTGTGCTTGCTAGTTGTAAGAAAAAAAATTACGAATATTGATAGGATAAAAGATATCTACTTTCTAGATGTTTTTGTAGAGATATATAATATGTGCAAGTCTCTGAGTATTAAGTGCCCAAGATTAATTTGTTCATTCAAAATATATAAATAAAAATTTAAATCGAAATCTACCATGTGTTTGAAGTTATTTGGTAAGTGTACTAGTTTCGTTTCTTTTGTGGTAGGTAGTTCATGTACGTTTAAACTCAGCATTTTTTTTTAATTTTTCGTCTGCAAAATGCATGCAACAGTATTTTACTCGAGGGTTTTGGGGTGGTGGGGGGGGGGGGAAGGCTTTTTTTCTTTTCAGCTCTTGTTGTCCAACGAGCACAGGATTTAAGTTGTAAGAAGAGGACTTTGAATTCTGCTAAAAAGAATTATGCTATTTATTTTTTCTCATGTTATTCATGAATCATATACACAAGTGCTTGCAGAAAATTATTAATCGATTTTGAAGCTCCAAATAGGTTTTGATATTGAAAAGCTAACATGAAGGATTTACTTGAAAAGTATATTATGGGTCTGAAAAAATTTCATTACTTTTAAGATAGATAGATATATATATATACATATATATATATATATTTTTTTTTTGGTAGTTGGATCTTGCATTGGTTTCTTAGTGCACTAAGAATTGCAGAACATCCAGTCACTTTTAGATCATTTCTTGTAGAACTTTTGGTCATCCCAAGATTATGACTTCAATTTATCAATCTGAGTCAGCTGTTTGCCAGTTAAAGTGGCTTGGGGTAGGCGAAATCTCACCCAGGAGCTATTTGAGATTCTCCTCATTGACTTCTTGAAGCCTCACAACACATGGCTAGAAGTCTGAGAGTCTGCAGTACCGGCTTAACCCTTCACTTGACGAGGCCATAAATTGGAGCCTGCATTCATCCAAAGACAAGGAATGGGGCATATTCGTTTTGGCGTCCATGCAGCTTTACGCCTTTCTACATCTGGAGCCATTTCCTAGTGGCCCTGCCCACACTCTAGAAATGGAGCTCACGTAGAATCTTTAACTTCTGGTGCAACAATTTCATAATGTGGAGCCTAACGTTCAGGATAAATTAACCTGACTTCAAATGTCACTATAGAGTTGCACCTTAAATTTCCTTTCACAAGTTTGGCTATAAATCAATCCATTCAAAGCTTGGAGGAGTCCAAAATGCAGATTATATTAACGAGGCGTATATTGTAAATTCAAATGGAGCAGGATTGACTGGCTTCTGACAGTTGTGCTCAGTTTCTGCTCTATTATTCTTTATAAAGCACTTCGAGTGATTAACATAGGATGTTTTGAGTTTAAGGAGCCAACTTAGCAAATGAACCATATTATTCAAGCCTTATTCTTGTTGACAGCCATGCTCATTGCTTGTCTGTAGATAAGTAAATGTTTTTATTCTTATTGCCTGTTGGAATTGCATGATCTCTAGATGTTATAAACTTCGTGTAAGATGAAGTTATTTTGATTGTATTTACAATAGATTTTGTCTTTAAAACATCTAATGTATCTTAGGCGACTTATTTGAATGTTTTTAGAAGGGATCCTGCTTTTAACTTCCTACAACCTTGTCCTTGATCTGGGCACCTGTTACATGTCTCCGAACATGTTTGGAGGCAAAAATACTTTTTACAAATGTAGCATTAAGTTACTTTAGACCTTAGTCAAACATACCATATTTTTTCAGTCACTGAACTTGACAACAGTGTTGTGATCTTTATGTTTGAAAAGGTAAGCTCAGAAGGGTTTATTTCTGGAAACCAGCAGGATACATGAATCATTATTTTGTCCCCCCATCCCTCGAGGACCCGCCCACTGCATTACCCGATCCCCTGAAAATAGTGATGAAAATATTCACACACACAAAAATCTTGGGTGTTAACTTGAAGATCTTGTGTTATAGGTCAAGGATATCAAGCACCTAGATCGTATTACCAAGATCAGAGGCCGGATCCTCAGATGCCATTACAAAAACAAAGTGGCAGTGATCCCAGACATCGGCCTCGTGGAGAGAATAAGGACATAGGTTACGAAGATAATCGCATATCACAGACTTTTGAAGGTCTTGAGCAGAGATTCCTTGATGACATCATGAAATTGAGTAAGGAACAAACTGATGCAGAGGATGTGGAAAATGCTAGGCATCGGGAGGTTTGTTCATCTTTATACTCCTCCTTTTTAATTTTGAGTTGAAATGGTTTTATTATGCAGCTAATTATCCAAGAAAGTATGTTTCATTGTTGCTAAAAGGCAATAGCATCTAAATCCTTCTCTGTTGCTTTCTGTTGTCATTATTTTCATATACAGGGTAGATGGAAAATAAACGGATTAGGTCAATGAATGTACTTAGCATGTTTAGATAAAGATGTTGGATTCAAGTGAATATTTTCCATAGGTGCATAGTTAATTTTGTATGGTCATTCTTTCTGATCGCTTTTTAATAGGAATACAAATTTATAATTTTGCACAGGTAAAACTAAACTCGTAATAAAATACTTAAGTGGCGACCATTTTCCTTAGAAATTTTGTATCATGTTTGCTTGCACTTAAAAAATTCGTTTTTAGGAATATTTTAATTTAAATGAAGGCCTGTGTGCTTTGGATTTTGTTAGCACATCACAATTTTATTTGAGTTAATACGTTAGGAATAGTATGAAAAAATATTCACCTATCCTATAACTTTGTGTCACTTGATATCATGTTTTGCCATGAGAACCAATTATATCTATTTCTTTTGAAAGTGACTAAATTAGCTAAGATAACTCTGAACAAATGGGGATTATTTAAAAAAAGGATAACAAGTATTGTGATTTGTGAGACCTGATAACTGATTTGCCTAATGGTTTGGTCTGGATATACCATCCTTTACGGTTTGGTTTTAGACATTCACTACACCTACACTACAATTTCTAAATCAATTGTGATTGCATACACAATCTAGATTTCAATTTACTCAATTATCCAATTGTGGTGACAAGGACTATAAAATCAAATCTTAGACATTTTGTTCCAGAAATGCCAATTCAGTTTAATAACATAGCAGGCTATTTGAAACGAAATAATGGATACTTTATGGTAAAATATAGATCAAATACATTCTTTTAAGTATATAATACCCCAAAGTCGTGGATGGACTCCATGTTGGTACATGGTGCATTAAAAATTAAATTGTTCATCTTCTGGCCATGTCATTAGGATAATTTGTCAATAGTTGAATTTGAAACATGCTTTTTATTTTATTTTATTTTATCGACTGACGTATTTAACCTACAAATCACAATATTAATTTGGTTTACTGACTTGTTCAAGGTAGTTTAAACTTTTGGTAGATTTTAATATTTGCAAATAGAGGAACCAAGTGATCGTGAGGCCCCAATTCTTGACTGGAGGGGAGAAGCAATTCTCCATTGGTAACAAATGGACTCTCCTGAGGCAAGATCTTATTATTGCATAGTCTTGTCAACAAGGGCGTTCTAGTGCGTTGTTGATTTGTATCCAAGACTATGACGTTCACATTAATTACGAGTTTGGAGTTGAACAAAAAATGGTCAGTAGATAAGCAAAAAAATTCCAGTATACACTAACTCTCCAAGCTAAGTCCTGGCTTCACTTCTCATCCTATTGCAGAGTTTGCATGCGTTAAAGCTGCTTGAGTGCAGACGACAGAATTTTTACTTTCACCACGTAGTCGATGTCAAACTCTAGTAAAAATTTCGTGTTGGTCTCCATTCTTTTTTTTTTTCAAGTCAGTCGATGAACTTACACTTTGTTAATCATTTGATTCAAATGTTTAACACAATTTGGTTATCACGTTCATACCCATTAGTTTGACTAACTTTTAAAAGCTGACATAGCAGTTTAGTTGTCAGCCTACTTGGCAAATAGCTAGGCTGACTCATCATCTTTTTCTGTTTGCAAACTAACAAACATAGATGGAGTGACCAAATTGTAGCAAAACAAAATGAAACTTAAACAATAAGTGTAACCAGTATGTTTAACCTTCCTGTTATGATTTAGACTATTTAAAGGAACTGTGAACAAAAGGTATGCTTTTTGCACTGGAGAAGACATTAAAGCAAAATCTATCAAACACTAAGCATTGTTCTTTTGCTTGGATGCTATATGAGTTGCCTGTTTATATAGTTTAGTAAACTTGTGCTTTTTCAATTTATGATGTGCATGGTTTTCTTTTTTCTGTGTTTTCTTTTTGATCAATTTGTATATGGTGTGGAACAGACAATAAACACAATCAACATACAGTATCAAGAGCAGCTAGCTGCCCTTCGAACACGACATGCTGCTCGAAGGAACGAGTTTCTACAGAGGGAGTCCCGTGCAAGGCAACAGCAATACCAGCAGGCGGTGATGGACCAACATCCGAACAGTCACATGGGCACTAGTGATCCTCATGGGTACAGTGTTAGAAACTTCTCCAGCAGGGGATCCACACCAAACTTACAGTGCTGATCAATATGATTCTTACAGGGAACGAAGTCGGTTTTCAGGCAATGCAAGGGATCAGGGATTTGAGCCTAACGTTCACTACTCGGGAAGCGGTTCCCGCCATTATTGATCAAATCGATCAGGATCAGGATAGCATCGAAACTTGTGCTCAACATGCCAATCTGTTACTAATTAGGCTACTTGTACCGATATGCTCTCTAATATTTTCTTAAGGTTTTGTTTATTCTTTTCGGACACCATGATTAGTATCTTGGTAATGTACTTTATTCCGTTAGTTATGTCGGTCTTTGCGTTTCGTTAGTCGTAAGTTTCATCGACTTTAGCTTGTTTGAGTTTCGAAGTCTTATTTAAGTTTGAGCCAAACTCACTCGGTTTTTTAGTATTCAAATTGGAACCAAATTTGGATATTAAGTCTTGAGTTTTAGTTTGATTTTCTTGAAATGATCCAACAAGTCAAGGGGTAAGGATTATATTGTGGATTTATTTATAACTAATTGGTACCCTCTTTTTACAAGTCGGGTTAATGGTGGGTTTTATCCATTGTTTGTTACAACTGACATTAAAGCAGACATGCCTGTGGGGATGGCCTTCATTGTGGACGAGGTGATCTATCGATTAGTTTCGTAAATTAACCTAGTTGGAAATATAGCTATTGTGAACGTCAATTGTATAAGGAGGAGGTGGAATGTAACTATTTCACATCGTTAGGCTAAAGTTTTGAAATGAGTGGTGAAACGAAGGATGCAAGGTTATATTTTACATAGGTAGCTAAGGTTTAGTTTGTGTCGATTTTAAAGACTAATGCAGTTGTTACAATGATCCAATCATGCCCAAACAAGCTAAGTCTCAGGTTATTTTAGCCCCCGTTTGCCACCCCACCCTTTTTTTGGAAATGAAAATGGGTGAAATAGTGGATTTTTTGAAAAATGAGCGGTTGAAAAAGAAGTTTTTTTTTTCGATTTACGTGTAATATTATTTTATGAAAGATTGTATGATTGAAAATAAAAGAAAAAAATAGAATATAATGAAATTTAATTTAATGAGAATCAAACATGAGCTTAATTATATGGATATATGGTTGGAAAAATGATTTGAAAATGTTTTAACTTTTTGAAAATAATACAGAGCACCTTTGAACTTTTTTTAATAGCATTTTCATAATCTAACAACTTTTCTAGTTGTAACAAAACACCTTTGTAATACATGAAAAGTGATCAATTAGAACAATCGATAATATGTTGGACTATTTTTTGTTGAAAAGTGATCGAATAGAATAATCAATACTATGTTGGGCCAATTTTTGTTGCTCTTTAGAACTGAATTCACTATTAATGAAATAAAGAAGTTTTTATTTCCGCTCTCATTAGAATCAAAGAATGGATCAACGGAAACATACAATAAAATTATTCAAATCTTTCAAGATAAAATTTCAAATCTTCAACTTAAACGAATCATTTAATTCATTCCAGAGTCAACTCGATAATATTCAAAGTGTACACAACATGATTGAACAAAAAATTTATGGCTCAAATCTTTTAAATCACTATTATCAAAGTAAAAAATCAAACACGCTTTAAACACATTTTATGTACCTACCATTAACATATTGGAAAATGCTATTTGTACGTAGCAATTAACATAGAGATTGATATAATGTGAGTGTGATGGAGTCCGCGATACTGTAGCATGGACTTCATTTCTTACAATGTCAACTCCTATGTTAATTGTTATATATACGTAGCAAAACCCTTAACATATTGACCAATTAATTGATATATTATTTTAGAGTTGTGCTGGGGACACAACACCGTACACAACCCCCTTATAATAGGTGGGGTCAAGAGCTGTGCACGTGCACCGTGCAGTAAAGTCGACATTTTCCATTATCATATCGGTAGCTGATTATTATATCTATGACTAATGCGTACAGTTACTATTCTTGTCAGATCCGCCCAAAAGGATTGTCTGGCCTGCCACCTGCCATTCCCTCGAGCCGTTGATCAAGTTCTTTGTATTTTCAGTATCTCTCTCTCTGGCAGGCAACTGGTAGTTCTCTCTTCATAGAAAAATTCACACCAAATAAATAAATAGAAGTTATAAGTAGGTAGGCGGTGGTTAGGTAGCAAATGCTAATTCAGCTGGAATTTAACGAGGGCAGGTCTATAAAATAATTAAATCCTTAGTTCAAAAGAGGAAATTATAACCCAGTAGTGTTGATTTTCCGGCAATGAAACTTGCCGGAGTATTCACCGGTGTGTTCCTTTTGGTGGCGATTTACTGTGCTGTGGACCCGTACAAGCACAGTGCGATATCTGAATTCCCGGAGTTTGAGGCATTTAAGGTCGAAATGCCGGCGTGGTCTGAAATCCCACTTGAAAAAGACCCTGAAAATTTGCTACAAAAATCTGAAATCAAGTTCTTGAACCAGGTTCAAGGGCCGGAGAGCATGGCGTTCGACCTGACAGGCCGCGGTCCATACACCGGGGTGGCTGATGGGAGGGTTGTTTTTTGGGATGGTGTGAAATGGGCAGATTTTGCTTACACTTCGGCTAATCGGTGAGAATGCAATTTCTTGATGTGTTTCTTCTTTTCACTTTATGAGACTTGAAATTATAGTTTTGTATGGAACATTGTATATAATATTGTTCTCCCTCATAAAAGGCTTGTCTTGTGGGCTCCTAAGCACTTTAGGCATCCGAGTTGAGAAATGTTGTCCACAATTTGATGCCCGCCTAATATGAATGTGCTAAGGTGTCAAAAATGTCTTCACGGCTTTCCGTTTGTTAACAAGAAGAGATTTCAAAAATGTATTGGGAGTCAGCAAATCTCTACTAGTTAAGAACCCTCCCTAGCAAGCCGGTTTTTAAGTGTGTAGCTAAAGGGCTAGTAACATATTGCATAGTGTTTGCCATGGTCGGATGTGGCAGCAAAATATTTAATTTCATTATATCTCTAGGTTAGGATATAGCAAAAGAAGTGGCGAGGAATAATCTACGTAGCCAAGATCAAGCTTATTGTGAATAAGGTTTAGTTTGTTGTCTCGGAGGTGGGAAACATCTAAATTTATGAGTATGCAAATGTGATCCTTGTTCCAACATTGGAACATATAATGTGTTTTATAAAGTTTTGATAGTGTTCTTGTCTTGAAGATGGATGAAAATGTAACTAGCATTTTTAAGATAGTTATTTTGGATCGTATTTGCTTTACAACTTCCATTTAAATTTTCAGGTCAGGACTATGTGACCCAAAACCATCGCCCATTGGCTATTTGAAGAACGAGCATATCTGTGGAAGGCCATTGGGTCTAAGATTCGACAAAAGAACTGGTGATTTGTATATTGCAGATGCATATTTGGGGTTGATGAAAGTTGGGCCTGAAGGTGGTTTAGCAACGTCCCTGGCAACTGAGGCAGAAGGAATTCCTCTCGGGTTTACAAATGACTTGGACATTGACGATGAAGGAAATGTCTATTTTACTGATAGCAGCACCAAATTCCAAAGAAGGTAGCTTAAGATGTTATGTTTTTGGCTAATCTTAAAAAAAAAGAGTATGTAACTTCTTGTTTTCATACACGTTTAGATAAGTTATCTTTTCCTTTATTTTAACCGAAAAAATAGTTACTTAGCTTCAAGTAACTCTTACCTATTAGTGTAGTGTCAATAAGCAAAGCGTCTTGTTGCTGACAAAGTGTTGTTTGTATTGTATTTGTGAGTTTTGTGGTTCGATTAGAAGGAAGAGTAGAGAAGTCGTAACTTCAATCTTGGTTGAAAGTTTCGTGGGGAAAAAGCATAGAAAAGTATATTAGAATATAAGATTTTCGGGCAAAAAACCAGTTTTAAGTACTTTCAATTGTATTTCTGCACTCGATGCTCCATGCATATATATATATATATTTGTATCATTTGTCGTGGAATTGTAAGATCAGAATCGTAGTCTATAGTTCTCACACGTCACTTGTTTCAGGAACTTCATGCAGTTGTTTTTTTCTGGAGAAGACAGTGGGAGAGTGCTGAAGTACAATCCCAAGACAAAAGAAACTACGATTCTTGTTCGGAATCTCCAGTTTCCAAATGGTGTGTCTCTAAGTAAAGACGGATCATTTCTTGTGTTCTGTGAGAGTTCAATTGGCAGGTACTCATATATCTTTAATACAAACGTTGTGCATGGAATTCTCACCCCGCACCCCCCACCTTCTTCTTCAAGGAGAGAAATAAGTAAAAAGAAGAAAACCTTCAGATTTCCGTAAATTTTTTTTTTATTTTTTTCTGGAATTTATGAATATGTCTCAAGCGGCAAGAAATGTGTGTTTGAATTACTCGTTTTAGGACTTTCTGTTAATAGTAACATACTAACACACGATGCCTTGGAACAATAGGTTCTATTTAAGAATTCGACGAGTCTCTTCACAAGCTGAAATAGAAAGGAAAACGGTTTTCTGTTATTGGAGTAGTAAAATTTGCAGCAAAGATTGTTTATCTAGATAATAGCATTTAAGAACATGAACACTAATACGAAAGAAGGAAAAAAAAAAAGAAAAAAAGAAGCAGCTAAAATCTGATTTTTTATACTCATGAGTCATGTCCGTGTACCAAATATGCACTAATTGTATTAAAATATCGATTCTCCAATTATGTAGGTTGCGGAAGTATTGGTTGAAAGGTGGAAAGGCTGGCACCTCCGAAACAATGGCCGTGTTGCCTGGATTTCCCGATAATGTCAGAACAAATGAAAAGGGGGAATTTTGGGTTGCAATCCATTGTCGTCGATCTATATACGCTTATCTATCCGCTCTATACCCAAAAGCCCGGAAATTCTTGCTAAAGCTTCCAATTGCTGCAAAGATTCATTATCTCATTCAAATTGGAGGGCGCCTTCATGCCGTGGTAGTGAAGTATGGTCCAGAGGGTAAGCTTTTAAAGATTTTGGAGGACAGGCAAGGGAAAGTTGTTAAAGCAGTAAGTGAAGTGGAGGAGAGGAACGGGAAGCTTTGGATGGGGAGTGTTTTGATGCCATTTATTGCAGTTTATGAATTAGACTAAGTATTTTAGATTGCAAGACTTTATGTTCTTAATTTCTTATTTTAAGGAGAAAGCTCATATGCCTTTTGTAGTTAATTTTCCCCAAAACCCTGCTACGGAGCCAGGGTCAATGACAGACCCTGGCTCCAGGGGGACAAGCGTCCCCCACTCCCTCCCCCCTTGGGGGGTACATGAATGACTCCCTCATGAAAGTAATGAAAAACTATAGTTTTTTGTCCGTATAATTTATTTGTGAATGTTTTGTTCAGTATGTCACACTGGATAACACTAAAGAACTATATATTTCCACACTTATCTCTAAACTTTTTTTTTTTTTTTTGGCGGTAATTATGAGTCTCTCATGAATGTAATGAAAAACTTATTATAATCTGTCAAGAATTTTCGTTTAATTGTAACCTTTTCTTTTATCAGTTTTTGGTTTTTGTGAAGTGAAATTGATTCACCTCATAGAGAAATATATCGTATCATGTGTAATTTCAAGAGTTCCATCTAATTGTATCTGTGTATATTCTGTTTGGTACACAACTAAACGAGATTAAGAGTGTAATTGATAGGTATTATTTGGAAAAAACTTTTGAAATACGTTAAAAAGATGTTATTGATGTGATAGAAAATATTATTTTATTGAAGAATGTGTGGTTTGAGTAGAAGAATAGAAAAAATTTTCATAGCTTCACGTTAAAAAAACAAGTGGTTTTGCATAGAAAATTTTCTATCTTCATTAAAAAAACAGTATATTTATATATTTTTAAGGTATGTTTGATCTACATTCTTTTTGAAGAATGTGTTTTTGAATAGTAGATTGATTGGAAAATGTACGGTTAAAAAAATAAAATTTTTTTATTTGTTTGTAATATTATTTTAATAAATAATATGTGATTGAAAAGAAGAGAGAAAAAAAAATTTTGAAAAAAAAATATGAATAGACGGGACTTAACAAAAAATTATCACGAGAAAATCCACATAAAAGTATATTATCAAAGGTTGAATTGTTTGTCATATGATGTGATTTCATTTTACGTGTATAATATATAAATAATATATAATTTTGAGAGAGAGAGAGAGCGCAATGTGTTTACACGTTATGATCTAGGGTTGGGTATATCTTTCGAATTGAATGAATCGAATTGAGTAGTTTTTTCGTAATTGAAATATTCGAACGTGTATCTGAATCAAGAACTGATGGGTTTGGTTCAATTCTCGATTCTAAATCCAAAATCGAATAAGAATAAGAATCGAATTTTTTTAAGTTTTTTAATTTTTATATATGAGAAAGATTAAATTATTTTAACTTTTTAAAAATAAATTAGTAAAGATAAAGTTTGCATTGAAGACACTGAATTTTATGAGGGAATTGAAACAGATAATAAAATATATATTATATTTTTTCTTATTAAATCTTATTAGATAAACAATTTTTAGTTTATTTATGTTAGTTAATTGTGATTTTTCAATTTTTCTTTTAGAGTTTCTTAGTATTTAGTATGACAAGTCAAATAATTTATGGTTAAATCAAATAGTTGGTAAATACTACTGTATTAGCAATATTTTAAAATATTTCTATCTTCTAATTTATATGCACCGATATTTTAGTATTACTAATTTACTATTTACTTTTAGTTATTTGTATATATTGGTAAATTAATTTTATTGGACAATTTGTTATTTATATGTTATTAAATTGGAATACGTTAATTTGTAAAAACTAAGATTAAACATGTCAGATTGTAGTGTTATTATAAATATTAAAAAAAATTTAATTATAGTATGCAATCGAACAAATCCGAACTGAACCGAATTGAACAGAATTCAAACAGTTCTAAAATTATATTTGGACTCGACGATTCCATTTACTCACTACTCGAAAATTTTTGATTTGATTTTTCAGAATTGAATCGAATCGAATCGGACCGTGTCCAAACCCACTATGGTCGAGTACAAGGCACTATACCATAGACGCGTAGCAGCATATCAAGACACCGTCTCACCATTATCATATCCAATCTTACTGGTCGTATAAATGGAGATGAGGGTTGACAAATTCCTCACATGGGTGTGATCCTCAGCAAATTCTTTTTTTTTTAATACAGGTATCCACCTCTCTGTACAACCAGATTTATTCTTTATCGTATTACAAGTCACACCTTCCAACAATACCTAAATCCACAGTCGAAATCAATAATTAGAGAAATTTTTTGATAGAAATCTAAATCATCGAAGACACCCAAATCAAGAATGAGTGAAACCGAGGGCCAAAAATCGTTCTTCAAGCGACACTGGGAAGGTTACAAGGAGTTCTGGGCAGAGAGATTTTCGGTTTTGGAGAACTACTCGAGAGTTCTCAATCCAGAGAAGCCATTGCCCCATTGGGATAGCTCTGTTGTGGAAGAGTTTATTGCCTCCGATTCCGTCCATGGTCCCACTGTATGAACCTCAATCCATCTCCCATTTTTGTGCGTATGATTATACAAATGGAAGCGTGAATATCTGTTTATATAGGTGCAATTTCTGTGTTATATTGTTATTAGATTTGATGGAACTTGGCTTCTGAAAATATCTATCTCGTTCACCTGGCCCGCCCCTTCCTGTGTGCCTTTTGCACTGTTTGCTCAAACTAGATAGTTGAATTCGATGTTTCAATGTCTTTGGTGCTTTTTAGGCAGTCTTTAACATTTCTTCTTCCTATAATTTTCTGAAACAACTTCTTTTGCTTGTTGATTTGCTTTTTCAGCTCAAGACTGCCAGGGAAGCAGCTCAATTTGGTGCTGCAGGTGCTGTTCTAGGAGCAGTTACAACAGCTGGCTACTGTTGGAAGTACTCGCGAAGTGCTCATGGTATACTATGGCTGCATCCTTGAATTTTATTAGCTGTATAATTTCACATGATTACTTATTAGTAATGCCATTTGGGGTCAAGCAGATGCTTATTGACAAGTACTCAAAATTATCGTGTATCTGACACCCCTGTAGAACATGAGAATAAGTGTACATTCTTTCTTTCGTACTCTGGATTTGGCCAAGTTACTTCAACATATGGTCATTAAAACAGTGGTGCAAAGAGCTTAACAGTTACAACTATGAGTATGGCTTTAGTTGTTGAATCATTGATAAAAGGAGCAGGGGGGAGGGAGTAAGATAATCAGAAAACGCCAATGCATTTTTGTATTAAGAAGATACTGATTTGGGCTCTCCTCTCTTAAACATGCTGAGAATCTTATCCCTTTTCGTCTATGATTCTGTTGGTGTGCATTATTTGAAATTTTGAACGGAGTTTACTGTTACTCTTAACTTGAATGTCCATGTGTGAGCATATATACTTGAAAACATCCATATATGCATGCATTAATTCATAACAGGATTTCTGAAGAATTTTTTGGGAGCCGAGTGTAGAAGCAAACTATAATGCACACTATAAGCCAAAAGCAAACATCCATGAACCATCTTAGTCAAGCCCTCTGGAGGGATGGGCAATGAATAAAGATATTGAGAGGGAAATGCAATAATATTATTGTTGGTATCATTTTTACAGTAGTGAATGACATATTGCTGAGGTTGGGAGATGGATGAGATTATGGTGGTAGCCAATGCTGACATGGTTGTGGTAGTTTAAATGTTCTAAAGTTTCATTGGAGTGTGGAGTAGAATTAAAGGAGTTCTTAGTCTCAGGTCCATTCTTTGTTGATGTTTGCTGTATACAACAATTATGCTGCTGAATATGCGCCCACACATATAAATATACGTTGGAAGTTCCTTCCCTTTCCTTAATCTTCATCTGTTTATATTATGTAGTTTCCTTTCCTAGTGTGCTATCCATTTTATTTTTACTTTCCCCAACAAGAATCAATCTTCCTTTTTGTTGGTTTCTGTAGTCTTCTGTTGAATTTATTGAGGATATTATTGAATTGAAAACATGGATATATAGTTCTAACTTAAATCTATTTTCATTTGATTGTATCAATTATTTATTGGATGATAAATTAGCAAAAAAATTTAGATTGTAGCAATTTAACGAGTCTTATTTTTCACTAAAGATTGAAAAAGGATGTATAACTATTAGAAGAACTGGGATCTGGTTAAAAATACAACTTTCATAGGCTGACAGCTGACAGAATAATATTTTATGCATTAGCTTCAAGTCCTTGGTTTCATTCGAATTCCGTAAACCTTTCTGAACTTCGTTGGATCCAAAAGGAGATGTGATGATGACTATTGAAGTTTAAAAAAAAGTGTATTTTCTTCTTCACTTCAATTTTAGGTAGTTAAACTCCAGGAGCACTATTATGTCCATGAAACATTACTAAATCCTTCTACTTTGGGCATAACTTTCTGCCGGTGTAGGCAGCTTGGAGATAAAATAATCTTGGGAAACTTCTACAGCCCAAATTTAAGTAATTAGTGGTGGCTTTCTGATTTTGGTCTCTACTTACATATTCCTGTTTCTTGATTTGATTCTCATTCCTTGTTCCTTGTTTTTTGTGCCATGAGTCTTTTTGTCTGGCTCAAGTGGATGTGAGATCATGTAGATACTTATGGAGTTGTCTCTTGATAACTTCTCCGAGAGTTATATTTCTCATGGTTCATTTTTCTTGTTAGAGATGAAATTACTGTTCAAACTCTCATCAGGTTATTGACATGATTACAAGTTAGCTCACTAGATAGGAAGACGTCCACATTGGCATTTCAATTGGATAACCAGCAAACCAATGTTCCATCTCTTGCACGTTCTCACGTTTTCTTTTGCTTTTTTGTTCTTCCTCCTTTTGTTGAGGAAGAAATTCTTAGACGAAATCCATAGCTGTTATAAATGCTTTTTGGTATAGCTCACATAGGCTATGCCAATCCGCTTACTCAAGCTTTACTGGTGTACTTGCAATTGGATCATTGTGACAACGGATTGGAAGTGCCAACTGTCGAGGCTATGATAGTATCTTATAACATGCACTTTTTGCAAGGGAAGGGGAAGAGGTCCAAAACATGCGACAACAAGACACTAATGAACTTCTTGCTTCTGCACGCGGGTGACTGACCTTCTTTTGACCTCAAACATCATCTCTGGGTTCTTACCTTACTAATGGTTTTGTTGAGCTAGGATACGAGGGATTTTCAAACTAGCATGAATCTATGGTTTGAGAAGTTATCATCTAGCTGAAATATTTGGGTTTGATTGAAATAATACTTGCTAAACTTCTGTTGCATTCGACAGGCGCTGCACTGGCCTTTGGTTTTGGAGCTGTCACTGGTAGCTGTTTTGGACTCGAAGTTGCGAACCACTGGTTCCAGCTTTATAGGTTGGATACGATGGCTGCGCAGATGAAGTTCTACGAGTGGCTGCAGAACAAAGCTTGAGGTCGGCCTAAATTGGACGTGCTTTAAAACCCAATGCAATAAAAATCCAGTCAAGATACTGAAATTGAATGCTTGATTCAGCATTTGGGTCTTTATTTTTTGTGTGTTGGCGTATGAAGAATAATAGAAGTGTCTGTTTTCCTACAGATATTTGGCAGAGAGTCAGGCGGTGAACTTTCCTTATTATTACCTTGTGCAACTATTTTGAGGAATTATGGGAGGTAGCATGTTTGATTGTGTTTAAAAGTACATTAAACTTTTTTTTTTTTTTTTTTTTAATAGAAGTTTTCCAGATTTATTTTCTATAAAAGTAATTTTAGGCACTGCTTTGACTTCTTGATGTCAAGGATAAATGAGAAAGAGAAATGGATCACTTAAAATTGTGCTAACAATATTCATTTATATCAATTCCTTGTTGCAGTTTAGCATGTTGGTTGGACAATACTAAGTCTCTGTTAATGATCAATTTCTCCATTTTCATTTTTATTTTCTCAGAAGACCCGCTTAAAGATTTTGCCTAAGGCTCCCTACTTGTTTGATACGTCTCTAAAACACTCAGAAATTATTTTTTGGTCCATCTTCAAACCATAGCTTCTCTTTAAAAACAATGGCAGATTCACAAGACAAAACTATGTTTGGTTGTGCTTATAAGTGAACTTTTGTATTACTCACATCATGTTCAGCTAGGATTATAAAATGCTCTTTTGTAGTCGTTTCACTTTCAGAGATAGCTACAGAATAGCAGCTTATTTCCTTTTCCAAATTGCCAAACTATAAATGTAAGGATTTTTAAGTCCTACCAAAACATGCATATTGGAAAGGTGAATGAAAGATCCACAAACCTGTTTTACAGCACTGCTAGAAATTGAAGCCTCAAATATTTTCAGACCAAATTACATAACAAAAAACTATTCAAATTTCTTGATTAAAGAGAGATCATTCAGCATTTTCTCGATGGCGTCATCATCGTGTGCTCGTCCTCGAGTCTGCAAAATGTACAAAACGAAATAACAACACGCAAAAGAAATACCCAAAATTTATACCAGTCATCAACGTGAGAGCTACATATACTCGTCCACATAGTCAAAAATTGCATGCAATGGAAAGAAAGATCCGAGGCACGACTCAAATAGCGAGTATTATTCGGCATATGTAATCATTTGGATCGAAGGCTTCTCCACAAAATGCATAAACCATGTCTACTGGAGGTAGAGGTTAAGGTACCTTGATAGATGGGACCATGGCAAGAGCTTCCTCCACTGTCTCTGGGCAAAGGTTCCCAAGTACAGAAAGCTGCATATTACGTTGATTAAATAAGATACTAGGATGTTCATCAGGTATGAAAGATAAATCTGCTTGGTAAGTGCAAATAAATACCTCGAATTCAGCCAGCTGATAGCGACTGAGAATTCTGACCTTGAGTTAAGATTCACATTTTTTAGTTGAAATAAAACAATTGAAACAATGAGAACGGAACAAAATTATCTGCATAACACGATCACTAGTATCCTTTTATTGGACATACTGGAAGTCCATGATAGCATGAGCTTCAGAAATCAGACTTCATGCTTCCAAAACATAATTTAAATAAAGCAACAGAATATTTAAAACCTGACGTAGAAATAGCAATCGGAACTATAATTATAAAAGGACCAACTGGTGTCTCCTAGCGATTTGTATATATACAATCAGCAGAAAAGAAAGAATGTATGTGCTTCATCTTCAAGCATCTTGATATATATATATATATATATATATATATATTTTTTTTTTTAAAAAGACCTAAAAAAATTAAACGTAGATACAGCACTTGCAATCCAGATACTAACTGCGTGACATAAAAAGTGCAAGTTTCTAACCTATTGGTGCTAGCTCAAGACCTCCATGTAATGGGTATACGTAAATCTGAATAAAATAAATCAATCCAAATACGTTCTGCATACAGATGTTTCTCATCAATGTACTTTGTTTATAAACCAATCTGCAAATAAGCACAGAAGCAACAATATGTGTAGCAGGACTGTCTTGTGTCCTACTATCTGAAGCACAAAGAAACAAAAGCAACTTCTGGAATATGAACCCTGTGTATATATTGAGGAACCGCCCCCAAAATAAAACGTTGGTTGGTGTAACAGCCAAAGGGTGAAATGAGGAGTAGAAAAACAAATAAAATTCGGGGGGGGGGGGGGGGGGGGGGGGGGGGGTTCACATTCAAATACGGTAATGATCCGTAATCCAAAACCATAGTGCTTAAATTTGTTAGCGTGTCATACTTAAACAAGGATTAACATAAAAAAAAACAATCATCAGATAAATCATAAATGGTATATGTACAAGTATAAAACATAGGGAAAAAATCATCATAGATGGATACTCTCGAACTTGTCTGACAGCATCAGGATTCTTATAACGGCTGAAGCGCTTCACATATTGGAGTGACTTCTCAAAAACCCTAGAAGAAGGAAGATAACCATAATTTAACACAGTTTATGAGATCATAATCATATATTATTGGTTCAAATGTGACATTTCTTTCTGAAGAAAGATGAACCAAACTTTGGTAGAAGACCTAGATTTTGAAAGACGTGAAACAAGAAACCATATTTCCTCGTACACCCAAAACAAATGAGACAAGTCATCAAACAAGACAAATTTCTTTTTGAACGTATTAATAGGCACTCCTTTTGAGTAATACTCTGTCTGATCTTCTCAGACCAAACAAGAACAACAAAATTCCTCCCTTCCACTTTATCCCCTATTTCATTGGAAATTTATTCAATTTCTCCCCTTTTAAGATAAACTGCACCATAAATCCTGCAATAGTAATCTAGAAAGCCAGAAATTGAAAAATTAATAATCCCTCATGGCACAGTGCTTTTTTCTTTTTCAATTTAGTATCAAACTGAGAAACATAATATGCTTTTGCAATGTGAAACTGCATTTTCATTTTGTGCTGGAAAAAAAAAAACTTATTCTTCACCAAACAAGCTTCCAAAATCAAGAAAATGATCAAAAGAAACTATTCGCACATGAAGAATATACCAAAGTATGCCTAAGTGCTTCTTATGGGACAAACTCATCTCAATTTCAATCCTAAGCATTCTCGAACCAAAAAAATTTAAATTCCTTCATCCAATACATACAAATAGTATAATTGAAGCATAGAAGGTCATCCAGATTCTTCGCAAGTAAATGTAAACAGTTGCCAACATCAATATCATAATACATCATCTTCTCGGAGATTAAATTCGACGTGTCATGGGGAAAGAAAAAATGCACTCAAAAGTTAAAAAACAAAAGAAAGAAGAAATTTGAAAGCGTGTCTTAATATACTCACTGAGATATTTGGTTCATTGGATCCTCAGACATCTGCTGAAGCTGCTCATACTTGTGTTCAAGAATTAGAGCAACTTCACAGTTCATCAGACACTTAGCCTTCAAAAACTCTGAACAAATAATTACATGAAAATCTCAGGTTATGTCCATAGATAAGCGTAGTAACCATAAGAGCAAGTAAGAGATATAAAAATCAGGAAAAACTTTACTTTCAGAGATCTCATGAGATTACATAATTTCAATTATGAATTTGTCATAGTATGGTACGCTATCTTAATGCTTAAAAATATATTTGGAAAAAGTCTATTCTTATTATCATCAATCACGTCAAAAACTCGCCAGGCAAGATTTTCAATGCATTGTGCCAAGAATTCTAGAGAGAATATAAACTCATAAAGCGATTCTAAACGATTGCCAGCCATCTGATGCAAAAGGCAGTATATTTGTGAACCAAAATGAAATGAAAATCAAGCGTCATTCTTATTCTTCAGCGAATAAGCATCACCTCTACAAAAGGAATGACCAGACAAGACAAGAACAACAACAAATTAAATCTAACACGAAAAATAAAGCCGAGCCTCCAGTATGACAAATTTACAGATACTTCAGCTTATCGATTATTTTACATGTTCCAATTTCCAAAAATTGAGCACCTCGTACAATTTTAGGGGGGGGGGGGGGGGGGATTAAACTAGAACACTGATAAGATCAAACAAAACACTATATCTAGCAGAAATTATATTCGACACAATAAATTATGCGCTTAAATTAAATAATACACAATTAAAAAAAATCAATGAAATCGTAAATTCAACTCGAATCATTTAAAATAAAAAAGTGCTCGAGTGATTTTTCGTTTGATTAAAGCGTGGAGATAGTGAAGAAAAATGAATACCATCGGGAATTTTGAGTTCGGCGGCGTTTTCTTCTTCTTCTCCAGACATTGTTGAAAGCTCAAAATCTAGCTCCGTGCAGTGTAAAATGCGAATTGGGGAGAAGCTGTGAAATTTATATCTCATCGGGTCCTTGGGATTGTTTTATATTTTCGTTTAGACCCTTAAAGTTTTCCAATTCCTTGTTTTTGTTGGCTAATTTTGTCAACCGACCCGTCGGCTATCCTCTCAACTAAACTTTAACGTGTTGCTACAATTTCAAAGTGTCACAATTGGTACACTTTTATAGTAACGTGAGACATCAAGATTTGATTGAAGAGACCGCCAAGAACGGTTGATCTGAATTCAATTTCGCCCTTAAAATATTGAACTCTATAAAAATAATATAAAGGTGTTAAAAAATTGGTTCTAAGAGAAACTTAAGCTCCGTTTGATAAACGAAATTTTTTCTAGGAAGTTGGAATCGAATTCCAACTTCTACTTTTACGCTGTTTGATAGCATTTTTTTTTTCATGAAAATGGTTTCCACCCAATTTCAAGGAACAACTACTTGAAGCGTGATTCCATGAAATTCAATGACTTGCTATATAGTGGGAATTAGTTTCCACCTTTTTTTTTTCTTTTAGCAATAGAAACAAATTCTAAGATAAAGTGTAAAAAAATTTATCCCTTTAATTGACAAATTCCATGCAAAACAAAGCCAAACGTAAAAATAAATTTTTTTATTTTTTTTTTGGGCAAGCTAAACATATTTTGTCCCCAATGGTAAAAAAAATTATTCATTTAATTGACAATTTGCATTAAAAAAAAAAAAAAAAAAAAAAACCAAACGTATTATAATAGAAAAGTGGAAAATTATACCAATCAAACACCTTTAATTCAATTCCAAGCAATTCAATTTCCTGCAATTCAATTCATTTCCACCCAAATTCCACTCTTGTTATCAAACGAACTCTTAGCTCTTGTTTGGCCCCTTTTTTTTTAATCAAAAATCGATTTTCAGAATTCTGTTTACATTTTATAAATTTTTAGCAAGACAAATAATTACAAAATAAAAAATAAAAAAATGAAGAAGATGACATCCCATTGGGTTAAATCCATCGATGACCATCAAACTTTAAATTTAGTGTCATCATTGCCACCAAATTTAATTTTGTTTCATCATGACAACCCAACTCTTATACTTAATGTCGCTATGGTCACCCAATTTGATTTTATTTTATCATGACCACCTAATTAATATAACGTTTCACAATGGTCATCCAATTTATTTTCATCATTTTCACTAATTTTTCACTTTTTTTTTTTTATTTTAAAAACTTTTTTTTAAATAAGTTTTTATTTTATTTTTAAAACTTTTTTTTTTTTAAAAATAAGTTTTTATTGTATTTTACTTTTTAAGGAACCTTTTTTTTTTTTTATTTTATTAAGCAACTTTTTTTTTAAAAAAATTTTGGCCTTTTCAAAAATTTATTTTATATATAGAATCCAAAATTACTGTTTTACCCTTTTTAAAATTAGCGAAAATGGTAAATTAAAAAAAAAAAAAAAAAATGAGTGACCATGAAAAAACGTTATATGAAATTAGATGACTATAGAAAAAAAAAATCAAATTCAGTGGCCATGATAACACTTATTATAAAGTTAAATGACCACGGTAAAATGAAATCAAATTGAATGACCATGATAACATCAAGTAAAAAATTTGGTAGTCATTGGAGTATTTAATCCCACTTCATTACATTCATGCTTTTGCTTTTAACAAATTTTTTTCCATGTTTGGATTTTCATTTTTATGCATAATTTCACCTCTTTTAGTTGGTCACAAGGCAACAACCTTAGACGCCCCCACACCATTGCGACTACCTACTTTAACAAAGTAGACGATAGAAGCGCAAACACAAGAGTAAAGCCACTTTACCAAAAAATGTTTGACATCTTAGGTGACCGACTCTCCCATTGTGAGTGGATCTCAAGTGAATAAAATAATGCCCGACCTTCGAAGTGTTTATATTTGATCATCGAAAATGTCAATCGAGATGATATTGTAACACGGTTCCAAACACAATGATGTCATAAAGTAACCTATTGAGGGGTATATTTGGTACTTACGGGAAAGTATACATAGGCGTGACAGCTAGTGCAAATGTTGCTTCTTTTTTTGCCACTATTTTTAATTTTAAAATTCCGATTTACACACAGTCACACGATGGGAACACAAGGAATATTCTCAAAACTCGAAAGCCAATAAATCTCGAAATTGATTTTCAAAATTAATTCGTCAATTACCCAACATATAAACAAACATGATCTTCAAATCATAGACTACTTTACAAATACTATCAGTTCAAAGGTGTAAATCAAGAGCAAGGTTCGTTTATTGGATCTCAGACAATCTGAGTGCGCTCTTGCACGTTGATTTAGGACTACCATATGCCGGACGAGAGATGAGGCATCATTACAGCAGCAGCGAAAATCTACGAATAAAAGAGTTCACCTGATGACAAAGAAACCATAGAAAACAATTAGACAATCCCCGATAGTAGGAAAGCGTGTATAAAGGAATGAATGGTCTTGTCGTGAAAATATCCTATTGTAAAAGGGATTTACGAAATCCAGTCACCATTTAACTGTTTGATGGGAAGCTAATACACTAGATCAAGGGTTTGTTTGGCATGGGTTTTGAAAAGCCAAAAGCTGCTTTTGAAACTGTTTCAATAACTTTCTGGAAGCGCGATGTCTGCTTAGAAGAGCTTTCAGACAAAGCTGGCCCAAGTTGACTTTCTCATAAGATCTTCTACAAGAAGCAGAAGCTACTATACCAAACAGGCTTTAATAAATCACTTAAGCAGTCACGTTCAAGAACCACAGTTCAGCAGCAAGGATAATCTTGTGCATCAACAAATTCCTTGATTAGAATGCAATATTAAGCAGAAAGTTCAAAGTTAAAGCAAAATATAGATTACGATATCAAAATCCCTAACACTACCAAAGAGTTGAACCAAAACATAGATTAAATATTATATAAGTATAAACACTTGCAATAGACTTCGCCATTTGGGTGGAGATGAAGAGCACTATATAAATTTCAATCTAAAGAACCTATTAACAATCCTGCGATTGAGTCCCATCTTACAAATGCCAAGACTAAATCAATCTTGCAAATGCCAAGACAACAAGACTATTTCCAGGTACGTTGGACCATTTATGATCTTATTATTCAATATCTACATGCAAAAAGCCAACAGCTAAAGAGAACAAGCCTTACCATGAAAAGGAAATCCATGAGTTGATGCAACTACTGAATCAAAACTTAGGTTGCCGCAGTACTAGAAGTACATGGCGCTTGTGCATTGTCCTCGGTCAAAGAAGGGTTGCCACCCATCTCTAAGGTGTGCTGTTCAGCTGGAACTGGAGTTGATCTATCCTCCGTATTATTTGATACAGAGGCTATGTTGGTTCTACTATCTTCCACTATTTCAAGATGATCCATCATGCGGGATACAGGTGCAATATCTGGATCAACATCTCTACGAACATCAGTGAAAGGGTCAGGCATTGAACTATTGCGAGCAAACAGTCTCTCCTTCCAGCCTCTTGTGCTCTTGGTTATCGACTCTTTGTATCTGGGGGAAAAAAACAAATTGTTCATTCCAAAGACTCGCCAAAATATCGTAGAGTAAGAGTCTCTTCATGGAAATCTAAATTTTAGGTCGTTTGGTTGCGACTTTTAAGATCTACACCATTGAATTATTTTTCTTCTGCTCTTATTTTTTTTTTTGCTTCTAGTTAAGTTGAAGGTCAATAATTGAAAAACATAACCTGACCTGTCTGATTAAAAATCAAAGCTCACTAGAGCCATTCAAAAAGGTCTAGACATAGATCATTCATTGGAAAAAGTAAAAGGGGGCTGCATCTACCTAAAAAATGGTTTTTAAAAATCTATAGCCATCTCACTAGTGAATATACAAAACTCGATATTGAAACATGACTGGAATCTTTAAATTTGATAACAATTATGAGATAACCTGAAAACAGAAGTATGACATTTACAATACGACCTGAAGACCAAATGATATACTCAGTTTCTTTATACCTTGTTGACAATGCACCTAGTCGAGATTTGAGAGACTCTGAGAATGACTGCAAATCTGATGGTCCAGCTCTATCTTGACTGTTAGGGGAAGTCTGAGCAGGAGACCTCCTGCAAAACAACTTAAAGACTAAGCTGTACTGAACAACAAACAATACTCACTGCTGATTCTTTACGAGGGTAGAAATCTAAAACAAAGACCAAGAAACACAAGTACCGATTGCTAGAGGAAGTTCCAGGTTGATTTGCAACAGCGCTTGATCCTGACATTGGGGCTGTAACTTGATCAACTTGAGCAGGAGATGGTTGTGTAGTAAGTTGTGCAGAATCTTCTTCTACAGTAGTAAATGGAGAATTTGGGCCAGCTATCATGACTGCAGGAGGGGTTCCAGCTCCACCTCTATGAGCAGGGGAAGAAGCAGAAGAAGAGGAAGAATTTGGATTAGTTGAAAACACCAAAAAATGGGGACGGCCTTGAGTAGATGACCTACTCCTATGACCTTCCCTCCTACCAAGCTGACGAGTCCTTCCCATAGCAGCAGCAGCAGCTAAGTGTTGAATAATGCGTTCTTCAAGTTCAGAATCACTTGCACTAACTGGTAACTGTACCAGAAGTTAAAAGAAAATATTATTTGAACTCGCAACATGAAGTCACGACATGAGAAATGAGTAGAGGACAAATGTTTATAAGTGTAGGAATGAACCACGAACATGCTGCAATTCAAAGTCTCCCAAGGTTGGATGATGAAAAATAGTGGTGTTTCTAGGTGGATTCATTCTCAGATTCCTCTCATGTTCCACAGCATCGAGCAACTCTTGGCTGTCAAATAATGCATAACAAGGGCCCTCATCAGGTAAGATCACTAAGAAGAAACAGATGTGCAACTTGAAAAGGAGAAAAGGCCAAGTTGGTATACCAGTTGGGATCCTTCAGGCTGATGGTTTGCCAACACATTGGACACTGTGAGCTTCTCTGGCACCTATACTTATTGCAAAATAATGAACGACTTTATCAAAACATTATACTAATACACAACAATAGAGTGAAATAACCCGAGTTCCCTAAAAAAAATGGTCAGTTTCTTTTCTAAAATGCAATAGGTAGATTCAAAGAAAAATAAAGATAAATCATTAGAGTAGAGTAGCTATCTTTTCATTCGAGTCAGAGTGATACTAGATTTACCACAGAGCAGAACAAGAAGGAATTTAAGCAAAATTCACATATTCAGCATTTCCTAGAACCAAGGACAACATGACAGGTATGTGCCTTCTATGCATGATATGGGATATAAAAGTAAATTGCTTAAACAAATTGCAGCATATTAACATTTACCTTGACTTCTAAATCTAAAAATTCAAAATAAAATAATTTCATAGATTCGCAATAAAACTGAAATCCTGATCTTGATAGGAAAAAAAAAATCTCAGAAGCCTGTTTTACGTAAAATAGTTTTACCCTTTTTATAACAATTTGCATAATATTAATCCCCATATGTAGCAAAAAAATAACTACTTACCCAAGCTTTCTTGTCCATAAAACAAATATATATATAGTAATTGGAAGACAAATTCATCAAAATCAATACTTGAACTTACAAAAGCTGAAGTTAAGAACAAGAATAACACCAGATCAATTCAAAAATTTTGACCAAGAGGATCTATCATCTATGTTAACATAACCATTCATTCTATGTTATAAGTTCGTCGCTGGATCACCTATTTCATCCACCCCCTATATTGTCAAGAAAGGACAACTAAAAAATCTGTGTACTCAATCAAACAACTTTTACTAAATCACCAAATTTCCTAATTATGTTAATTTACCTATATCAAAGTTATATCAGTTCAGCACAAAATGGCACTAAGTTTCTTGCCTAGAGGGATACAAAGAAATCATCATGCATCACAAATCCACGGAATAAATTATTTGATGTGAGAAATTTTTCACAGCCAATCTTTATACCATTCAAGAATGCACTGAAGATGAAACTCGTGCTTGCAAGTAGTCACCTGCAAATGGAAAAGTGCAATTAAATTGAAAATAAGTAAATTAAATCCATAACAATTCAACATGTTATTCTAATACATACTGTTGAAGGATCACTGTCAGAAAAGTCTTCAAGGCATATGCTGCAAGCATCATCACATGCCTCCTGAATTCCACCTTCGACAAAAGCTACAGCCGACGACAAATGGTTCTCAGGTACCTTTTCATCTTCCATCTGTTAAAAAAAGGAAGTGAATATCTTTATCTCAAAACACAGAGATCCATAAACAAAATTGAACAAAGAATCACAGCATTTCACATTTACACGAAGTTGAATAAGTAGAAAATATTATATACAATATATGAAAGTAAAACGTGATAAAAAGCATACAAAAACAAGATTAGTAAATAAAAATTATGCATACGAAAGCAACCAAATTATGTATTTCAAAAAGGGAATTTGATTGGAAAGCATTGATATTTCAAAACCACATGAACATCAGTTGAGTCGGGTTGAACTAATCAAGTTAATTTCAGTTTTTCTATATAAATATGTATCTTTCCACTGAAATCCAATGTCCAGTTGAAGTTGAGTACTAGTCTTGCAGATAACACATCAGCTTCCAAAATATCATAGACTCCAAGAATATTGATTCTTGCCAAAACAGAAAACCAGTTCAATAGCAAAATTTCACAGCTCATCCCAAACCCTAAACAAAAATTTAACCCAAATAAAAAAGATATTCAGCTAAAACTGTCACTTTTTTAACTAATTATACCAGAGAAGCATCCAAAATACCCAAAATAAAATCCATACATTTATTCAGACCAAAATTTAACCATTTCCAACATCCAACAATCGGAAACATGTGGTAACTGACACCACTGTAAAACAAATAAAAATTAAACAAAACCCACAAATGAATTCATAAAAATTACAGACTTCAAAGAAATAAAAAAAAATCCAGAAACAAAATCCATCCAATTTCACATAAACGCAAATTACCTCAACTAAGACTGTTCTTTTTGGTGGGAAACTATGAGAAGTGATCCAATCTAACAACAGATCAAAGAAAAGAGGGATGAAGAAATGATTGATATATACAAATAGAAGAAGTGATTATTTATTGGATGGGTTTTTGATATGAGAATTTGAGGGAAGAAAAGTAAGAACAAGAAGTGGCATAAAGAGAAGACTCGTGGACTTTTCATGTTGGATTTTGGATAATAATTATATTTTTCATTTTCTTTTAGAACAATTACATATGGTGTCCCCAATCTATTAACACTAAACCAAATAGACCCCTAGGCTGATATTTTGACTACCTCACTCCCAGACTTATTTTTGTAACATATGGATCGCCAAAATACTATTTTTGGTATTAAAAAGACATTTTTATCCTTACGTGTAATTAAACAAAATAAGCCCTATTTGGTCGAGATTTTTAGCAAAAAAATGATTGTTATTAATGATTTGTGAGTCCATATGCAACTAGAATTAAAAGCAAGTCTCATTTTATCTTTTTTTTTTTTTTTTGCCCAAAATGCATTTTAAAATAGTATTTTGATTGATAATTTGTGGTTAAAAAAAAAAAAAAAAAAAAATTGGTATGCATGTACTATTATTGAATTTTGCTACTTGTATAATCTCGATTGACAACCATCTCACAGTAAGGGGGTCCACGATGTTTTTATTCATCGTGGACCCTCATCCCATGTGAGTGATTGTCAATCGGGATTGTCAATCTCGATTGTACAAGTAGCATGATCCAATATTATTTTATTGAAAATAATAGAAAGAAAAAAAATAGTTTAAAAAATAATGAGAACCAAACTAGGGCTACTATAATTTTAGACAAGAACTATAGAAGTCACGACTCGTTTGTGTGTTTTCTCTTATTATCATTTCATTTTTTGTTGAGTTAAGTAGGTTAAAAAATGTTTTCCAATAAGTAGCAGAAGTAGTAGTTTGGTGTATAATGAAGTCGATATTTTTTGTAATAATTTCAGTCAAAATTATGAAACATGCATATTCTTTTAGATGAAATCTCAAATTTTGATAAGTAAAATGATTTTAATCGAAACCAAATAGAGGCTAAATAAATAAGGGTCCGTTTAATAGAAAGATAAAATTTGGGTAGAAAGGAAATAAATTACAGGAAATTGAATTGTCTAAAATTTGTTTTACTAGGAATTGTAATTAAAAGTGTTTGATTGGTATAATTTTTCACTTGAAAAATATAATATTTTTGGTGTCCGTTTGACTTTATTTTTCATGAAAATTGTCAATTAAGGGAATAGATTTTCTTACCGTTGGGAACAAAATTTGTTTAGATTGTCAAAAAATTTAAAAAAAATAATTTGAACATTTTTTGGTATTCGTTTGGCTTTATTTTACATGAGATTTGTCAATTAAATGGATAATTTTTTTTATACTTCATCTTAAAATTTGTTTCTATTACTTAAAAAATGTGAAATTTCAATTTCCACCAAATAGGTGGGAAAAGGAATTCATTGAAATCAAGGAAAATTTCAAAAGTTGGAAAACGTTTTCCATGAAAAATTTGGTCAATCAAACAAGCCAAAAGTAAAAGTTAGAATTCGAATTCCAACTTTCAGGGAAAATAAGAGTCTATCAAATGGATCCTAATAGAAAACAACTAAAACGAAACCAAAAAATATAAAATATAAACCAACCTCCTTGTCTTTTGATTGATTTTTTTCATGTAAAATATTTTGGAAAACGTTTTCCATGAAAAATTTGGTCAATCAAACAAGCCAAAAGTGAAAGTTAGAATTCCAACTTTTAGGAAAAATAAGAGTCTATCAAATGGATCCTAATAGAAAACAACTAAAACGAAACCAAAAAATATAAAATATAAACCAACCTCCTTGTCTTTTGATTGATTTTTTTCATGTAAAATATTTTTTACTTTTGGTCATTTGATCATATTTTTCTGGAAAACAAATAAAATATTTTTTTTAATAGAAGTACGTTTTTTTAGGTAAATCTCTCTTTCTCTCTCTTCTATTCCCTCTCTCTCCATCTATCTACGAATAAAAAAATGAATAAGTATAATATTTTTTAAATTGAAAATAAAATCAATCAAACACATTTAATTGATAATTTTCATACAAATATTTTATAGGTAATTCATTTGCCTTATAATTTATTTTCTTTCCATATAAATTCCGTGATTGCAATCAAACACACCTTAAAAGTATAGCTAATTTAAGGACTTCAATGTTACAAAAAAAAAAAGTTGAAACTACAATCGTCAAAATAATAGGTTAATTAGGAATGATCTAATGAGTATCGATGCTCATTTTATGTTAAATATCGAAGACATTTATCCACTAATAAATTTATATGATACATCATTTATGTTCAATATAAGATGAGCTCAAGTGCTTAGTATATTTTTAAGGGTTATGCTAACCCACACGGTTTACCACATACACACACATTGAGGGGAAAAATATTTTTTAAATGGGTGGGGCCCACCACACCTATGCGAGGGTGCGATAAACCTTGTTGTAACCCATGCGGTATAACAAGGTTATGAATAACGCTAATAATTATTTTTAATAGATTGGAGATCCTAATTGTTCTTCCTTTTAGGTGGTGTTCTCTTCGTGTTTGAATTTTGTGTTTTGAATGTCCATTTTGAAATTGTTGAAAACGCGTTTTTTTTGCAATTTTGAAAAATGATTTTCAAAAATGGAAAAACTCAAAACTCGATCACTTTCTTCGTCCCCTTCTCTGTAACTTGTCGGAATCTCAACTTTCGACCACCGTCGTGATCGCGAACTATCACTGATCGACTGCCCATCTCTAGGCTACTCAGAAACATGCCTCAATTTAGTCCAAACAAGAGTTAAGTCGTCACATCTGCGCACCTCTGCCCAATTCTAAGAATTTAGATTCCAGTGACTAACGTTCAACTCATGGTCGCGGACCACATGGGTGACCTTCCTCTCCATCTGGCGCACCTAACCCAACCATAGGTCAAGCCCAATTTCAACCACAGCTTGCTGATTTTGTGGTGGTTCCGACATGGTGATGGTTGTGTTGTGTAGTGATGATTTTTGTGGTGGTGGTTCTGGAGACTGTGGTGTTGGTTGGGGTGATGTTGTGGCTGTGGTGATGGTTCCGGCGATGATGATGGTTGGGGTGATGTTGGGCATGCGACGGTTGGTGGTGTTTTGCAGGCGACAATGGTGGTGGTTGGGGGTGATGTAACTGAAAATAACGAAAACAGATTTTGAAAATTTTGGCCAAATTATAACCGAAAACACCCAAAACGACAAATTATCGTTTTGAGTTTTCTTTGTAAATTTGAGACTTGTTTTCAAAAACGCATTTTCGAAAAATAGAAAAGAGAACGCGTTTTGATTGTTTTCGAAAATCGAAAATAAAAAACGGCTTGAAAACGACAAAAAGAACTGACCACTTTTTAGGCGATGATGGACTTGATGGTCATCCCAAACCCACTCGCCCCAAGCGTACCCCAAAGCCCAATAGTGTTAATTGGGCCGCTTGACACCATTACTCCCAGACCTGATGGGGTGCTGTGCCCAAACCTTTCAGGCCCTTATAGAGTTGGACCAACTCATGGCATGATCCAACATTTTTACACGGGTAAATTTTAGATTTCTCTCTCCAATCTAAATCCTTTTGATAACCATTATTTAAAAGGGAAGAATTCAAAATTAAGGTATTAATTATGCACACTTTAATTATCATATTTCAAGTTGTCTAAATGCAAAAATTAGATTTTTATTTTTTAATTAAAAATATTTTATTAATTAATTATAATAAAGTCAAAATTATACAATTAATTAATCACAGTTACTCCCTTATAGGTCACAGATTATTTTGAAATCACAAATTAAAAAATTTATAGGTCGCAAATTATTTCGAAATCACAAATCAAATTTTTTATAGGTCACGGATTATGTCGAGGACACAAATCAACAATTTTATAAGTTACAGTTTATCGATTGGTCACATATTTTCAAATTTGCAATGCACGAATTATTTTGAAGTCAAAAATTAAAAAATCTTTTCTCCCTTACAAATTATTTCGAAATCACAAATCAAAATTTTTATAGGTCACGGATTATGTGCAAGGTCACAAAGATCAACAATTTTATAAGTCACAGTTTATCGATTGATCACATATTTTTGGTGCGGGTATTGTTGATCACGAATTATTTTTTTAAGCTGCATATTATCGAATTTTGGATGGTCACGGTTTAATAGTTTTGTCACATTCACCAAACCTCGACCCCGGTCCCAATCCAATTTGGCCACAAATCAAAAATTTTAAAGGTCACATTTAACTTCATTGGTCACAAATTTTCGATTATTGGTCACAGTTTATCTATTGGTTACATATTTTCTAATTTGTTGGTCACGATGATTATTTTTTAGTCTATGGTCACCCCACCCCACCCCACCCCACCCCACCCCACCTCACCAGAAAACACCACTGCAGAGTTCGATATACACCAGAAAACACCACCATCAGCACACACCGCCGCACCATCGACCACCACCACCACGCCACCTCGATAGACCTTCGCTACCATCTCACCACCACCATCGACCACCTGTGCCACCACCGTCACATTGTACCACCTACAATAACAATAACACAACACCACTTTCACCATCACCACCACATCACCACTATCACGACCACCACAACCTTGCCCAGATCCAAATAAACACCACCGTGACGAGTGCCAATGCCACAGTCGCCACCACAAATTGATCCCTGAACAATCAGATAACCACCTCGAAATATGAATCGCAGCCTATTGAAAGTTAGATAACCGTGACCTACAGATCTGCCTTTGTGCCACAACACCACTACATAACCACAGCCAAAAACCACCACCGTCGCCAACAACAATTGAAATGACCACCACCACACAATCGCCGCATCCACCACACAAAGATCCGCTCCCGACACAGCACCAAAAAATCACCGAATAACTACAATTGTGAAACTACCACCACCACCACACAAACCATCGCCTGCACATCACCCACAGATCAGAATACCTACACCACCACCTTAGAGAGAGAGAGAGGATGGGAAGAAGACCAGAAGACACGATTTCAGTAAGCGCCGCTCACTGTCCCCAGCGACCAGCTCCGGTATGGTCTCTGATGACGGCGACCATGGACGACGATGAGAGAGAGAGAGAGAGAGATGGTACGAAGATGAGTGAAAGTAGGGGTTATCAAATTAATTAGGGTTTAAATTGGGTGGATGTGATAGGATAGGATGATAGTATATAGTTGAAATTTATTAATATTATTATATATATTAAAATATAAAATTGTTACCTGATTTTTGCATAAATAAACTTTGAACCTTATTTTTGAAATCCAATCTTTAAACACTTGTATAGGTGTAATTTCTTCTACTTAAAAACCTGATTTTATTTTTTAACTTGCTCATTTTCAACTACATATTTATACAATAAAATATTTTGAACGTAAATTCAAATTTTCTCTCTACTTTTTAACCACACGTTCTCCTAAAAATTACTATTCAAAACATAATTTTTCCCTATTAATGACCATCAAATAGGGGGCTAAGTTCTCGTTTGGTTTAATTAATTTTTTTTTGATAAAATCTAAGTTCAAAGTTAACAATTGTTTTAACCACAAATTTATGTCATTCACGGATTTTTGACCATACATCTCGTCAAATTAAAAAAAAAAAAAAAAAAACTTCTAAAAATATGATTTTTAGATGAGTTTGAAGATAAGTGATTTTAAAAATTCAAAATCAAACAAGAATAAAAACAATAAGATAAGATGTTAAAATCTTATCTATTTCTCGTAACGTCGCATGAATTGACCATCACCTCAACCTTGGGGGATAGAATCACTAATCGCCTTTTACAAAATTTTAAACAAAAACAAATTTCACGACATTAAAAAAAAAAAAAAAAAAAAAAAAAAAAAATCAAAATGAAACGACACATAATTTTTAACTGGAAAAAAACACACTTCATATAGGAGTAATAAACAGCATTCTCCTAAACATGATTATGCTTCTATGTTTAATATAATGTATCAGTTACATGATTATGCATCCATGTTTAATAATGTATCAATTACATATATTTGGTATATTATCACATAGCTGCTTTCTACATTGGATTCCATCAACATTATCCCTAAGAACCACCTTTTTGATGTCAAATAAACATCATGGTACCTGTCGGTGATTGGATTTACTGTGTTGCTTTTCGTTCTCTAGGAATGGTCGTAAGACCATAGCCAAACGGAAAGAGAGGATCATAATGTGGATCACCAACATTCATCGGAAGCTGGTCGACTGTCCTGAACCAGGTGCGTGCTAGCTTGCCAGTAAAACCATAGTCACCAAACAAAACATCGGAAACACCTTGCCCTTCGGTTCCTGGAAGCCAAGCAGCCACAAGTGCCTCCATTTTCGGAAGATAAGGTTCTATTACCACTGGACGGCCAGACATGATAATCACGACACATTTCACATATTCACACACATTTGTGATTGTGTCATAACCAGGCTCGGCTATTGTCAGATTCGTGCTATCGCCAACAGATTCCGAATAAGGTAATTCGCCAACTACTACAATGCCGTAAGAGAAGTTGTTGGACTTCAAGAAATTCCTGCTGGGATTTTCGCTGTAGACAACTTCTGTAACGGGGTCAACAGCATTCCTCACAGCAGTTAAAATTGTGGTACCTATCAAACAACGTGAAACTTATAAAAAGCTGATGAAAAATGATAAAACCAATATAGTTTCCAAATAGTTTTTTACCATCTAAATCAAGATTTATAGAATCAAATAACCGAGAACCCAATTATGAGTAGAAAAGTAAATGACAAAACGACTTAATCTTCACGCCCATCCCCTTTTCCTTCTTCTTTAAGTAAAGGAAATCAGAAACACACACGAGCAAACACACAAATTTATAGTAGAGTTACATTCACCTACACTGCAGATTTTCATTATGAAGAAGAAAGAGATTTAAAAGAGTGTCTCAGTCACTCTTAAAACGCCACATAAAAATTCTTTATGTACATGTAAGAATAATAGGACGACCTAATGGACGTAAGAATGACTAATACGTGTAAAGGTCAAACAGTGGTCGAGGGAAAAAGTGTACAGTATTATCAGGCTTCTCACAGTTTAACACATCTGATATGCATCCTTACATTATTCTTAGTTTGAACATTATGTACCTGCAGCTAAAATTTAATTTCAGAACATACCAACTGTAATGTCACCAGGAAGACCATGCCATTCTATTGTCCATCCTCCACATTGATTACCAATATTGTGAGCATGGCTACCAGCCACAAGTATCTTCGGTGCTTTCTTTGGAAGGGGAAGCATCGGTTCATCATGATTTTTCCCCTTTTTCAGAAGGACAAGTGATCTCCTCACTGATTCTCGGGCCAACTCTCTATGTTCCTGTTCAGCATATAATCGATAAAATAAACAATTTAAATAAACTATTTATGTTTATTAAATAAATATAACAGAAAAACTAACTTCAAAGAAATGCTACGATGTACCTGACTTCCGAGTTGATTTACCAAGGTGAGATCAGCTATTGGGTTCTCAAATATACCCAAAATAAATTTAATCCGAAGTATCCTCTCGACAGCATCATCAATTCTGCTCATAGGGATGACATTTTTCTTCACCAGTGAAGTCAGGTCATCAATGAACTCTATGTATTTCTCAGGAAGTAGAACCTGCAATAAAACCAACTCAGTAACAATTTCCAAAAGTTAGATATTGTACGTGTTTGTTTATCCCTAGTGGACAGGACTGAAATGTATTATCAACAAGATTGCCTTATTTTTCTTCTTTAATACAATTTAGTAGTATTTAACCCTCCCTACCAAAGAAATTGTTAATGTAGTCCTCTACTTATCAGTGTTTTACAACTCGAGAAACATAATTGATTGATATGGATTTCAATCTGTCTTGCTATTTGAGCCGTAACTAAATGATCAATTTACATTCCGATATAACTGATAACTACATTTATGTTTTGTTGATCCAAGTATACAAAAAAATATAATATATATATTACACTGACCATGTCAATTCCAGCAAGAATGCTAGCTTGAACTGAATAAGTATAGTTAGCATGCGGCGGGGAGGTAATCTTATCAAGTCCCTCAGAATCTGATATGACAAAACCCTAGATACGACCACAAAATAGCATTTGTTAGGACAACCGTAGAAAGTTTCATTAAGAAATAGGAAAATTTTAATGAAGTTTTCAACGTGACTTCTCACTTTGAATTTGAGCTTTTTCTTGAGGTATCCAGTGATAAGATCATAGTTAACATGCATCTTTTCCCCATTCAAACTTGATAAAGATATCATCACTGTTGCCACACCCTTTCTAATGGAATCGAGATATGCAGGCATATGGATGCGAAGCAAGTTGTTCCAGTCTATGACAGTGTTATTCTCATTGATACCATTGATCGTGCCACCATCTGCTACAAAGTGCTTAGCACATGCTGCAACTTTTGTCCTTGATTAAGGGTAACAATGAATGAGGAAACTACTAATGATTATTCCAAACTGAATGAAATAAGCATACATATTTTTTTTCAATTAGACATGTCACTAAATTCATATTAGTCATTCTATTAATTTGTAAAAAAGACAATTATATCCATAATTGGAGAGAGAGAGAGAGAGAGAAGAATCCCCCACAAGACCCCAAATTCTCTTCCGCCATTTGTCACCCCCTCCTTTTGGCCTTTCTCAACTCCAAGACAAGTACAACCCCCATTTTGTAAATTTGGAATATATAAAACAGGGCAAGTTGTGTTTGTTAAAACATTTGGGTAAAAAAAAGTCAAAATAATTTAAGGAAAATTATAAGAAGTTCATGTCAAATTTGTTATGCATCTATCATATGCACAAACTTATGGTCCCCATGCATTAGAATAACTCCTTGTGGTCCTAGATCAACTGTTGTTATAGATTGTCAATCAATGTGCCTCAATAAAATTAGCCCCTATTTGATAGAGAATTTTTGAGAATAGATATATATATATATATATATAAATAATATTAATTATCACATGAAGTGAGAATCATTTTTCGGGCGATTCTAACCTTACTCTAATTGAATTATTTCAGTAATACATTACTTTTCTTTTTTTCAATATGTATTTAATTTATTTAACAATTTAGTTACCATCAATGTACATGTACATCTGATATATTCATTTCACCTACGTGCTTTCATTAATATATGAATTCCTTATTATTAATTCTCGATTAATTAACATTAACATTAACATTCACATTCATTTAATTAGGCCCCGTTTGACCCACATTTTCATTTTCATTCTCATTCTTCTACTCATTTTCAATCATACATTCTTCAATAAAATAATATTTTCCATCACATCAATAACTTTTCCTTCTTTTTCAACCACATATTTCCCATCATATCACTATTTCAAAATTCATTTTTCCCAAATAATCTCTATCAAACACACTCTTAATATTCATTTTCATTTATTCATTTCAATGTTGTTAATTCTAATTATAAGTTAATTAGGATTTCACATTCAAGAATGCATTTCATTATTCATGTCCACGTATGCTAATTAACATCCAATTTTACATAATTAGAAATCAAATAAATAATTTAACATTAATTGTTACGTATATTTTCCTAATATTAATTCTAAATTAATAAACATTTCACGCATATTCAATTATAACTTTTACAGCACTTATAAAGCATTTCATAATAACGTACAACACACATTCAACGTTGACTAGTTTTGAGAAAAGTAATTTTTTTGGAGAATGTATTGTGAAAAAAGAGGAAAAAGTTATGGATTTATGTGTAAAATTATTTGACTGGGAGATGAATAGATGAAAAAAATGAGTTCTAGAGAATGAGGACCAAACAGGGGCTTAATATTTGTCTGTTAAAAGCTTGTGAATGTTTACTCGTATAGTGAAGGAATAGGACAAGAAGGGAGACAAGGCATATAGATTGTACCTCCCATTTATAAATGGAAAATTGTTTGGATAGTTGGTTGGTAAATCTCCTTGCAAACCAGGAATTATCTCAGTCATTGCCTGAACTATTTTATGATCTTCACTGTAGCTTTCAAAACAGCGACCCCATCTTGGGTCCCTGCAAACCTGTAAAAAGCAATAAATAGACTACTTCGATAAAAACCTGATAGAATGCAAAGGAGTAGCAGTTTTGTTAATTTAACTTACCGCAATACAGGGAGCAAAAGTGTATGGAATGCCCGTGGCCCTAACTTCAAGAGCAGTCGCCGCCCCTATTTTCTTAACGAGTTCGGGATCCCTAATCAAAGTTCATATGATTTCAATCATTTGTAAACAACAGGAGAAGGGATTTGACTTGGTAAGATAAAATAACGAATTTCCAGTATTTCAGCAGAGAAAATCACAGGATTTTCTTGAAGACAAAACCTATTGATAACAGTTGAAATAAAGTCTCAACAAGTTGGAGGGCAATGAGAAATCAGAACTGGCTTCCTTAACAAATCATATTGAGCATATCAAACTTTCACTCAACTTTTTACAATTTGAGAAACTACTGGTTCAGAAATTTAGTACCAGAATTTAAATCCACTTTGAAATCATTATAACAATCTTCATATCATGAGAACACTCTTTGATAAGATATTATTTTAACTTTTAATTTTTTTAAGGCTTAACCAAACATGCCCTTAGTAATTTTAGATTGGCGGACTGGTTTGTATGACTTGCCTGGTAACTCCGAGCCCAACATTGTGAGGGAAAATTGTAGCATTGTAGACAGTATTATGGCCATGAACAGCGTCAATTCCATAAATCATAGGAATTCCAAGACGGGTAGAAAGAGCACCCTTTTGAAACTCATTAACCATATTGATCCAAGTCTCGGCAGAAGCCTTTGGAGCTGGATAACTCCCTCCACCGCTCAGAAGACTCCCTGCAAACTTCAATATCTCATTACAAGCCATGCCACCTAATAATCTATTACTTTAACATTCCTAGTAAACCATGCAAATCACTATAACAATTGAAATTAGATTTATTCTTGTTAATTGATACTTTATCTTAGAAGGATTGAAATTGAAACATGGCTTCTTTTTCAAAATTATGCAAACAAACCTTTTTCCTTTATGTAAATCCCAATATATCATTACCCTTTTTTCTTCCCAACCTCACTCTTTTTTTTTTTTACCCAGCCCTCTGCTTGTGCTGCTCCCCTCCAACAGTTCCTGCCCGCTTCTCCATTTTCCCCTCTACTACCTCACCCCCCCTCCCGAGCTTCCCTCCCACCTTCCCTATTTGTATAAACTTGGGATCTCCCCAAGTAGCTACCAGGGTCCAGAGCAGGGCCGGTCCCCATATTTTTGGAGCCTTATGCCAACTTCAAATATTGGGGGCCCCTAAATAGGCCTTATAATTTTCATTTTTCTTCGACCAATCAATTAACCTTATATAAGTTGGGGCCATCACCAAAGCGGGCCTTAGGTGATCGCCTTGGCCGCCTATAGTCAGGGCCAGCCCTGGTCCAGAGTGGCTGTTACTCAAGACCTCCCGAGGTGCTCCCAAAGTCCCGAGTAAGAAGAGGAGGAGTAACAACCATTTTTGGCTAGAATTCATCCTTAAAATTGGCTGGTAAGGGAAGGATGCCCAAAGGCCAAAGTGATTATAATTTCACAAGAAGGAGCTTTCATGTAGGATACAATTAGATCATTACAGAAGGGCATGGTAAAAGCCTTTTTAGTGCTGTTAAAATTGACATCGAAATAGGAAGTCTTTTTAACTAAAATTTATACGCGCAGTCTTTTTTCTAGACAAAAAAGGGGTTCTTAAAAATTACTTTTACTGCTCAATTTCTATATGATGTTAAAGATGCATACCAATGAAGTATTTGTTGACGATTTCTGGGGATGCAAACTTTCGATCAATCTGGGTCATCTGCCCAATTTTCTCTTCAAGTGTCATTCTACTCATCAAGTCCTTGATTCTGTCACTCAATAACTGCTTTGGATCTTTGTATTTCACGTACTCTGCTTCTGCCCAGAAACAAAATAGCACCAAAATCATCATTCGGAATGCCAATCTCGCCATGCCCATCACCCAATGATCAATCCGTTTTGTATCTCAAAATGGGATTTTTTTTTTTTTTTTTTTTTTTTTAAATTTTCGAGTAACAAAAATTCAGTATCAGAATCACTATTTACTGGGGTTTAACAAGAAATTTCTGATATCATGAAATCTCAAAATGGATTTTGCCCCAGCCCCTAGATTTCAAATACCAGAGCTGATTTCATATAAAATTGGAATGCGAGTGGGGTCAGGGTGTGTTTTTTTCTGTAAGAGTTTTCGTTCGTTGGTTTTCTCTATATTTTTTCCTTTGTGTTTTCATAACATTTTCTGTACCAATCAACTGTTAAAAGATAATGCATTATTATAATAATTTCTGTTTATCTTATTGAGGTATGAATGACGAGGCCGCCTTATCCATTACAATCTCTGAAGATTGATTTTTGGATATAATTCTTCTACGAATCTTGTTTCGTACAGAACAAGGAGAAGCCACAAAAGTCCTACTGAAACACAGATGGTGGGGCCGTATATATATATATATATATATATATTTTTTAATTCAAGATGGGGCCCCTGCATTGAGAGTATCTGGTGACTTTCTGGCAAAACCATTTATATACAAATAATTTAATTCGTCTTATATCAAGATCTACTCATGACATTGAACGAATGATACCAAATAATGATTTTTTTTAATTGTTGAATCTCTCTTGATCACCCAAAAAAACATACAATCGAGCACAAATTGTTTTCCATTGTAGCACATTTAGCCTCACTTCTTTTATATGAAAATTGATTGATTTCAAAAAAATTGTACTTCATGTTGTTCATCGCTTTTAAGTTGAGTCAAACTCGATCTCACTTATTATGTCCTATATGAAATGAGTAATGCTATGTGGGTCACCACTATTGATTATCACTCGTTTAGTGACACCTTTAATTCATTATACAATAAATTTGGTATGCATTTCAATTAATTGAACAATGAATTATGGCTCATTAACCGATTATAGTCACTCATGGTGATATTTAACATTATCAATAAGTCATGAATGTTTGTATCGGTTAAACCTATGAAAATGCTAAATAGTACATGACAGCTATATGCTCCATCGAGGTCCACATACACCATGTATAAAACGATGAGTGCAAAAGAAATTAATTCTTGTAAATATAAAAATGAAAATATTATGTCAAAAAAATTACACCAAGTCTCTTTTCTCAAAGTCATTTAAACCGTTATCCCTTGATGAGATCATAGTTAGTGTGCATCTCCTTTCCGTTCAAGCTTGAGTAGGATATCATAACCGTTGCCACGCCTTTTGAAATGGCGTCAAGATATGGAGGCATATGGATGCTGAGCAATCCATTCCAGTCTATAACCGTGTTATTCTCATCAATGCCATTAGTTGTCCCACCATCTCCACAAAGTGCTTTGCGCAGGTTGCAACATTTGTCCTTGATCAAAAGCAACAATCACAACCAGTCAAACTTATAGCCTACTCGGGCTGGAGGATCGGATAGTAGTAGACAGTATTCACGTATATGTACGAAAAATTCTTTGGATAATCAGCTGGAACACCTCCTTGTAGGTTGGGTATTACCTCAGTAATTGCTTGAACTATTTTATGGTCTTCGTGTAGTTTTCAAAACAACGAAACCATCCAGGGTCCCGACAAACCTTTGAAAGCCTGAAATTCAAGCCAGGGTCGAAAATCTTTGCTAAAAGCAATAACGAAGACTATACTTTGACAGTATCATAGAGAGGATATCAAATGTATCCTCAATGAGATCACCACAATGTAATATACGAGATAACTAACGGAGAATTACATCCATTATGAACAGGGATGGACCCAGACTTTTTGTACTGTGGGGTCAAAAATTAAAATATACTTTTAAATAAACAACAAATTATTAATGAATAAGTTAATACGTATTTTGATACTTTAAAAACATTGTATATAATTACATCGGTATCGATATTATTAAGTGAATTTTGCTACTTATATAGTTTTGCTTACAATTTCGTTGACAAATGATTAGCCGAAAGTGAGTAAATCAAATTGAATGTAGAAAGTAAATGAATTGAAATAAAATCCAAGTTTAATCGAAGAAGAAGTATATGAAATTCAAATTTAAAACAAATATAATTTGAAAGTAATTCAAATTACATTTAATCTGTAACGATCCTAAAATTTTGGACGTCATATTATATGTACAATTTTCTAATAAAATAATATAAATTATATTGAAATATTTATTGTGTGAAAATAATAAACGCTAATGAAATAATTGAATTTTTTTAAAGAAAAAACGAGTTAGACGTTTTTTTTAGACGTACGTTTGACTCATATTTGACTACTTTCGATATATATTTGGATCATTAGATATGACAACGATATAATTTTCGAAACGAATTTCTACATGACATAGACGATTTTTGGATTCGGATAGCAAATGATTATCGACGAATTTTGAAAGTTAGCATATTATCGAAAATTCTCGAAATACTTACTAATCAAAACAAATATTTATAAAATAAAAAAAAATAAAAAGGCAAAAATTTGTGGGGTCATTACGAAGAATTAGCCTAAAAAAACATGTGCCTATTGAGTTAGTATCATCAAAGCCATTCTCCATGTAAGTTTAGATCAAAATCTTGCAAGGTAAGTACCAATGAAGTATTTCTCAAAGATAAATCTGAGTCATTTGACCAATTTTTTCTTCTGAGTGTCATTCTTCTCAACAAATCTTTTATTCTATCATTTAGCGGCTGCTCTGAATCTTTGTATTTTACGTACACTGCTTATGTTAAATATAGAAATAAAATATTGAGTATTTTTCATTGTAATATTTTCTTTTAGTGTAAGATTACTTTTCATAGTAGTTGATTGTGTAATATTTCCTAATACAGTTATTTGTAACCCTATAAATAGGGTCTCCTACATTGTAATATTTACAAGACTATAATAATACAATTTATATTTCTTAACAGCTTCTGTGGCTGAGAAGAACAAGAGCACCAAATGATGCCTCATGCGAAAACTAGTACACACCAATTATTTTTCTACTTGTAGAAGAAGACGTGGAGAACTCGTTGTCAAATACTTATAAGAGAGTGTTTGGTGGGGATTAAAATTAGATTTTTTAGTAGATTGAGATGGAAGTTTTTGAAATGTGTGGTTGAAAAGTTGTGGGACCCATGAAAGATGTGGTTGATATTGATTGTTTGACTTTAACTTAGATTAAAATCAGATTTTAATTTGACCAAACAAGCTCTAAGCAAACTGTGAAGTGCAGAAAAAGGAAAAATAGAGAATAAAATGAGTTGTATTATTCATTATTCTACCATTTCTTTGATCTTAAATTACGAGTATTTCAATATTCCATCCAATTGGGATACGTCTTAAATTATTAACCTAATTCTCCATTAATTAACCTGACAAGTTACTGTAAAGATCGGTGATTTGGTGTAACACCCCAAAATCTATTTCATTTAAAAAAAAAAAAAGACTAGAAGTGTTAACCAAGAATCTTCTTTATCTAATTTAAACGGAAATTCATTTTTTTTTCCCGATAAATCGATAATGAAAAACTAACAATTTAAGTGAATGTTTAAAACTTGAAATACTACTACTTCAAACCATCCATTTAAATTTAACATAAAATGTCAAATGTCCGAACACAAGAAAACTATTAGATATTGTGCACAAAATTTAACATAAAGATGTTCTTCAACAAGGTAAAGGAAATTTGCAAATTTTTATCTTTCGAAATTTTACTCGGTCAATCTGTCACACGTCTATACGATCCGTTCTAATATGAAAAGTTATTGTAAGATTTAGTATTTTGAAAAACACTCGGTAAGGAATACGTACATATTATTATTAACATGATATAAATATAAAATGACATGACATATCGACATTTCTTAGATTTAGAGCAATCGATCGCGGCATCTAATAGCTCAAATAATTTCATAAGAATTCCTATATCCCGTAGAATTCACATATTTGACCTAACAGTCTATCTCGAAAGACTTAACATAGAAAAAGGCTTGAATATCTTATAATATTCATGCCAAAATTCATATAAACATCAAAAAATAAGAATTTATTACTTTGCACTACATATTCTTGCCTCAAATAACATCAAAAAAAAATTTGAAAATGACTTGTGAAATAAAATTCACGTGTTCACGTGTGAAGGTGCATATGTGAAGGGGAAAAAACACTTCTCACACATTTTATATATATATAATATTCACTTACATCAATTATGTGCTTATCATTAACTATGAATACAAACGGCCACACGGTAGGCTGAGAATTCAATAGGTTAATTAATCTATTCTTTATTTCAAATCAATCATGTTGAAGTGTGGAAATTAATATACGAATCAATGGTGGGGCGGTTGAGTGTGAGAGTTGAAAAGATTAATTAATTATATAAAATAATGTCTGATTTTACGTTTTCAAATTCCAAGAAACGTCTCCAATGTTTCATTTCCTACATATCTCCCCTATATATATATATATATATATATATTATATATAAAAAGAATGAAAAAAAAAATTACTGTAGAAACTCTCGTTAAAAACGGCGTCGTTTTTACCGTGTGATTTTTTGTAATTATGTGATTTTTTACTATATATTACTTAAAAAAAAAAAAAAGTTGTTATTTAATTTTTTTTTGCTCTATACACTTAAAAAAAATAACTAGATATTTTTGTAAAGAAAAAAAAAAAATGTGAGTGTTTAGAAAAAAAAAAAAAACAAAAAATAAAAAAAAAAATTTGTCTCGCACAGTGCGAGTGCATGTCTCGCACTGTGCAAGACATGCCTGTGCGAGACATGGCACAGGCATGTCTCGCACTGTGCGAGACATGCCTTTTTCATTTTTTTTGTATTTTTTTTTTTTCTTTCAGAAACTTATGTTTTCGTCTTTATTTGAGTCTTAATTCGAGATATCAAATGAAATCGAAATATTACATTCTTAATATCATTTTGAAGAACTCACGACCTAATATTTCACGACGTTGATGGTGTGTGAAACGGCCAATCTTAGCGAAAGTTACGTTACGTCAAAGTATGCTGTTCCAAACTAATATTTCGAAAATTTCGATAACAAACTAACTTTACAAATTCTTCGACTATTCTACGCTAGCCGAATCTATAAATCTTTTATATCCTCTCGAAACTCATTTCGAGAACTATATCGCAGATATATCGAATGATGTAAATGAATATCGAAAATAGTTAAACGGACGTCAAACGCGTGTGTTAAAAAAGACGTATAACTCGTTTTTTAATATATTACTTATATTTTTGTCTTCATTGTCAGGCTCATTACGGAACATCAAACGAAGTCGAAATATTACATTCTTAATATTATTTTGAAGTACTCACGGTCTATTATTTCACGACGTTGATGGTGTGCGAAATGGTCAATCGTAGCAAATATTACGGAGCGTCAAAGTAGAACTAATATTTCGAGAATTTTGATAACAAGCTAACTTTAAAAATTCCTAAATTATTGTACGCTGGTCGAATCGATAAATCTTCAATATCATTTAGACTTCATTTGATATTAAGAATATAATATTTCGACTTCGTTTGAATTTTTAAAGTTAGATTGTTATCAAAATTCTCGAAATATTATTTTGAAATATTAGTTTCAAACGACGTACTTTGAAACACCGTAACATTTGTTACGATTGGCCGTTTCGCACACCATCAATGTCGTGAAATAATAGGCAATGAGTACTTGAAAATAATATTAAAAATGTAATATTTCGACTTCGTTTGATATTCCGTAATGAGCCATAAACATTCAAAATTTTTTTCTCCTTTATCATGTTTAATCATTTTCATTTGAATATAGTTATAAGATAAAGTGAACCTCTACCCAGTTATAATATTTCAAAACCGTTGGCTTCATATTCATTGAAATTTTCATTTTTTTTTTATATTTTGTATATTCAATTCTACAACATATTTGTCTATTGATTATACAGTTGTAATATGTAGTTGTTTTTCTTATTATATACATAAAGTACAAATATGTAGCTATTCACATTGACAAATTATTATTTTTTCACTCATTCTATAAATAACACATTATTTTCCTACTGCTTTAACAGAAATGAATCCAAAAATGTATTTATATATTGAAAACAATTTTTCTATCTTATCTCACACCTTAAAATAAAGCATAATTTCACGCATTTAACATGCTAATACTTCCTACAAAATAATCTAACCCGTACATCGTACAGGCAATAACTAGTATATATATTAAAAAAGAGTGAAGAATTTCCTACTGTAGAAACTACCAAACACGCCTTCAAAGAAACTACCAAACACGCCTTCAAAGAAATTACCAAACACGCCTTCAATTTCAGACTTACCAAAAGACGCCTTCAATTTCGGCCTTCTCCTCCGCCGCATCTTGCAGAACCCAAACCCACTTCCCTTCCTCCGCCTATTCGCATTCCCTTTTGCCTCTCAAAGTCGATAAAATTACACCTCCTTCTCCTTGTGATTTGAATCCAAGACCTCATTCTATTTTCTGTACCCTGGCCAAACAGCAGCCAATGGCAATGACGGAATAACAACTAGAACCGGTGGTTATGCAGAGGCCGGACTCATTTGGCCGATTCGGTAAATTTGGTGGGAAATATGTTCCTGAAACCCTAATGTACGCTCTCACGGAGCTTGAGACTGCATTCAAATCCCTCGCTTCTGACCAGGAATTTCAGGTCTTGGTTAAAGATCTTTTTTTTTTTGTTGTTTTTGCGAAATGAATATTTAATTGGTATTTTATTCTGTATATCGACCCGTGATTTATTAATTGATGGGGATTCTCGATTTCTAACTTTGTTCTTAATTTTAATTGGAAAAATCGATTTTGTATTGAGAACACATTGTGTCAAGTGCCTTGTATTGTAATTTGATTAAATTATTTGTTGGTTTAGTAGTTTTACTGCCTTTTCTTCGCTCTATTAATCTGCATATGTAACTTTTTTTTTACATCTTTACTGCAAAATATAATTTATTTTTTTACATTTTTTTATTTTTAAGGGGGTAGGAAATAATGAAGATGGAGCAAAGATCGATTTATCTTCTATTCTGAATTGAAATGAGTGAGCATTGAAATTTTCACAGAAAATTGTTTCGTAATCCTCACATTAGTATATTATGCCAATGAGCTTAAATGAACTTCTCTTCTGAATTGTATTTTAAAAAGTAGATTTTACTTAATTTTGATGTGTTGTCTAGACAAATGGAGTATTAGAAAATTAAAGCTATGAATTCTATATTTCAGGAGCTTAATACTGAAAATTATTCAAACATAACCAATATGTTTTAAGACATTGTAACAATAACGTTATCTTTTAATTCATAGAACACCATATATCATCAAAATGTATGACTGGTTGTACTAATTGCAAAAAGAGCTAGATGGGATATTGAGAAACTATGTCGACAGAGAGAGTCCTCTTTACTTTGCAGAGCGACTTACAGAGTATTATAAACGTCCTGATGGAGAAGGACCACATATTTACCTCAAAAGAGAAGATCTTAACCACACTGGGGCCCATAAAATCAACAATGTTGTTGCCCAAGCATTGCTAGCCAAGCACCTGGGCAAGAAACGTATCATTGCTGAAACAGGGGCTGGTCAGCATGGTATTGCTACCGCTACTGTTTGTGCTCGCTTTGGATTACAATGTATAATATATATGGGTGCTCAGGACATGGAGAGGCAAGCGCTCAATGTCTTCAGAATGCAACTCCTTGGAGCCGAGGTTTGTTTATCAATTAGCTTTTTACTGGTTCGTTTTAATTATCCAATTTAATGGGAATTGGAATATCCACACATTAATCTTCTCTTAGCATACATGAGTGCTCTGGTAAATCTTTTGTTTAATGCCTTTGTCATACTTGGAAAACTGTGTGCAGATCAGTGATTCCAAAACAATTTTTATCATTGTTGGTATGGAGTAGTTTCTAGCATTCAGCTCATTAGGATGTTGTATGCTGCAAGAGTCCCACATGCATTTTTTTTTGAGTTGTTATTGTTGCTTGCATCAAGTAGTCAATCTGGATAAAGGTTTCACTTCAAGTTCACAGACTAGCAACAGCATTTTAAAAAGCATCCCCAGGCCCCTTTTGCTTAAGGTATTATGTTAAGGCATAAGCCTCTTGACAGCTGGAAGTTGTTACTTTTGGGGCTGTATACTTACCTGCCTCAAGGCCTCAGCTGCTCGGAGAAGAGAATTGTTTAGAAGAATTATTGTTGGGCGTATTCCTTAACTGAACATTTATGTACATTGCTTGAATGGCTCGGGAATACAATTTATAATGCTGCTTTTGACTTAAAATTTCCGAACTCACATGCAGGTAATACCCGTTCATTCCGATACTGCAACGCTGAAGGATGCTACATCTGAAGCTATACGAGACTGGGTAACCAATGTAGAATCAACTCATTACATCCTGGGATCTGTTGCAGGGCCCCATCCATATCCTATGATGGTAAGAGAGTTTCACGCAGTGATTGGTAAAGAAACAAGGAAACAAGCATTGGAAAAATGGGGTGGCAAACCTGATGTGCTTGTTGCATGTGTTGGTGGTGGTTCAAACGCTATGGGTCTTTTTCATGAATTTGTCGATGACAAAGATGTTAGGCTTATTGGTGTGGAGGCTGCTGGTTTTGGTCTAGACAGTGGCAAGCATGCTGCCACATTGTCTAAAGCAGAAGTTGGAGTCTTGCATGGAGCTATGAGCTACTTGTTGCAGGATGACAATGGGCAAATAATCGAGCCACATTCTATTAGTGCTGGGTAAAATAGTGTTCATTTCTACAAATAATTTAAGTTTATATATTTTCCCTGATTAATATTTCTTTATCACTTCCATAGCCTGGATTATCCTGGAGTTGGACCAGAGCACAGCTTTCTGAAAGATCTTGGACGTGCTGAGTATTATAGCATCACCGATGAGGAGGCTTTAGAAGGTAAGAAGAAATCTTTAATATTCCATTTTGTCCGTGCTTTATGTATATGCAGCAGTCCAGTCCTTTGGAATTACTTGTTTAACATAGTCACACTGGATTAATAAACTAACATTGGTCCTTTTATTGCTTTCCCTCCCCTTTATATCCAATTCTTTGATATTGTTCTTGATGGAGTAAAGCTCCGTTTTTTTGTTTTTCCCTCCCTTCTATATCCAATTATTTTATGCCATTTTTTATGGAGTAAAGGTCCTTTGACTGCTTTTCCTCCCCTTTATGTGCAATTATTTTATGTCATTCTGGATGGAGTAACATTGAAGGTGTATGTATAATATATTGTTATGCATCCTGCCCTTTACCTTCCATTTTTCCACTGATCTGTTTGTATGATGGATTAATTATACAGTATTGGACATTATTAATGAAAACGAATAATCTTAAATTTTGTTCGTAATTGATGACCAATTCTGTTGAAAACTACGATTCGACATACGCTAAATGTGTTCCTCTGCCTGTGTAATGCAGCTTTTAAGAGATTATCTAGGCTTGAGGGCATCATCCCTGCACTTGAGACATCTCATGCTCTGGTTTTTCTAGAGAAGTTGTGCCCGATGCTTCCAGATGGAACTAAAGTTGTCCTCAACTGCAGTGGAAGAGGAGATAAGGATGTTCAGACAGCCATTAAACAGTTAAAGCTTTAACACCATTAACTTGAAAGTGGATATATGAACTTTTTAGGAAATTCGGGTGAGCATTTCTTGAGAAGAGCCTTGTGTTAATGAAGTCAATGTAATATTTACTTTCAAAATTCAAGCAAGTTTTTGAAGACATTTTTAGTGTATATTATAGTCCGCTAGCCATTATGGCCAGCCTCTTATCAAAGGTCTGATATGATGAAATCTTCATATGAGAGCAATGATAAACTGGTCGGGTTCTACTGTTTTATTCTCCTATATATGCATGTTTTGTGCCTCATTGTCAAGTGTTGGGATGAGCAAATGAGTCAAGTGAAACAAGAGTCTATGTTCGACAAGTCTTGTATGGTTAGGTCGGATTTAGGTTCCAATAGTGTCAAGTTTAAAAATGGTAAATGTACATGTTTGAAGCATTTGAATACAATGGTTGAATTTCTTGAACTTTGTTATATTTCTTTTGATTCTTTGTAGATAACAATGTTATGTTAGAGTGAACATGAGGATTTTTTTTCTTTTTTTTCCCTGATTTTGAAAATGAAATTGTTCCTTTATTTCGGTTGTTGGCGTATGAATATCTGGTCTTATGAAATTTGTTTAATTAGCTTTTGGGTTTTAGGATTCCTGTTTTCTTAATGTGTTTTGGGTGAACTAATGTGACAGAATAGGGCATATTTTCCTGTGTATTTGTTGAAAACGTAAATTATTTTTGTCAATTTAAGTTCTTGTTGTTCGACCTCCATCGTAAATACTTACTATTGGTATCTAATTCTAACATCATCACATCACCTATGGTGGAACCACAAAGGTTTCAACTTTTACCCTTTTTCTGATTCATTTTTTTCTCCTTTCCTTTCCTTTCCCTTTCTTCCCTTCAAGAGCGGTTCTCATAGCTGAGGAAATTATGGAGAAGTGTGGGTACTGGGTAGGTGATTTTGGTTTTATAGATAAAATGGAGTAGACAAGAAAACAAGGAGAAGATGCTAATATACATATGCAATCCCAACGCTAATATACACAAAGAGAAGAACGCATGCACGTGCATCGCACGTGCCTTCACTAGTTAAGATGAAAAATGCTAAATGGCCAGACCCTTTGACAGAAGGACCCCAAACCATAGCACCCTCCTTTTAAGACATATTATTATAATTATGCTACTTGTACATTGTATTTGATATTAAATTTAATACCGTATCACGTGTCCACAGTTTTTAAATTCAACACACATTCTCACTAAAGTATTTTTAAATTTGCACACAATATCATCCAAATGGTCATTTATGAAATGTACAAGAAACTTTATTCATATTATTAATAAAATATAGAATTTAGAATATTTTTTTCTATCAAAATAACTCATATATGACTAGTCCAAAATTAGTTCTTCTTGAGTCAATTTATATTATTTAGCCCAAGCTATAAAATAAGTATAATATCGATATATTTTTATCAACTTTTAAAATGCTTAAATATTTGACTCAAATAACTTACGATAAATTCTAAAATGTACACGTAAACAAAATAAATCATTTATGCAATTAAGTGAGTCGCATTTATCACTTCAACTTTTGGACTTTAGTGTGATGACAACGCTTGATATGAACTATTTTATTTGCTAAATTATGAACATTAAATTTAGCATATACAAAAATATAAATATAAAATGACATGGCATATCGACATTTCTTATATTTAGAGCAATTGATCGCAACATCTAATAACTTAAGGAATTTTATAAGAATTCATATATCCCGTGCAATTCAAATATTTGACCAAACGGTCCATCTCTTAGAATTTAACGTATTCAACCTAACAGTCCATCTCGAAAGATTTAACATAGAAAACGATCTGAAGGCCTTATAGTATTCATGCCAAAATTCATATAAACATCAGGAAATAAAAATTTACTGCTTTACACTATATATTCCTACCTCAAATGACACCAAAGAAATTTTGAAAATGGCTTGTGAAATAATATTCACTTGTTCACGTATGAAGGTGCATATGTGAAGGAAAAAAAATCACTTCTCACACATTTTATATATAGTCCTCGTTTGGTTTCCATTTTTTTCATCATAAAAATAAAAAATATGATTATTATTCATTATATTCAACCATCATATTTAACTTTATATTTTTTGTATGAAATTCATAACGACTATATTTTTTATTCTCATTTTATAAAAAATATGTATAACAGGGCCATAATATTCACTTACAACAATTATGTGCTCACCTTAACTATGAATACAAACGGCCACACGTTAGGCTGAGAATTCAGTCGGTTAATCAATCTATTCTTTATTTCAAATCAATCATGGTGAGTGGAAATTAATAGATTAATTACTTATATAAAATAATGATTTATTTTACGTTTTCAAATTCCAAGAAACGCCTCAAATATTTTTTTTTTTTTTTTTGAATTACGCCTTGACGTCCTGACCTGTCCTATCTTGAGCCTTCATGAAAAGGTAAATAACAGGTTATGCTTCCAAAAATATAGGATGAAAAGTTGCTCTTTAACTCCCACTTATCAAATGTTTCGTCCATATTTCAGGATTCGAACCCTCACCTGACAATTGCAAGCAAGATTAAATTTTTTTCACCTTTCCCTTTCACGACTTGGAGATGTGTCCTGGGGGTAACGTCTCCAATGTTTCATTTTACTATACTAGGATTATTTTGAAGGTAATGTTGATGCATTAAATATGTAAATTTATGTTAAATTATCGTGAATTACATTTTGAAGGTTAAATATGAGCTATTTAAATCATCCAAATTGAATTATTAGTATTATATTGAATTTCAATTATGTTCTAATGTCAATATTATTAAAATTTCATGTCGATCTTAGGCGGTGAAAAAAAAAAGAGGGGATTTAATTTGAGCCTTTAGAGACTACCTAAATTTTAAAAAAAAAAAAAAAAAAAAAAAAAATTTGAAAAAAAGAAGACCAAAATTGCACAAAAAGATGATTTTGGGGATCAAAGTGTACAAGTGTCAAAAGTTTAAGGACCTAGGGTTGCAATTTTTTAAGGATGAAATTGAAAGAAAAGTTAAATTATGAGGACTAAAAATTATAAGATGAAAATTGAAAGACTAGACATGTAAAATACCTCGATAACTTAATTGCAAGAAATAAAAACAAAAAGAAAAAAAAATATCTCCATGGTCTGGAGAGTTCTCTCCAAACCACGGAGAGATTGCACTAGAGTGCTCCATTTAATTTTTTTTTTTTTTTTTTTACCTTCTAGCTTAAGATGAAGAAACTAATTTTTTTTTTTTTTTACCTTCTAGATTAGATTATTTATCATCAAACAAACATTCGCCTAATACAAAATTTTACTTGAATATGATTAAAAAAACACTACAAACAATATTTCGGTTTTCATTTCTAGTTTAAGATTAAAATATTATTTTTTTCCATTTTTAGATTAAATTATTTATCATTAAACAAACATTCTCCTAATACAAAATTTTATTTGCAAATAAACATTCTCATAATACAAAATTTTATTTGAATATGATTAAAAAAAACTACAAACAATGTTTCGATTTTGATTTCTAACTTAAGATTAAGAAACTATTTTTTTTTTCATTTTTAGATTAGATTATTCATCATCAAACAAACATTCTCCTTTTTACTTGCAAATAAACATTCTCCTAATATAAAATTTTACTTGAATATAATTAAAAAAAACACTACAAACAATCTTTCGGCTTGAAATACAAAATTTTAGAAAATGAATTTATAAAATGAAAGACAATCACCTGATAAGGTAAAAGAAATTCCGATTTTGAAATTCTTCAAGAGGAATCATTTCTTCTTTGCAATACCTAAACTGCAAAATAATTAAATGATAAACTGAGGAAGGGTTACTTGGCAAAACGATAAAGGAAAAACGATAAACGAAAATACAAAATATAAGAATAGCATTTTCAATGAAAAAGTCAATCGCAATCTCGAACAAATTTGCTTAACCTTAAACACAATGACAAAATTGAACACACATGGGATTTTGGAACAAAAATAAAATAAAATCAAAAGAATACGAGTTCAAGTTCGTTACCCTTAAATAGCATATCAGAAAATTGAAAGAGTAATAATAGAAGTGTAAATCTCTGAACAATAATATGCAAGAGAAGTTCATAATTTTTTGTAAGAGGAAAATGAGGATGTTTTAGATGTTTTTTGAAGAGAAGAAGCAGATGCCAAATGAATGAGAAACCAGTAGAAATGAGTAGATTGCCTCTTTGAAGTAGACACAGTTATATGCATGACATTTCACAAAATGAATAGTAATTCTCAACGTGTCCGTGTAATCATGTTACTTGCTCTTCAAGAAATACAGTTTGCATTTTTTTTTGTTCCGTATATGAACTTAAAGTCTCTTAAAAAAATAAAAGATGAATAGTATAACCTCAAATTGTCAACAATAGGAGACATGATATTTTGTTCTACAGTAAATGATTAATTAAGTCAACCATAGAGGCAAGTAAATGGTATCTATGAACTAAAAAATCTCATAAGGCGCACAAAAATTTTCGAGATAAGTCAACAATGGAAGGCAACCACATTAATTACATTTGGTTGAATGGACATTAAACAAATGACATGCCTTCCGAGTTGTAGAGCTAGTTCACTTACAGTGTGTGAAATTGAGGATTCAAGATGAATAGTAACTTTATAAGCATCCTCTCTTTTAAGGTAAATGAGTATATATATGTCCCCAAGGCACATCTTCAAGTGGTAAAAGGAGAGGGTAGAAAAATTCAATTTTATTTGAAACTACCGCGTCAAGGGTTCGAATCCTGAAATATGGATTTGACTCTTGGATAAGTGCAAGTGTACAAATAGCCTTCCACCATATACCCTTGGAGGCATAACCTGCGATTTACCTCTCTCACGACACTCCAGGGCAATCACCGAATAAATTTAGAGTAAGTTGCGTAAATCATGTTTCGTTACTGAAATCTAATTTAAAACTAAGTCCATTACCATTACAGTTAATTTTGTCGCACTTCATTTCCAATAAAATATGTGCACTTAAGAAAATAAAACAAAAAATAGATTTTCTATTCTCTAAAATTTACATTAACATGATGCTTATTGGTATACCGTATACAATGTCTTCAAGCTCATATATAATCTTACATCTGCTTAAATTCAGTAAATCGCAGAGGGCAAGCTTCTTCCCACTGGATTTCTTCAGAATTCACGCAGGTTCATAGATATTCGTCTCGATGTGATATTAAATCCTCGTCTGTTATTGTAGTAATTTACTATGGTGAAAATAATTTTATAAGAGACAAATCGCGCACCATATTATCTACTAATCTCTCTTTGATGATGATACAAAACCCTAATGATGACCCTTGTCTGTAAGAAAAATTAGGACAAAATCGAAATTACAATGGTGAAATTCATAAAATATCCTTAATGAAATTTTATTCCGGGGACTCCGCTTCCCGCATCCCTCAAGAGGGGGCTTACTACTCCATTGGAGACCTTAGCGCGAAAGTCAGTCTCCTTATATATTATGCACAACTACCATAATTAGGCTCTACAACATAACACACCTATGACTATAATGGCATACAAGAAGTTATTTGACTTCAGGATTTTCACTATGGACAACTTCAGCTTGAGTAGGAAATCATCACTGCTGCCGGCCCATGGGCGGAGCCAGCTAAGGACCAGTGCCTGCACTGAACTCCAGCCCAAAATTTTTTCCCTAGGCCAAGTCCAACCAAACTGAGTTCTCAGCTAAGGCTATACGCTATTTTTGGAATTCAAGCTGGTTAAAAGAGTCAAATTCAGAGGGTAACAGTGATACGGATTGGATGAATTTATAGGAGAAGATCAAGAATGTGTTACACAAATCGGGGCTTCAGATTTAGTGAAATTATGATAGGCCTGTTGGGGAAAAATACACCGATAATGTGCATATTATATTCATAGCAAAACGTACCGTGGAATCGAAACGTAATTTCGATTTACCGAATCTGGATTTGAGAAGAAATCATATATAAGAATATGGATTTGTCACGTTCCAAACCTTTCTTTCTTTAGAATTTCTCCTTGCAACATAAACATATAAATAAATGAAATCAGATTCTGAAATCACATATGTAAATGGAAAAAGAAATCAAATATAAAAAAAATGAGATGTAGATGATGCGATTCGGTCGAGGCAAGTGTTTGACACTTTGTCCTTAAGATGAATTTGTCCCGCATCGGTGCTAACGATTTCTTGACAATCATCTCCCAAGATACAACGACCACGTCTAGCCATAGGAGCACTCCACATGGCTTAGACCAACGAACTCGAACGGATTCCCTCTCTACTATAACCATGATTTTTATGCAAGAAATAGTCATTTCTACAAAGTATTTTATGCAACATGATATGAAAGAAATGATATGGAATTGTGAGATGAGATATAAAATTCAAACATATGGGATCAATTTATAGTAGTTGGAACCATACCAAGAGACACATCTCTTGGACTTTATACCTCTACATAAAGAGACATAAATATTGGAAAGTAACCATTCCAAAAGACTTTATACCTCTACATAAAGAGACATAAATATTGAAAAGTAACCATTCCAAAAGACTTTATACCTCTACATAAAGAGACATAAATATTGGAAAGTAACCATTCTTTGATTAATTTCCATTCACCAATTAAGAATTCCAACAAAATTCCAACAATCCCCCACATGAATGAAAATTAATGCAAATGACTATGCAGACACTAGTAGAGAGAGCGGAAAAACACTGCATCGGACGAGGTAGCTTGTGACTTTGAACCTTCCTTAGTGAAATACTATTGAACTTACTCGGCTAACTGGTGAACATGATGTCTTGAACCATTCAGCCTTTGGTGTAAGCCAAGACAATAGTACTCACACAATGTCTTCCCTAAACCGTTCATGGTTCTCATGATTTGGTTCATTTTGGCCTTGAACCCTTCTTGGTTCTGCAAGTGTTTAGAGAATTTAAGCCTCGACTAATTCTCATTGAAGCGGCCCCACTTCACACTTACATAGGTGACTTCCTATCAAGAGTATTCTGCCATACTCCACTTGACTTAATCAAGATATATGAATCATTAAAAGATGATCTTAACCTCTATCCACTCTGCAGAAAGCACTTTCGTATCATAGGAATGAGTTAGGAATATAATTTCCTAAGTGCTTCACGGAATCCTTATAACTTAGTTGTCCCTTTGAACCAAGATCTTGGGATCTCCAGTCAACAAGGTAGGGTTACCATTATAAAAACTTGTACACAGTAGGCTTTAAACTCATTCTCCTCGATATGCAGTATTTTTGATCTCTCTGTAAATCTCTTAAAGGTACCACGAGTTTACACCATTAAGATCAACTGCTTAACAATATTATGTCTATGACTTACATGTCTAGTTACATGTGACTTAGTATCTTATAGCTAGCCAAAGATCGATTCTTTTGATAGATACAAATTGTCACCACCAATAAATCCTCTCATGAAGTTACATGCTTCTCATTAGCTTTATCTAAAGCTTTATCAATTCCAAACAACATTGTTGGAGGATTTCTGTCAAACACTAGACTAGTCAATCACTTTTTCTAGTGGATTTCATAATCATGGGTATTCAATATCATCACTGAAACATTACAGTGCATTTGAACTTTATGAATATTCTTCAAATATTTCAATTTTTCTTGCATGTCCAAACAAGCGTCATAATCGGCTTTCAACCCATTTCATCCACTTAATGTACGTCATCCTTACAAATAGTATAAGGATTTTCTACATTTTCCCTTCATAGATATCTTTCTATGATTATAAGGTATAGGAAATGTTACCCACACAATTCCTCAATTAGGAATTAATGTACAACTAGTAATGTTGCATCCACACGTTTTGAACTTTTCATATAAGTTCGTAAACATTAATGTTACCCCCCACATTTTTGGGTTATACTTGAACTTAGAGTTCATCAACTCTTTCATAGTTCAATTCATTTATCACTTGGATAATATCCATATCGAATGCTTCGTGAAAGTTTAAGTACTTTCGAAATAGTGGTCGTCAATACAAATGAAAAATCATTTTTTCATTTGAAATTGTACTTCAATTAACTATATTAATTTGATCATCCAAATTAAATCAAGGTCATCACATAGACCAACAATGCTTTCAAAACATATACCAATTTAATTGGTTCCATAATTGAAGTCAAATTCAACATTAAAGAAGACTAAGCATCTTGATTCACAAGAATTGCAACTTCTCCAAATATAAGCAATTTATCACATTTGTGATATTTCACAAGATAGTAGTAGTGCAACCCCCACACGTCTTCCAATATGGTTGGCATCCTACCAAATATTTATACATTCAAGTTTATTCCATCTATAATCGAGACATGTCAATGTCTCATGGAAGTCTTTGTATTTCCATATTATGTTGTCATCTCAAAATATACAAAAGAACTTCTCTTTCATTCAACTTTCCTTGGTTATTCAATTTTGGACCCATAATTCCATATACACTTTACCCAAGTCAGAAGAACAAAACACACAACCATTAGTCAAACAATCTTTATATTGACACTACACTTGCCAATGATGTTGTTGTTATGGTTCCATAATCTGGACAAAAGGTGATTCCACATTAAGGAATTGGTCTTTATCGAGACCAACTACACCCTTACATGTGCTCCTAGATCACAATGTGATCGATATAATAATTTTGGCTTTTGACCGAAATATGGTCATCTCTCTTTGAGATAAATATGACACTAGGTCCAATAACTTTACTTGACCAATTTCACATGGTGGCCTGCACAAATCCATCAATTAAATTAACTAAAACCAAATGGTCAACCATGATTTGGTACAAACTTTGAACTAGTCATATTAACTCAATAAACTGTTTTAAGTATTGAACAACGTTCAACTATGTCTCAATTTGCATTCTCTTGTAAGAACAATTTCCTTTTCTAAGAAGAATACGCAATCTTTACAGACCATAGTTTTTATCCTTTACAAATAAATGTCATTAACAATCATTATCATCAAGGATATCTAGCGTCATTGCCAACTATAAGCATCATCTGTGCTCTATAAAATATTTTCGTATCCCAATAATTAGGCAATCAATTTTCACTTGATTTAGGCTTCAAATTTATTTGCCATTAAATTTATTTACAGACTTAGTTCGACAAACTTGGCTATTTTGACCAAAGCATCTGTTCAAAATTTAAACCTTTTTTTTTTTTTTTTTTACATTGTGGAAAGAAACCCCATTTAACCATATGGGTTGACGCCAAAATATGCGTCCTCATGTGAGCAAGTACGAGTAATATTTCAAATATTCTCCAAATGAAGGAATATATATTTCTCTCCATGTACGTGCACTTGTCAAAATAGAATGATCATTTGCTTACACAAATAAATTTACAATTGATTATCTCGTGTATTTTAGCATGTCCATGTGACAAATATGCTACTACTAATCACCACAGTGTCATGACTACCAAATTTCCATCAAGTGATTTCAATTGAATATACACCAAATAAATTCACTTATTTGGAGTTCACGTTGCATATGACCGTTGATATCTCCAATTATACAGATGACAATTCAATGTCACATATCATAAAACATGTTTAATGTTCCAGGCTTGTTCAAAAGCCCACAAATTTTTCAATTATTTGTGATTGAATACCGAATTTACAACTTACCGGATTGGTGCATACTGTATATGCAACCTACCGGATTTGCGCATATCATATATGCAACTTACCGAATTTGCGATAAACTTAGATACCATATTTGCACATACCAGTTCTATACATACTGTATATGCAACTTACAGTAAAAGGCCAATCCTTTCTATTTACTTCAATATGTATAAAACATATAGCATATTGCCCTTTCATAGATGAAGACAGATAGTTTCATGACATTTCATATACCAAGACAAATAAATCAATGCTATACCATTCCAAAAGGATCACACAATTTTAGAACTAAATAAATGGTCATATTAAATGACAATATTTGCAATTTGTGAAAGTACACAACTTTTCACACTTAAATTGTTGTATAATAATTTGCATAGATTCAAGATTATTCTTCCATATCAAAGGCCATTATCAAGAACTTTCTTAAGTCATTTCATACATTGTTTATGTATCACATTAATGCACAATGTAATAATCATTTAGATTAATTGTGCACAAACTTCAATATGCACATTAACAATAATTTTTCACGGCAGTTATGAAATGAACATGCATAATTTAAAAAGGCATGTATCTTGAATTAAATAGAAACCAAATAACTAATTTCTTTCGGAATTCAAGAGACACCAATTTCCATTTTACACTACCAGTGCACGTCTCCAACTAATTTTCTATATTCCAATAAAAAGGAATAGTCATGAAAGTTCATTACTTTCAACAACTAGTTGACATTCTTCCAACATTTATACATGTCCTTTTAGACCCGTTAATAGGCTGGTCACATAATTCCCCTTAGAAAGGAAATTGATGCCACTAAAACATGTATCTTAATTAAACATGAAGACAATGAACTCGTGCCCGCTCATTTGTCGAAACCGAAAAGACATGAAGAAACTACTTTAAAGTAGTAAATTAATTTTAGGCATCACCCACTAACTGCCTTCAATGTAGAATTTAATTATCATGCATGACAGTGTTAATTGGAATAAAATCACACAATTATAACCGAGAACTCGACATGCATAACTGTCAGAATAAATTGACTGTAAATGGAAAGGCACCAAACATAAAGCCTACTCGATCGTTTGAATTGTTTATGCCTTTTCCCATATCTCACACATGCATCCATTTATGCATAAATAAATTATTATGATTCTTATTTTAAAAACTCAATCTCATGCAATGACAAAATTTCTAAACTCAATTCCAAGCTGAAATTATGCGTACATGTGCCAATTATTGGAATATAATATGCAATTTTTTTTCTTGACATATAATTCCAAATTCTTATGCACAACAGATACAAAGTTCATCTTAAGATTGTTGGGGAAAAATACACCGATAATGTGCATATTATATTCATAGCAAAACGTACCGTGGAATCGAAACGTAATTTCGATTTACCGAATCTGGATTTGAGAAGAAATCATATATAAGAATATGGATTTGTCACGTTCCAAACCTTTCTTTCTTTAGAATTTCTCCTTGCAACATAAACATATAAATAAATGAAATCAGATTCTGAAATCACATATGTAAATGGAAAAAGAAATCAAATATAAAAAAAATGAGATGTAGATGATGCGATTCGGTCGAGGCAAGTGTTTGACACTTTGTCCTTAAGATGAATTTGTCCCGCATCGGTGCTAACGATTTCTTGACAATCATCTCCCAAGATACAACGACCACGTCTAGCCATAGGAGCACTCCACATGGCTTAGACCAACGAACTCGAACGGATTCCCTCTCTACTATAACCATGATTTTTATGCAAGAAATAGTCATTTCTACAAAGTATTTTATGCAACATGATATGAAAGAAATGATATGGAATTGTGAGATGAGATATAAAATTCAAACATATGGGATCAATTTATAGTAGTTGGAACCATACCAAGAGACACATCTCTTGGACTTTATACCTCTACATAAAGAGACATAAATATTGGAAAGTAACCATTCCAAAAGACTTTATACCTCTACATAAAGAGACATAAATATTGAAAAGTAACCATTCCAAAAGACTTTATACCTCTACATAAAGAGACATAAATATTGGAAAGTAACCATTCTTTGATTAATTTTCATTCACCAATTAAGAATTCCAACAAAATTCCAACAAGGCCCACATCAGTTTTTGGGTTAGCACATCCAAATCTGAAATATCGTACCACTACTACCTGTGGATGAATTGTAATCATATTCATCATCTGAAAATTACTTCAAGACTATATTTTTAGCTCCCCGTCGGGTAGCAAAGTTATTGGGGTCTATGTTGAAGTGGTATTGGGAATTCCCACCATTGATGCAAGCTTGAACCTGGAGGATTGCCTGAAGAATCATCACTGACTTTGGCCTGAATTTTCTAAATTCATCTATGATCCCTCCTCAGCCATAGAAAAATCTGGAGAATACCTTGAAGACACAGCCCATTGTCATTCTAGATCTCTCTAGGAAAAAAGCTTATAATCAATTAATGGAATAATCTAGCATTAAGCCTCCAACTCCACCGACATTATAGAATTATGTAGAAGAAGATGAGACCACCGCCATTGTTATCTATAAGAAGTGGCTACATATATAACGTGTGAAAGTGAGAAAGAAAAACAGAGGGAAGAGAGTGAAAGAGAGAGTGCAGTCAGATAGTGAGTGGATAGAGGGAGTGCTTTCTTTAATATAATAAATATTGTGAGAGTTGTGTTTGGTTTGTGAAAACATTTTTATTAATAAAATATAATTATTTTTGTTTGGTCTTTAGGTTCAACAATTTTTTTTTTTTTTGGAAGGGGGGGGGGGGGGTTGGGGTTATGATATTTCTGTGTCGATAATGGTCATGATAGCAACTATTATTATCACCACTGGAGTAGAAACTGCAAGGGGGATGAAGAGGTGGAAGAAAAAGGTCATGATAAAATTGTGCCCGCACTGAACGTCAATTCTAGCTCCGCCCCTGCCGCACCTTTTCTATTAGAGTCGAGATATATATGGTTGTTGCTTTTTCTATATTTATTTTTATTAATGGCATACTCCATCCATTTAAATTGAATATTGTTGGAAGTGGACACTTGTGAGTATGCATAGAATTGAAAATTTACAATCTTCTTGTTTAACTACATCTCCTTCCGCATCTGAATTCTTTCTATGACTTGAAAGGCTAAGCTAAATTTCAGTTATTTAAGATCTTGAAGTTCAGATTTCTGTTCTGTGTTTTCATGGCTGATCTTTCATTTTTGTCCTAACTCTGTTAAATACTTCTCCTCTCAACGCTCTTATGTATTGTGTTTAGGACACTATACATCACTTCTTGTTTTATACATAGAAACATTTTGTTATTTCACAAAGAAAATTGCTCTTAACTACTTTGACTAGTTGGTTATTATACTTCATTTTGTTAGTTAAGGCGATAAGTTCTTTTGTTTGTCTAACTAAGATAGTTGAATGTAGAGCCAAGTCTTTCCTATTAAGTCTAATTCTCTCGGTGTTATTGATGATTTTGTACGTATTTGACGATAGAGAATAGGCCCTTGGGATGAATAATGCATTTCTACCCTAGGATCTCATATTGCAAAAGCATCTCCTTCACTCCAACTTGGTCATCATGCTTTTGTATTGTTTCACTAATCTTTTGATTTAATTACGTCTCTCCAATCAAATTGTTGAATGCCTTTGTTAGGCAATTTGTTGTCAAACGACCTTTCCGGACAATGATGTAACTCGGTTATTATTTCAGTCGGCTTCGACCATATGACTGAACGTTAAATCAACACCACGTATGAAATGCCCCGACCCCAGAGATTTAACGGGCCATTGGAAGCAGCCTAATTAATTAGTGTTGCTCATGGCCCGAGCTTCTTTCAGTTGGATGGTTATTTAATTGGAGGTCCACCTATTTGTTTGCTAGCCTACCTTAATTGTTAATTGGGTCCATGGCCCATTAACTATTAACCTATACCTAACTTACCTTCTTTGAACTTGGGCTATATAATTGGACTCTCCTCCATTTATGTGAGAACCACGCCATTCTCACGCCTCCAACTCTCTGTGATTTCTCTCTACGTGATTTTTTCTTGGTTTTGCTCCTGCTTTGTGCTACAGATACTACCCTCTTCTCTTCGTGATCATTCCTGTGTAGTTATTGTGAGTGGGTACTATTGAAAGGCTACCAATTGAAAAAAGTTTCGAAAGGGTCGATTTTGGTGATTCTACGTGGTGTTGATCGGAACTGAGCCCGGTAACGCCTTGGTTATTGTCCATCTACACTCTACAGCCTTTTCTATATTTAATTATTTATGGACCTAATCGTTTGATCATATGGTTGTTGCCATACTAATTTGCACTACAACTTGGCTTTTCTTCGTTTCCCATTGTGTTTACTTGCTAGTAAACGGCATCAATTTGGAGGAGTACGAGAAAAGGATGATTATGGAAAGATTGTTAGTGAGGAGTAATAGTCTTAGCGGCTTATAATCATGAATTTCTACTCGAACATTATGTGGGCCAGCCGGGGGACTTCAAAGAAAAGTCAATGTTTCGTTTTGTACTTCTGTGCATGAGAATAATGAGATTCTAGCAAAGTGGTGTAAGGTCAAGCCTCTTTCCACTAATCGTTTAATAATATTTCATTTATGCAATAAAGAGTAGGAGAGAGTGGTCGCTAGTGTATATGAGATCATATTCGAGCATATTTGGATTAACTTCTTCTGTTTTGGTTGAATACCTTGGTTGGGGTTGGGAAAATATATTAGAGGAGTTATGCTACATGTACCTAATTTTTTATCTAAAGGATTATCGAATTGATAAGTGGCGGCCCCCTATTAGAGGGGTGCCTGGGCCCACAAGCGCCCTTCCAATAGGGGGTCACAGGCGTCCCTCCAATAGAGGGCCGTCACATGTCAATTCGATCAACAATTAAGTAAAAAATTAGGTACAAATAGAATTTTCCATATTAGGGAATAAGATAGAGGAACATTGCCTTCCAAGTTGTCTGTTCATGCTCCAAAGAAATGGACATTATACACATTCTTGATTTATAAATATTCATTTTCTATAACTCGGAATAGAGAAATCAATTTTAAGCTTCTGCCTTTACATAATTGGTAAAGAAAATGACGTTGAAACGATGAGGAAATATTCAATGTTAATTAATATTTATTTGAAAAATTGTTAAATATTTTGAAAAATATTGTCAATGTCAAATTAAACTCATGTTTGATAACCATTATTCCAAAACTCTTTAATTTATATACTTATTTTCAATTACACATTCAAATAATAAAATATTTTGTACATAATTCTAAATCTCTTCTTTATTTTTTAACTATACATTCTTCAAAAAATCATTATTCAAAATATTTTTTTTTTCAAATTAATGGCTATCAAACATGAAAAATTGTTCTCCTGCCCACAATGGGGAAAATAAGACGACTCACTTGTTAATGTGGCAGGATAATCATACTTAACAGTTCCTATCATGGATAGGAGAATATGACTAATCAAAAAGGGGCTAATAGTTTAACAGTATATTCATCAAAGTATTTTAGTACGATTAAATATTAGTTATTTTCTTTTCATATCATAATATTTCTTTTAGTATACTATAAAATCAATTAAAATTATAATTAAATTATAGTATCATAGGTATGTTAATGTATACCATATTATTTAAAACTTATTTTTAGACTTATAAACCTAATATGCTAAATTCAGGTATCTTCAATTGATATTTTGATTGATTTTAATGGAAGCGAGATTTTAATAAATTTCAATGATATCCTCTATAACTCATGAATTTGTAAGGATTAAAAGTAAATATCACCCTTAACTCATGAATTTGTAAGGATTTTATTAATAGAGGAATTATAAAATATTTGGAAGGATTTAAAACTTAAACAAATTTTATTTCTTTTCAACTTGTGATGTGGAGAGGCTACGATGTGCAGAGAAGAGGCCGAGTCAAATTCAAATATATTGTGTTTGCACAGTCATGGGTAGAGGTGTCAATCCAGGTGGTCCGGGTAGGGTCGGCCCGCCAATATATGAGCCCGGTAACGGTCCGCGTGAAAAAAAATCCGCCCGCTATGAATTCCAGGCCGATTTCGGGTCAGCCCACAAATTTTGGACTATAACCCAACCCGCCCGCTGACCCATCCGGGTCGAGCCCATGCGGGTTACGAGTCACGATTTGTTCCGATTTGTCCCGCATGATGGTATAAATAAAATTATAAAAATATAGATATTTATAGTAAAAAATAAATTTTTTGTTAAATGTAAACTAAGAATTGAACAAAATGATAAATTCATATTTATATCAAGAAATGTTTATATAGAATTCAAATTTAATGTTACCTGAATTATTTATAACTTTGCAAAGTTAAATTTAACTTAAACAAATAACTAAATGTATTTCTAATTATTATTATCAAATATTTATAGTATAAGTACATCTCAATTAGGTTGGCACCCACTTAACTATAATTTAGTTGTTCAAAAATTAAATATTTATTTATATTTTAATTTTTTTTCACGGGCCAGCGGGTTAACCGCGGCCCGTGAAGGTGCAACCCGCGAAACCCGTGGGTCACACCTCCTTGACCTGTGAATGATCCGCTCGGGTCACGGGTCGATCAGCAGTCCCGGGTCGATCCGAGCCGAATTTCACGAGTCTGACCGGCCCACCTGTCTTGACACTTCTAGTCATGGGTGTTTGCATAGTAGGTTAGTCAGATTCAACACAGTCGTTGGGGTTCACTTGGCGCAACGCATTGCCGCTGCACTAGGTTCGCTCAAATCCGTGCATAACAACATTGTCACTTCTATTTTTCTGGTTTTGTTGTGGCAGTTGTGGGTGTTTTTCGATGGTTGTGTTGTGCGGTATGGTGGTGGTTTTGTGATTAGTGCTCAGGTGTTTGGTTGGTAGGGACAAGTTGGTAATTTGAGGTAAATGTGGTGGTAATTGTGAATTTAAGGTGGTGGCTGCGATTTGGGTGGAGAACACATTAGGATGGCGGTGCCAATTAGGATGACGGTGATGATTGAGTGGTCATGGTAACCATGTTGGATCGGCGCTGAGGGATTAGAGCGTACTTTAAAAACTTTTCAAAGCTTAAGAAAATTAACAATTTGATATGAAACTTCAAAGTCATAACAGCTTGTATGGATTTATGTAGATGATAAAAACTCTTTGGTTGTGGGTGGACGAGTAGAACACCAGCATGGGCTCTAATTAATGGCTTTGTTTGATACCAGCCATTTTCCTTGGAAAAAGGAATTAATATTCCAACTTTGCCAAAAAGATGTGTTTGATTACCAAAATTTGCACCAGAAAAGGTTTTCCAGCCACCCCACTGACGCGCCCCTATTCCTCCAAATTGTGGAATTGCTTTTTCCACCATTTTTGTGGAAAAAGCAATTTCAGAATTTTTTTTTTTTTTTTTGCAATAAATTTTTTTTTAGAATCTATTGTAAATAAATTTATCACTTTTTATTGACAATTTTTATGTAAAACAAAGCCAAAAAGGCAATCCAAACAAATTTTAATATAGATTGTAAAAAAATTTATCCTAAAAAATAACAACTTGCATAAAAAACAAAGTCAAACGGATTAGATGAAAAATTATACCAATCAAACACCATTAATTACATTTCTCTCTCAAACAAATTTTAGACAATTCAATTCCTTACATTTTATTTTCTTTCCATCCAAATTTCATTCTTCCTATCAAACGGACTGATAGGAAAATTTCTAGATGGTGAATTTCAATGTGTTAAAAGTAGAGAACTAGTAAAAGAAGATTCTAGAAGAAAAGAAAGGGATATAATAGAATAGGAGAGGAGAGGAATACGTTTGGGTTATCAAACAATTTAATTTCCAACATATGCCAGAACATTGCAAATGTGGCCTGCTTTGAAATATAATTTAAATTAATAAGCTGATGTTATTTTAAAAGTTTATATTTTTAGATATAAAATGATCCTATATAGTTTTATAGTAAGCAAATATAATGGATTTTTCATAAATATTATCGATAATTAATAAATTACATGGCACAATATACTTTTTTCATTTACTTGAGAAAATAAATTACACATGTCCCGTCAATATTTTGACAAACATGTTAAAACTTAAGAAAATAAAGAAAAATAAAATTTAAAAATCAAAACCCAACATTTTAAAAACCTCATACAATAATTAAACATATCACACCGAACAGAAAAAAAATTGTAGATCAACATCACTTAAAACCCTCTCAAACTCACCCTTTGATGAAGAAAATGGAACTGTTAAAGTCCCACATTCGATCTTCAAATGGCGATGAATTTTCGAAACTCCTACTTTCAGCCTAATTTTGCTTCTCATTTTAACATCCAAATACACATTCCCTGAATATTTGTTCATTTTCAGATCGCTTTCCACTTCCCCGTAAAGAAACACATAGCTCGCTGCAAGATCCACGTCGAGTACGTCACGTTATGCCGTCGACATTGTTGATCGACAGCTTCTGATCCTCGTACGACACTGTAACCTTAATCCTGTCGTAGTATATCAACACCCTTTGTTGGGATTGTTAGCACGTACGTACTATGAAATGGAAATTTGGCAGTGAGATTGAGCCTTGTTCAATGGAGTTTTTTGGGATTAACTGACACCCAAGTAATCAGCACGGCTAGGCCAACAACCACGACCATGAAATTTTGTTTCGGGGGATCTGCCTCCCTCACTCCTCAAGAGGGGGCTTCCAATCGCCATGGAGACCTTACCACGAAGGTCAATCCGCTTATATACTTATTACGACTACTTATACGAAAATTAATTTAGGCATAAACACAAATTTTGTTTCCGGGGATCTGCCTCCCTCACTCCTCAAGAGGGGGCTTCCAATCGCCATGGAGACTACAATGGCATACAAGAAGTTATTTGACTTCAGAATTTTCGCTATAGACAACTTGAGCTCGAGTAGGCAACCGTCATTGTTTCCGCACCTTTTCTAATTGAGTCGAGATATGCAGGCATGTGGATTTTTTCAAACCATTCTAGTCTATAATCGTGTTAAACTCGTTGGTCAGTGCCATTGATCGTGCCACCATCTCCAACAAAGTGTTTTGCGCAGCCCGCGACCTTAATCCTTGATAGTCACTATCAACAATCAATCGTAAGAACTTCCAATTGTGGTTATTAATTTAAAGTAAAGCTAATTGGCACAAACAAACATTACTTTAGAATTTTCATAAATTCATTGAGGACAAAAAACAAACAGAAAGGAGACGTAATTATAGCTCCCATTCACATATGGAAATTTTTAACTTTTTAAAAGTCCCAATTAAATATATTTATTTTTAGAGAGTTTCAAAAAGTTTACATTGAATATCTCAAAACTTCTCAAATACAAACCTCTAAAAAAAAATATTTTTTAAAAAAAAAAAGAACAACAAATCAAGCTTTATTTCTAATGAAATTTGAGGTCGACCAATTTTCTAATTCTTGATGGTGTATCCAATGGTTGTGTAGGGTCTTTGCATTCAAATTATTGTGCTCTTGTATCATTTGCCCATATGCATAGGCATAACTTTACCGAAACCGAACTCAATACTACTAATAACTTCGCCATGCAAATAATGTCTCCTCAAGAAGGTGCATTTACATATATGGTGTGAGATTTTATTCACATTTCAAGAAATTACCTTCTGTTTTCTTGAACCTTAAGGGATGTACATGTCGAAACATTCAATGGGTATCTAGCAAGAGATTACATTGGGCAATAGCCTATAACCCCTATTTGGTAGATTTTGATAAAAAGTTAATGAATTGTGTGGTTGAAAAGTTGCGGTCATCAGAAATGTGTGGTTAAAGTTAATTTTTGATTTTGACTTAAATTAAAATTTTGATGGCATAATTATTAGGTAATTTCTACGGTAAGTTTCATTCGTGGCAATTATATTTTTGCTTAAGTTCATCTAAGTAATTGTAAATCAATTTAATTTACTTGAACAATTACATTTTTAATTTGATTTCAATAGTGTAACTCCATCTAATTATGTCATTCGGATGACGAAAATCAATGACATTACTGTTACCCCTCATTCAACGAAGCTCTAGAAATGGCCACATGACAACCATACAGTAAGTGAACTCAGACTCGTACTCTACAATTACCATCCTACTTGGCATGTTTGAGTCCCTTCGTAGTCGAAGTGATGAACCCACTAAATCCCCATATACCTGTCGAACCTTTATGGATGAGATGAGGCGATGCAAAACGTTGTGTCTAGGGGTTGGCAAAATTCAACCCAAACCGCTCAACCCAAATCAAACCGTTTGGTTTGGGTATATTTTTTAAGTTCAGTTGGGTCGGGTTTAGTTGAAAAATTGAATTTGAAGTGAGGTTGGGTTGGGTCTCGGTCTCGGGTTATGAATTAAAACCAACACAACCCAACCCGATGAATTAAATAATTAATATCTAAGATGAAAAAAATTAAGTAGACACAATAATAAAAATAAGAGAATGACTTATAATTTATAAACATCAATTTTCTTCACATGAACACTGTGTACAAATGTAATTTTATTTGACGATAAAGTAAAAATTAAAGAAATGTGATGAAATGAATGAATTCCAAAAAATTATAAAAAAAAATTTCATAAATTTTAAACTTATTTATACATTCTTTTTAGAAATAATTCCTTATTTATGTGTTTTCAAATAAATTTCAAACTCTAAAAAATTATCTAAATTTAACAAATAAATTGGATCAAACTTTAATTGGATCGAAACTCAAACTGACCAACTCAATCCAAATCCGATTCAAACTTGATCGATTTGAGTTGGATTGTGTTTTGATAATAGTGCAATTATCACTTTTTCATCCCCTAATAATGGCATTCTCATGATTAATTGACGCTTAAATTTTGTAAGTACACTTATATTTTGGTATAGGTTGCAAATGGACGAATACGGTGGAAATTAGAAGAAAAGAGCGAAAAAGAATCAAAATGGAAGAAAGTGAAAGTTCATTGACTAAAGCACAAATACACTAAGCTTGTTTCTAACCTTGTGATGAAGATTTGAGAGTGTTAGAGATTAATCAGATGAGGAAAGAAGTCAAAAAGATGAAGTATAGCCAAAACATTGTCACATATCAACTTTCAAACTGAAAAGTTTTGTACCGATTTTCAGTCTCATGTTGAGATCATTTTTTGACATGGTATACGATGGAATTGGAAGTTGGCATCTAAGAAAACTTGTAACTCTTTGAGTTAGCTTTTCAAAACATCTTGAATCACCTCAATCGGATATGAGAAGAGAAATTACGACCAAAATACTAAAAGTTGTCCGATAGAGGAAAAATTACACCATGCGTATGCATGGGCCTGCAGGGTTTGCGTACGCAAGATAGCAATTTTCCCAAACTGAAGCCATTTTACGTCCATTGTGCGTACGTAGTGATATAACCGTGCGTACGTAGTGATATAACCATGCATACGCATGGTTCATTTTGAAGGCCGAATCTTCCTATTTCCGAAAATTGCTAAATCACTTATGGAAACAACTACCAACGCGTTTTTATGATCTAAGGGGATCCCAGAACGCAATGAACACTAGTTTTATTATTTTTTTTTTTCTCTCAATTGTGCTCAAGAACATCATGGAGAACTAACTCTTTTTGTGAAGTGAGGAAGGAACTCACTCGATTTTGGAAATTTCACGTCGTTTGCTCACGTTGTTTGGTATTTATTTTGTTAAACACTTCTAGATCTAGACTTTCATCGTTATGAATTGTTTGTGAAATTAGTTTAACATATATTAGATTTTTCATAGATTCAATCATTTTTTTTTTATTGAACAATCAAACTACTTGTTGAATTCTGATTTCATTAAATTTATTGGTGTGGTTATTTACTATCTTATGCTATGATTATATGATCGACTTATAATCTGATTTCAATAAAATAATTGTGAAAATTGTGAAGAGAATCTAGAACCTAGGAGGATATTTATGAATTATATTGGTCTTGAATGATAAACCTTCCGATTAGAGTACCGAGATGAAAGTCTCTAATTGTGTTATCAATTTGAATAAGCGATGTTGAATGATCTGAACCGGGTGAGGGAATTCCAAAGCTTCACTGCTTCAATTTATAGATTTTTATCTCATAATTTTAATATTAATTTATTTGATCAACAACTAAACTTTCTTACAAATTTAAGAGGATAAATCACCTTTTTTGATCATTTGAATAATTTCTCATCTCCTCGTGGATACGACGCCCCAAAACTACACTACAACTACAACGTTATATTTTGGGCGCAATCAGGTTTGAATCAATGTTCCTAATGAATTTAACAATCTCTCTCGAGTAATTTTAAACTTATCATATCATGCGATCCGACTATATTTATATGCCTTATACCAACGTAAAAGAATGCATGAATTTTTATGAACGCTTAAAAATTTACACAAGGCATAGCGGTATATTTATATCTCCTATTGGACCCTATGACAATTTATACTATGTCGAACCTATTTTCCTTCTTTCGAATGTATAAAACAGGTCATTATATTCATATAATTAACGTGCACAATAATTATATGGAAGAAATAGGTATAAATCATTTAATATCCAAAAATGTGTTTATAATGTCAAAAATATAAAATTAAAGATTAAAATATCATGTTACAAGGTTCATCGATCTCCTAGTACAAGAAAAATTAGCCTAACATACCAAAAAGAGAAAAATAAAAGAATAGTTGAAGAAACACCTATCACCCGAGTCAATATTCAATTAATTTCTTGGAGTGCGTGATGATTCTTCGCGTTGTTCCTTGTATTTTTGCTCCCAAAATCACATTTTCTTCTCCAAAATTGCGTAACTCATGTTTCTGGACGTAATTAGGGTTATAAAGATGTCCTAAATTGATTTTCCATAAGTGTTTGAATCAAATAAGGAAACCAAAATTTTCGCCGAATTTTTGTACCATGCGACCGCATGGTTCACCAATTTTGGCTCTTTTGATTCTCGGGTTATTGCCATGAGTCCGCATGGTACACAGAACTTTCCATTTTCTCTCAATTTGGTCCATGAACTTTGTTTTTCCTCATTTTGACTTCTTTTCTTTATTATCTTCCTTCTAACACCCTTTGATTTCACCAATCTTGTACTTTGTTCGTTTTTATTCTTGATTTGGGTCTCGGGTCAATTTTTGAATAATTGCATCCTAGTCCCTGAACTTTAGTTTTCTTCCAATTTTGGATCAAGTACATAGAAAATCTTCAATGCCGTAAGGATGAATTTCAACTTATCTTACCATCTTGTGAAGTTTGAGCCACCAAAGCGATCCAAACTAACCAAGTCTTGATTCATCAACTTTATGGTAGCAATTGTTGTTTCACTCTCTATCGCAAGAATATTGTTTCAGAATTGTTGTATCAAATAACTTGGAGGAGGAGAATAAACAAACCAAAACAGCAACAAAATCTGGAACAAAACTTCGATGCAAAGGCTCAAACGCGTAATCCCTATCCTCAAACAATATTTGCCCCCTCTCCGATAAATTCAAGATGCTTAAAAATTTTTCGGCAAATGGTTTGAAGGATTGATCAAGCCTTGTAACAGAAATATTAAAACACAAAATATTCCTACCAAAACTTGAGAAACACAATGAAATTTGTAAGAATATGAGTAAGAAATGATTTGATCTTGTTTGTGGAGATTGTGATGATATTAAATTTTATTCTCATACAACACGGCTCCACTATATATAGGCATTGTTCATATGTACGAAATGATGCCAAAAATCAAGTGAAAAGTCTCCAAAATTGAATTTTCAATGGTAGAAAACCGCCCAACGGCCACTGAACTTTGCTGTTTCGGTCGACCAATTGATCCACCGAAATACAACTTTCAGTCAACCGAAACCTCCTGTAACTTCCTGTTTGAAACCCTGCAGAGTTTCGATCGACCGCAGTTCAATAAGGTCGACCGAAGTTGTTAACCGTGCTATTTTTCACTTTCTTCCTTGTTGGTTTTGAACAACCAATTTTTCAACGGTTCTTTATGTATTTTCAGCTTTGAAAATTGATATTGCTAATCTATTAGTCATTACCATCAATTGATCATGATTGCATAACAAACTATGGGTACAATATGATCCATTTTACTCCATAAATGAAGTTATGGATCGCCGAAAGTATATCGTTTCTACAGGGTTTAAGAAAGAGCTATTGAAAGCTGAATTAACTAATGAATCAAGAATCCTGAAGATCAGTGGAGCAAGGCAACTTGAGGATAAAAGCTGGATCGGTTTTGATAAGGATATTCCGGTTTCGCCAAATTGTGACATCCAAAAAAATCAGTGCAAGAGTTGACAACAGCAAGCTGTTTTTGAGTCGTGACTATGCCAAAACTGATTAGTCCAGCAGAAAAAAAAAGAGAAGGCAAACTGCAACCCTTAGAAACCCGAAAACCTCAGAAGCCCACAGAGGAGCCATTCGATGCTCCAGAGAAGAATGGAGAAGGAGCCAGCGAAAAGAAGACGGCAAGGCAAAAGATGAACATAGTTCTGTCTGTTCTGTTGGCCTTTATGTTAGTAATCTGGTTTGGTATTCCAAGAAAGCTGAAAATTGAGTATTGTTCATTTTGTAAACAATTAATGTAACAATTCCGAAAAAAAAAAATCTATCTCGAACTGATTGAAGGGAATAAACAGAATTTAAAAGTGTTTTTCATATATTATAAGAAAAATATGTTTTGTGTACGATGGATCATATTGATTCTAATAAGAGAAATTTTCATAAGTAAGAGTATAACTTTGACCCATTTCAATAATAAGAAAATAAGTTTCAACTTTTCAAAATAAGATTTTTGTTAATTTTTATTTATAATTTAATTAATTAAATATATATTTAATTAATTAAATATATTAAGGTTACATATCTATATAATTTGGTCACAGATTCATAATTTAGTTAGTCACATATTATTTTCAATCACAAATGAAAATTTTTAAATGTCAAAAATTATTTCACATCATAATTCAAGAATTTTATAGGTCACAATTTATTCATCGGTCACAGATTCACAATTTAATTAGTCGCATATTATTTTTCGGTCACAAATCAAAATTTTTAAATGTCACAAATTTTTTTACGGTCACAATTTAAAAATTTTAAAGGTCACAATTTTTTTCTTGGTCACATATGAAAAATTTATAAGTCACAATTTCTTTATCGATCACAAATTACGAACATTATAAGTCACAACTTAGGTCACACGTTATTTCTTGGTCAGAGTTCATTTTTTTTCATTAGTCACATATTATTTGTTGGTAGTCACAGCATAGGTCATAGAATATTTTGCACATGGCTCTGGTCACAGCATGTGACTCAGGTCACAGCACATTGCTCAGATCACAGCATTGGTCACGGAGACTATATAACTCCACTTCACCACCACCACCGTCTTACATGCCCTAAACCTACCTACACAGCCGGCAACTCACCACAACCACCACCACCAACGCACGCCACCACAGACATCATTTCTCTTCTCTAACACCACCACACCACCACCAACGCAGGCCACCACAGGCACCACAGCTACCCAATCCACCACCACTACAATCTCGCGCCACCACCACAATCTTACCACCACAATCTTGCCAACACATCATCACCACCAACCCACACCACCACAGACACCATTTCTCTTCTCCACCACCACCGCACCACCACCAACCCACACCAATATCACAGGCACCACAGCCACCCAATCCGCACCACCACCACAATCTCGACGGAGCAGAGGGGAGGAGAGGAGTGGAGAGATAGAGGATGGGGCTTGAGCCAATTGAACTGACCTATTGAAATCGCCGACCACCACCTGCAACATCGCCCAACGCCACCACTACCACCTGCAACATCGCTCAACGCCACCACTACCACCAACAATATCGCCCAACGCTACCACTACCACCAACAACACCTTGCAAATCTGAAATTCTGAAAATCGCCGCCACCACCATCAACGCTACGACTACAACACCGCACAACAACACCGCCACTGTCGCCCCTTCACCGGCACCACAACTACATCACCAAAACCAACAGCACTACCACCACCACAACTACATCACCAAAACCAACAGCACCACCACCACCGCATAACTACACAAAGATCGAATCAAATAAAAAAACTCCCAAAAAATTCGAAGTTACAGGTTCTGGTTCTTCATCATCATTTTCCAATTCATCGCTATGCTTCGCGCTCGCTGGTCGCCGTCGATTCGGTGGGTAATGGAGAAGGCGACGGCGTGGGTAGAGAGAGAGTGCAGAGGCGCCGGTTTTCACGTGTAGAGAGAGAGAGAGAGAGAGAGAGAGAGAGAGAGGTGGGTGTGGGAATTAAATTGGGAGGTAGGATTTGTGATGTGTGTAATGTAGTATATATATTTAGTAGAAATATTTATTTTATAAAAAAATTTAATTAAAATAAAATTTCTGATTTTTGAAAGATTAAACTTCCCACCTTATTTTAGAACTCACGATTCTTAAGGTAGGGAAAGCTGTAATTTCCACTTCTAATAAAAGGATTTCTAAGACTATCTAAACACGGCAAGAATAATACTTTTTTCCCCACCTGATATAACTCATGTTTGGTAGGGATTAAATTCTAAATTTTAATTTAAGTTAAAGTCAACAATTAATTTTAACAACATAATACTCACAACTTTTTTGCAACATATTTCATCAAATTTTATCGAAATTTATTAAAAGACTAATTTTAATTCTCACCAAAAAGAGGCATAGAAAGTCAAATTGTCATCTAAAGTGAACGATTAGTTTAGCTTTTGACAAGTCAATCATAATAGTGGAATAATGAGAGGGAGAGCCTCTACCGTGGAGTTGTGTATTGACCACTACCAAGATGTCACTCAAATCGAGCCAGGTCACATTAGAACCAACATTATGGTCAACAAAATGAGACAAAAGTAGAGTTCTAGTTTTGCAAAGGTTGCACAACGCGCCAAAGAAGGTGAACTTGCCCGACATTGCCATTATGTGATCTTGCTTCGTAGCTCTCCTTGAAAGAAGGAAAGTCCATGTGTAAAAGATAAATAATTCTCATTGAACGTGATGATTAGCCTAACAAGAACCTATAAATATAGAATACATAAGATAGACATGGACTCCAATTGAATGGATTTTATTTATAAGCAAATACTTTGTCAAATTATTTGCAAACATCTCTAATTTGAGCATCAAAGTCCAATCGATCGCCAAATTTTAAGCAAAAAAACTGTTTCTACTAAATTTACAAAACATTAAACATGTCGATAGAAATTGTTATGACCAACTCTAGTGTTGTTTGTTTTAAATTCTCATAATGATTTATATTGCATGTTAGGTAATGTAGATGAAACCGTACAATACAGTAAATAAAAAATATAGATTTATCTATTGTATTGTCCAGTCTTATTCGATATTACGTACTGATCATTATCTTTTTTTTTTTTTTAAGTGCGTGCTAAGCATAATCTTAATGAATTGTTGATCAAGTCAAAGATAAATAAATTTATAATATTAGTTAGTAATCAAATATTTCTCAAGAAAAATCATTTTTTAATCTCTTTATTTAATCACGTGCTACAAAACTGTGGCAATGTCATTTTCATTACTTACTTTTAATCTACATAAGAATAAGATAATGCAAATCGCACTTTTGAAAAAGAGAGAAAGTAATAAACCAAAAAAGGGTCTATATACAATGGAATTGAATTAGTAATGATTCAAAAGGGCAAAAAAGTGCATGATAAAGTTAAGTATAATTTACATTTGTGAATTACTTATAATTATATTTGTGCAATAAAAACAATAATTTTTCTCTTGTCGTTGAAATAGTTGCTCAAGAATTTATTCCAAATAAAAAAATAATTACTCTTGAAAAAAATTTCAAAGATATTTTACCTTTGAAATTGATCAAATTGACCCGACTCCTCAATTTTTAACAAATGTTTAGTCGATTTTGAGTTGATATTTCAATTAGTTTTGGTGATGATATTGAATTGAATTCAATCCATGCTCAGCCCTAGTCACTAGATCGAAGCACTATCCCAATCAAACAAGCATTCTTAAATGCATCTAAGATTTCGTCAACATGTTGGATTAACCTAACCCTTTTTCCACATTCACTCAAAGTCACTTAAATGTGGCTATAATTAATTATTTTTCCATTTGGCTTCGCTTTATCAAGTGCCAATACTTTTCATCTCCCATACACTACCCCATTAATACTGTTCATATCTTACGTCAATTAATTAAATAATCGAAGAAATTAATACATATAAATCTCTCTCTTTCCATCTCTTCTGCACTCTGAATGGTCAATTATTCCGCACAAGAAGAAGAGAGTTGAAACAAGCTTCTCAACAATACTCTAAGGTGAAACCAAGCCAGTTTCCTCAATTCTTTTTAATTCTAGTTACTTTTCTGCTTATTTTTCTTGCGTTTTGCTTTTTTTATTTCTTGATAAAGTTTGGTTTTTTTTTTTCGGGGTAGGTTTTTCTTGATAAGTTGGGATGATCTTTTGTTTATATATGTGTTTATGTATATTTTGGTGGGTGGCTGGGGTGGGAGATTTATGGGTGTTGTGGTTTGAGTTTTTTCTTGTTAATTTTGCCCATTTGCTTATGTTTTATCTTAAAAAAATAAAAATAAAGAAATCAACTTTTTTCTCCAGATTTAATTATTTCTGCTTCTTTAAATTATAATTGCTTATTAATTCTTGTTTCCATGAACAGAAAATGGATTCATTAATGCCTTTATTGATCTCGTAAAAACAAAACATGAGTATGAATTTGTGAAAATAACATTAATTTTCACTAATCTTCCCGGGAAATTTGAAACTTTTATTGCCAATTTTCTGGGAAATCAAAGTTTGAGATTTCCTATTGCTCTGGTTTGATTTTTATTGTAATCTGCTCAGATCTGATTTATTTTCTCATGTCAACCTTTTTTAATAAAAAAAGTATGCTTAAAATGAACTTTTTAGCTACTTTTTTTTTTCTTTGAATAGTTGACTATATGTATGCATATATGTACATAGATTCTCAGATTTTTAGGAAAAAATCCTTGTTGAGATTGTCTATATTTCCCTTGTATCCATGTTTGCAGCTGGGAACAGCATGGTATATAAGTGATTCCCAATTCATCTGTTCCTAAATCTCGTGTTCTGGCGAAGATAGAGGGCACATTTCAAGGCTTTGAAGTTTTTGTGTTGAACGGAATTTTTTAATACGCGGAGCACATCTGAGACAATGATGATGTTTGATGATATGGGGTTCTGTGGTGATCTTGATTTCTTTTCGTCTGCTCCTCTCAAAGAAGCTGATGTATGTGGCCCACAACCAGTCGAGCCAGAGCCAGAGCCAGAGTCAGAGCCAGTTGTAGAGGATGATTATACTGACGAGGAGATGGATGTGGATGAACTTGAGAGGAGGGTGTGGAGATATAAGATGCGACTCAAAAGACTGAAGGAAATGAATAAAGGTAAGGACGGTGTTGATGCTGCCAAGCAGCGGCAGTCTCAAGAGCAAGCGAGGAGGAAAAAAATGTCGAGGGCACAAGATGGGATCTTGAAATACTTTTTGAAGATGATGGAAGTTTGCAAAGCTCAAGGCTTTGTTTATGGAATTATCCCCGAGAAGGGCAAGCCGGTGAGTGGGGCATCTGACAATCTTCGGGAGTGGTGGAAGGATAAGGTTCGATTTGATCGTAATGGACCGGCTGCCATAGCAAAATACCAAACAGAGAATGCAATCCCGGGGAAGAATGAGGGGTCGAATCCCGTTGGTCCAATTCCTCACACGCTGCAGGAGCTCCAGGACACGACCCTTGGTTCACTTTTGTCTGCTCTTATGCAGCACTGTGATCCCCCTCAGAGGCGGTTCCCATTAGAGAAAGGTGTTCCGCCTCCATGGTGGCCCACAGGGAAGGAGGAATGGTGGCATCAGTTGGGTTTGCAGAAGGATCAAGGCCCTCCACCATACAAGAAGCCGCATGATTTGAAGAAGGCATGGAAGGTGGGTGTTTTAACGGCCGTGATCAAGCACATCTCTCCTGATATTGCCAAGATCCGTAAACTTGTGAGGCAGTCAAAGTGTTTGCAGGACAAGATGACAGCCAAGGAGAGTGCGACTTGGCTTGCCATCATTAACCAGGAGGAAACTTTGGCTCGAGAACTATACCCCGATCGATGTCCACCTCTGTCCTTGTCTGGTGGGAGTGGAACTTTTACCATGAATGATAACAGTGAGTACGATGTTGAAGAGGTGGATGATGAGTCTCCCTTTGATGTACATGAGCAAAAACCCAACCCTCTCGATTTGTTGAATATCGGGATGGAGTTCATTGACAGACTGCCAGTTCAACAGCAATCTCATCCAATGAAGGATGAATTCATTAACAACTTGGACTTCTCAAGGAAGAGGAAGCCGGAAAATGAACAGAACATCGTGATGGATCATAAGATATATACTTGCGAGTTCCTTCAATGTCCTCAGAATGATCGCCGCCATGGTTTCTCAGACAGGATTTCCCGGGACAATCATCAACTTGCTTGCCCTTACCGACATTCTTCTGAGTTTGGGAACTTCAATATTAATGAAGTCAAGCCAGTCACCTTTCCTCAATCTCTTGTCCAGGCCAAGTCGGCTTCTTTGCCCGTACGTCCAACTCCACTTCCCCTTGATCTCTCAGGACTTCCGGATGACGGGCAAAGAATGATTAATGAACTCATGTCATTTTATGATGATAATATTCAAGGGAACAAGAACTCAAATGCTGGGAACTCTACAGTTACAAAGATGCAGTCTCTTCAGCTGCTGAGCACTCAGTCTCAACAGGGTAGCTTCTTTCATGGTCAAGGAATGGCTTTACCAGGCAATATTTTTGAAGAAACGAGCATGCCCACTAATCATTCTATATTCCCAACAGCAGAAAATCGATTCGACCAGTGCAAGGTCGGAAATTCTCCTTTCAACTCCGCCCCTAATGAGAATTTCCAACTGATGTTTAGTTCCCCGTTCAATATACCACCCGTTGACTATATCGAAGGTTTTTCCAGCCTTGCAAAGGATAACATGCCAAAGCAGGACGTTACAATTTGGTATTAAGACGGTTGCCAGATCGAAGAGTTCACACACAATTGTTCTATCCTGTTCAGGTGTAATTTTATCGCCTACCGTTATCTTACTTTTATTTTTTTCTACAATTATCCAGTAGTAAAAAGAAGTTGAATCTTGTACATTGTACTGTATTGTCGAGTCCAGTGTACCAAACGTGCTGTTTTAGGCATGATTGTCATTAGCAAAGATATGGTTCTCTGAAGACATTTTACACGTGCTCTGCTAAAATGGATAGACTTGTAGACATTACATAAATAAGGTTAGTTTTCTTGTGATTTGTACAACCACAAATTAAGGTTTGATATGTCTATTGTGGTAACCAGTTAATGTTAAATGCTGGCTGTATTTTGTTGACTAAGTAGGTTGTCTTTGTCTACTTCATTGTCTTTTTGTGGACATCTCTTTGCAAATTAGTACAATAGGAAAGTGATTGGTTGGCTCCAAGTCCATTCATGTCTTGTTATTGATGTTTGGTGGCTGGCATTTACTGTTGATAAACTGGTTAAAATGGGCCGGCGGCTGGCACAGATGGGCCACCATGACAAGATTTTAGCGAAGTTCGAACAATACAATGAACAAGATTTTGATGATTGGATTTCATTATATAATGTTTTAGTATGCTCTTCTTTGCTTGACTTGTGGGGTCAATGACCTTATCACATTATAAAAAAGGAAATATAAAACATAAAGCAAGTTTTTCTCTTTGTTTACTATCTTCCAATTTCGACAAGATAGTATAAGATGATAGCATTTGGCTCTCAATTTTACTTACGAAAATTTCACATTGATCTCAAAAAATTGAATTTTATTTGTAGGTTATACAAGTTGGATAAGTAATCTTTAGGTTATATATTGTAAAAAGATTATAATAATCACATTGAGTAGAACTTGCTCTTCAAATGTTTATAAACTCACAAATTAAGTCAGACGATAAAGTTGTCACAACATTGTAGCACTTTTTCTAAAAGTCGAGATCCATGGCAACTTATATTCTCAGTCAATCAACAAAGATTGTCATGTTTGCAAAAAGGTCGGGATACTTGTGTGTCAATGGTTATAAATTCATACATTGAACGATATTATAATGACATGAAACGTGAGTAGACGATATTTCTTATTAGTAAAGAGAGTAAGGTGTTGTCAAGTTGTGTAAATTGTAATCTGATTGGACAACTGTGTCCTCATCCATTGGTTCAGATAAGTTTGCAAACTCCAACTAGCTGCCCCTTCCACATAGAACAATATAAAAATATCAGAATTGAAGAAAAAATAAAATAACAAATAATAATGGGGTGCACATGAACATGAACATGAACATGAACCTATCATATTTTGATCAATAAGCAAGTGTTGATCATTGGTTCATTGATTTTTATTTATTTATCTATTTTTTGGGCTTTTCCACCAATTTTTCCCACACATTAATGATTCATTTGGTAGTGCTTTCTTACTCAAGAAAGAGTTTTTTTTTTTTTTTTTTTTTTTAGGTTTTCTCCAATTACTTTTGAAGTTATTTTAGGTTTGGGATGTGAAATAAAGCAAATGTTGAAAGAGATGTTATGGACTTCGACTGAAATAATGTGTCAACATAATGGAGGATAGAAGTAAAAAAAAGGTTAGTAAATATAAGGTTTGGTAAGATGTATTTCTCATATACCGTTGACAAGAAATATGCATAAGATCGAAGTTCGACCCATTCAATTAATCTTATTTCAGTGTTTTATCTTTCGATTAGTACTGAATAGGATAAAAAGAAAATATTTTTTTATTCTATAAAATCGACCCTTTCTTCCTCTTCTCCTCCTCTTTTGTTGCCCTTAGTTCAAAGAGTGCATTATCAATTAACATTTTTTCCATTGAATAATAATTTATAATGGTGGAAGTTGACCCTCAAGGATACTAATTATATTGTTTTAAGATCACCCTCCAAACAAGGGAAGACATGTTAAAAATTAAATGACAATACAATAGGAAATTATGACTTAAAAGCAATAAGTACGGAAACTTCTAAAATGTTAATGTTTATATTTTAGAAGTTTATTTAAAAATTTTAGAAAAATTTTTTTAGAAACATATAAAAGTTTTTTTTTTTTTTTTTTAATAAAGCTCAATAAATTTAAAAGGAGACCTTCAATCAAAAAATATAAAAAGAATTAGAATAACTAAATAATTTGTTTAGGTAGACATGGCACTTAACTCTAAGATGAACTTAGGGCACATTTGGGATGGCGGCCTGCTTCTTATCTTTGTATAAAAGCTTTTGAAAAAGTCATCTAGTATGACAATTGGGTCGAGTCAGCTCGTCAAAATTTGGTTCGTGAGTTGCTCAGGCTCGTAAAACGACGAGTCCGAGTTGAGCTAAAAAATTAAATTTTTTTTAACAAAAAGCCTGAAAATTTGCAAAAAAAAAAAAAAAAAAAAGAAGCTCGTGGGCTTGACTCGGCTCGTGAACTCACAAGTTCGTGGGTTGAGCCGAGCTCGTGTGCATACGGGCCACCGCTAAAGCTATCATGAGTTAAGTTTTTCTAAAAACTCTTCTATTTGGATAAAATACTTCGAAAAATTATTCAAATAGATCCAAAAACAGCTTCTCAGTATCAAAAACAATATTTTGCTTTTCAAAAATCTTGCCAAGCATACCGTTAAATCCTTCAAACGTTTCAATGAACCATCCTTTTTCAATTAGCTAGATATTTATAAGCTTTTTAAAAGCTTAGTAACAAGGTATGACCACACTCAAGGACATACCAAATAGAGTGCCATGGGTCGAGCTTTTGAGGGTTATGTCTAGACTAACTCGATTCATTTTTCACTAATGCTACTTGTACAATAAATTATGGGACCCACCTCCCATGTGAGAGGTTGTACAACCATGTTGTCAAACATGATTGTACAAGTAGCACAACTCTTCATTTTTACATCTCTACAATAAATTAGATTTCTCGAATACGTCTACGTGCTCCGTAACCCAAGGTAGGGTGTGGTGGGGGGATTGATTTGGACACAACTCCAAGGCGGCACATCCCAACATATGAAGCAATATTTGAGACAAAAGAACATGGAGAGTTTCTTGTAAGCACCTATACATGCATGCACCTAGACACATTCTGCATTCCACACGATATCCAATACATAAAAGTACAAAATCCCATTAATTATTTTTGCATAATTCATTATTTGTAATTAGAAAATTGAAAGATACATAGGCTTCAGACAAATGATGTCTGAAAATGAGCAGACAATCCTTAGTGAAATGCTAAGTGTCTAATTATAATTAACATTTTCAAGTTTCTGACTACTCGGCCAACTTATAAAATATAAACCATTATAATCTCAATGATCTTGCTGCCTATGTATCTTTTTTCAAGTGAAGTGATTGGTAGTGTCCACGTTGTTGAACATATAATCGAATAGAACGAACATAAGTGATAACAACAGATTCATGTATTTAAAATTTTATATAACATGCTTTTTCCGAATTATATCGAGATTTTTATTTCGTTTTATTAAGTAATTCATGTTTGAATTCAAATTGAGATAGGTTCTTTAACATGAGAATTTTGAGTCCAATGTGTTTTTTTATTTTATACTCGAGGCATATCAAAATTTATATAGCGAAATGCTTATTTGTGGTAGAAATTCAATTTATCGAACAGTTAAGAGATTTCTATTATAGAAATTTCCTATTTTTTGTTTCACTTGACTCGAAAGGGATAGGGGACTTGAATCTATCATTTCAATATCATATTATTTACCTATTTTCTTCTCAAGTTTATTATACAAAAAATAAAGTTCAACACTTGTAGAAAACTTGAGGCTCAACATAAATCGGGCCTTTCCTCGTATTTTTCTTTTGACATAGCAAAAAGAACAAAATCCTAAAGGTCCGTTTGATTGCAAAAGTGAAAAATGGATGGAAAAAAAATGAATGGCAGAAAATTGAATTGAATAAAATTTGTTTTACAGAGAATTATAATTAATGGTGTTTGATTGCCATAATTTTCCATCTAGCAAATTTTTCGTTTGACTTTATTTTTTACGCAAATTGTCAATTAAATGGATAAATTTTTTTTACTATTGACTTTGGAATGTGTTCCAATTGCTAAAAAAAAAAAGGTCAAAAAGCTGAAAAACATTTTTAAAATTTTATGCATCAACAACTTATGCCTTAGAAAACCTAGAAAACGTTTTTCCTAGAAAATTAGTGCAATCAAACAGGTGAATAGTAAAAAGTTAGGAAAATATTTTTCACCTTCCATAAAATTCATGTCCAATCAAACAGACCCTAAGTGAAAATTCAAACTTGATTCACTCACAAAAGTTAAGAAAGAGCCAAGACTTTTTATTATAATTTAATTAAACTAACTGTCATTAAGGCTTACCACTCATGTTTAGCCCCTGTTTGGAGGAATTAAAATAAGATTTTTAGTAAATTTTGGTAAAAATTGATGAAATACGTGATTAAAAAATTGTGAAATCCATGAAATACGTAATTAAAATTAATTATTAACTTTGATTTAAATTAAAATCTAAATTTTAATCCATATAAAATAGGTCTTAAAATAATAATTAAAATTTGAATGACGACTAAATTCTAAATAATAACTAACTCTAGATAATGAGAAAAATTAATGATAATGAGAAAAAATAAAATACCTAATATTCAGAATTAATCCACAATAAACAAAATTCAAATTCAAGTTTATTAAATAAAATAAAATTATCCAAAAACACATTTCGAAGCTCTAAATGAATGTAATTTGACTGAAAAAGGTTGAACATCAGGGCGAGAGGCCATAATGGTTCGATTTGATTGCAAATGTAAAAAATTGGGTGAAAAAAAAATGAATTACAGTGAATTGAATTGCTTAAAATTTGTTTTACTGTGAATTATCGATTAATTGTATTTGATTGATATAATTTTTCATTAGAATTTTTTTTTTTTTTTTTAAATTTTGAATATTTTGGTATTCGTTTGAGTTTTTTTTTTTTTTAAAATTGTCCATTAAAGTGATAATTTTTTTCATCATTGGATCTAAAATTTATTCCAATTGTAAAAAAAAAAAAATTTAACATACCTAATATCATTCGTTTAATTTTATTTTTTTATGCAAATTATCAAATAAAGAAATACATTTTTTTACCATTGGATCTAGAATTTGTTCTAATTGTCAAAAAAAAAAAAAAAAAAAAAAAAAATTTTTTTACCATACCGAATATTATTTGTTTGACATTTTTTTTTAAATACAAATTGTGAATTAAAGAGATAAATTTTTCTACTATTGAATTTAGAATAAATTTCAATTGCCAAAAAAAAAAAAAAAAAAAAAAAAAAAAAAAAAAAAAAAACCTAGAATTGCTTTTCCCACCAATTCCCTCAAATCCTTGAATTGGTAGGCGTATGAGCAAAATCAAGAAAATGATTTCCATGAAAAATATGTCGTATCAAACAGCACAAACTTTGAAGTTTAAAAATATTTTCCTAGTTCCATGAAAAATTTTAGACCATCTAACAGGGCCTAAGTGTTGCTAACTGTTTCTTTAATTTTATAATATATATATATATTTTCAGTAAGTGAGAATTGACATAACAGAATGAAAATTCAAGAGATCAAACATAAATAGTCATAAAATCCAGAGGCACAGCCATAAATTGTGGGAACAAAGGAACCACTACTCTTCAACACAAGCCCAACAGCAAACAAAAATCAGATAATGTCACAAAAAAAAAAAAAGGACAGATACTTTACATGGTTTCATTGGTCGAAAAATGTACAGTAAATTGTAACATTCATGCATCAGGATCGAATAATTCATAGAACGATAAGTTTCCGATGTAAATGCTCTCCAGTCAAACTCACATCTCCTTCATGGTCATGATCATGGAAAATGAGAGTCAAGATTCCAACTAAGCATAGAACAGACCCTACGAGAAGCTTGTCATAGCGTTCAGCCCAGTGGAACTTGATCTGGCTTGCACCATAGAATGAGAGAGCCACCAGCGATGTCATTACAGCTATCGTGCTGCAAGTCCAAAAGCATAATTACATGTCATGTTCCGTGTATATTTTATCACCTCAGGAGATTTTTAGTACATAGCAACATTATTTCACTGAAAATAGAAGCGTGCTTATGACCATTACAGAAGTTAATAGCTGTTTCGATGGTAAGAGAAGGAGTTGATGAACCATAAAAAGCAGGCAACTCAGATCTGGCAATCATTAACTTAAGAAGCGCAAAACCGTACTTCAATCAAGAACACATTAACAGCAATACATCGATAGAACCATCCCAGCATTCAGAAAGCTTCTTAAAATCCTAAGCTTCGAAATTGAAAGATCTGGCTTGTGGGTTTGAAACTAGATTGGGAAGCAAATAATTTCTGTCGATTTCAGAGTTTTTATGACGCAAGTATTACTAACAAAATAAAAATTGCTACATGATATGAGCATGTTTGGCTAAGCGTGAAAGTATGTATTGCTCTTTCTATTAATAACTAAAAGAAATCCTTTCTTGAAAGTTAAGTAGAGATTACTTGACCAACAACAAATTTATTTAAAAAAAAAAATAAAAATAAATCCTTATTTGAAAGTAAATCAGGGATTACTTGACCATTAACAAAATTATTTATTTTAAGATTTATAAGTAAACTTGAAAGTAAATTTTTAAGCCCAGCCAAACATGCACATAACACATTTTGATTTGTGAAACAGACAGCAGTGACTGTTTTCAGTCAAAAGAACAAAAAAATGCAGCAATTCGTGAATGTTTCTCATATTATCATAGCAAAATCTAAATAATTTGCTCTAACCAATGACATCTCAATCAGTTTTTCTAATTAATACTGTTGCCCACATCTAACTATTAAGAAATTGAAGGGTGAAACATAATAAAGCAAACATTTGAAATTAAACATAGAAACCGTACCTGAATAACAGAACTATGATAGCAAGCACCATCATAGAGGATGAGTTTCCAACAGCAAGAAATACAGGAAGAGTAGTTGCGCAAGGAGACAATGCAGGTACAAGAACAAGACCAGCAACTGCCATTTTTTCCATAGGTTGGTTGTGAGAATGGCTATGACCACCCTTTCCAGACAGAAACAAAATGATGTAACTGCCCCCAAGAACTACGAGCAACAATGATGCAAGTTTATGCACGGTTTCCTCCCCCGCAATTGTGTTTGATATTGTAATTGCTGTTATGCCAAGCAGTGACGTAGATAATACATGCAACACTGCTCCACATGCAGCTGCATGCAGATAATCAATTAAAAATGATCAAGACAATATATGCGAGTAGCAAAGTCATATAACCCATATTGGTGCCGTTGACACATGACTGGTACTCAGTTTTCTAAACCGTGCCTAAGAGGTGCGAAGCATAGGTGAAATGCGATGACTTAGAAGTAAGCTCGAAATTAAGCAGTCAACTTTAATGGCGAATAAGGGCACTTTATTAATTTTTTTTATCTTTTTCTTTTTTCAAAAGAATTTATTTAATTTAAGTTTCAAGTTTTTAAATGACTTTATCTGTACAAAAGTAAAAAAATGACTTTATCCGATAAAGAGTTGAATAAGACTTAAGCGGCGATGCTATTTACATTATGTAATTATGATTTTGAGATTTATCATTTTACTGGAAACTTGGAAAGTATGTATGAAGATCTTATAAATTTATTATGTAAGATTTGTCCGGTTAAAAAATTGTAACTATGAAAAATCGTCTAACTTGTGTATTTCGAAAATTTAAAAATTGTATAATTGACTAATTGTAGGAATTATTAAATAAAGATAACATTTTATAATTTTAGATGTTTGGTATGTAATAAGTGCAATTCTTACACGTATCATGACCTCTAAGTAAGATATTTTGTTAATAGTTCGAGAGTTTTTTAGTCGATCACAATTGATTTTTGTACATTTTTATGATTGTAGGATGAAATATCTAAACTGGAGTTAAATTGGTGAAATTGGCAAGAAAATGAGAGGAAATCGAGGTATTGAAGTGAAGATCAAGAGCCTACCATTGGTATATGAGAAAGAAGAGAAATTGAAAAAAAGGAAGTCGACTTGAAATAATAATGAAGAGTGAAGTGAAAGATCAAAATTTCCAAATTTTTTGTGCAAGTTCAAAATTTTTGTCTTCTTCTTTCTTACACAATCACGTTCAACTCAATTCAATTCAATGTAATGCACTAAAATGCATTCCTTATGCAATATTGCATAGTACTATACATGATAGCAAAAGTTAACGCTTCTTCTAATATTATTTGATATTGTTCAATATAAACTACAAAACATATCGTTGTATCTTAAAAATTTTATTTCGTGTCATTGGTTATTTGCGTACAAGATATTTAAGAGAAAAAAAAATGGTATGTCTTAATCCTATTATTCTAGAAATTCAAGGATCTCTCTTGAATTTAAATAGCAATGCAATTGGCCTCTTGCTAATATGATCTCACACAATAAAGTGAAGTTATAATGTGTAAGATTATTTGGATATATTTGGTTTTTAATAAATTTAAAAGGATAATTTTGTTAATTGAAAAGTTTCACTATATACAGATTTCAATTTCCCATATAAGCTGGATGTTGAGGGCTTTTTTTTTTTTTTTTTGGAAGAAGCTCAAGTTTGGTACTTCTCTATAACATTTTAAAGAAGTTATTTTCTTAGTCACTAAGCATTTTTGGACTTTAACCAAACACCCATTATTTTAACAAAAACAGCTTTTGCCCTCCAAGAATTTCTTTCAGGCTTTGCAAGTTCTTCGAAACACACTCTTAGATATACTTAACCGAAAACTGAAGATTTCAAAGTCCTCCAAAGTCCTACCTTACCATTTAGCCCTTTCTTTGAGACATCTACAAATATGTCAGAAAATATACAATAAAGCGCCTCATTTTGAATATCTAGCAAGCTCATCTATAAATAAATATACGAGGGAGACCATGCAGAACTTTTATGCAAGCATATAGTAGAAAACTCTTTACTACCAAGTACCAACTCAAGTAGATCTTGCATCCATGATGCTCCTTTATGCATATCTTTAGTAGTAATTAACTATTTAGAAAGCTAATAGAAATTACCTACTTCGCCATAATCTCCCATAGCACTTCACTTGCCATCATATCATACGTTTTAGTCAACTCAAGAAAAATCATATGCAAATCTAGCTTTTTTTCCTCTCTATGTTTTTACATTAATTTCCAAAGTATTTAAAATAGCTTTTACAATTGATGTCCTTATTTAGGTTATTTTATACCTTCATCTGATACCTTAACCTATGCTTAATACCCCTCCCATAATTCATAGAGAAAACAAGCTTACCAGATGCCACAACTGCAGAATACCACCTGATTTAAGCATCACATCCAGTGACTCATGTGCCTCTAGCTAATAAGACTACCTCAAAACTTACCATATACTACTCAGGATTTGGTCGTGAGGAACTAAAACATCATCAGTATCAAGTGAAAATACAAAGTAGATTATTTACTTTAACTTAGAACATGATACCTCCTTCTGAAAAGTCTTGTCACTAGCATTCCTCCCATTGAAGCTCATATCATTCCACCACAACAGAACTGAGGACCTAGAGTTAACCACAAACAGTATCTAACCATATTCAATTCCCAAAATTGCCACCATAATTTGCCAATTTATCAACCTGGCTGAACTCGACATTCTCCTAAGCTTCATAACTCATTGTTTGGATTGCTTTATCCGAATAATCAGAAAATATGATGTAACAACTTTTAAACAATAATTGCTTTAATCCTGATCCGGACCATATATGTGCTCAAGTATATATATATTGTCACCAGTAAACCAATCAATTCATCAACCTGACTGAACTAGACATTCTCCTAATCTCTGTAACTCAAATTGCTTGCATTGTTTTATCCGAATTAATAAAAAAAAAAAAAAAAAATGTAATGACTTTTAAAACCATAAGGGTTTGTTTGATTGCAAATGTGAAATTTGGATGGAAAAAAAATGAATTATAGGGAATTGAATTGCTAAAATTTGATTGACAGGGAATTGTCTATTACATGTATTTGATTGGTATAATTTTTCATTCGATTTTTTTTTTTTAAAATTTGAATCTTTTTGTATTCGTTTAACTTTGTTTTTTTATGAAAATTGTCTATTAAAATGATAAAATTTTCCACCATTAGGTCTAGAATTTGTTTCAATCGCCAAAAAAAAATAAAAAATAAAATAGAAATTAAAAAAATATTTAAAAAAAATTTACCATATCGAATACCATTCATTTGACTTTATTTTTTTTTATGCAAATTGTTAATTAAATGAATAAATTGTTTTACCATTAGTCTAGAATTTATTCCCAAAAACAAAAAAAAAAAAAAAGAGCTGGAAAATAAGTTCTCACCGAAGAGGTGAGAAAACAAATTCAACAAAAACAAGGCAAAGATGGTCACGTGAGGGAAAGAAAGAAAACCAATTCCATGGAATAAAATTGCTATCAAACAAGTAAAAACTTGAAAAATGGAAAAAGAATTCCTAGTTCCATGAAAAATAGCCGTAATCAAACAGAGCCTAATTGTCTTTTACCTTGATCCGGATCATATAAACAGCATGTCCTCGTGTATATCTTGTCACCAGAAAACCAATCAATTGTACTGCGTCTAAAAGCCAAAACAAAATCTTCATATCAATCAACTCGTGAATAGCCCTTCCTTTTTCTCCACAAAACCTAGCGGCATACTTCTAGATCTCGCAAATCACTCAGGAATTCTTAAAAAAAAAAAATCTTCCCTTCCACTAACAAAAATCACAATTTTCACTTTCTTAACTTTTCAATTAACAGTCAGCAAAATGTATAAATTATAATTACATATAAACAAAACACGTAAATAGTCATACTTACTAACAAGGAGAGTGCGAGAAAGAGTCCATTTTTGCGCCCGGCCAACAATTGAAAAGGGCAGCCAATGCGTCGGTATGAATGAGTGTAGCAATGATACTGTTGCTATTCCACCGATCGTAGATAGATCTTCTGCACTAATGCTGAATTTTCCACCCTCCATTTTTCCAATTCTTATTTTTTCTTTTGATTATTTGAAAGCGGTAGTGGCATCTGCAGAAAAACTCTACAGCGTGAGAGAATTTGAAGAGCTTCCTTGGGTTTCGGAAAATTACGAATTTAGAAATAATGCAATCTCTTTCTTTTGCAATTGGGAAATTTTTCAGACGGACGAGAGAGAAAACGAAAAAGTAGTGGAGGCATTACCTTTCAATAACCTTTTTTAAAGGATAAAATGGGAAAATCAGGGTTCACAAACACCTAGATGCCCGAACTTGAGGGATCCACTTGAAATTGCTAATAGGCTGTTCTTTTCATGTTTCAGTTTTGTGTTTTGAGTTTTGAATTTGTTTTGCGTTTTGGGTGTTTATTTTGAGATTTTTGAAAACTCGTTTTTTTTGTCGTTTTGAAAAAATATTTTTCAACTCGTATTTTTTGAATTTTGACAGATTTGTTAAGAAAATAGCCAAAACGTAAAAAAATTGTTTTCTATTTTCTTCACAAAATTTTTAGCCGTTTTCAAAAATGGGAAAGAGAACGCGTTTTTAATATTTTAAAAAATCGAAAATAAAAAACAGCCCGAAAACAGTAAAGAGAATCGCCCCCTAAAGCTCTGGACTCTGACCCAGTCAACGTTATAATTCATTATTGTTATACTCACAACTTTTTAAATACGACTAGTCTTTAGAGTTCAAGTTACGGTTGTTCTTTGAACTCATACCTCACTAGCATACGATAACTAACCATATTTATTGGACCAGTCAAATAACCAACAAGTGAAATTGCTATGTCGACATCACCTCAAGAATCTTTAGCGATTATTTATCTTAAGTGGTGTTTGGAAGTTATAAAGGATTGATAGATCTCATTCCATTATTTGTAATTGTAGAAATAAACGTGCTAAAAAAAATGACTATGTGATTTGATGGGCCAGATCTATTGTCTCATTTTCATCATCGTTCAGCAATTCGACACTTCCCTACAATTTGGAGGCGTCAAAATTTTTGAGGTTTAAGATTCCACTTAACCTCGATATTTTAATACCCAATTAATGAGACAACATGTATGTCTCATGATTTGAAAAGTTTATGGGTAATATAACTAAATTGAACGTGTTTGGGACTACTTAAATTAAAATTGAAGTAATTATAAGTTGTGAATCTTTCTAAATATATGGATAAAAAAATACGTATGACCAGTCGAAATCATAATTTAAGCTTTGCCAAAAATGCACTAAAAAGATAAGGATTAAAGTGTTCGTTTTAAAAGGTTGATTGTAAATTTGATTAGTCGAGCAATAACTTGAAAATCAATGGTCAAAATTCCCCATTGTTGAAAAGATAGAGCAGTTCTGTAATAATTAAATAATTGCAGGGATTTTTGTGTATTTTTTGCAAAATAATTTCACGAAGAACGCCCCCGTCGTCACACTGAAACCCCTACACACTCTCTCTCACACAGACTGCGCGCTAGGGCTTCGTCTTCTCTATCGCCACCACCTTTGGCGATAATTCATGGCGGACGTATTGAATGCTCCAGTTGAGAACCTCGACAGCCGCCGGGACAGAAACAACAAAAAATCCTCCGCTGACGCCGATCCTGACTCCTCTTCCCCGCAGCCCCCAGCTCCGCCTCCGCCGTCTCGCCGAGACCGCGACCGAGGCTCCAGAGAGCGACGTAATGACAGTGATTATGACCGACCTCCCCGCCGGGAGTACTACGACCGTAATAGGTCACCCCTCCTCCTCCACCACGCGAAAGGGATTATCACAAGCGGGGGAGGCCGAGCCCAAGTCCACCTCCACCGCCTTATCGGGACCGACGAGGAGGAGGTGGACACTCTCCACCTCCGAGACGGTCGCCTCCATTTCCACCATATAAACGTTCGAGGAGAGATGATGGATCTGATGGACGGAGGGGCAGTCCTAGAGGAGGGTATGGACCTGGGGACCGAAGGTTAGCTTCGTGATTCGTATGCTTTGAAGCTCGCTATGATAACTAACCTTATCCTATTGCCCCGAGTGTATAGCGTGAATTATTTTTTCTTACTCAAATTTAGCGATTTTAAGCTGCGTGATGGTTGAATTGCTTGGGTTTGGGGAACACTCGTGCGGTGTTTGTTTTTATACTTGTCTTTGCTATTATGTGCGTCCATCACACACCCCAAATAGTGTCACTCGGCTGAGGACAACAATGCTAATCTAATCAGTGTGTTAGTGTAACGCATCTCACTTGATTATGCACCCTGCAAGATAACTTGATTTAATATTGTTAAAGATTTGGACTTCATTGAAGTGAGGTTCTTTGTTGGTTGGTTGTGGAGAATAGTTTCGTGTTCCCTTCTTTCCAATTTCTATCTTGTTCGTGAAATTAGTACATGCCAAGAGGCAATTCAAGAGTTTTGCTGAATGTTGCAGATTGCTCATTATTCTTGTACTCATCTCCTGTGATGTATAACTTCATTGGTGCAGGTTCGGATATGATTATCCTGGTGGGTATGATCGGGAGATGGGTGGTAGACCTGGTTATCCCGATGAAAGGCCCCATGGTCGATATATGGGTCGGCCATCTGGAGGCTATAGAAGTGGTCCGTCTGGTAATTGTTCTCTCCTAGTTTGAATATGCTGTAGTTTTTTGTATGATGTGATCGATCATAGACAAAGGTCACTCATCAATTTGATTGAGCATAAACAAGGGTTAGCATGATCTTGTCACGAAAATGATAAAACAGAAAATAAAGGTAGAGTTGCTTCCTGTAGTTTTGCTGTAGTTCTTAGTATGATGTGATCGATCATAGACAAAGGCCGCTCATCAATTTGATTGAGCATAAATAAGGGTTTCTTGTCTAGTATGCCATTATTTTCTCTGGTCATGGTTCAAACATGTTGAGATATAGATAGTTCTTTGCAGATTCTACTCTGATCAGCAGTGAATCAGAAAATGACAAAAAAAAAAAAAAAAAAAAAAAATGTGGAGAAGGAGCCTGTCTGAGAAAAGGTGGTGTTTGCCTTATTTTCGGTGGTGCCTGTTGTGGCTTCATAAGAAACCACTAAATCTGGATTTTGCTTGAAGACTGAAAAAAGGTTCTTTTCAAAATATGAAAGTAAAACCTATGTTGGAGAAGCCAGTCCTTTTAGTATGTGAAAAGAAGGAAGATTATACAAATAATGTAAGGTCATAACAGAGAGGCAAAAAATAAATTAAAAAATAATAATAAAAATGAGCAAGATGTGAGATTGCTTTTTTGTTTTTTAACAGTAAATAGTCTTCCTTTGGTTTTATCCTTTCTGTGTTCTTTTTTATGATATGATCTACCTAATTTGTGCCATTTAATGATAGAAGGCATTGGAACACTAGCTTCACTAACGTTTTCTTGCTATTCGCTTTAAATGAGACCGAAACTGGTTAATTTTCTAATATATAAATATGGCACAGCTCAAGGTTTGCCGTCTTGTTATTGTTCAGTACTTGCAATTTTAATAGTGGCATGGCATGTCATGAGCTTATCCTATAGCTTCATTTTGTGCATTGTATTTACCTGCAGATTGGGATTCGGGTCGTGGCAGTTTTGCTGATGCTTTCCACACAAGCGCCCAAAGGTGCATACCTTAATCTTTGCATATTATTCAGTTATTGCTGCCTAGAGAAGAACATTCAGAAGGAAAATACTTGGTGGCAGTGTTGTTGCTGATTTACTGTTAGTCGCTTGCTAAATAGTTTGTGCCAAATTCACTCATAACCAAAAGAAAATTTCACTTGGTTTATTGGACTAGTTTCCATTTACACAACTCTGGATTCATTTTCAGGGAAGGAATGATGTCATATAAGCAGTTCATTCAGGAGCTTGAAGATGATATTTTACCTTCTGAGGCAGAACGCAGGTGAGACTGGAAAGTCTTAAAGAGTTATAGATGTTATCTTACTTGGGTTTACTCTTGTACCGTGTTGCATTGGTTCCCCGTTTCCCATTTCATTTTCTTTGCATGATAAAATAATTGGTCACGCATGATCAGGTATCAAGAGTACAAGTCAGAGTACATATCAACTCAGAAAAGAGCTTATTTTAATGCACATAAAGACGAAGAATGGTAAGCTTCCTTTTTTGTTGAGCACATTTTCACCTGTTCGTTTTCTATGCCAAACACCTTTCTGATTAGAGTGCTTTACCTGTTCAGGCTAAAGGACAAATATCATCCAACTAACTTGCTTGCTGTCATAGAAAGGTGTGCTCTGATTTTTATTAGATGGAAGTGTTCCGTAAGGCCTCAGGCAACTAGTACCTACCATGTGAAGTGCCTGCTGAATGGCCATTGTTTAAATCTGTTATACTTCATGTTTTCATATTTTGTTGAAATGGAGGATCTAATCCATGGCTTTTTTAGGAGGAATGAACTTGCACAGAAGTCGGCAAAGGACTTTCAGCTTGATCTGCAAAGTGGGACATTGGATTTGTAAGACGGGCTCTTATATTGTTTGAGTTTTCATGTTCAGCCCTTGGCATCTATTTTTGGTTTGTTATATTGATCTGAATGATTTTGCTGTTGTAAAAGAGGTCCTGCTGTGAATCCCTCTTCAAACAAATCAGAGCAGTCCAGTGAGCCTAATTCTGAGGATGAAGCAGATATGGGCAGCAAAAGAAGACGGCATGGTCGGGGAAGTGCTGACGAGTCAGCTGCACCGAAGGCCAATCCTGCCAGTTCTGAGCCCAGACGAATCCAGATTGATGTTGAACAAGCTCAGGCTCTTGTTCGAAAACTTGATTCAGAAAAAGGAATTGAGGATAATATATTATGCCGCGTAGATAATGATAGAACAGGCAGAGATAAGTCTCACGGTGGTTCAAGCGGCCCTGTCATTATCATTAGGGGTTTAACGGCAGTCAGAGGTCTTGAGGGAGTTGAGTTACTAGAGACACTTCTTACATATCTATGGCGCATTCATGGGGTGGATTATTATGGAATGGTTGAAAGAAATGAAGCTAAGGGTCTTCGGCATGTTAGAGTGGATGGAAAGAATTTGGACGTGGCTGGTAACGGGAATGAATGGGAGAAGAAACTGGACTCTCATTGGAAAGAGAGGCTTAAAGCCTTGGATCCTCTGGAAGTAATGACTGCGAAGGAGAAGATAGATGCAGCCGCTGCTGAAGCTTTGGATCCCCATGTCCGCAAAATTAGGGATGAGAAATATGGATGGAAGTATGGTTGTGGAGCAAAAGGTTGTACAAAGCTCTTCCATGCTTCTGAGTTTGTCCACAAACATTTGAAGTTGAAACACACTGACCTTGTCATGGAACTGACTTCAAAAGTGCGAGAAGAATTGTATTTCCAGAACTACATGAAGTAAGTGCTGCATTAAAATATAATTTGTTGTCTGATGTATGTTTTTTTGGGCAATGTCATAACTTTTCTTTATTGCAGTGATGAAAATGCACCTGGAGGATCACCAATCATGCAACCAACTATTCTGGTATATTTATAACGAATTATTTTTATTGCAATACATTTCTATGTATTAATTGCATGCCTTCCTTTTTGTAGAAGGAGAAGCCACAGAGACGTGGGCCTGGTCCAGACCGTAGAGAACGTGACAATCGTGCTAATGGAAGCGAACAATTTGATAGGCTCGAGAACCCTCAGTCAGGGGATCTCCCATCCAATAATGATGGTGCACCTGGAAATAATCCCGATGAGCCAATGTTTGATACTTTTGGTGGACAAGGCATACCTGTTGCTTCTTTCCATTCAGATATACCTCCTCCTGTACTGATGCCTGTTCCTGGTGCAGGGTTAGTTCAGTACTTTTTATGATAGTTTGGTAGTGGCAAAGTTTAGTGACTGTATTGAAAGTTATATTTTCTATTCTTATTGGTTAAATATATGGTAATGGGTTGCAGTCCATTGGGACCTTTTGTTCCTGCTCCTCCTGAAGTTGCAATGCGAATGTTCCGAGAGCAAGGAGGTCCTTCCCCTTTTGATGGTGGTAGAAATGGAAGGTCAGGACCCCAGGTCAGTGGGCCTGCTCCAATAATTGCTTTACCTCCGTCATTCCGACAGGATCCTCGACGCTTGCGAAGGTCAGCTGTTCTTCATTGTATTTTTTGTAAGTTGACACTGATACACTAATGTAAGTAGTGTACCAAGGTTGTGAACTCGAGAAAACAATTGAGGCCTATTGGAGAGTCAGTTGTTTGATTTTAATTATGCTCAGAACTTCAAGTTCAGTTTGAAAACATTCAGCAACCTGTGTCATAACTCATAATGAGTAATTACTGCACATTCACTGCAAGTTGAATGAGATCAAACTATTTTACTCTTAGAACACTTATAGCCTAGTTTTCTGGCCTCCATTGGAGATAAACTTTACTCTGACATGACCTCAAAAAAAAGTTTTTGGAACTTCAACTTCCTTTTGTATTTCCACATGATACATTTTTGTTAATAATTTACTATAGAAATTATCAACGATTTGCATTAGGATCTGTATTTTCCTGAGCTTTCATCTATCAGTTTCTGAGTGGGGGATGACACTTTGTTGATTGCATTTTAGATTTACCCTAGTTTCAATTTTTGGCTTAATGATAGTTCCATGAATCTTCAGTCAGCTCTTGTACCCTCAAGATTACTCAAGCTTGATTTAATAAAATCTCCTACTATTCATGGCTAAGCTAATTATCAGGCAAACCTTATTCTTGGTGGGCAAGTTGCAACTCGAGTATTGACCATGATGGTTCATGGGATTTAATTTAGTTTAGACATGCAATGTTTTTATGGAATAAAGTATGACTGGAGGATGGATTTAATGGCAAATAGTTTAATTACCATTTTCTCAACTGAGCCATAAACATTAAACGGGGCCAAACAAAATAGTCTATGCATGGGGCTAGTTTTTGTCAATCAGTAAGGTTAAAAAATTCTGTGTTCTCCAGCATGCTAATAGTCTTTTTGGCTGGAATGACCAACTGAAGGATACATCTTAGACGCTTATTGAAGCACTTCTTCTGTCAATGAATGCCCATAAGCAGAATTATTAACAAATCTTTATACGAGTGTGCTAGCGCTTCAGTCAGCTAGAAGTTTTGAAATTGATATTCTAGGATCGAAATTTGAAACTTCTAAAAGATATCTTGCAATTGGAGGACGATTAATAAATTCTATATATATTCATGGCAATGGTTTAGGAACTTAGAATTTTAACAAAGTAAAATCTTTAACCTGGGTTTAACAATTTCTGCAGCTATGATGACCTGGATGCTCCTGAAGATGAAGTAACAGTGATCGACTATAGGAGTTTATAAGTTTATATGATGGACAAGCAATAGGAGTACGTTACGTGCTGTTCACTGGAAGATTTAAAACCAAATAGTGCTCACTCTATGATCTGTGAAGATGCATTGATGCACTCTACCTGCCCATTGGCTTCTCTTTTTAATGACGCAGTCCGGTATGTCTAGGATCGAAGTTTGTGGCTATTCAGAGTTCTTGAGACAAAAATTTCTCCCATCACGAGAAATGTTTTCTATGCATTCAAATAGAAAGTAAATTGAAAGCTGTCAATTTAATTTTTGGACATTTTGTTTGAAACTTTTGTATGTTTTTCATTGATCACATAAAGGTTGAAGTCATTGATGTAGTTGGATTCAATTTACTACGTAGCGAATGTTATTGAAATATTGAAATGACAATTTGAAATGTTACATGCTTCTTGTAGTAGTCGATTGTAAACAGTGTTGTTCTCGATGCATTTTAGTTGGGCTCCATGATTTTCTTTCAACCACTCGTATAGTTTTGGCATATCCTCTTTTCTGGTATATTCTACTCGTATTCATCCTAGGTGCGTGGTTCACTCTTGGTTTAAATTACAGTAGTTTTTAAATCGCTCAACTCAGCGTAGTCTATTGTAGACCTCAAATACTCCTCCGATACATCTTAGTCGAGACTTGTGCACCAACTGGGCTGTCTTGGAAAGTTGCCAGTCGACAAGCCTCTGGACCGTACTTGTTGGAAACTAAGATAGCGTAAATAATATGCTCCACCGGTATACAGCATCTATAGGTATTTTTTAGTGCATGCTTGGTACCAGGTCATTCCGATCAAACATGCCATTAGTGTCTGCAAACAATAGACGTGTAGTGCAACTTGGTAAAGCATGCAACTAGGGCAAGACAAGAAATCTTACTTTCCCAGCAGTATGAGCCCTGAATGAAGAGATAACAGAAACATGAAGGCTTGAAGATGCTGAAGAATTGCTTCTACACGTAAACCCAAATTTTTTACGCGTTAACCCAAATTTTTTCTCCACTTTCAACCACACATTCTTCTAAAAAAATACCATTCAGAACTTTGTTTTTCCCAATTAATGATTGTTAAACAGGGGCTAAAACACGAGAAGCGATTTGAGTGCCAAAGAGGAAGCAAATATACAAATGAAGAATCATTGAAAAAGAAATAACCAAACACACTTTGCCATCAAACTCGAAGATTTGTTTGAATCCTAATTAAGTGAAAAATTACAAAAGCTGCTTATGTTGATTCGTTATGAAACTTCATGATTTGCCAAGATTTCCATATCAAATCACCATGAGATTTAATTAATACGGAACATACCTTGATCTATGACTTTGAATCTTGAAGCTTGAACTCGCAATATCTTTAATCTTGAGTTCTTGCTCTTGAATCTTGATTGCATCAATTCCTTCTTCTTGATTGTTGATTTTGATTCTTGATTGTGAGATTTAGATCTCCATCTTCAATATGATTTCTTTTGTATTATTGTGTTGATAGGATGACACAAAGAATGAAAATCACATATATAATTAAGGGTCATAACCTTATATATAGTTTTTATATGTATTTTGCTCATCATGAAATACAATCCTAATGAATCCGATCTCTACACATATTTAGATCACGCTTTATTTAGATGTCCAAAGTTCAATAACTTTAATTCTTTATTAGATCACTTAAAACGGTCTTAACTATAAGATAACATTTATACACAATTAATTACATATATAGACCCACGTGACAAATTAAAATCCAACAATCTCCCATTTGGGCCACATATGTTTTTTAAACATGAAATGCTCTATATTTTAAAGAGTCGACCTTTAAAATCATGTTCTAAGAGACTCTTTAAATTAACATTTTTATTTAAAGAGTGTGTTTGACTCTCCAAATTTGAAGAGTCAAGCTCACTCTCTATAATTAAATGCATTCTAAGTGTTTCAATTTTTAATGTAGGAAAATAATAAAATAATCTAAATAAAAGCTAGTTAAAATAAAAGATATAGAAAAATAATAAATTTTTTGAAAGTAGTAAAATTAAGTGTTAAATATAAAAAGTTTGTTGGAACACTTCAAATTTTTAACTCTCTAAATTTATAGATACTCTCCAAATGATAAAATGTGTTCTTTAAAAATAGAGAATTTATTGGAGATGTTCTTATGAGCATAAAAATTTTGCTATCATAACCAAAAGCATATTCGAACAATCTCGTCCATCAATTATGTCAACATAAGATCAACGCGATTTTCGTTACAAGTAATATAATTAAATCCATCAATGATCACGTGTAGCATTTTCAACTGGTCATACATTATTCTTTAATACCTTACACTTTAATGAGATCAAGCTAAAAACTTTAATCAAAATGAAAATAATTGAATACTTTATTTCTGAAATAAACTTGAATGTGCATAAATAAAATCATATGTCCAAAAGAGACACTATCCAAAATTACAAACTCCCACTAAATTAGTATATCATCAAAATATAAAACACCCATGTGAGCAGTGTGCTCATGAAAGACTTTGGGTGGTAGCCATTTAATAAATGATATGCTATAATGAAGTTTGTCCCAATATGTTTTATAGTAATCTGACCATTATGAACTATTTTCTTAACAACTAGGAATTAGATGTCTATAAATTTAGACTTTGTTGAACTTATATTGTTATTTGAATACAAGACAGTTGACTTATTGTCACAAAACAACTTAAGTGGTCTTTCAATTCCATCCAGAATTCGAAGCCAAATTCCTTGATTGGATGCCTCATAATATGCTATAAACTCCACTGCCATAGTTGAAGAAGCTATGAGTGTCTACTTAGTACTCTTCTAGGATTAGCTCTTCCAGCCAGTAAGAGATATAGCTCGATATGGATCTCCTACCCATTTAGCATCCAGCAAAATTAAAATCAGAATAACCAATAATCTCCAATTGGTCTAATTTCCAGTATGTGAGCATCTTTTGTTCTCTATAGATACCACATAACCCTCTTAGCTGCTTTTCAATGATCTATCTTAGGGTTACTTAATTATCTGTCTAGCATTCCAACAATGAATATTATATCCGAATGTGTGCATACATGAGCATACATCAAACTCCCAACTGCTAAAGCATAATATTTTTTTTTTTTTGCATTTCATTTTCTTCAAGGTCAATCTTAGAGCATTGATTGAAATTGAATTTATCTCCCTTAGCAACAAGGGTATCTCCTGGTCTGCAATCTTGCATCCCATGTCTCTTAAGTACCTTATCAGTAAAGCTCTTTTTTGATAATCTAAGAATATATCGAAAACGATTACGGTGTATCTTAATACAAAAGCGGCATCACCAAAATCTTTTATTTCAAAATTCTTTGATAGAAATCTCTTAATTTCGTGCAATAAGCATATATCATTGCAGGCAGGCAGTTGGTCATCGACATACAATACCAGAAAAATATACTTACTCACATTAAACTTGTGATATACACAATCAACTACATTTATCTCAAGGTGGAATAACTAAGCATACTCGTTATCGTGTCATTAAGTGTTTTGTTTCTTCTTTCAGCAACATCATTCGTACTAGGAGAACCTAAGATAATGTACAGTGGAACAATTCCACATACCTCTAGGAATTTAGCAAAATGCCCTAGATGTTGTTCTCATGGTCCGTCATATTTGTCATAGTATTCACTATCACGGTTAGATTTGATGTAATTTATTCTTTTACTGAATTGATTTTGAACTCCAGCCTTATAAGCATTCAATATATCCAGTGATTGAGATTTCTCAAGAAAGAGATATATGTAGCCAAAACGAGAAAAATCGTTTATGAACATGATTAATGATTGTTGACCATTCTAAGAAGTTGAAGGGAATGGTCTACACACATCTGCATGAATTAATTCTAAAATGTTCAAAGCGTTATTTACACCTAATCTCATTATGTTTGTTTATTTTCCCTTAATGCAATTAACACAAACATTTAAATATGAAAAATCAATGAGAACAAGAATCCGTTCTGACATAAGCTTTTCAATTCTCTTTTGAGAAATGTGACAATCGATTATGTCATAATTGTAACGACCCATATTTTAGAGTTTAAATTGCTACCAAATTTATTTATTTCAACAGTGTAAGCACAAGAAATTAACGAGCACAAATAAATTAATCGAAGAAACTCATACCCAAATAAAATGTATTCCAAATAAATGCTAAAAACCATACGTATCACATTTATTGGATAAATAATAAAATGTTAATTCCACTAGTATAGCTTAACACGGATTAAAATTTATAACCCAATAAATCATGTCTGAAATTCCTAAATTTAAAAAAATCCTTATGAAATAAACTAAGATAATGCTAAAATTACAAAAGTCCTTTTACATCGGACTATTTTATAAGAGGCAACCGAATCAAGCAAATATAAATTATTATACAGAGAAAAAAGAATCGGTACCCACAAGATTTGGACAAGAAAAAGACTAAACTGATTATTTCCAAATGAACAAGGATAATCGAATTTGACCAATATAGAAATAGAAACCAAATTCCATTTAAAAGACGGTACTACAAAAGTCTCTTTTAAATAAATAAATAAAAAATCCAAACTTTAACAATAATCTAAAAGTCTTTATAGCCTCAACTTCAATTGATTTGCCTCGTCTACATGGATGAATCTTTCAGCATCATTTAACTTTCGACTGCTCAGGCAACCCTGTATAGACACACTTATATGAGTAATGACATCAGAATCAATCTACCAAGTATGTCTAGATATTGAAACTAAAAAGAAGATTGTAAGTTTTCAATTCTATGTATAATCACAAGTGTCCACTTCCAACAATATTTGATTTAAATGGATGGAGTATGACATCAATATAAATAAATATAGAACTAGCAACAACCATATATATCTCGACTCTATTAGAAAAGGTGCGGCAACAATGATGGTTTTCTACTCGAGCTGAAATTGTCTACAGCGAAAATCCTGAAGTCAGATAACTTCATGTATGCCATTGTAGTCGTAGGTGTGTTATGTTGTGGAGTCTAATTATGGTCATTGTGCATAATATATAAGCTGATCGACCTTCAGGCTAAGGTTTCCAATGAAATTAGAAACCTCCTCTTGAGGAGTGCAGGAGGTGGAGTCCCCAAAATAAAATTTCATTAAGGATAGTTTATGAATTCCATTATTGTAATTTCAATTTTGTCCTAATTTTTCTTATAGACGAGTCATCATTAGGGTTTTGTATCATCATCAAAGAGAGACTAGTAGATAATAGGGTGCAATTTATCTCTTATAAAACTTCATCATAATGAAATACTGTAACAATGGATGAGGATTTAATCCCACATCGAGACGGATATCTATAAAACTGGGAGAATTCTGAATAAATCTAGTGGGAAGAAGCTTCCCCTCTGTGATTTACTGAATATAAAAGCAGATATAGGATATATGAACTTCAAGACATTGTATACCAATAAGCATCATGTTAATGTAAATTTTAGAGAACAAAAAATCTATTTTTTGTCTTGAGTGCACATATTTTCTTGAAAACGAAGCACGGCAAAATTAACTGTTGATGGTAATGGACTTCGTTTTGAATTAGATTTCAGCAACAAAACATGATTTACGCAACTTTAAATTTATTTGGTAGTAAACATAATTTGTTGTTGTCATTGTTGTTGTTGTATTTGTTCTCTTTCACGTCCACTCCTCGAAATTAGAATTTGGATGGGATTATTTAACAGAAGAAAACTTCAAATGATTGAATCCAAAATTAATGTGTACCAAATCACTGATCTTCACAGTTTTTTAAGTAACTTGTCAGGTCTAAGTAATGGAGAATTAGGTGAATAATTTAAGATGTATACCAACTGGATGGAATATTGAAATACTTGTAATTTAAAGCCAAAGAAATGGTAGAATAATGAATAATACAACACATTTTATTCTCTAATTTTCCTTTTTATGCACTTCACAGCCTGCTTATAAGTACTTGGCGACGATCTCTCCTCCTCTTCTTCTTCAAGTAGAAAAATAATGTGTAATATAGTTGATCTAAAAAAAAAATTCTGTTTAGTGTGATATGTTTAATTATTGTATGAGGTTTTTTAAATGTTGGGTTTTGATTTTTAAATTTTATTTTTCTTCAATTTCTTGAGTTTTAAAATATTTGCGTGACATATGTAATTTATTTTCTCAAGTTAATTGAAAAAAATTGAAAAAAGTATATTGTGCCATGTGATTTATTAATTATGAAAATATTTTTGATCGTTTTATGGTGGTAGGTATTGATAATATTTATGAAAATCCATATTATTTGGTTACTATAAAACTATATAGGATCATATATCTAAAAATATAAACTATTAAAATAACAACTTATTAATTTAAATTATATTTCAAAACAAGCCTCTTCTGCAATGCTCTGGCATATGTTGGACATTAAATTGTTGAATTAAACTACTTTGCCCTCATGGGTGACTTCAAGCATGACCTCGACCCCACCACTCCCCTCACATGGAGGGAAAAAATATTAAATTTAATGAGGTGGGACCCAACCTCCATGTGAGAGGAGTGGTGAGACCGAGGTCACCCATGATGGTAAGGTAGCATGATTGTAAATTGTTTGATAACCCAAAACGTTTTCCTCTCCTATTCTATTCTATCCCTTTCTTCTAGAATCTTCTTTTACTAGTTTCCCATTATTGTAGAGACTTTTAACACGTTGAGAGAGATTCACTATCTAGAAATTTCCCTATCATCGCGATTAATTGGAACTCATGTTGTTGTTATAGACGTTCCCCCACAACCAAAGATTTTTTTATCATCTATATAAGTCCAATACCAGTTGTTATGACTTCAAAGTTTCATAACAAAATATTATTTTCTTAAGCTTTAAAAAGTAATAAGTCTTTTTTCTTTTGCATAATGTTTGATTTATACATGGTCAAACTTCGTTTTCAATACACATGTTTATGGATCCAAGAAAAAAAATTTAATTGATAGTATTGTATAAGAAAAATGAATTCAGATACAATTAAGAAAATGAGGACTTTTTCGATTAATACCATCCAAAGCTTCATATACAAAGCCTGCTATATCATTTACTCTAAACACGTTTATTTCTTCTACTCAAAATAAAATTATCATTGGTATCAGAGTTATATTCGATTAATATTGTGCGTAAATATATACTATGGCAGACGCTTTCCGTTCGTCCATTTCTATTCCAACATTTAATGAAGACAACTATGATTTTTGGTCCATCAAAATGAAGACCCACTTTTGTGTGCAAAATTTATGGGATGTCGTCAATTATGGGTATACTAACCCAGAAGACATTTTCACTCTAACTATTGCAAAAAAGAATGAATTTAAAGAAAATTAACCAAAAAAAAAAGCAACAAAAAGAAAAAAATTGGAAAAAAATAAAAAAGTATTTAAAATTGAATAAAGGAAAAGGAAATTAAGGGGGGTGTATTCAATTGAGACTTTTAAAGACTTTTGAAGACTTAAAAAGTTCAGGTGTATTCAATTAAGATTTTTAGAGACTCTCTAAAAGTTTAGTTGTATTCAATAGAGGCTTTTAGAGACTTTTAAAAAGTCTCTAAAAGTCACGGGGTATTCAATTGAGAATGACTTTTAGGGAATTTTGAACTTGCTAGACTTTTAGAGACTTTTTAGTAGAAAATATACATGAGAAATCTCAAAACAAATCTCTCATCTACCGAGAGATTTCTCAAGCCGGGCTCTTCTATTGACAAGTTGCTCTCAACATTTCACCAATGGAAACAATTGACAAGCCGGCCTCTTCTGACGGTGGAAATCACCCTATTCATAAATCCTAGGAAAATCTAGTTCCCTCTTTTGATGATCGTCGTTGTTGCGGCGGCAATGATGTTCATCCCGTCCGATCCAGTTTTCCTCTTCTTCCCCCCCTTTTTTTTTGATTCAAAATTATTTTCTTTTCAGAAACAGATTTTTGAAGATTAAAAATAATTTTCTAATTGCTATGGTATTACCCAGGTGGAGCTTGATAAACGAAGAAGATGGACCGGCAATGCTCGTACGCAGGTGGGAAATGTGGAGAAATCAGTAATAACTTGGAAGGGGTTGAATGGCACAAGCACTTCTGGTATTAATAATGGAATGCGGCATGAGCTGATGAGACTTCCAAATTCTCATCAATATGCCATATCCAACAAGTATGCACAAGATAATGTGTTAATAGATACCACATACATGCTGATAAAGATACCATTACTTTATTAATTATGATATATATTCTGCCATTCAAACCCTTTCTTCGGTCTTAATCAGAATAAAGAGAAATATTCTCAATCTGCAGAAGATAAAGAATTTAGAGTGTCAAACTCACTAATTGAGTTGTAAATGATTTGGACATATAAAAGTTGTTTAAAATATTACATTATATATATTTAATATTTTTTTACAAAAATAAAGTCTCCAAAAGTCTTAAATGTCTCTAGTGAAAGTTTTCAAAAGTCCATGGAAAATTTTTACTAAAATCTTACCAAATCTATCTAAATCACTTGAAAGTTCACAAAGTCTCCAAAAGTTATCCATTTTAAAAAGTCTCCAAAAGTCTCTAAAAATCTCAATTGAATACAACCCCCTAAATAAATAGGAAATATAAAAGGAAGGGGAAAAAAAGAGTTTCAACCGCCGAAAACCCCCTCTCTCTGAGTCATTAAGCACCATTTCTCTCTCCCTCTTTTTCTTGAATTCTTGAGTTCTAGAATTCGATTTTTCACAATCTTGTTGTGTAATAACACTATGGAAACATATGTTAATCAACAAGAAATATATGGAGTGACTACCACTTATAAAGATGAAATCAAGTTTTACTATGGATAAAAAATATAATTGACACTATCCAGCATGTAAGAAAGTTTTTGGATCCGAGGAAGAATCGACGGCCATCATCCGAAGATGATGAAAAGCCATTTGACGTTGTGGATTTCATCATGCAAACACTGCCGTAATGGACAATGAAATGTAGATCAAGATTTCAACAGTGTAAGCACATGAAATTAACGAGCACAAATTAATTAATCGAAGAAACTCATACCCAAATAAAATGTATTCCAAATAAATGCTAAAAACATAAGTATCACATTTATTGGATAAATAATAAATTATTAATTCCACTAGTATAGCTTAACACATATTAAAATTTATAACCCAATAAATCATGTCTAAAATTTCTAAATTTAAAAAAAAAAAAAAAAAATCCTTATGACATAAACTAAGATAATGCTAAAATTAAAAATGTCTTTTTAAATCGGACTATTTTATAAGAGGCAACCGAATCAAACAAATATAAATTATCATACAAAGATAAAGAATCGGTACTCACAAAATTTGAACAAGAAAAAGACTAAATTGATTATTTCCAAATGAATAAGAATAATCGAATTTGACCAATATAGAAATAGAAACCAAATTCCATCTAAAAGACAGTACTACAAAAAGTCTCTTTTAAATCCAAAAAAAAAATAATAATAATAAAAAAATAAGTAAGTAATTTCACACTTGCAAAAATGGCCACTTTTAAAAATCATTGCAAAAATGTCCATTTTGACATTATTTAGACCAAAACACCCTTGTCAACAATTTATGATTCCACACAAGTCTAAAAAATGGACATTTTTGCAAAATGTCAAGATGTCAAATCACAATTAATACTATTTTTCTCATGACACATAAATGTCTAGAACGACATTTCAAATGTAGAGAAATGTCATGTTTTGGAATGAAATGTCATTCTAGACATTTAATGTCGAGAATAACGTTTTGAAATGTCAAGAATATTTAATATTGTGATTTGACGTGTGTACTTTTGAAATATAAAACGGGATTCAAATGTCGAGAACGACATTTGAAATGTCGAGAATATAATTTTGATGTAGCTTCTCATGGAAGCTTTTTTTTTTTTTTAATTAAAGAGTATAATGAGCAGTTTAATATTAAATTTGAAAAATAGATGTTTTTCAACTCACACCCTTAAAAGTGGACATTCTTGAAAATGCCTCTAAAATAAAATACAGACTTTAACAATAATCTAAAAGTCCTTATAGCTTCAACTTCAATTGATTTGCCTCGCCTACATGGATGAATCTTTCAGCATCATTTAACTTTCTACTGCTCAGGCAACCTTGTATAGACACACTTATATGAGTAGTGACATCAAAATCAATCTACCAAATATGTCTACGTAATGAAACTAAGAAGAAGATTGTAAGTTTTCAATTCTATGCATGATCACAAGTGTCCACTTTCAACAATATTTGATTTAAATGGATGGAGTATGGTATCAATATAAATAACCAGCAACAACCATATATATCTCGACTCTATTAGAAAAGGTGCAGCAATAGTGCTGGTTTCCTACTCGAGTTGAAGTTGTCTACGGCAAAAACCGTGAAGTCAAATAACTTCATGTATGCCATTGTAGTCGTAGGTGTGTTATGTTGTTGAGAGCATAATTATGGTCGTTGTGCATAATATATAAGTTGATCGACCTTCGTGCTAAGGTTTCCAATGGAATTAGAAACTCCTCTTGAGGAGTGCAGGAGGCGGAGTCCCCAAAATAAAATTTCATTAAGGATAGTTTATGAATTCCATTATTGTAATTTCAGTTTTGTCCTAATTTTTCTTATAGACGAGTCATCATTAGGGTTTTGTATCATCATCAAAGAGAGACTAGTAGATAATAGGGTGCAATTTATCTCTTATAAAACTTCATCATAATGAATTACTGTAACAACGGATGATGATTTAATCCCACATCGAGACGGATATCTATAAAACTGGGAGAATTCTGAATAAATCTAGTGGAAAGAAGCTTCCCCTCTGTGATTTACTGAATATAAAGCAGGTATAGGATATATGAACTTCAAGACATTGTATACCAATAAGCATCATGTTAATGTAAATTTTAGAGAACAAAAAATCTATTTTTTGTTTTTGTTTTTTTTTTTTTGTCTTGAGTGCACATATTTTCTTGAAAACGAAGCACGGAAAAATTAATTGTTGATGGTAGTGGACTTAGTTTTGAATTAGATTTCATTAACAAAACATGATTTACGCAACTTTAAATTTATTTGGTAGTAATCATAATTTGTTGTTGTCATCGTTGTTGTTTTATGTGTTCTCTTTTACGTCCACCTCTCGAAATTAGAATTTTGATGGGATTATTAAACAGAAGAAAACTTCAAATGATTGAATCCAAAATTAATTTGTGTACCAAATCATTGATCTTTACAGTTTTTTAAGTAACTTGTCAGGTTAAATTAATGGAGAATTAGGTCAATAATTTAAGATGTATACCAACTGGATGGCATATTGAAATACTCGTAATTCAAAGTCAAAGAAATGGTAGAATAATGAATAATACAACACATTTTATTCTCTAATTTTCCTTTTTATGCACTTCACAGTCTGCTTATAAGTACTTAGCGACGATCTCTCCTCTTCTTCTTCTTCAAGTAGAAAAATAATTTGTGTAATATAGTTGATCTCTGTTATTGTGATATGTTTAATTATTGTATGATGTTTTTTAAATTTTATTTTTCTTTAATTTCTCTAGTTTTAAAATATTTGTCAAAATATTGGCGTGACATATGTAATTTAATTTCTCAAGTTAATTGAAAAAATTATATTTTGTCATGTGATTTATTGATTATGAAAATATTTTTGATTGTTCTATGGTGGTAGGTATAGATAATATTTAGGAAATCCATATTATTTGCTTACTATAAAACTATAAAAATATAAACTATTAAAATAACACCAACTTATTAATTCAAATTATATTTCAAAACAGGCCTCTTTTGCAATGCTCTGGCATATGTTGTACATTAAATTGTTTGATAACCCAAAACGCATTCCTCTCCTATTCTATTTTATCCTTTTTTTTCTTCTAGAATCTTCTTTTACTAGTTTCCTACTATTGTAGAGACTTTTAACATGTTGAGAGAGATTCACTATCTAGAAATTTCCCTATCATCGCGATTAATTAGAACTCATGTTGTTGTTGTTGTTCTAGACGTTCCCCACAACCAAAGATTGTTTATCATCTACATAAATCCAATACCAGTTGTTATGACTTCGAAGTTTCATATCAAAATATTAATTTTCTCAAGCTTTGAAAAGTAACAAGTCTTTTTCATTTGCATAATGTTTGGTTTATAAATGGTCAAACTTCATTTTCAATACACACGTTTATGGATCCAAGAAATAAAAATTTAATCGATAGTATTGTACAAGAAAAAATGAATTCAGATACAATTAAGAAAATGAGGACTTTTCGATTAATACCATCCAAAGCTTCAAGTGCATCCAAAGGGAGAAATTCATTCAGCAATAGATTGCAATAATATTTATGCACACATTCTTAACAATGGTTGAAGTTGCAAAATTATCCCAATCCAAAATGAATAAGAAATTGACTTTTAAATATCAAATAACGTCTAATATATTTAATTTTTATTCATTGAACAAATTTTATTTATCAGAACATTGCAATTAAGAATGTTCGCTTATTTTTGCAATATTGAATGAGTCAAATGAAGAAAGTTATAATTTTTTTAATGTATTATTGACTTAAAATTAATTACTCGTATTGTGTGGAATTACTCGTATTGTGTTGAATTAATATATTATTGACTTAAAATTAATTACTCGTATTGTGTTAAACGATAAAGAGACAGAAACTTAGCAGCATTACTCGTATTGTGTGGAACTTTTCAATGTCAGAGAACAAAATGTTTTATGTATGTATGTATGTATGTATGTATGTATGTATGGTGTTTTAAACACAATACATAAGAGCGTTGAGAGGAGAAGTATTTACCAGAGTTGTCGATTCCTAAATGTGAAGAACAACAATGAAAGATCAGCCATGAAAACACAGAACAGAAATCTGAACTTCAAGATCTTATGTCAGATTAGTTATACAATGCATGATTAAGTAAGTGCAATATTTAATATCGAGGAGGAATGACATTTTTTAGAAGAAAACACGCTAATATACCATGGCAAAATAACTGCAATTAGCTTAGCCATTCAAGTCATTGGTAGAATTCAGATGCGGAAAGAGATGTAATTTAACGAATAGATTGTAAGTTTTCAATTCTTGCATAATCTTAAGTGTCCACTTCTAACAATATTCGATTTAATTGGATGGAGTATGGCATCAATATAAAAAAAAAAAAAAAAAAAAAAAAAAAAAACACCAATCTCTGTCTTTGTTTCTCCCCTCTTCTACTTCTCATCCAACTCTTCAATGTCGGGTTGTGGGGATTGGACTTTAGCGAGCTTATTATTCACGATCCCAATACCCTCTAAGAGCGCTATTGCCGATCCCATAAAGAGAGCCGAGCGTGAAGCCGAGCCAATGCCTTGGCGCATTCTGAGGAATCCGAAGGAAGCAGCATTAGCGAGGATGAAATTCCAGGGATCATCCTTTTTCCTTACATATATCATAGAACTCTCGAAGATAGATGAAAGACCACCGAAGATGCCACAGTTGCTAGCAAAACGGGTGACGTTCATGCGTACAGCTTGTGAGCCCCGGACGAGGCGCTCGCCTTTAGGGGAGTTGTACATGCCGTTCAACATGGTGGTCTAGGATATAGTCTGGCGTAAGCTGGGAAACTTGGGTAACAAAAAAAAAATAAGAATCAAGAAGAATGAATACACGAAATTGCAATTAAATTTTATCAAAGATAGTAAAACCCATAGATTGGCAAAAAGCAATTTTTGAAATCAAAATACAATCAAGAAAGAAAGAAGTTGGGTTGGTGAAGTTGATTTTCAACACTTTAACCTAGATTTGGAATCAAGATTCAGTAATAAGAATTTATTATTTCGCCGACCCGACCCAATATGGGCAAAAATAGGTATGTTAAAAACTAATTAAACTTACCGGTGGGAGGGAGGATAAAGAGCCTGATTTTCGGTGGATATTCTGAATTGAGCCTGTCCTGGGATGAAATCAGATCTTGACAAAATTTTATAAAATTTTATAAAGTTTGAATTAAGTTACTCAAACACTTTCAATGAACGGGAGAAACTCCTCTATATGAGTGTATGAGTGTGACTTTACTATAGTGCCCGCATTGTTGATGGAACTATTGCAGGCAGCATAACTCTATATAGATAATGGACTTTTACTATAGTGCCCGCATTGTTGATACCCCGATTGATATCATACACACATGAGGGAAAAATATTGAGTCATATTACAATGTCACCCTGGTTGACATAATTCTTGACACTCTACACACACATACGAGAAATATTATTTTATTCACTTGGGACCCACACACTCACATGGGTCAACAAAGGTGTCAAAGATTATGTTCATTTAGCATTTTTCAAACATTTTTTATTCAGGCAGGATCCGCGCAACTCATGTGAGGGCGGTGTCAATAATGCGATTATCCATTGTGTTCGTTTAGCATAATTCATAGATAATAATGTACATAATGCTGATATAAAATAGAGACAAAGAGAAACTAAAAAAGAAAGATGAAAGTAAAAGAAAAGTTGACAAAATTTTGCTAAAGCAAGGTAGAGTTATGAATAAGAGAATTTAATACCTCGAGTCCTGAATAAAAGGCTGGCACCGTTAAAAAATAAATAATCAATTTTTTGTTTTTTATTAAATAAATATGAATTTTGCTATTTGTACTCGGAGATTGATACTCCGGGTTATTCGATTTCACACGACCTCTCATACGGAGATCGGGCCCCACGCCCTATAAATGTATGGGGTCCCGACCTCCGTGTGAGAGGTCGGGTGGGACCGAGTAATCCGGAGTGTCAACCTCCGAGTACATGCAGCAAAACCCAATAAATATTAACAAAAAAAGAAAGAACTCCTCCACACCCAAGAACTAGGGACGGGTAGAAATTCCAGTTGATTCGTTTTTAGGCCCACCTGACTAGAGGTGAGTACGGTATGTTTTGAACCCAATCCGAAATCAAACCGATTAAGTCGATTCGATTTGATTAAATCGATTTCAGCTTTAAGTAAACATCTTTAAAATCACTTGCTATTAAGGAAAAAAAAAAATGACTGATTTATGTTCCTGTACTGAGCTAAAACAATTAACAATCTGTCTTTCCCACACAAAACAACATTACGTACACGAGAAACAACAATTTTACGAGTTCATTCCTTTGTTTATGGTACAACAAAATGTGGAATATAGTATGTAAATTTCTAGACAAAAATGAAGGATTCTAGATGTTGGAATGTAGAATCGATATTATCCAGAAATTAAAGTTTTTTTTTATTCAACAAACAAGACCGTCTAGATGTTTAACGTATATGTTATATCAAGAATAAATAATTTTAATCTTTACCTAAATTTGATTTTTAATTCTTGAGTAAACTCTGAATCACGAACTTCCAGCTTTTTATTCCAAGAACTTGATGATTCAAATCTCCAAATCTTCTACGATATTTTCCAAAATCAAGACTACACTGAATGAGTGAGCATCTTCTTTTAATTAAATTGAATAATTAATTCTTGAAATGGGCAATTGAATAAAGCAAGAAAATAATTTTCTCTTTTCAAATTTGAATACTATAAAATTATGTATTATAATTGTTGTAAACTGTAGGATATCTATGTTCTATCTAATCCCTATTTATAGAGATAGAATAGTTTCAATCCTCGTACAATAATAATTTCACATTCCAATAGGAGTTTTAATTTAAATTCAAGTATGGATTTTAATTAAAGATCAAATCCAATTTGTTTACATTTAGTTACATGTGTAGACCTAGAACTTCAATTACAATTATAATTAAGTTTACAACTTTCATTGTAATTACAACTAAGTACAAAACTTTATTATAATTACAATTAAGTCCAAAACTATTATAATTACCTTAATTAAGTTTCAATACTTTATAGAGGTACCACGGTGACCTAAATGGACACATTATCCAAGCTCCAATAATTGGATCATGTTTAGTCGACCCTAGACCACCTAATCTAATTATTAATATTTGTTTTTTTCTACTAAAGGCAAAAGACAAACTCATTAAATATATAACATCACAAAATTAGGTACAAGCATAAATGACCTTTTGTCTTTCTAATTATTCTCACTAACTTAAGTAGTATTTTTTCGACGGTCCTGTGAATTAATCAATCACAGATGTCGAAGTTCAACTAAAGTTCTATTTTTTCTTTCAGTCGAACCATTTTGTTCGAATGTCATAGGTGCAGAACATTGGTGAATTATGCCTTTTTGTTAAAAAAAAAGTTAAAATCACTAAAAAAATATCCACCTCCTCTATCACTTCTTATAGTTTTTATTTTCTTACTTTAGTGATTTTCAACTTCATTCTTATATACTTTAAACATATCAAAAACTCCATATTTATGTTTTGTTAAATACACATTTGTATATCTAGAGTAATCATTTATGAAGGTAATGAAATATCTATTTTTACACCTCTAGTTAACATATTATTTAGTTAACATATATTCGTATGAATTAATTCTAAAATATTAGAAGTCCTATTTACACTTTTGTTGACATAAAAAATTGTTAAGCACAATTTTGAGCCAACTTTTAGGGGGGAGAACACTTTTATTGATAATGAAGGGTACAAATGTGTTTCTTTATGTGAGTGGATTGTTTTCGATGGTCCTTTCTTTCTTGAAGGATACCATCACTTTCAATTTATAGAGAGCATTAAGTCTAATTTTCTTGGAATTATGTCTTGTCAATTGGATCAGTCATAATGCCGAGCTAGGTTTGTGTGCTTCCGATCTCTTTTTTGATTGGCTAACGGTATTGACTCCCATCAAATTGTAATTATTCCTCCTTTTATCAGAAAATCACGACATGCTTCAGGATAATCAGTTATAGTGGTTAATTGATGGTTTTGGGCGGTGCTGACGTCACTTCTTCCAAATGTGTCTAATTGATTCAGTGATTTGACAAGATGTAAGGAATCTGCAATCATTATGTCTGTTGAAATTAAGGCGGCCACAAGACCGAGCTAAGCTCACAAACCCTGACCTAGTATGTGGACGAGATAGGTTCTAAATACATTTTAATTGAGATCGGATATCGTTGGTCAACAACTTTGATAATGCTTCATAGTCATCTTAGATTATATACATGTTTTACATTTAAATGTATCATTTTCATTATATGATATCAAATCACATTTTAACATTCTTTTTATGGTACTCTTACCTATACAACCTAATCTAGCATGCAATAATGTAAATGAATCAACAATATAAGCAAAATCAACTTTATTATTAATTATTTTGTCAATAGTACAAAGTTTGATCATTCTTTCACAAGAGTAACATTTTCCAACAAACTTCTCATTTGGGGATAATACAAGTTTACCGGATTCGTAAACACATTTTATGCCCAACTTTCCTAAGAGATTTCTGTTAACTAAGTTCATATTCATATCGGGAACATGTAGCACATTGGTCAAGATAACGGTCTTGTCGGAAGTGAAGATGATCTCTACATTTCCTTTCTCAACCACCTTGAGCAGATTTCGTTACCAATTTGAATCTCTTGATCTCCATCCACTTCATAGTATGTTTTGAATAAAGACTTGTCATATGATACATGTACAGTTGCACATGTATCATACCACCATCTAAGAACTTTTTCCTTGATTGCATTAATTTCGCTTACGGTGGCCACAATGTTTTCTTCTTTGATAGAGTTCACATTTCCTTTGGAGTTGTTTTGTTTCCGGTGTCCTCATTCCTTTGCTTGATGTCCGGGTTTCTCACATACAAAACAACCACCTTTGGACTTCTTCTTAAACTTATTAAAGTTTCTTGAAGCTTTCTCTTGTTGGATTTGTTTGAAAGTTCGGTCTTCTCTACAGCATTAGCCTTGGAAGTGCTTTAATAAGAATTATCATTCTTATCTCTTGCCATTGACTCTTCCTCAATGCGAAGATGATTCTGCAATTGTTCCAAGGAGTAATCTTCGAAACTATGTATGATTTTCTTCCAATAGCCTTTCCAAGTTCCCGGGAGTTTTGCAATAATTGCTCCCACTTTGAAAGTTTTCGGGATCTCAATTTTGATCGCCTTCAACTTATTCACAAGAACTTCCAACTTAAGAATTTGCGGAAGAAGGGGAATGTTTTCAAGAAATTTGAAATCAGAATTTCTTGGAACCTTCTTCTTCGGCTTTTTACTTACTTTCCAAAGCGTTCCAAATTTCCTTTGCGGAAAAAGTGTTAGTGTATAGATCATACAACCGATCGGAAAGAGCATTGAGAATATGGACACGACATATAAGTTCATCTTCTTAACGCTTTTGTCTTTTGGCTCTTAGGCATCGATTTCTCCATTTATTGGTTCTGGTAATGGTGTCAAATCTGGATCAAGGATGTAGAATATCTTCAACGTTGTTAGAAGGAACTTCTATTTATCTTGCCATCTTGTGAAATTTTACCATCAAAACGGTTCAAACGAAAGAGATATTGTTTCATCAACTTGATCATTGTCTTAATGGTTTCATTCTCCATTGCAGAAATATCATTTGAGATTGTTGAAAAATATTGGTTACACTCAAAGGGGATGGAGAAGAAAACGAACAACAAAATGAAGAAATAAAAGAAACAACAAAAGAAATTGTATGAAGGCTCAAACATGTTATCATTGTCTTCAAACGATATTTGCCCCTCTCGAATTGAATTTGATGCTTAAAGGGATTCTTGACAAATGATTTGCAGGATTTAGCAAACCTTGAAAAATATTACACTTAAACACTTAATGAAATCCTCCAAAACTTAAGAGCACAAAATAAAATATGAATATGATAAAAATGAGATTTGGATTATATTGTAGAAAGGAATTTTGATCACATGTGTTTTCAAGTGGTTTTTGATGTGTTTGCATTGATCATCTATCACCTATTTATAAGCATCAACCAATGTTACACGAAGTGGTGTCAAAATATGTGAAAGGCCACCAAAAATTTAAACAAAAAAGGACCCCTAATGGCTAGTAGAATATTCTATGCGGCCGCATAGAACATCCAAAGACAAGGCTTTTAGGCCCTTCAAATGCCTATGCGGTCACATAGACCAATTTTCAGGCCACCGATTCCACTTTTCATTCCATACATTTTATTGATTTTTGAACAATATTTAATATTATATGTGTAGAGGATTTATTTATAATTGTATTTCATGATGGGTGAAATATATATGAAAAATATATATAGGGTTATGGTCCCCAATTAATATGTAATTTCTCATTTTTTGTGTTATCGCATCAATACAAGAAACATATTGAAAATGAAGATTCAAAACCTACAAAATCAAGAATCAATCAAGAAAGAATGATTTAAAGCAATTAAATTCAAGAACAAGACAATCAAGATTGAAAACAATCAAGAAGGAATTGTAAGTTGATTTTCAAGATTTAAGATTTGGAATCAAGATCCAGTAATAAGGAATTATTCATAATGAATTAAGGTATGTTCCGTATTAATTAATTCTATTGGTGATTTGACATGAAGATCTTGACAATTTATAAATTTTTATAAAGTTTAAGTTCTATAAAATTTCAACAGGGAGAAATTCCAGATCCTGATAATACCTTCTTCACCTCCACAAACAATACGATTAGAACTGATGTCCACGGATAATAAATTGCATCCAAAACCATGGAGCATTCTTTGAGGAGGTTCTACATTTTTTTATGTCCTAGTGCCAGCGTTTAGAAGAATTTTCAATTGAAGTATGCCTTCTCGTCTTCAACATTTGTCTCACATCAATAAGTGAAATCTTTCCGTCACTGGAAGCTGAAACCAGCCAAGTGAACTCAAATGCAAGAGAATAAATAGGTCTCGTGTAAGGAATCCATTTTGCAAACTTCCGTAAGTTACATTTGACATTTCTGGTTATCTCAAAATGTATATAGAACCATTTCATGCTGGTGGCTGCTTGTCAACTTGGCTCAAAAAAGCTCAACCCATGAGCGGCTCGAACTCCTTTCGGGAAGAGCCCAAGCAGGGTGCTTGTACGGCGAGTCGAGCAAGGCTTGTCTAGTTCGAGAGCAGCTCATGGACATGGCCCACAAGCCCACGGTTCGGTTCATGAACTCGTAAAAAATGCGCCCAAACATGATTTGTCATCGTAACTAAAAAAAAATTAAATAAAAAAAATCTAACCCGTGGGCTCGGCTCAGCTTGTGAGCTCACGAGCTCAAGGGCCAAGCGCCAGCCCTTTATAGATGAGCCCAGCTCATAAGCTCGGCTCGTACTAGCCACAAGCCGATCTCACGGTTAATATGACACTTCAACCATTGACACCACTACATCTCCACCAATAAACATGAGCTTTCCAGTGTGACTATTACCCAAAAAATTTAATTAATTAAGAGCATGCTGTGAACGGAAAGAACTTCTTCATTTATATAAAACTGAGTGTAAAAGAATTCGAATTCGATGTTAGATGATAAGTCTGATTCTAGTTGGAAAATGGAATAAAAAAATGCTCCAAAATGACCGTAAAATTCAGAAAACTATGAAAATATTTTAAATTATAAATAAATAAATTTTGTGATGATAAAAATTCGGCGTTTTGTAAGATTGAGTTCGAGATATACCTTTGATAAGTAGTGGATGTGAACCAAATAAATTTTCTTCGTATGAACCATTTGTCAACTCGCGTGCCGTACAAGGCGAACTCGTTATATGTTTGTGAAAAAAATTATTAGCGAGCCGCGAGCCACGAGCCGAGCCAGTCTTCGATTAAGCAAGCAAGAACTGATTCGAGTTTGACGACAGAGGAGCCATTGACTTAACTCGTCCCATTTAATACCCCTATCTTCTTTTTAGTCAAAATTTCGATACTATCTCACAACAACTTTACGGTCATGAGTAATACGAGAGCTACTCAAAAGAACCGAGTAAATTCAAATGCTTTTTAATTGAGATTCTGTGTGTGAGTGTGTGTTTTTTTTTATTATGATTCTTTTGAATGGGGATTCAACTTACAACCCTCCATCCATCACTCACCACCCAGCCATTTGAAATTGGTCTGAAATTGAAACAAAGAAGATAAAAATATGATCTCTTATTTAAAAAGATTAGAAAAAATAAAAAGTAAAGTAAATAAAAACATAAAATTAAATTAAAAAAGAGAAAATTATATATAAAAAAAAAAAAGAACAAAAAAATTAAAGAAAAAGAATTAAAAAAAAGAAATTGAAAACATAATAATTTAAAAGAATTTAAATTATAAAAAAGGACAAAGATAAAAATTAAATAAAAAGTATTGTAAACAAGTATTTAAAATTTAAAAAAATTAAATTAAAGGGAAAAAATGGAAATTTTAAAAAATAACAAAAAGAAAAAAAATTGGAAAAAATAAAACAAGTATTTAAAATTTAAAAAAATTAAATTAAAGGAAAAAAATGGAAATTTTAAAAAATAACAAAAAGAAAAAAAATTGGAAAAAATAAAAAGTATTTAAGGGGGGGGGGGGGGGGGGGGGAAGAGTTCTAGGCATTTAAATTACTGTTCAACAGCCAAAACTCCCCTCCATCTTTTCATCAAGCACCCTTTCTCTCTCTCCTTTTTTCTTGAGTTCTTGAATTCAATTTTTCGCCCATTTTTTGCAATCTTATTGTGTAATACCACTATGGAAACATATGTTAATCAACAAGAAATCTATGAAGTGACTACCACTTATAAAGATGAAATCAAGTTGTTGCTATGGATCAAGAATATAATTGACACTATCCAGCGTGTAAGAAAGTTTCCGGATCCGAGGAAGAACCGATGGCCATCATCGGAAGACGATGAAAAGCCATTTGACGTTGTGGATTTCATCGTGCAAACATTGCAGTAATGGACAATGAAATGTTGATAAAGATTTCAACCTGTAAATATCTATTAATTATTGTTGCATATTTGTAGAATTCTCTAGAATAACTTGTGAAGCAAGAAAAATTTAGTTGTTATAAGAATTATCTAGAATTTTTTTTAAGGACCAAGTAAGATAAAATAATATAGAAATAAAATTTTTCTAGAGGCAATCCACCAACTTTTGAATGTTTCTAATAGTACGCACGTGCGTTGCATGTCTTATGTATCGATGAATGATAAACATAATATTTTTGAACTTCTAATACCTTTTTTTTTAAATAATAATAGAGGTAAATGATATTATTAAAGGGAAAATTACAATCGAGTGTGTGTATATGTGTGTCTCACTTTCTTGCGGAGTTTCATTGCAAACAACAAAAGTTTTTGTAAAAATAAAAGATAAAAAGAAGAAAAGATGTGGGACCTTGACAAAAAATATTGTGTACAAAGGCTTTACACTAATTAATGCACCTACAATGTATGAGAAAATTGAATTAGTTAGTTTAAAATTTAAATGTGGAATGCACAATGATCGTGAATAAGGATATGGTACCTAGCAATTTCCCTTCGTGTACAAAGTCTGAGATTTTTGAAAATTCCACATAACATAAAGTTGACATGTTATAAGAAATGAAGTTTTCAATTTCCTCTATCTCAGTGTTCATTGTGAGAGTGAGTTCAATTTCATTATTCAAAATTGAGAATTGGCGGTTGATTGCTCTTATTTTTCCATTTCGAAATCGGTATATTTTTTCTTTCTCAAGCATATGAAAGAATTTTTTCGATTATGTCCTTAAACAACGTAGCTTGAATCTTACTACCTTGAAAATATTATTAAAAAAAACTATTAGTCTAAAGTGAAAATTCTATAAGAAACATTATTCTAACATAATACAATACCTCCTCATCACACAAAATTAGTTTTAAAACTTCAACATGACCATTTTTGTTGTATATCTCGATGGAACCTTTTCGGAGTAAGAATGCTTTTATAATCCACTCTTCTTCAAAGGCAGTTAGTTGTCTTATAAATATATGATCACAAATTTTGTTTGGTGACATCAATCCTACAAATATGAAAACAAATTTAAGATATGACAACAAAAATATATATTAACAATTAACAAAACGGAAAAAGTTAATATTTTTCAAATTAAATTGATGACCTGACTTATTTTGTTGATACATTGATGAATCAAACCTCATTTTTGTTAGTGATTTCGACGATGTTGTATTCATCTGTGATGTTGCCATCATTCAAAATTAAAAGGTTAGCAATACAATTAAGCCCTTGTTTGAGCCCCATTTTTTTACCCAAAAAAATTGTAATTTTTAATAGTGTTTCGTTGAAGATTGGGTGGTTAAAAAATAAAGAAAACTTTTCGATTTACGTGTAATATTATTTTATAGGAGAGTGTGTGATTAAAAATGAGTTTTTAAAAAATGAATTTTTGAAAGAATTGGGGGCAAACATAGGCTAAATCCATGATATTAGAAATCAATTTGAAATGCAAATCAAGATATTTGATAACCAAAAAAAAACGAAAAAAAGAAAAACACTTCACAATGATCATCAACTTAAAAATAGATTTTGAGAAACTCTAGCATAAGAAAAATTGCTTTTATTAACAATAGTCCTTACCCTTTTTTGATGATTTTTACTTATAAATTTTAAGTACAGAATAGAATGAGCAATGTTGGTTTTATAGCTATAATGGCATAGGGGTAGAATGACAAAGGTTGGTTGGTTTTGTTAGCTATAATGGTCATAATTACTTTCATACTAAATCCTTATTTGGCCTTTTTTTTTAATATTTAATTAAAATATAATTATGTTATCTAATTACAAAAGTTAGTAAATAATATTACTTTGTTAATCAAACAACATCTAACCTATGTTTGAATGCAAAGTTGGAATCACACATTTTAATTCTTTTTTTTTTTTGCCACAAAATAAGAACAAAATAGTCACTTAAATGTTAAGTCACTGAATTTCCGTTTAATATTTTTTTAGTAATTGAATGTCAGTTAACTCCTTTTATTAATTCCAAACAAAATGATATATATTAATTAAATAATAACTTAATGTTGGAACTATAATGTAAATTATGAAGATCAATAAGGACTTTGTTGATTAAAAATAAAGATTTTCAGAATAAAATAATCAATTGAATGTTTAACAATCATTCATACATAGGGTAAAAGTAATTGGAAGTAGAAAAGATTATTGTCCATCTTAAAAACCCTAATAATTAGAAGTTATTTACTTTAACATATTTGTAACCTCATTAATATATCAATGCAACATTTCAATTTTGCAACCTCAATTAAATAATAACTTAATGCATAAATTATAGTGTAAATAACTTTTGTACAAATAAAATATTTTTTTAAAACTTGAAATTAAAGTCAAATGAAAAGTTTTTTTTTTAAATAATAATAAGCTAAAGTCAAATAAAAATTTTTTAAAAAAACTAATAAAGGGCGTCTACGGAAGACCAAAAAATTAAAGAAAAAATTTAGTCGTTTAGGAATTGGAAAAAAAAATGCGTACATGCGCGAAGTGAGACGTTTTGCCCAAGTTTCGAGCCTAGGCGGTGCATAGGCGTTATGTAGACGAGCTTTTTAGAACACAGTATATGATACATTCCTTGATTTCAAGAATAGTTGAAAGTTATTTTATTATCATGCTGCATTGAGTCTTCCAACTTGAGCTTTATCTAGCTCAAAATTTGTATAATCACTATCACTACAATATATAAAAGAGCAAAGTTGGTTACTATTCATAAGGCATCATCAATGATGTCATAATTTTTAATATCAATTTTATCCCTTTTATTTTACTAATGCATGACATTATTGCATTTTGTTAATAATTTCTTTTACATCTCCGACTCTTTCCCCATTTTTTCATGCAACGCTCCATACTTCCTGCATTCTCCACGTAATGATCCATATTGTGCAAGATTTCTCATTTCTTCTCCTTCTTATTTCTTCTATTTTTTTACACGAATTTATGTATATGCTGTGTAATTTTGCCAAAAATTTTTGGTGTTCACCATCCTAAAAGTTCTAACCCTCTATTTTTGTTTTCTTTTGCAGATGTTTGATGTTTTCATCATAGATCAATCAAAAGAATTATTGAAACAAAATTTTTTGATAAGTGAATATAGATTTTTACTATGAATCTAAGGTATGGTGGTTCGATTTTACTGTATGATTCTAGATCTGCAAGATATATATATTGAAATAAAATTTTAAAATGAATATAGATTTTTTTTAATTGAAGGTATGGTAGTTTGTTTCCTATACAAGTTACTCTCTTTAAACTTTGTATTATATAATATTATTGTTTTTGAATGTTTTCCTTGAGCTTTCTTTCCTACCTTTTGAATTGAAATTTGTCCTTCAAAAGTAGTATACAAATGGGCTTCAGGTGTTTTTAGAGTACTAAACATAGGGTAACATTATATTCATATTTTCTTATATTTTTCTTTTCATTCTCAAGCTCTTCTTCATTCTCATTATCTAGCGAGCTCCCAAATTTCATTTTTTCTAGGATCATTTACCTGTTATTCAGTTACCCTCATAGATCACCCAAAAAAATCAAGTATTTGTAAAGCTATTGAATATTTAAATTCATAAAATTTTTGTCAATTAACAATTTCCTTTCTATGTAATATTGATCAGTATTCTACAATCTTCTCTCCACTAATGGATGATTTTACTTTTTCATGCAGCATCCAATCTAAATTTCTAACTTTTGAAAAGAACATAATAATTTATTTTTTATCACAAGGTCAAAGTATGCAAAAATTATATACCACTTCAATTCTAGAAAGTTAATTATCAATTAAATTATCTCTTCAATAGTTTAATTCACTCGTGCATTTATTTTTTAGATGTCGTGTGCACTATTTAAACAAATTTCTTGATATTTGTAAAGATGATTATGATTTTGTACATTAATTTTAGGGACAATTGCAGCCGCGGTCCTTAACTTTTGCCTTTTTTGCAGACTTTACCTCAACCTTCAATTTGTACCACCACTGGTCCCAAACCTTTCAAGAATATGCACCTGAGGTCCAAATGGACGGAAACCGTCCATTTGACTGTTAGTTGACAAAGAAAATTGAATTCTGACCAAATTAAAATGGGTATATGGTAACTTCAGAATTTAACCCTATAAAAAAATAAAATAAAAATAAATAAAAGGAAAAAATTATTTCCTTCTTCACCCAACCCAACCCAAAACCAAACAAGATCGCCATTGCCTTCTTCCCGATTTTTCCCAACAATCTCACTTCCCCATCCCATCGCCAGCCAAATCAAAACCTAAAATCCTTTTGAAACCACCGCCAATCTTCTCCTCCTACACATACAACCATCACTCACCCACCCAAAACCAAAAAATAGAAAAACAACGACTGTCAAAGCATAGTAAAAATGTATAAAGAAAATTAACCGAATTTGAGGGTTTTTTAAGTATCAAAACTGAGGGAAGCAACTGTAAATTTCAATGGGCTGCTAAAAATTGGGGAAGGTGGTTTTGATTGTGTTTATAAGCTTATAGTTATGCCTCCAAATCAGCAGAGAGATTCCGTGGTGGTTGTCATTAAAAAACTCAATACACAATGATTACATGTATTTGGTTTGTCTTTGAGAATTCAAGGGGCTATAGTTAAGAACATGTACTCAATTGATTATGTTTGAGGTTGTGATTTTTGAATTAGGTGATATTATTTGGGTTGTTGGTTCAGGGGATACATTGCTATGGTTCAGAGTTTTTTTTTCCAGGTTGATTTAGGGGCCCAACTGCAATGATTCCGACAATGGTGGGAATTTGTGGCGGTTGTGGGCGTTACGGCAACGTATTGGTGGAAAGCGATGGTCGGCAATGGCTGATCTTGTTTGATTTTGGGTGGGGTGGGGTGGGGTGGGGTGGGGTGGGGTGGGGTGGAAAACGGTGGTCGGCAACCTCATGCTCCTCTTCTTCAAAGTTCGGATCTCTATACGATTTGGTTTTGGTTTTGAGTTTGGTTTGGGTGGGGTGGGATGGCATGGAGTGGAGTGGGGTGGGGTGAAGAAGGAGGTGAATAGTGTTTTCCTATTATTTATTTTTATATTTTATTTTTGTTATTTATTTTTTAATTCTTTTAAGTGGTTAGAAAGCAAAGTTATATTTTTACCCTTTAAAAATAGTCAAAATCAATTTTATTGGTCAACTAACGGTCAAATTGGACAGTTTCCGTCCATTTGGATCTCGGGTGCGAATTTATGAAAGGTTTGGGACTCCGAGTACTACAAAATGAAGGTTAAGGTAAAGTCTGCAAAAAAATGCAAAGTTAGGGACCGCGGTTGCAATTATCCCTTAATTTTATTATGTCTAAATTTTATATGAGGTGGTTGGTTATTTTCTCATACAAATCCCTACAACAATAAAAGAGGAGACATCTTTTGCATTGGAAGTACTAAGCACGATAACTAAATTAATGTAGATGTCACATCAAAACATTATAAAAACTGAAGTCTTGGATAAATGACAATTTAATAGACAATAATTGTTCATGTTAGCAATAGAATGGTATATCAAAAGCACAGTGAGCTCCAAAAACTCAATCTATAGAATCATACCATGTGTTTTTAATATATTCATAAGTGTCATCCTCTTTTTAAAGTTAGAAGCTACTCTATGTTAGAACAGTGCTATTTTTATCTAAGTGGTCGTATTCTTTGTAACATGCTAAGAAGTATTACTTCTATTTTCATTCATTTCTTTCAAACATATTTGGGATATTTATTATTTAAGAGCCCGTTTGGTAGCAATTAAAATTCAATTAAAATTGAAAATATGACCGTTATTGGGTCCCACTCGTCTAATAAAAGTCAACAATAACGGTTAATTTTTCAATTTTAATTCGATTTTAATCTCTACCGAACACACCCTAAGTATAATATTACATTTAGTGGTGCACTGGTTCTCTCTTTCTGTTGCCTCTTTTCTCCATTTTCTCACATAATCACCTGTGCCTTTTTACTCTACTTTTCTCACACAACCTTTGCTAGACTTCTCATTTCTTCTTCCTCTTTTCTGTTTTTTCTTCATCTCTTCTCTCATCTAAAGTCAAACTTCTCATCTTCACTCTTTAATATTGAAAGGTTTGAGAGAATCATAACTTTCATATTCACTTTGAAAAATAAAGATGTATCAAATTTAATTCCACAACCTATCAGAAAGTTCTCTATTTCCAAAGTTTGGTTTAACATTGCAAACCAATGAGTTAATGCGAAGATGAATGTTTTACGTTTTTACGTTTATTTTGCACGCTTATATATTCAATATTTTTTTCTTGATTCATCATTTATTTATTTATTTGTATCTATAGCTAGGAATTGATTCTGTTCATTTCGATAAATCCGTTGAAGTTATATGGCAGGCTTTTAGGATATTTGACTCTTTTTTTGAGGTTATGAATGAGTGGTATGTACACATTTTTTTTGTTATGAATGGTTTGGAATTTAAGATGACATCCAACTTATGGAGGATATACTTATCTATTTTATTTTATAGTAAAAGTAAAGAGTTTTTAATTGTATGACATTTTAAAGATGTCATTGACTTCTATGATTTCATCATTCTTTCTTGATTTTTCATTGATACAATTCCCATCTCTCATGTCTCTCTCAAAGATACATATTGAGAGACTTCCCTTTACAGCTTTTCCATTCACTTGTCATTTCTTTTTACCAGTTTTTAGTATATTTTATTTATACTGATTGGCATCTATTTTTTCTTGGTGATTTCAAGTGAATTTACCTGTTGTAGGGTTAGCCGGAGCCCCATTTTAATCATGTTATTCATGTCACTTCATCCTTCACAAAAGGCAGAAGCTGAATTTGATTCTTACAACATCCCGCTTATTTTCTTTAATTTTTTATCTTATCATATTGCAATTGTATTTTAAGTCTCATGATAGGCATTGAAACGTTGTACTTGTAATTGAAATATTACGAGTGACTTGTTCTGTAATAAAGTTATTATTCTTCTTAAAAAGGTAAAGTTGTTTAAGATCGTCATACTTCTCTTTTTTCTACTTTCTGTTTGGTTTCATGGAGTAGAGGGATTGTTCTATAATGAATATATCTTTGAGTTCGTCTATTGATGGCTTTCATACAATATAACTTTGTATTGTAAATAATATAAAATACATTAATTAGTCCACATAGTTAAATATTTTGATGTTCTAAAATAATTTATCTTTTTTTTTTTAACAAAATCACTTCTAAATTTATATCAATTATCGTGCAACGCACGATTTCTACTAGTATAACTAAAAAGAGAAAGCACAAAAAAATTAATTGATCTCTTGTCTTGCTATCGAACATATCCCAAGGAAATTCTTGGATATTTCTCTGCCAGCTTGGTGCCATGAAACTGTTTTTCTAGTTGCTGATGCTCAGAAGGTGAAAGCTCCAAACATTATGTAAAGCTTCATTAAAGGTCTGTTTGATTGCAAGAATGAAATTTGGGTGAAAAGAAAACGAATTTCAAGGAATTGAATTGTTTAGAACTTATTTTACTAAAGGCCTGTTTGATTCTCATTTTGGAGGAAAAAATATATTTTAAATAGTTGATTGATGAAGAATGTGTGGTTAAAAATTAAAGAAAAGTTTTGAATTTGCGTGTAATATTATTTTATTGAAAATGTGTGGTTGAAAATAAGAGAGGGAAAAATGAATTTTGGGAAAAAATGGGAATCAAACGGGGGCTAAGAATTGTTGATTAATTGTGTTTGATTGGTATAATTTTTCACCTAGAAAATGTTGAAATTTTCTATCTTTTGATATTCGTTTGACTTTATTTTTAATGAAAATTGTCAATTAAATGGATATAATTTGTTTCAATTAACAAAAAAAAAAAATTTACTTGAAAAACCAAAAACCTCCAAACCCATTGGAAAATGAATTCCTCAAAAACATGGAAGAAGAGGTCATGTTGGGGACGGGGAGTGGAAAATCGATTGTCTGAAAAATTTTGTCTATCAAACAGTCAAAAAAATAGAAAATAAAATTTAATTTCTATTTTTCATGAAATATATTACTTATCAAACGGGCCCTAAGTTCATTAGGAAAAGTGGCCCATTTTTCTATTCTTGGAGCCATTAACTCTTAAAGAATACTTAACTGGGCTGTGATTGTTGAACAATCCCCTGGACAACCAGGGGATTTTGTGGGAATTACCCTACTCAACTCCATCTCTCTCTCTCAAATGTCAAAGAAGTGCTAGACGAGCATGTAGGGAGATTTAGTATAAATTTTTTAGTTTCCAGCATGTTTACGCGCACACAACTTAGATTTATGTTCAATTAAAAGTCTGATACTTGATCATTTTTTTTTATAAATGAAAAACTCTAAGACGTAGGGGAGAGAGAGACTGGGACTTCAACATGAGTAGATTTATGAATAATTATATTGAGGAAAATGGTTGTAAAAACAGCATATGTGGTGTAAACGTAATACCTTACTTACGATGAATCTGCTTTTTTCCAATAATCTCCTTCACCTGCGGATTATTTAAGTCACTTTTACCGAAATCTTCAATCTAACAGTGTTACATATTTAAGTCTCATTGCCCAACAAGGTATGACCAAATAAACAAAGAATACCAAAATTACTAAACAAACCGATTCGTAAAAAATGACCATAGTCGTTTACAAAACTATTGGAGTCGTTTAAACGAATAGATTCATTTTAGGAAAAAATTGGAGTCTTTTTAAACGACTCTAGTTGTTTCTAGTCTTTTCCAACAATAACTCAAGTTGTTAGAAATACTTGTAGTCGTTTTTCTATAAATTTGTTTAATTTGGTATCTATTTCTCCAATATACTTTATTTAAAAATGTATTGAACGGAAAACTTCATTATATACAATTCATTGTACTCTTTACACGTTGCTCGAGTATGTAATGTATTCGATTATCAAGTATACGACTTACAATTGATTTGGATAAGTTAAATCATTATGTATAATGGAAGATGAGATTTCAATCATACACATAACCTTGTAGGCCATGTTTGATTTTAGCCTATTTTGTTTAAAAATATATGCGAAGACGAACTTCATTATACACAATTCATCGTGTTTTACTAACGATGTTCAAGTATATCATAGCTAGTTTCAAAATATGCGACTTACAATAATCTATCATGCTAGATGAGATGTGAATCAAATATCCTTATATTATAGACCATGTTTATTTCGACCTATTTAGTTTAAATGAATAAGAAGATGAATCTCATTATATACAATTCATCATGCTCCACTAACAATGGTCAAATATATCGTATTGGTTTATAAGTATACAACTTACAATTGATTTGTATATGTTAAATCATAATGTATAACATTTTAAACTGTATTTGGTATGATTTCAAAATATTTCGTTTAAAAATGTATAGAAAAACTAGTATATGATCAAAAAAACAAGATGCAAATATGAAGAATGACTACAGTCATTTTAAACAACTGCAATAGTTTTTTTGTTACAACTGAAAACAATTGCAGTCATTTAAAATGACCAGAGTCATTTTCTATTCATCATTTATTATATTATATAAAATAAAAGAACATGAAAAAATTGCCCAACATTCATAAAATACAAACCTATTTCGTTTAAAAACATTTAGGAAGGCAAACTTCTTCATCATGCTCCACTCCACACACCGTTCAAGTATTTCACATTCGATTTTTAAGCATATGACTTACAATTTGATTTCGATAAGTTAAACCATCATGTATAATGATAGATGATATGTCAATCAAATTTATATACTTTGATATTGTGTTACATTTTAACCTATTTCATTTTAAAAAGTATAAGAAAACGAACATCGTTATATACAATTCATCATGCTTCACTACACAAAATTCAAGTATACCGTATTCTAACATTTTAGTCCGTTCTCGATTTCGTTTAAAAATATATAGGAAGTCAAACTTTATCATTTTACTCCATTACACACTGATCAAGTATATCATATCAATTTTTAAGTATACGACTTACAATTGATTTCAATAAGTCCATGTGTACTGATAGACGAAATGCTAATCAAACATGTAACATTTTAGATTGCATTTGATTTCAACCTATTTCATTAAAAAAAAAAGTATAGGAAAATGAATTTCATTATATACAACTCATCATGCTCCACTGCATATTGTTCAGGTGTACTGTATTCAGCCCTTGTTTGAGCCCCTTTTCCAATCATTTTTTTATCTCTCATAATTTCAATCACGCAATCTTTTATAAAATAATACTACACGTTAATCGAAAAATACAGACGTTTAAAATTATTGAAATCATTTTTCTTTTATAAAAGGTTTGTAATTGTGATCTAAATGGATTTTTTATTTACTGCGAGTTGGTCATAGCTATGCAAATCTCAATCAGGGGCCTTTATGAAATGGAAAACAACTCTAGTCATTTTCTGAGAAAAAACGACTGCAGTCGTTTAAAAATAATTAGAGTAGTCTTTCTTTAATCTTTTTTTTATTATTATTATTAAATAGTTATAGAAAAGACACTATGGTCATTTTATGTATGGAGCATTTCAGATATATCAATAATATAGAAAAAGATACTTTAGACATTTTAACATAAAAAATGTCTTAAAAACTTATTTGAAGTTAGGCCTTAAAAAGTTTTCAAGAGTTTGACTAAACCTTCCCTTATCAAGATTATCATTGTCTTTAATTACAAGCAACATTAAAGTCTTATGTTTGAAGTTCTTTAATTCTAATTTTCAGTCACAAATATGGTAACATAGAATGAAAGCCCAGTCCCCTTTCTCTCATATAAAAATATCGTCATTTGGGGTCTCCGATTCCCTGTTTCTCTCTCATACCCGGAGGTCAAATTTTGAAATTAACACATATTGAGATAATACAAACAAAGAAATCATGCAAATACTTGCAAAAAAATTGAAGGGTAGCTATGTGTTTTTACGAATAAATCGAAAAATGAGGTGTTCTTCAACCCTGAAATCTCTCATCGATTTTTACTCAGATTTTGACGTGTAATGCTTCTTTCCTTGAAATTTCATTTTCATGTGTATAGGCTGAGCCTCTTTCATCTCGTTCTCTCCGTCTTTCTCATTTTCATCTCTCGAATAAGTGGATCTTGCGCCAATTTCATCTCTTCTTCACTTGTACAAAAGGGTTTCTGGAATTTTCCTGGTGTTCTATTTCTGGGTTTTCTAAATCATAGCTTAAAACAATAGTAGATTGATCTTTCCTCTTCAATTTTTGATCCGCGTTGTTCTGCTTTTGGGTATTCTTTAAAGATTTTCAGCTGGATTTGTGCTTATTTTTCTACTACAGTTACAATTTGAGGTTGGGATTTGCATTTGATACATTAATTTCGAGTTTAAGGATTTTTATTTTTATTTTTTAATCTGGGCTCCATTTGATTCTCGAGGAGTGCACTGCAGCTTCTAAGACCGTCTTCTCTCTCTGCGTTGAGGTATCAAAATTAAATTAGATAATGATTTTAATAATTACAGTAATAATATTTCTTCTAGTTCTGTTAATGCCTTTGAATGAATGAGCTTTTGTAAAATATTTTTATATAGTTTAAGATCCAAAAATTACCGGATAGGATATTACTGTTCTCGACGTTTAGATCTTGGCATATCTCTGATTTGACAATTTGGAAACGGAACTGTTAAATCATTTTTCTTGGTTTGTTGACGAAATAGGTGAAGGGCATGTCAAGTGAAAGCGAGGAAAAGATGATATCCAAAAATAGCGTAGATTTGCCATACATTGAGGAAGGTAATAGTAGAGGAAATGTGGGTGGGAATGGTCCACTTAAAAAAGGTCCCTGGACATCTGCAGAAGACTCCATTTTAATTGAGTACGTTACCGAGCATGGAGAAGGGAACTGGAATGCAGTCCAGAAGCACTCGGGGCTTGCCCGGTGTGGAAAAAGTTGTCGCTTGAGGTGGGCGAACCACCTAAGACCAGATCTAAAGAAAGGTGCATTCACTCCAGAGGAGGAACGTCGTATCATTGAACTTCATGTTAAAATGGGAAACAAATGGGCTCGAATGGCTACCGAGGTGCGTATCACACTTGGAACTTAGCTTCTCATTTTGTTGGTAAATAATAGTTTTCTGATGGTCCATGCCTCACTGAATTCTTCGAAAGATCCGTGTGGCATGTACAAAAACACCCACTTATGCGTGAATGTATATACATTTATTCTAAAGTTTGTGTGGAGGGCCTCGGCATGGTGCGGTTTTTGCTAGAACTAGACTGATAGAAAGTCTGTTTAATCCTGGGAAGAACCTATACAGTTAGTTTAAGATTGTGTGAATGTCCAATGTTACTTTGTCATTTGTGGCGAGGGTGAGCATGTGCAATATACCGTTATCGGTCTGTTTAATGGTGGGCAGCACAAAACAATTTTGGCCTTAACAGAAGGGTTTAGATTAGGTGTGTGCAAGAAAAAATTTACACTTCTTTAAAATTTTTAAAAAATATAACAATTAAAAATGGAAAACTGAATTACAAATCTAGTTCTTTTCGTTGTACAGTGAACTCAAGAACCAGAACCAGAACGAAAACCAGCCAGTCTGGTTTGGGTTTGGTCTGGTTTCAGGTTCTGAAATTTTTGCCTACTCTTATATGTGGAACTATGAAACTACCTTGATGAAGATATAACCATAGCATCAGCAGTCGTAAATAGAGTTTTCTTTCCAAAAATATGATGGTATATTTTGTAAACCAATTTGCTTGAAGGCACCTCAAGTCAGTCCATGCAGCTCACGACATTTGTATTTCTATACGTACCACAGTCTTACCACACATAATGGAATTAATAAGTATTTAAAGGTACAATCTAGATTTGACCAATATATTGTATTAAAATTTACATCGGTGAACTTATTTCATTTCTATTGAATTCAAAGAAATAATCAGCTTACCTAGGGGTTGGGCAAAAGAACTGGAACCAACCTAACCAAAGTAGAACTGGCCAGCTCGGTTATGCTAAAAAAATTTAAACGGTTCTTAGAACCAAATAGGTCGGTTTTGGTTCTCGTACCAGATTACAAGAACCACCCGACCATTTTTTAATTAATTATATTTATTTGTTAATTTGGTGAATGGTTTTTATTAGACAATATTTAGTATGAAGATGGAACTTTTCGTTTGCATTGAATGACGTTCATTGTTTTGACTTGGATGTGAGTGTGAGTGTGAGTGTGAGTGTGAGTGTTTAGTGTTAACTTCTGGTGATAAAACTTTGTATTGTAATTTGCATTAATAATTTAGAAATTTTGACTATGGAACTGAACCAAACTGAATCGAACCAAACAGGAACCATTTAATTCAGTTCTGCTTTGGTTCCATAATTATCAATGGAATCAATGGTTCCATTGTAAAAAAAACTATTGGTTCTCAGTTCAGTTCGATTTCAGTTATGCTATATTCAAAATTTACTCATCGTATATACCTTTTTGTAGCAAGAGAGATGTTAATGTTTTATCTTTCCTTTTATTGTTAAGTTTGTTCTTTCATATGTTCAATTTACATGACATGATGTCTGGAAAATGAAGGTATGCATATTCCTCCAAGAGCAAGTGCATACATGCGTATATCATTCTCTTAACAATTTGAATTATAAATGTGTCAAGAAATCCCACTCATTCTTGTTGCATCACCAGTGAAGTGTATCCTCTGCTTTTTTTGGCTTGCAAATATTCTCCTAATCTTATATAGGTTTTCTAATAGTACTATGCAATAAACAAAGTGCATGTTTGGTATGAAGTATTAGACTATACAATAAACAAGATTTTAGTTTCTTCTTTTTCTTTCTTAGTATTATCCAGTGGTATCTAATACACGTCACCAAAGGTGCCCAAGGATCATGAGAGAAATTGTACATGCTTTCAAAATAATATAGCATTTGGTTGCACTACTCCCGCAGGATTTTCTAATTCTAATTCATTTCTCTCATCTTTTTGTATTTAGTTACCCGGGCGCACAGATAATGAGATCAAGAACTACTGGAACACTAGAATCAAAAGAAGACAGCGCTCTGGCTTACCAATCTATCCTCCTGATATCTGTATGCAAGCATTAAATGAGAACCAACACAACGAGAACATGGATAATTTCTCATCTGGAGACATCCGACATTCTGACTTCATTCCTATGAACGTCTTCGAGATTCCCCAATTTAATGGTATAGAACACAATCGGCAGTTGTATTCACCGGCCCTACTTGATATTCCTGCTAATGGCTTACTTGATATTCCTGCAAGTGGACTGCTTGTAGAAGGTCTTGACTCTTCTTGTCCAAGCAGGTCTTTGCTCTCTACAAGGCATCTATCCAAGCATTCTCCAGGACCGGATTCTATGTTCTCTGGTGCAAGTGCGACTAGTGGTGGCATACTCCCAGTTGGCACTCAATATCCAGATGATGGTTCTATGCAGATTGTTCAATCATTTGGGTTTTCCTCTGCATATGATTGTGATTCAATTTCCAACCATGCATTTTCCTCTAGCTTAATTCCTGGCAGCCATGCCATTACAAATGGCAATCCTTCTTCTTCAGGGCCTGCTTGGGCAATGAAGCTGGAGCTCCCTTCACTCCAAACTCAAATAGGTGGTTGGGGTTCACCATATTCCCCACTGCCTGCTCTTGAGTCAGTTGATACTTTAATCCAATCCCCTCCGACCGAACTTACTCAATCATGTAGTTTTTCACCTCGAAACAATGGACTTTTGGATGCTGTACTATATGAATCCCAAACTAAGAAAAAATCAAGGAATTCTTGCCAGCCAACTTCACCTGCTTCCACCATGCCTGTTGATGTACTGGATACTTCATCTCATGAACTCCATGAGATGGAATGGGAAACATATGGTGACCCAATTTCTCCTTTTGGTCATTCCTCTTCATCAGTGTTCAGTGAGTACACCCCCATGAGTGGGAGTTCATTGGATGAACCCCCATCAACAGAGATCATGCCAGGTCTGAATATTTATTTATTTGATATCAGAATTGTATACTTGATATTTAATGCTAGTCCCTACTGGATTAGTTTTTTCTTTTCTTTTTGAGATTGTACTTATGTAATTCCCACGTTATTTGAAGGATTTAAAGTTAAGAAACCATCAGCTGATACAGAAAACCAGATGATCTTCTCCCGACCAGATTTCTTGCTTGCCTCAAGCTGTTCCGGTCTTAACAAAGACCCGACCAAGGACTATTCCTTTCTGAAAGATGCATTTGGACCATTTATTGGTGACGGTTTGGGCAAGGATTGCAAACAAATCGACACTCCAACTAGTTCCTCCGTTCAAGAGCGCGGACACGATTCTTGTGCATGGAATACGATATCTACTGCCTGGCCAACTTCTTGTAACCAATGAAATCTCGAATTTCATTTGTCTTGAACAACTTGTGTAATTGCCATGATTGCTTGTGCTGTGAACAAAGTTGTAACAGTTCTGAAAAGAACTGTTGGGAACATCATATTTAGCTTCATAAACCAGGAACAGTTCTATGATATTACGTCGTGTTGGTTTTAAGGTTGTAAACTACATACCTGTGATTTGTGTGTCTCAGCAGAGGTCCATGCAGGTTTTCTTTATGTTTTTGATAACAGAACATGTTTGACGGTAAACTTTGTTGCTGGCAGTTTTCCTTCTGTTATACAGGTTGCTTTTACTAGTGTGTGATGCGCTTATGTGCACTATGAATGATGAAATTGTTGAAATCTTATTCTTAGGTTTGGTAGAAGTTAAAATCCAGATTTTAATTGAAGTCAAAGTCAACAGTTAATTTTAATATCATATTCCATGGGTTTACAACTTTTCAAATACACATTTTATTAACTTTTATCAAAATCTATTAAAAATCTGATTTTAGTTTCTATCAAACAAAGGCTTAGTCTAATTCTCTCTTGGTGGATTTTACCTTCCGTTACTGAGTAAAGCATCAGAGCATCTTTGAGGGAATTTCCTGGCCCCTTTGGAGTTTGGAGAGGGATACTAGGCAGACGGTAGTAGAATCCCTTGAAGGAATGCTGAAATTACCTCTGTGGTTGGTAACTTGGAACCAAACGCCCAGCTGACATCCCCATTGGTGTCAAGCTTTCTGGATTGGAAGCATATGGCTGCCTATCGAGTATCTTAATGATGTAACTGGAACATTTGCATTGACATCACCACTGCAAAAAATATCTTCTTTCAGTTCGACCTAAACAACGTAGTATTAATTGACGAAATCCAGTTGAAATAATGCATTAATTTAAGAATAGAACTTGCCTTTATATCTAGACCATCAAGCCATTTCCAATGAGATCCTTAATTACTGGCAAAATGGCTGTGCATCCAGTTATAAGGTATGCAATAATAAGAACATAAGTAATCACTTTAATGTAGACGTCTATGTTGGATTGGGTAGAGCCTAATTATACAAGTACTCTTACCACATCGATTGCTTTCATCACCCTTCTATACAAATTATATGAAGGATTTTTTATTTTTATTTTGCACGCAAGACAGAGATACACAGGAGAAAGATACGAGGATAACTCTTGTACACATTTTGCGCCAACACAGACACAATGTGTAGTAGTAGGTGGACATGACTCATGTTGAGACTTGAGAGTGAATCACGTGTGGGGCATAATCCACAAGAGTACGCTTTATCAATGCTATTTCAAGTTGCTGAGCCTATTCTTACGTACCTGTAGCCAATCGGCCAGTCCAATATGAGGGCTTGGTGTGGTGTGTGCTTTTCACGCCTGCATTGTATCCGGGCATGAATCTGACAAACTTATGACTACATGCTCTTTCGTCGAGAGATTCTTTGCATTATACAGAAAGAGTATTACCTTATATAACTATGGTATCAATCTAAATACAATAGATGTAATCAACCTAAATATCTTAAATATAATTATATACATAATTATGTTAAATCATAAGCTTCGTGATCTTCGCCAATCTCCATAATATTAGTCGATCTCATTGACAAGATCAAAGTTATAATCATTTAGTCGACTCGGTACTGCAGGCAATAAATCACAAAATGGCTTACAGAACCACTGGAATTGTATTTAATTTTGAGATACTTGTTTAGGCTAAACAGAGCATAGAAGAAGTTTATCTCAATATTTCCCATTTCTTCGGGGGTTTTGTCTGCGTAACTCCAGCATCTATCAGATACATTTCCATTCAGCAAACCATAAAGTTTACAATTCTACTATATGTTTCGTCTGAGTTCAAGGCATGTGATGCAAATCAGGGGGAGGATATCCCATAATCCCGTCAATCATGGAGCTGCATGATTATTGCAATCCTTATTAGGAAATATATGGTATTAGCTGTATATTGTAATCAGCATTTCTTATTTACATTCCTGAATTAGTGTAATTCGGATCCCATAGAAATAGGATCACCACTTCAGTGCCGTAGACTTAGCTTGCCATTTATATTGTATTTTTCTGTATATTTATACTACACAAAGTCAATGAAATGATATCACAATTCCTTCATCTTTCTTTCTGCAATATTCATTATTTTACATGGTATCAGAGCGGTGAAAAACCATGGCAGATATGAACCGAACACCAGCAGATAAATTACTTTCCAAAAATCCAAACACCAGCAACATCATTCCAGGTATGGATCCATCCGGTCCATATTTCGTCCATCATGGAGTAAATTCATGATTCTTGCCCTTACAGCCAAAAACAAAATTGGTTTCATAGATGGATCTATTGAGCCACCCTCCGAAACACAGAAAACAAAGTATGCTCTTTGGAATCAATGCAACAGTATGATTTTATCATGGCTCACTCATTAGGTGGAACCGGATTTAGCCAAGGGAGTTGTTCATGCCAAAACAGCTCGTCAAGTATGGGAAGACTTCAAAGACCAATTCTCACAAAAAAATGCTCCAGCAATTTATCAGATTCAGAAGTCACTAGCAGGTATTTCACAAGGCACAATGACAGTCTCAACCTATTTCACAAAACTCAAAGAGTCTTTGGGATGAATTAGACACATATCGACCTATCCATGCTTGCAACCAGATGAAGGCACCCACTGAGCAAAGAGGAGAGGATCGGATGATGCAAATCCTCATGGGTCTCAATGACACTTACAACGTTGTTCGTAGCAATATCCTTATGATATCTCCATTGCCTAATGTTCGTCAAGCCTATTCTCTAATCAACCAAGAAGAAATGCAGCAGCAAATGACGTAGGAAACAACTGAGAACTTCTCCATTGCTGCAGCAATTCAAAATCGTTCCAGCAACTCTTCAAATAAATCACAGAGCAAGTACTGTGAACATTGTAACAGAGAAGGCCACGCGATTGAAAATTGTGGGACTCTAAAGTTTCATTGCAAACACTATGACAGGAAAGGACATACTGAAGATAGATGCAGACACAAAAATGGCACGTGGACACCCAATAACACAAACAATCGTCAAGGTCAACCTCAACAACAACGTGGATTTCGAAAGAATTTTTTTCCTGCTGCCAATGCAACCGATTCTCCTCAATTTACACATGGAGTCTATCCACAGAATAGTAGCAACACTGAGCAACCAGACTCAGCCAACGTTTTACACGAATTTTCCACTGAGCAACTTCAACAGCTTTCCCATGCCTTACCAATGATGAGTTCAAACTATAGTGCTGGTAATAAAAATACTTACACAAATGCGACAGGTCTGTATCATTTCTCTGATAGTACGATTAATTCAGTATTCACTAAGCCTTAGAGTTTGGATAGTGGAGTCACCAATCATATCACTTCTAATCCCACACTTCTCACCAAAACACAATCATCATCAATACCTATTGTTAATTTACCAACAGGGTCTACAGCCCCCAATCACTTCAACAGGCACTATATCTTTTAGTTCTGATATCACCTTAGATGATGTTTTATGTGTCTCTAATTTTCGCTTAAATCTGATTTATGTAAGCAAACTTACCACTGCCCTAAATTGTTGTGCCATTTTTTTCCCACTTTTGTGTTCCACGGGATTCGGCTACGGGGAAGATGATTGGCTCGAGTAAACAACATGGTGGTCTCTATTACATGCCTCCGTTGCAAAGAACACCAATTTGTCATCAAACTTCACACCCTTCCAGTCTATGGCATATGCGTCTTGGACATCCATCGCCATCTCGCCTTAAATTAGCTTCTTAGTTGTTGTCTTTAAACAATATTTCTTATGATAATAATTGTACTGTTTGTCCCATGGCAAAACAAACAAGACTCCCATTTCCATTAAATTCCATATCAACTAATGCTCCATTTGATTTATTGCATTGTGATATTTGGGGTCCTCACAAAATTCTCACACACTCAGGGGCACGGTTCTTTCTTACCATCGTAGATAACTTTACAAGATGCACATTTGAAACACAAAACATTTTGAAATCTTTTATTAATTTTGCTCACACTCAATTCCATGCCTATGTCAAAGCCATTAGGGTTGACAATGGTTCCGAATTCTTGTCTATGCAAAATTTCCTTAGAATTCATGGCATTGAATATCACCACACTTGTATTTACACTCCACAGCAAAATGGAGTCGTTGAAAGGAAGCATCGCCACATTCTCACTGTGGCACAAGCACTACTTTTTCAATCACATTTACCTTTACATTTTTTGGGTGTGTATTCTCACTGTTGTTTATCTCATTAACCGATTACCATCACCATTGCTCACAAATAAAACACCTTTTGAATTGCTATATAATCGTCCACCATTACTTGATCACCTAAAGGTTTTTGGTTGTTTATGCTACGCAACTATTGTACACCCCATTCAAAAATTCGAATCCCGTGCCAAATGTTGTATCTTTGTTGGATATCCGACTGGGCAAAACGGATACAAACTCTATGACATGGAAACAAAAAAAAAATGTCAGTCGTGATGTCAAATTTCACAAGACCACTTTTCCTTTTTCGTCTACCTCAACCCCATCAAATTCTGATTTCGTAGTGCCCAATTTCCTCTCTGAGACCACAGATATGCAACCTATCACACCACCATTACTTTCTCACACCAATTCTCACCAACCTGAGCAAACCGAAAACACACATGCTGCTCCCCCCAACACTACTCAGCCTCTCACAAACGCACCAGAAGCCGAAACCTCAACACTGCCTTCAGATCCATCCAGTATTCCCTCTGAAACCGCTAATACTCCCATTCCACTTCCGAGAAAGTCAACACGACCTAAGCGACCTCCGGCATGGCATAGAGACTTCATAATGTCATCTCAAGCGAATCAGTCTACCTCCACACCAAGTCCTATATCAGGTACTCGATACCCAATCTCCCATTTTCTTTCCTACTCACGTTTTTCACCTTCCCATTCTACTTTTCTAGTTAATATCACAGATCACACCGAGCCCAAAAATTACGCTCAAGTTATCCTTGATCCAAATTGGCATCAAGCGATGAATACAAAATTAGAAGCTTTGCAGGTCAACAACACATGGAGCTTAGTCCCTCTACCCATTGGCCATAAACCAATCGATTGCAAATGGGTCTACAAAATTAAATACAAATCTGATGGCACCATTGAGCGCTACAAGGCTCGTCCCATTGCTAAAGGATACAATCAAGTTGAGGGCATTGACTATCAAGAAACATTTTCTCCAACAGCCAAGCTCACAACACTTCGTTGTCTTCTTATTGTCGCTGCTTCTCGCCATTGGCACATCCACCAGTTGGACATTCAAAATGCATTCCTTCATGGCGATCTACATGAAGTTGTCTACATGGAACCTCCACCTGGTCTTCGCCGACAGGGAAAGAACACTATATGTCGGCTCAACAAGTCCCTTTATGGACTTAAACAAGCATCAAGAAATTGGTTTTCGACTTTTTCAGACACTAGTCGAAAGGCTAGCTATCAACAATCAAAGGCTGATTATTCCCTTTTCACCAAGACCTAAGGTACTTCTTTTACAGCAATTCTTATATACATCGATGACATACTTCTCACAGGAAATGATCTAGTGAAATGGAACGCCTCAAAAGATTCCTCCTTAAACGCTTCCATATCAAAGATCTTGGAAACTTAAAGTATTTTCTCGGCATTGAATTCTCCCGCTCCAAAAAAGGCATTTTTATGTCACAAAGGAAGTATGCATTTGGACATTCTACAATATTCAGGACTCCTAGGCGCACGCCCCGACAATTTCCGAATGGAGCAAAATTCGAAACTTACTCCCACTGATGGAGCATTGCTAAATGATCCGACAAAGTATAGAAGACTAGTTGGCAGATTGATCTATCTTACAGTGACAAGACTTGATATAGTCTATTCAGTTCGCACATTGAGCCAGTTCATGCAAGAGCCTAGACACCTCATTGGGACGCTACCATCGGAATCGTCAAATATATCAAAGGTACACCTGGTTAGGGATTATTACTTCCTTCCAATAACAGTTTAACCTTGAAAGCCTTCTGTGATTCAGATTAGGGAGGTTGTCGCACCACAAGAATCAGTTACAAAATATTGCATTTTCCTTGGAGATTCTCTCATATCATGGAAATCTAAGAAGCAAGTCAACGTCTCTAGATCATCAGCTGAAGCTGAATATCGAGCCATGGCTAACACGTGTTTGTAGCTAACTTGGTTACGTTACATACTACGTGACTTAAAGGTCTCTCAAACAACTTCCACACCATTGTTCTGTGACAATCAGGCAGCTTCACACATCGCTGTGAATCCTGTCTTTCATGAGCGTACGAAGCACATTGAAATAGACTGTCATATAGTACTAGAAAAAATACAAACCGGAATAATTGTCCCTTCTTTTGTTCCTTCTCACTTGCAAGTTGCAACTGGTTGATGTATTTACGAAGGCTTTAGGAAAGTGTCAGTTTGTAAATTTGCGTAACAAGTTGGGAATTCATGATATTCACTCTCGAACTTGAGGGGGAGTATTAGGAAATATATGGTATTAGCTGCATATTGTAATCAGTCTTTCTTATTTACATTCTTGAATTAGTGTAATTCGGATCCCATAGAAATAGGATCACCACTTCAGTGCCGTAGACCTAGCTTGCCATTTATATTGTATTTTTTTTTTTTTATATATATACTGCACAAAGTCAATGAAATGATATCACAATTCCTCCATCTTTCTTTCTGCAATATTCATTATTTTACAATCCTGACCCGTTATTCTTTCCAGATTTATTGCTTTCCTAGTTTATTTCTTCCAAGATTATTGTTTCCTAGTTGGGGCTAGAGATCTTAATATTGGTTTAAGGTTGCATGAATAATAATAATAAAGGCAGACTCTTTTGGCCATTCGAAAATTCGAATCCTTTTCTTCCCTGGAGTGATTCCAATATTGCAGAGAGATTCTGTACTTGCTTGGCCCCTGGTTCGACGTGAGGTTGATCCGGGACGCTTGGCACCAGCATGTCTCCAAAAATAATCGCAAATCCCTCGTGCTATTTAATGCATTTCCTCCTTGAAAAATACAAACTATGAAAATCCAGCAAGAGTGTTGTAGAATCTGCCTTAATAAATGAGCAAAAAATGTGTATACATATGTATGGAACTTACAGCAGTGCCTTTCAGATTGATAACAGATTGATTTGAATTCTTGTTGTTGAGCAGTATGGCGTATGCAAGTTAAGGCACATAATGATCAGCATAACTCCCTCCAGTCATGTAAAAACCCGGGTTTTGTATTGAGCAAACATCTCAAACCAGTTGATAAGAAAAATACTGTTACAACCAAGCTTTCTTTTAGTCAAAGTCAAGTCAAATAAGGACTAAAATGAGAAAAATTATTTTGGTGGTGTTTATTTAATAAATTCGCAATACTTGAGGATTTAATTGGATACATTTTAAGTTGAAAAATTACATTTCTAATAATGGAAGTATAAGGGCCGATTAATAATTTTAAATAAGAGTGGAGGGGCTTCTTTTGCAATTTTTGATTTGGGCCCCATTTAAATAGACATTTTGACCTATTTTCATTTGAAAACACACACAACACACAGTAGAGGAAGAGGAACCCGGCAGAGAAGGAGAAAAACACAGAAAAGAAGAAAAGAAAGGGAAAAAGAGAAGGAAAAAGGAGAAAGAAAGAGGAGAAAAAGAAGAAGAAGGGTAAAGAGGTATTTTAAACTTGAATTTTATTCTTTTATGGTCTTTATTTTCTTCAAGAGGTAGAGATTATATTATGTTAAATTTCTAGGGTTTTGATTTGGTTTGAAAATTTCAGATTTATGAAATAAGGGTGCGATTGGAGCTCAAGTTTCTTGGTTCTTTAATTTTCAATTTCATTGAGGTAAGAAATTTCAATTTTTTAGCAAACTCTAGATTCTCAATTGGATTATTAAGTAAGGATATTTGGTGAGTAATGATGAGGTTGATGAAATACTTAGTGGGATGTATGAATTATGGGATAAAAGGAAATTTAATGGGTGGAATTATAGTCACCAGTGGTCTCTAGATTAAAGTAAGTATTACATTATGCTTGAAATGAAGGTTATGTCGATGAATTAATTATTAGTAAAGGGAGTAGAAAGTGTAATTAGTACCTATTGTGTAAATGAATAAATTGGGGAATTTCTTCAAGTATCGAGAAAATTTGTTTAAATAGTATAGCATTAGATATTAAGAGTTCTTGTTTCAATGGTGGTTAAATTGGTTATTATCTCGTGTTTCAGATGGTGACGAGGAAATTGGGAACGTTTATCAGCCAATCTAGCTTGTAGCCTGTACTTTGTGAGTGAAAAATCTTATTTTTCAGAAATTAGTATTTATTAAATTTTTATTAGATTAAAAAGTTAATTATTTCATACAATTGATTTAGAAAGTACGATTTTCAGAATAAAGTGAATTTTATAATCATTTTTTTTAAAGTTAATTTCAGTTAAATTAAATTATTTCATAAGCATGTTGTATCAGTATTAAATATTTCAGCAAATCTATAGTTATCTTTAAAATCACTAGAAAGTACCCAGGTGATTTACCCGCTCTACACTTGTGTGAATGTGTTTCCAAAGTGTATGACCAGTTATGGTGATTTTACCCGCTCTGCACTAATGTGAATGTGTTTCCACAGTGTATGACCAGATTATCAGAGGTCTTTGGGACCCACTCTTGTACACACATAGATTTTGGGCCGTGTACTGGGGTGCTTAGCCTTTGGGGCAGCTCTGCGTACGTATGACCAGATTATCAGATTTGAATGACTTTGCCTTGTACATTGAGATTACTCTGTACATGAGTAAGGCTATTCTTTGTGGTACTTATTGGTGTGACACTTTATATCATATTATGCTTATTCAGTTGTAGATTTACAGATTTTCAGAGTTATACAGTTTATCAGATTTCAGATTTCAGAATACAGAATTTAGTTTATGCAGTTTATAGAATAAAGGTTTTTATGATTCCATTATATTTAATTCTAAAAGTATTACCAGCTTTCAGAATGTTTTTAAAGTTGCTAAGATATAAAGATTTTCAGAAAGTTAGCATAAATGGAAAAAAGAATATTTGTTTGCAAAATTATCCACTCACTGAGTTACAAGCTCATATAATTTATCATATTTTTCCTATCGGGAGGCCGTTGAACTTGAGATACTTGGAAAGCCTGTTGAAGTCTCAAAGCCTGATCATCATCATTTAGTTGTATGATTTTAACTTTATCATGACATGTAATGATTTGTTGGGAAGTCTTGTGTATTTAACACTTGGTCTAGTATTTTGTTGATGTTCACTTTGTTGTTGGGGGTTACAATGGAGATAATGCTTGCATGAAGACTTAATGTTTTGTAGTAGAAGTACTCGGTCAAATTTGGTTTCATTCTGTTTTGCTGTGATAGTATTGGTGGAAATGGTGGTTTCGAAAATAGTTTATATGAATGTTTGTATGAGATGTTTGTTGATTTCTAGGTGGTTTTAGTCTATATTTTAAAGTAAACTCTGTCAAATTTTTATAAATATATGTCACGGTCAAAGCAGATCACGGTTGCCTTGGTGGTGGGTCCGACATTTAGCTGGTATCTACCATCGGCGCACGACACGTGTCTAGTCCATTAGGGTGATTCGGGACGGGTCGTGTCAAGTACAGTTATCATTCTCGTACTCTTATCACCTGTCGGGTTAAAAGGAGAAGATGTTTTTATGTACGAAAAACCAAACCCCAGCTGGTGACTCCAAGGGGATTCAAGACTCTGAAACCAAACTTATTTCGAAGTGTGGAAAATTTGATGGCTCGTTTTGCAGGGTGGACTCTACAGTACTAGATAATATTAAAGAAGAAAATGGTTAAATTTGTGTTTATAGTAGAAAGAGTTAACTCACTGTTGTTCCATGCATAATATTGGGACACAGTTTTTCCATCGCTATTGACTCTAAAAGGGCCTAATTCATCCATGGCTCCATATCCAAGGGAAGTACATCCTGGACCTGTTAGCCACACATACAAAAGTTCAATTTACTCTTTATATGACCACAGAATTATTGCAATACTCGTGACATGCCGGTATGCTCGACTGGGCAACACTGAATGAGATAAAATATAGTACTGTGTTTTATACACGCCCGTCCATTTCTCTCTTTAGGACCTTATTAGACTACAGTGCCTCTGTTTATGTCAGCAGAATTATAGCAACATTTAAGGCACGTTTGATATGCTGAACTGAACAAACTTGATTGGATAAAAGAAGAAACTGTACTATACAATTTGTCCATTACTGTTTTCTTCGTAATCGCATGAAGAAAGTTATTAGGACAGTATTAACCTCTGCTTTGCATCTTCTTAGCCATTTTTCTTACCTCCATTTAACCATAGAACCAGAGGGATGGTCGATGAATTCATTGGAGACTCAACAGAGTAATAAAACAATGCTCTTTCAGCCTTTGGATCAACCATAACATACCCTGCACACATCAAAATCTACCCTTTCGGGTTGTCCACGCAACTTCTCGATCTTATTGGCTTGCATCAGACGGTCTAGGGGTGCAATGTAAACTTGAGAATAATCTCTGCACACGTCAAAATCTACCATATCGGGTTGTCCAGGCAACTTTTCAATCTTATTGGCTTGCATCAGACGGTCTAGGGGTGCAATGTACACATGAGAATAATCTATTGTTTCATCTAATTGTGACCAGGTGCCTGAAACTGGAGAATTCTCTGATTTTCTTGAAATAAAAACCCTGTGAAGAAAAAAGTGACCTGGTTTGCATTACTAGAGCTACATAGTACAAAAATACTGAAAAAAAAAAAAAAAGAGAGAGAGAGAGATTTGAACTTGCAATTTTCCTGATAATGAAAATTGTAGGTAGACATCAAAGTCCATATATAGAGTAATGATTGGGCGTAACTGAACAAGATTAAGAATAAGTGATAGCAAAGTTCAGTGAGCAACGAATAACTTTGTTCAAATTTAAGTAAGCAACGAGTAATATTTTAAATTTCGGTGAGCAAGTAGTAACCTATAGCAAAGTTTAGTAAGCAACTAGTAATTTTTTAAAATTCAGTGAGCAAGTAGTAACATATAGCAAAATTCAGTGATTATATCATCAGTCCTATAATATTTTAGCCGGCCGGCTGAATTGCACATGGTTGTCCTACTCTAATTGTTTGCAATCAGATTCCTCTATATGACTTTGTTGTTACTTTTCATGGTCTAAACAAGACGAAAACGTTGTCTTGTTAGTGTTTCTTATGTAATGGTCAAGCTCAAATTCATCATTTTTAGTGTTTCTTATGTAATGGTCAAGCTCAAATTCATCATTTTCGTGATTTACCGATGAAGTTTTAGCAAAGAGAAATTCATATCTACCTCGAGCTATTAAGAGCTTCGAAAGAAATTGCTTCTAGATATTAGATTCCAGATTCAAATCATGTTATACATGAGACTGTCAAATCTTGTATATGTTCCGAAGAACACAACTCCATATGAATTCAGCATTATTTAAGTGCATCACCATCAGGCTCAATATAATATGCTCTCCATTTTATATCAGAAATCTGGTGTAGAATGATCGGATATATGAGATTACACAGACCATCACATATAATTTAGTTAAGGTTTAAATCAGAGCTTAAAACAAGCTCCAAAAAACTCACTTTTAACTTTTTAAAATAGAGATTGAATTTGACTCTCCAAAACCCACGTAAGAAATTTCATTACAAAACCAACAGATTTTATATGTAAGCAATTATGTATATTTTGTCCAAAATAATCATGCACTACAATAACGTCTATGATGCATTCTCATGTCCACTCCAACAATATCTTTATATAATTAGGTTTTACAGATAACACTCAGCAGCCCACCCTCGTCAATGACCGTCAGCCGGTGAGTACAACAATCCACTGTGATCGAAAAGAGAACACGAATATCTTTATTGAATCTCACCACATAGCCATTCGTATGGATGCATGTCATTGCTGCCAATTATATTGTTGATTCCGGTTCCCAGACACCACGTTTGAGCCACGTCCAGTTCCAGAAGCCCCGTATTGACCACCGTGAGGATAATTTGGACCTCCGGAGCCATAGCCACTACCTCCACCTCCTCGAGGACCAGCACCCGGGATGCCACTTGAACCATATGGAGGTCCCCGTCCTTGAGGTGGATATGGGCCACTACCATAACCTCCACCTTGACCACGATTTGGGTGGTTGTATCCTCCAGAAGGATTTCCACCCGGTGGGTATCTGCCAGGTCCTTGTGAAGGTCCTCGTGGCTTTCCATAATGATGGCTCGGTCCTCCAACTACCTGAGGTTGTGACCCGTGCATTGGTACATTTGCGCCCGGTCGCATCTGAGCATGTGCATGTCCAGACTGCTGAATTGGTGGAAGACGAGAATGTTGTTGTTGGTGTTGTAGTTTCTGGCGTTTTGCATTTTCTTCATGTTGGCGCTGCTGCTGACGCTTTTTCTTTGTCTGGAACTCGTGTGAAGATTCATATTTGGGTAAACTAAGAGACACAATTCCAGTGAAAAGGGCAAGGCACTAATGTTAACACATTTAAAGTTTTGTTTGGAAAGAACATTTATGACAAAAATGAAGTTAAATTACAATGAAAGGGAAGAAAAGTAGCTATAGCCATGATCATCTGTCATCACAAATTTAAATAAGGAACCAGTTCTTCATTACCCAAAATAGAATAACTGCTTTAGAATAAAGAATGACGCAGAAAGGGCTCAGAGATTTAAACCTCTTGGGATCGCACGGTAATGGGTCCGTCCAGAAATACTCAGCATCAAGAGCATCCTTTGCTGATATTCTCTTCAGAATGGAAGTAGAATAAAATAGTGAGAAAAAACCTTAATAAAGGTTAATGAGCAACACAACTTTCATGACAATAAATTAGCCAATCATGGAACAGTATAATGTCATGTCAGCAACAAATTCTAGACGTGATACTGAGAAATACTCGGCATCAAGAACATCCTTCGCAGCTTCAGAATATTAAAAAAGAATAATAAACTTAACAAGATTAATAATCAATACAGTTCCATAAGAATCAATCAGCCAATCATGAGAAGCCAATCAATACAGTATTGTACAAAGAGGTAAAAATTATGAACAAAGTTCAAGAGAAAGGTAAAACTTAAGAGTTAAGAGATGGTACCTGAGAGGGGTCAAGAGTCAGCATTTTGTCGAGTAAATCCAATGCATGCCGGTCAAAGCTATAATTAGCAGATATATACGTCAAATTAATTTAAATTAAGATACAAAATCAATCAACTGAACAGATATGACAATTGACACATTTTTTTCTTACTGTCTGTAAACCTCTCTAAGACGTCTTTTCATTGGCTTCGACGGTTTCAAATTGTTGTACCAAGGAATTTTTGAGACCCCAGGCCAAATATCTTCATTTGGAGGCCCACATAGCTCAAAAATTTTATTCAATTGCTCTGGCTATAAACAAAAACAACAAAATAACTACAACAGCACAGTAGGAATAGATGACAGAAAAAATTATTGACATATTAACCAAAAAGAACTAGAAAATTTAGTCACGTGCCTATAGCATATCATGGCAATTATGGTAATATTTTAATATGAATAAAAATTGACTCTATCCAGACATGAAGAGGAAATTGGGATCACTTCCCCATTGAGAACAATTCCGATCTTGTAGATAGCCTATTAGAAGTGGAAGGTACTCTTGTGGGTCTTTCAGAAAAATATTGTAGTCAGTCTGATTCAAAAATCAGGTGGAATTGCTTCTTCGGCCTAAATTGAGAGATCCCCATCAATGCCTCTTACTGTAATTGTATTACTCAATACTAATAAACATAGGATCTATCCATTTTGAGTCTTATTTTAATTGTTTTCAGTTACCCAAGCTGGTTTGTAATTTTCAATGAAACCATGTCTAGTGTAGTGACAATTTTGCAACTTAATTAATTACCATCATGGCACTTTTGGCAAATTGAAACAATTTGATAATTTATCAATTAGGTGCATCAAAGAAATTTCTATAGTTCTACACATTCTAGCATTTATTTTATGTTCAAAACTATTATTGACCCGGTGTTCTATATCTGCACTCTTGGAGTCCTTGTTCAATTAGGATAGGGTTATGTATTATTAGTTTAATCAAAGTCTTCGTAATGAAGGAGTTCTTTAATTAATGTGACCCAGAAGTTCGGTTCTTCCTAAAATTAGATTTAGGATATCCGAGGACCGAGAGAAATATAATCTCTCAATTATTCTATCAATGGAATCAAGAATTCTGACTTTTTTAACGAAGTTTACTTTAGAGTCTAAACCAATAGTAAAACTCAGCTACCTCATCTTTCCCTGGAAAGATTGGTTTCCCATGCAGAAGTTCAGCAAAGATGCAACCAACTGACCACATGTCAACAGCTGGACCATACTTTGTGGTACCGAGGAGCAACTCCGGTGGTCTACAAAATTTAAGTCACGATTATCAACTGAATCCTAGGAGATTAAAAACATTCAGGAGAGATCCAATTAGCTGAGATTCTGAGAAACTAATTCTGTCTAATTTAAGATGAAACATTAGGTCTCTTCTGAAGCTTACCTATACCATAAAGTTATTACACGGTTTGTAAGATTAGCATTGTGATCACTTGAGAACGACCTGGCAAGACCAAAATCTGCGAGCTTCAAGTTTCCTTCATTGTCTATTAAAAGATTAGAACCTGCAAGCAAAATTTGAGCACGCCGAATGTTAGCCTCGTAAAATGGATGAAAAACTAAAGCTGAATGCTTGTTTTGAAATTAAACCTTTAATATCACGGTGAAGTACTTGATTTACATGACAGTAGTGAAGCCCTGTCAAAAGCTGTCTCATATAGCACTAAAAGAAGAGAAAGAAAGTGAAAATCAATTATCTGATTGTCACTGTTCTTTTCCACCAGAAGCATCTGACATTCAGTGCTTAAATAATCTTGAATCTTCACACTAACTGTCGTACCTTTATTTGTGCCACTGAAAATCTCATTCCAGGACGATCAGCTAGACCAGTCAAATCATGGTCCATGTATTCAAAAACCATGTAAATTCCACCTCTGTACTTGTTACCATCTGCGACACCAAAAGAGATCACAACACAAGAAATCAACTCAGATTAATCAAGAAGGTTTTAATGGACATAAATAATGATACTGATTCAGCAAGAGAATAAAATGTGATCGAGAAAAACTAAACTCCACAGATAAGAAATCTGCATATCAGTTGCTTACCTGGTGGGCCTTGCTCATCCTTCTCAGGACCTGGATAACATCACAAACATTGTGATTACACGAATACGATAGAATAAACATTTAGACAATAAAATGACAATATAAAATAATGAAGTACTTAAAGTAGAAGTGCCCTCAAAAACTACCTGGAGAAGTTACAATCTCTTTCAACTTGATTACATTTTCGTGGTGCAGCTTCTTGAGGATTTTAATTTCGCGTATGGCAGTTATAGGGAACTGCACATATTAGTAGTCAGATAACGAAACCGCAAGTTGCTTCAACAATCATTGATTTACATCCATATCCTTAATATAAAAATTAAAAGAATGTGGATGTTATGCAGATAAACAATCATACCCCCTCTCTTTCATTGTCCATTCGAATTTTCTTCAAAGCAACAATTTCCCCTGTTTTGATCTCTCTAGCCATGTAAACTTGCCTACAAACACGAATTTATGAGGAAAAATAACAAATAAATTAAAAATAAAATTCAGATCCACATGCAGAGAAAAAAAATAAAAAGAAGAAGAATCTTCAAAGCAAATTGAAAGGAAATAACAGAGTACCCATAAGTTCCTTCACCAATCTGCTCCAATTTTTCGAAGCAGTCGACACCTCGCGAACCCCATGTTGGCACTTCGCTTATATTTAGCTGCTCTGGTGCTGCTATTGACATTCTTTACTCCTCCTCTGAATCCTTTCGTATTTCAATTTCTCTAGCGTGGAATTAGGGTTTAAATAGAGAACGTGAAAATAAAAATTAAACCTTTTCGCGAATTACTACGAAAAGAAGAAAGGAATTCTGAATCAGGGTTTAAGATTGAGTGGAAAATGACTTTTTGTGTTTTTTTTTTTTTCAAATTGAAAGAATAAAAACAACAGGTGCAGATCAAAGAGAAACTGGCGATGGAAGTTACCGGTGGAAGGAGGTGGTGGTCTACGGCGGCGCAAGGCAGTGGCCTGTCCGAAGCGAAGGAGGGTAAATCTGGTGAAAAGACATAAGCTATAAAAACACGTGAATTAAAAGAAAATTTGGATTTTTCTTTTTTCTTTCTTTTTTTTTAACTATAATTTTTTAATTGGCAAATTTTAATGATCGTTTTAATTTAAATAAAACTTTCATTAGGATAAGGGAGAATTGCAGCCGATGTCCCGAAGAATTATAGCGATCCGAAATTTTTAAAAGTACAAATTTCATAATTTAAATTGTGTCGCTACGACAATCCCGTCAAAGGTTAGAATTTATTTTACGTTCGTCGAATTGTCTAGCAAAAACAATTAATTTAGGGATTTCAAAACGATTTTAATCTTAAAAATTTCAATATTCACTTATCGAATCCAATCTCGAACGTTTTTAAAAATATCAAATTCTTATCGATTTAAATCCAATTTTTATGTCCAATATTCTATTTAGAATCAATTCCATTAAGTCCAAATTTTATCCTTTAATTCAATTTTATTTAAATCCTGTTAGCCAAAGAATTATTTTCCAGCTCAAACTCTTGGTCCAATTACTACCTCGTTTTTCGTGCCCTACTGTTCATTCACCACCACTGTTTCTCTCAACCTCTCGACTCCACGGCACTTTCCATCAACCTCACGCCTCACAACAACTCCACCCACGGCAGGCAAACATCCACAGCAACTCCAGCAGCCTAGGTAAGGGGATCACCATCACCATCTCCATCAATTTCACCTCAACCCAATGTAATTTCACACACACACACGGGGTTAATTCAGAATCACCCACGCACGAGATTTGCAGTCACAACAGGAACACCACCACCTCCTCATACCGCCACCATCCCACACAGAGCACCAACGAGCCACCACCGTTACTGCCTTCACGCCCGCAAACCACCACCACCACGATACCGCACCGCAACCACCCAAACACGGCAGCCCCGTTTTGCCCAAAAATCGACCTCCACTTCATCCAAAATCAACCACAAAACCAAGAATAAGGAAGCCCAAACACTTACCTGAACCCTAACTCCCTTTTGGCCGGACTTCCCGCCGGAAAAACCCGGAGGAAATCCGAACGGTTGGCTCGGTTTTGGCCTCGGTCGACACACAAAAAGACCCACAATCGACCCTTCCCGCCGGGGTCTCCGATTTTGGCCGCCACCACCACCTTCGCCGTCGCCATCTCCCGCTTCCCGTCGTCGGCTTCTCCCTCTCTTCTTCTCCCTGCATCGCGAGAGAGAGAGATAGAGTAGAGATAGGTTTTTGTAATATTTGATTTTGGAAAATTACTCCTTAAACCCAGCTTTTAAAGATTCTCCAATTTAGCCCAAAGTTTTAAATGCTTATTATTTCAATTTCAAAGTTTTATGAATTGTTTAATTCAATTCCAAAGTTTTAATAACTTTTAAATTAGCCCACCAAAATTCCAAAATTTCATATTCAGCCCTTCAAACTTTTAAAGTCAATTTTAAATCTTTCAATTTAGTCCCTAAAAGTTTTAAAGTTTTAATTAAACTTAGTATCTTAAATTAAATTAATTTTGTTCTTGCTAGACGAGATCGCGGGCAAAGTGTGAAGCACGGTAACATTTCAATTGTTCAATTTCCAAGAAAACTTTCAAGACTTCGAGGTGGAGTTCACTTTTAAGCAATTGTGGTTATTTGTCCATGTTAATTCTTGATGTGTGATTTTGATTGTGATATAATGTTTATACCTATGAAAATGTTGTCAGGGACCGTAAATAGGTCTGGGATCGAAATTGAGTCCTTGCGAATGCCCACAGTGCAAAAATTTGCTAAGCTTATATCATGTTGTCAGGGACCGTAAATAGGTCCGGGATCGAAATTGGGTCCTTGGGAATGCCCACAGTACATATTCTATAGTATGTTGTATGGATATTATGTTCACCACTTGATTGCATATTTTGACTTAATTTGGACTGATTGATGTATCTCCACTGAGTATAATTCGTTATGCTCACCCCACTATTTTTCCAACCTTTCAGGTTAAGGAGCTTGGCAGGACAAGGCAACGAGCGGATCAATTTTTATTTAATAATAGAATTTTTAAATTTCAAGTTTTGAAACAAGAAGTTTTAAATAGTTGACTTCCATTTTGATACTTAAATATTGAATTTTGGTATCTTTGCAAATGTTGGTTTTTGCTAATCATATTTGGTAGACTCTTGAATGTGAGAAAAATTATTTTAGAAGTGATGTTTCCGCGTTTTGTGTTAAATTGCTATGAATTTTTAAAATATATGTTTGCCTTCGTATTGTGGCGACTTTTGAAAATATTTATTTACAGGTTACTTTGACTTAAGTAACGCTTTGAGTTATTAGTAAATTTGGGGCGTTACAAGAATACACCTTAACCTTTCATTTTTATTGCCACAATCCCAAACCTTTCACTTTAATGGTAGTCGAAGTCCAAATGACAAATTCCGTCCAAAATACTGTTAGTCAACACCAATATTGGAATTTTGACTTAAATTGACAAATTAAGTGAGGGGCAAAATGGTAAATGAACACTTTCTACAATAAAATAATTCAAATAATTAAATAAAAATCAACAAAAATGAAAAAAGAAAAACTTCATCTTCCCCAAAATCGACGGCTGTCGACCACTGCTCCTAATGTGTTTTGTCTCATTTCTCCTAATACTTCATCAAATACTGATACATCAATGAAGTTGTGAAAACGGTCAAATTAACAATCGACGAAATGCTAGCATTCTTCGATTAATATAGTCACTCTACTCAGAGAACAAAACAAATGCCTAGCCATCAATATGACAAATCCAAGATTTTGGATAATTGTTTCTCAGTAGATAACAGTATAAAATCAAGATAGAAAGAGATGCCACATGCCATTACTCAGTCTAGGGAGAGAAATGGTTACCATTGGTGCAAACCAATCCGAATAAATTATGTGCGTTCAACATGAAACAGAGTAAAGGATGCAGCTCAAAAACACAGCTCATCAGCGCCGTCGATTTTGGAAATGTGGATTTTGGTAGGTTCATTTTCAAGAACACCGTTAATCACTTTAATGGTGATTGCGATAGACATTACGACAATGTGTAGATTGGGGGTAGCGGTGGACGATCGTCGATTTTATGAATTTTTTCTTTTTTTCTGGGATGGGATGGGATGGGATGGGGTGGGGTGGGGTGTTTGGGAAAGGTGGATTTTTTTTGTTTTTTCAATTTTTTTCAATTTTATTTAATTATTTGAATTGTTCTATAATTGAAAATTTTTATTTGCCATTTTGCCTCTCACTTAATTTGTTTATTTGAGTTAAAATTCTAATATCAGTATTAACTAATGACATTTTGTACGGAATCTATAATTTGGACTCCAATTGTAATTAAAGTTAAAGGTTTGGGACTACAATCACAAAAATGAAATGTCAAGGTATATTCTGCAACAAAATAAAAGGTTTGCAACCTCCACTGCAATTTTCCCTTAGGATAATTTGTCGGAAATATCAAGCGAAATAAAAAAGAGGTATGTATTTTGTGATAGCTCTCTTCCTCTACTAACAACGGCGTTAACAACTAAAACCTACAAAGAAATGACGAGGTTTTTTCTCTCTCATGCCAAAGTGAAAATTAATAAGATAAGATTGAGAGTATTTTTGCTTGTAAATGTATTAAAATTCGAATGTAATCTCTTTATACCCCGTACATGATATCTTTTTTTTTTATACCCAGGTGTCCATTTTTTACGACTAATTTTGGGGTCTATGTCTTGGCCCCTCAAGACACAAATTAGGTAAACCGCGAGATGTACCCCAAACTGGCTAGGGTCCAAGAGCCCCTCCACTGATCTGTCAAAGTGTCGAACGAGTCAACACATGTTGCACCTTACCTTCCAGGAGAGCTCATGCCTTCCAAGATAAATCCTACCTTCCAAGAGAAAGCATACTTTCCAAGAGTCCCACGAATCGAACTCGCGACCTCTGAACTACCAGCAATTAAGAGCTCCATCATTTTCCAGTTGGGATGTGCAATTGTGGTGAATGACGTGTCCATATCATAACCTAGTGAGTGTGTGCATGTTCCACCATCCTTTCTCAGAAATCAAACGTGTTTGAGCTCAACTGTTGCAAAAAGTCTCGTTTTTATTCAAACTCCATGGGAACTTGTGAACTATGTTATCAACCTTTTGTTAGATGCATATATGGATTTTTTTGATTGTCCATCACATAAGGTTTGCGGTCCTTTTTTTCTAGAGAAATATTATTTGTACATTAGTGTATAGCCCCTTCACAAGAGGGAGCCCACGACAAAAAAATATCGTGGACCCTCCCTCTTGTGAGAGGGTTGTACACCGGGGTGTCAACTCCAGTATACAAGTAGTATAACCCTTTTTTCCATTCCTAAACTACACTTGACATACACTTTTGAAGGAGCAATTTTTCGAACCAAGAGAAGAACGTGTATAATGAGGAGTAAACTTGTAATTGTGTTTGTCAATTTAAGGGTAAAATTGAAAAGCATGGAATGCAACGGCTGGATTCATTAGCAACATTTCTTGAAATTGAAATGTATACGTATTTAAAGGGTTTTGCTACTTGCATATAGACAGAAGGGCCACGTAGGCCAGGTCAAGTAGCAAAGCCCGTATTTTCATTAAAGAATTCTTAATGCCTCGTTATTTGCTAAAGGTTTTTTGCCTTTAAATTTTTCAATGATATTTAATATTTGGTTAGTTTCGGTTGAATAGTATCACAAACCTCTTACTCCTTAGCGATTTTATTGTTAGGGAGCGATGCCAGCTTCTCAATGTGGAAATCTTGTAAATTTGCACGAGTTTATATTGGTAGAATCATTTCACGTCTGTATTTTAGTTCATGCATATTTGTCAAGTCCAAAGACTATGTTACCTTGATTCAACTTATGGTCTTATCCGAATCTTTCATGGGTTCAATAATGCTACCAAGTGACAATTGCATTGGCCAATTTTGGTCAAGGCTCGTTGGGTGACACTTAGTTGATTGACCAAGTGACTATTGTATTTGTCAAATTTAGCTAAATGATAGTTGCTTTTGCCAATTTTGGCTAAGGGATATTATCTTTGCCTATTTTGGATTAGACTATCAATGCTCAACCTAATCAGCCACTCGACCAAGTAGTTGTTTGCTTCAGCCATTTTTAATTTGGCTGTCAATTTTCAACCTAATAGGTTGATCGATCTAGTGGTTCTTTGTCATAGTCATTTTTGGCTTTGACTATTAATTTTTAACCAACTAGGTCGATCTACCTATTGATTTTATGCACTCCATTGATTGAACGAGTGCAGTTACTATTTCTTCGTTTATCAAAGTTGCACTTAAGCAAGAACAGAGTTGAGCCCGGATGAATAATAAGTTTATTAACTTCAATTCCGATTGTGGGGTCTTGACAATTTGGTTTTGGTTATTTATACGATTAAATGACCAGCTTTCCACTCGGTTGATCAAATGCGTCACTTTTTTTTTTTTTTTTTCTCTTAACCAAATTAGCACGAAAGTCTACTTTTTAGCCTTCAGTAATCTAGCTAAGGCCATCCATCTGGTTGATCGACCGATTATCCACTTAGTTAATTGACCGAATCTCATTTTTGCCCTTAGCAATTTAGCTAAGGTCATCCATCGTTTTGATCTACCATGTTTCCACTTGGTAAGCCGATCAAGCTTCCTTTCTGGAATTAACCAAGTAAGCTAATGCCATACGTGTGGTAGATCGATCGAGTCTACCTTTTTTTTGGATTACGCGCCATTACTTGCACTCACATCTGCCCGTCCCTAGGCCTTGGTGTGAGGGTAAATCAAGGGATATGCCCAAGTTGGTCAGGATCTAAGTGCGTTTCCACTGAACTACTCCAGATTCTCCTTCTTAGGATTCGAACCCGGGACGTGCCAGCTGCGTAGTTTTTTTCTCTCCCCCATCATTTGCCAACTTGGATGTGCCCCTAGGAGCAACCGAGTCTACGTTTTGACCTTATGCGATATGGCTAAGAGCCTTAGACTATTCCTCTTGTTAATGTGTTCATTGTTGAGACTTTATTATATTTTCTTTTAGCGAGATTCAATACTTCATTAAACGGCCATACTTAGAATCCTATTAGGTTCCTTATTAAAGCTTCTCGTATAGTTATTGACATTTGAGGTGTACGTGTTCGATTAGATGGTTTCACCCAATGGGATTGTTTATTAAGGTTCTTCACCATATTTTTGTTGAGACATTCCCCCTTATAAATCGCTAAGGCTCCTTGCCTTATTTGTTTTACAGCTTCTTGCCTTACTTTTGTATCATCGCCTTGCAATTTTTAAGGCTTCACTTTGCAATTTTTTAAGGCTCATCGACTCTTTATTTTGTTAAAGCCCATAGCCTTGCAACGTTTGAGCTCATTTCCTCTTTATTGCTAAAGCTTATCGCCTTGACATTTGTTAAGGCTATTTGCCTTTTTTATTTGTCTAAAGCTCGGTGCCTTGCAATTTGTTAAAGCTCACACCTCTTTATTTTGCTAAGGCTTGTTGACTCTTTTTTGCTAAGGCTCATTGCTCCTTGCCTTTTTATTTGTTGAGGCTCGTCACCTTGCATTCTAATTGAGACTCGTTGGTTATCGCCTTATTTTCCAAAAGTTCCTTCCCTCGTGCTTGATGGTAGGATGAGATGCACTAGCCTACACATGATAGCATTTGAAATGCATGCCACCTCATCATGTCAATAGATATCCGTTAGTGATCGACATGATTAGATGAGCCATCATATTTTTCCATTTTGAGTTGCTCAAAACCATCTTGCTAAAGGACGACCATCACTTTGAGAGAGAGAGTCATCCTCCAAAACCATTTGTTGTGAAAATAAATTATTTTTTTGTTTAAATTGTTGTATGACGACGTGTTTTTGTTACGAATAATGTTACATGTACATTATAGTGTTCATAATGGTATCCATAATATACACGTGACATAACATCATTGAAGGATTGACAAAACTGTTTTCCAACTCTCCAATAATGTTATGCTACGTGTACATTATATACACCATAATGTACATGTAGCATAACCCGTTTGTTACAGTAGTCACACGACCCATTTACCAACAGCAAGAGTCTTTACAAATTACAAAAGTACAACCTGAGGACCTATCTATCAATATGCTATTTTGGAGAAATATTAATAGTGCTTGGGGTGTAAGCAACTTCATTTGAAAGTAATTACTTCTATTCACTTTTTATATTTAACCAAACATGGCCTTAGCTAGCCACATTTTGTCTTGTTTTTGGTGGCCTAGCTGATAATGGCTCAAGGCCCCTCACTAATCTTCGAAAATCCACATCAATTCCCTCATGTCATCAGACAACAGCACCTGCAACTCTCGACACTTCTCATGGCTCATGAAATCTTGTTTCCCCAACCAACAAAACCACCACCAACCCTCCCCCATCTCTGCCGCCGCCACCGCCACCTCCATCACCACCACTATCTCTGCTCTCCCAGATGACCTTCTCTTAGAATGTCTCTCTAGAGTTGATCAATCTTCCCTCCTTTCCCTCCCTTTCGTCTGCCGCCGTTGGGCTCACCTCATCAATTCCCCCTCCTTCCACCACTTGCGCCACCACCACAATCTGTTATTCGATACTATATTCTCCATTTACATTTCCCGGTCCGCCCTTTTCGCCGCCAGCCTCCGCATGAGCCACCAGTTTGAATCACCCAATTGGAAAGTATCCACCTTTATCCCTTCCAGTTCTTCTTTACATTTGGAAAGTGGATCTGTTTTCTCTCTGTTTTCACATTACAGATTAGTTTCAATTGGTCGGAAAATATACATAATTGGACGGACGGCCATGCTTCGCTGTGACACGTGGACTGGCACTTTGGTCCCCAAGGCAGGGATGGGTTTTCCGAGGAAGAAGTTTGCTGCTGCGGAGGTGGCTGGGAAAATCTACGTTGCTTGTGGCTCAGCCCGGTCGGAAGCGGTGGAGGAATACGACCCAGATGAGAATGAGTGGCGCGTGGTGTCCCATGCACCGAGGAGGAGATACGGTTGCATTGGAGCCGCCGTTGATGGTGTGTTTTATGTAATTGGAGGGTTAAAGATTGGCGTGGCGGGGAACGAGGCGGCCCATGTGTACGCCAGCTCAATGGATTTATACGACGTGGAGGCGAGTGGATGGTTGAGGAGCAGAGCAGTTCCCGGCGGTGGCTGTGTGGTGGCGGCCTGCGCAGCAAACGGGCATTTATACATTCTATCAAGCCATGCAGTGGAGCTTTCGTTCTGGAAATTCAACGGTTCCAGAAAATCTGGCGAGTTTGGGGAGTGGCGGAGGATTAAGCCTCCTCCGCTTCCAGCGCAGGTGAGGGTGGATAGCACGGTGGGGTTCAGCTGCGTCGGGGTGGGGAACACGGTGGTGCTTATACAAGTAGTGGGTTGCATAGATGACTTATTAAGGAGGAGTGGGCGGAGCGAAAGGGGATTAAAGGAAGGACTGGTATTGGTATACGACTGCGCCACCGGAGAGTGGAGTAGAGCGGCGGACTCGCCGGAAGTGATTCGACGCGCCGCCTGTGTTTGTGTGGAGTGTTAGCGTGTACTCTAAGGAGACTGCATTCACGGGGTAGTATTGTGAATCGGACGAAACTTTTGACTTTTTTGGTAAATTTGAGAAAAAGGAGCGTTTTGATTGGTTGAGGGGTTGGAGGGTAGTGGTGGTAATTATGGTCAATATGGAGGGGGATTGTGTTTGCATATTTTCATGATTAAATGTGGGCCATGCTTAAAATTTGTATGGTGTGGTTAATTCAACTACATGTAACATGTGATGGATGTAGAGAGATTTTTATTGATAATTTTGGTATCCTAGGTTGTTGTTATTCTTAAATTTATTATTATTAATTTTTTTTCTTAATCACCATAGTACTAGAATCTATAGATCTCACATTCAAAAACTATTTTTTGAAGGCAAATCTCAAAATTTATTTTTCTCTTTTCTTTTCAATCACACATTTTTCAATAAAATAATGTTATACGCAAACATAATTTTTTTTTTCATTTTTTATCATACATTCTCTATCAATCAACTATTCAAGATGTATTCTTTTTCCAAAAATGAGAATCAAGCATGGCTTTAGTGTATTTTTAGGCTTCACTAAAGAAGATTGATGGGGTTAGAATGTTCTAATCATAGGATATATAGAACTGGCAAGAATATATGGGAGGGAGTGTAAATTTGACTTCCAAAAATGCAACGAATGTAAAAAAAAAGCAGTAAATGACAAAATATTATATATCATACAAAAGAATAATAGCAAAAGTAGACTAGAGATAACTAACTCTAGGGTTACTATGTCTGTCAGTTTGTATCAAAACACGTAATCGACAAGTAAGGTTTAATGGTCTATGCTCCTGGTAATGATATTATTCCTAGTATTTAGCAGTTAATGAGTCAGCAATCTGATTCTCCTCATGCTATCTTTACCTGTTACCAACATCACCAGGTGCCACTACTCTATTAGAGTTGCTTATCATATATTTCACAAAGTCATATCCATTTTGGAGTTCGATATTGTCAAATTGAAGGTCCTAACATCTCCCAACTCACCACTGTCTCCATCATCGAGTTCCATTTCTCTCGTCACCACTCTTTATTGGTGTCAGAAAACTTCGCTTGAGAAACCACCACTTTGTATGATGATAACAACGCTAATTTCACTCAGTTTTGGGTCCTCGAAAGTATGCCCTTTTTGTTGTAGTGACGGTGGTGAATTTTTTTTTATACTTGAACTTGTATCCAATGTGGTGGTGATAGTGGTCAGTGTTGATGATGAAACTTTTAAGATTTGAACTCATATGCAATGTGGTGGTGTTGATGCTCAGTGTTAATGGGAAGATGTATGTGGTAGCAATGATGGTGTAACAATGAATGTTACAAGCGATGGTGGAAGAGCTATGACGAAAATAGATGATTGTGTGCTAAACAATTTGTTACAATTGGTGGTGTATACGTTGACGAAGAGTTGAAACAAGTGAAGAAAAGTGTGTAATGTAATATAATACAATGTAACATCTTGAGTTTCATAATATATTGTAAAAATTAAATTAAAAATTGAAATAATATTTTGAGAGTAAAAAATGTTTAAAGGTGTGTATGAAATTAGTAAAAAAAATAAAAAAAAAATTAATGTATTTATAAATTGCTCCCAGAAAAGAATTTGTTACGAAATTCTAAGTTCCAAATTTCCAATTGCTATACTTGGTTGGATCCCATATAAAAATGTGAGCCTGAAAATTGGGCATCAGCCCATTAGACAGGGTCCGAGAAGGTTTTGGTTGGTTTCAATTGAACAATCAACACAATTAAGGTCACATTGACTCAATGCTATCGGTTTTAGAGTTCCTTCATTTTTTCTTTTTGTTTCTTTACGAGCATGTTTGGCTAGTTTAAAATAAAAATAAAAGTTATATATAAGTAGAATTTTTAGGCTCATGCAAACATGCTTATATGAAAGGAAATTAGTAGCTTAAATGACCATGGTCCAAATTTATCTCGAAGAACTTTAATGTTTCATAGATTGCTCAAATTCGTTCCTACTTGCTCTTTTCAACGACATATAGCTACATCTAACCCCATAACAATTAAAAAGAATAAACGCACGCACGCACGCACGCATGCATGCACGCGCGCACGCACACACACACATACATAATCTTATCATTCTTAATCGTAATCTTCGTCTTCCTCGTCTATCGTGCCATTTAAATTAGCAAATTGAATAGGATCACCGACCATCCTTTGCATGTCGTCAAGGGACCAACCTGGTATATCTTCATGCTTCATTTTAGGACTTGGGTTTGGTGCAAAATCAGACTATCTAATTCTTGCTCACTCTCTCATTAGCCAACCTTTCATTCACATAACTAGCAAGTTCATCATAAAAAGATACACATGCTTTTTTGTATGGTACCACAACACACGATATCGTTAAAAATGCATCGAGAATAATACACGACACATGCTTTATGTTAATTCAATCAAATTACAAGAGTTCTCCCATTCTCTCATTTTCACCATGATTGTGCCCTCCATTCGACATTTTGCTATTGTATACCCACTTCACTTCATGTAGGATGGTCAATTTAGGAGAGGGGGAGGGGCGACAAGGGAGTGGTGTGTGGAGCCGAAGGAGAGTTTTTATTTTTATTTGTATTGTGTTGAATCGAAAATATTACTTTTTTTTTCTTCGAGTGAGTTAAGGAGAAGAGGTACCAACCATGGCATTCATGAAAACAAAAGACCCCAACTAATAGGAACGAGGATAACTGATGATTTTATCATTTCATTATATTTGCTTGAGAATGCCATTTCAATTTTTCTTCAAAACTAAAAATGCTTAAACAAATCGGTTGTATATGTAGATGTTGAGTTTTGGTGCTTAGTTGGGAGAGTTTAAATTACAATCATTTTTGCAGAATAGGCTAGCAGAGTCGGTTAACGATTTTGCCTTGCCACCTTGAAGATCAAGACAACCCGACCGATTTGAGTGGGTTGGGTCATTGAGTGATTCACATGCACGACCTCGATAATGAAAGGGATGGTCATCATTTCAATTCTAAGCAGAAGTACTCGTGTCAATAGGTATTTATAACTGCCTCTTGAGTTGGTTAGCGGTTCATACTTGATGAAATGGAGGAAACCTTTTTATGTTTACCATTGTGGCATTGCAATTGTGAATAGTAGGGCTAAGTTCCTTGACCTATCACATGGTTTGTCAGTAAGAATACATTTACACATCCTAGAGTCTCATTGAGATTTCAGAAAGTATAAAAGACAAGTGTCCAATGCCGTGCACGCCGATCATGGAAAATGTTATAAATAGCAACCTTGCGGCTTGCCCTAATAATGAAAGGTTTGAATTGCCATTAATACTCTCCATTCATTTATAGTTTTGATATATGTTTTTCATAACTAATAATTCTTATGATCGGGTGAGACTGCGAACTAAGTTCCCAACTCCATTTTCATGTCATCACTTTGCTCGAAGACTCAATTCCGACCATTTGCAAAATTGATAAGCATCATATTCACTATGATATCGGAATTTCATGTTCACAATTACGAACAATACATTTACACATGCACAATGTATGGTTGCAGAACATACTCACAAAGTCACAATGTAGTTCAACGTCCAATCATGCTTGTATCAAATACCATACAATCTAAAAGTTATCGATTTGTGCTAAAACAATTCGTGTATCGTATATGTTCACTGAATATCTAAACAGAGCTATGAGGCCACAAAAAAACATGCATACAATTTTGTAAACCATGTAAAACCGACTCACACAATATTAAGCTCCCGTTTGATACTCATTATTTGTAAAATGAGAATGAAAAATATAGTTGTTATGAGCTCCACGAAAAATAAAAAATAGTGGTTAGATGTGATTGATAATTATCATATTTTTCATTTCTATATAAGATTAATGAGAAATAAACAGGTTCTAAATAGAATTAGACTATATACACAAAATAAAAGTTATATTACCTTTTCTCTCCATCTTTTTTTTTTTTCGTTTTCAATATTTGAGTCACTTTATCAGTCTCCTCCTGCCGGTTGGCCCAGCCATTACCATTTTTCTATTTTTATTTTTTTTATATTTTATTACGTAAATAGATATACTATTCACAAATCCCAAATATAAAACAAATTAAAAATTCAGAAAAATTAAAAAACCCTAATCGCCGTCGATTCAGTTTCATTTTTCAGCCTCGCATTACCTATCTCTCTCCTCTCTCTGCCCGTATATCATTCCTCATTCTCTCTCCAGAAACTTCTACATTTCTCTCTCTAAAATCAAATCCAATTCTCCATCCGGTGATAATAATAACCAAACGTCGTTGTTCGATTTGTTTATTGATCGAACGTTACAGGTGAGGCTGAATCCCGCTTTATTTTTTTAATTGATATCGACATGCGGCTAGGATTTGGAAGGGCAGGGAGGTGAATTTTTTTGTCGAGTGTGTGTTATTCGTTTCATGTTGATTTTAGGCTTTTGAATATGATTTTCATGAATTTGGCTGGATTAACTGATCTGTATGTGGTTTTTTGCCTTTTTGTTTTTATGTGCTTTGGGACATGGATATTTAGATTCGATCTGCTTATGGTTATGTGTAGAAAAATTATTACGGAATATTAAGATTTTTACATTCATTTCATTTCTTATGTACCTGCTTTTGCGTGTGTTAGCATATAGATTTCCATCCCTTTATGGGGGCAAAATTGAATCGGAAGACAAATGGGTCTATCTGAATAAGATTTTATGTTGTTATGATTTCTATTTCGATACATGGATCTAAGAGTTGGCTGTGGAATTGATTAGAGGTGTGCATATGTATTGTTACATTGGAAAGCTGGTAGTTTAAATTTGATAGGCAGCACCAGGAAGTGCCATTTCCTGTTCTTTCTCACAGCGCTGTGGGTTGGAGGATTAGCAGTTACGATTAATGCAGGTAGTGTAATGAAGTAATTCAACTTAGATGAAAAGGCTTGACAGATGGATGGGCAACGGAAAAGGATTTTCTCTAGAGGTTTTCTTTCATGTCATAAGAAAGGAATACAATTTGTAAATTTGAAGAAGGAAAATGATTCCGGTTTGGAAGTTCTATTTTTTGAAGTGTCCATGGTTCAGCAGTGATTAAAAGCCATGAAGCATGGACACTCGTGGTGCATCCGTGTTCAACACGTGTGGGTCACCAAGACTCCTTGGACATTCAAAGGCATGTAGTATATGCATTTTTCCTTTTCGTCATTAGTAACAAATTGTTTAACTCAAAGCAATTTCAACATAATAAATAGCTACTCATATAATATAATTAAAAGATTTTACAAACAAAAAGTCAAAACTAAAAAAGTATAAAAATAAAGATGTGGTTTATAAATTTACAATCATAAATAATTTAAATTAATGTGTCCACGACTTGTTAGTGTTGTACTTTTTTGAAAAATCATGTGTATCTTCTCGTGTCGAACACGACATGCCTGTCTTTTTTTGTGCATCAAAGAAAAGGAACTAGTCTGCTAGGTGGGAATAAAATGGTGGTTGTATTGGTGGCCTGGTTGCTTACAATGGCTCGTGTTATTTATCTAGGGAGTGGAACTTTTGGGTGGAAGATTTAAATGTGCCTGGTTTTCTAGATACGAGTGGAAGATTTGATCTAGCTTTTAATCATCAAACGATAGATTAAATAATAACTTTCATCTTGAATATTTTCTTCAGTATATTTTTATTTTTTGACCCTTTCTGCTTCAATCTGATTACTTACTTTCTTCGCCTGAATACTTTTAAAAATATTATTTGTGATTTACCTGTTTATTTTCCATTAGAAAATGGTGCCATTTTCTGGTCGTGCAAGAGGATGTGCTCTCCTTAAACCCCTTGTACAGTTTGTCTTTCATATAGCGTCTCCTTGGCTAACATAAATCTAATCCACTGGCATCAGGGATTATAACTTGAATTTATTGGACATGGCTCCAGCATCCAGATCTAAGTCCAAAGACAAAAAGGCTAACAAGGAACCTCCCAAGGGCTCTTCAAAGCCTTCAGGTAATGTTAACACTAACAGTGGGATTTCAGCAAGTGGTTACAATCCGGTTTTGGGAACATTCCACATGATTGAGGCTGTACCAGTGTCTTCTACTGGTCTGCATCAGGTGAACGGTCGTTTCCGAAACATAGATGAGACGGATGATCATAGTGGGAATTCAATTGCGACAAGCACCGAGTATGATTCTGTTTCAAATAATGGTAGCTGGTCTGGTGAGTCAGAGGAACATAAAGAAAAAATGCCTCATCCCCCTCCATATCAGGAGTCAGTACCTGGAGCTGACAATGATAAAAGAGAAAAAATTAGGCAGAAGAACGAGAAGAAACATCAGCGACAAAAGGAGAGGCGAGCTCAAGAACTGCATGATCGGTGTGTTGGCTATCTTATGTCAAGGAAACTAGAATCACTTGCTCAACAACTCGTGGCTATGGGTTTCTCTCAAGAACGGGCGACAATTGCTCTTATGCTGAATGAAGGGAGAGTAGAGGAGTCAGTAGCTTGGCTGTTGGAAGGAGGCGAAGAAGAGAAGCACACTGAACATAATCTTAACGGTGGGGGTAATTTGAAAATTGACATATCTGAAGAGCTTGCTTGTATTGCTGACATGGGAATTAGGTATAAGGCCTCTAAACAGGAGGCTGAAAGAGCTGTAGTTGCATGTGAGGGCGATCTTGAGAAGGCAGAAGAAACATTGAAGGCTCAGAAGCAGGAGCCCTCCTCTGCCTCTCCAAAACCAGAAGAAATTGGCGATCTTCCTACTGTAGTCAATAGTAAGCTACAACTAGCTGTTAGCCAGAGTGCAACAGGGCTGCAACCAAAACCTACTTTATCTGCTACCCTACAACATAGAATGGATGAAAGAGATTTCAACTATACCAAAGTTCCAGCTACTATAGGGTCTTCAGTGGATCCCGGAGTCAAAAGTACGCAACAGATAAGGAAAATACAATCAAGATTGGATTGGGCCAAGCCACAGCAGATTGTTGTGCCAGCAGAGAAAAGGTGGCCAGGTTCAGGATCGAGTCCTCCTGTTTCGTACTCATTAGCCTCACATTCACTGGTGCATCCACCAACCAAGACAGAAGCTCGTTATGTGTCTGTTGGAAATGAATTTAAGAACCTGCAGCTCGGATCAGTGAGAGAACCCGTCATAATGATGCAGCGGCCCCAATCCATCAACATGAAGCAGGCACCTGCATCAATAGCTAACTCATCTCCTACTGGGACAGCTGTTGGTTGGTATCCTAATGGTGTCGAAAATATGAAGCTCAATGGATTTGTGCCACCTGTCACTGTTACAAGAGGCATGAGCCCAAATGGTGTTGGTTCAAATCCGTTGTATAACCAGCTCCATTACCAACCTCAGCAGCAGTTCATGTCAAGCAGTAGCTCATTAGATTCCCAAGGTACAAACCGAGGAAACGGTTTGTGGAGCCGAGCTGGCACGTCGCCAACACTTGCTGCTTCATCCCTTGGACTATTCTCGGGACTGGGCACTAATGTCACATCAGTGTCTTCATCTCCTGTAGACTGGAAAATGGGCAGCTCAATGTCGCAGTTAGATTACACCAACATAGACTGGAGTTTGGATCGTGGGTCGTCCACATTGGGTACTGGTGGTTTGTGGTCGGGGGTTAACTCTTTGACGCAAAACAATACTCGTCCACACAATTCATTTACATATGGGACGAAGTCTGCTATGAGACCTGTTCTGTCGAATGGAGGTGGTATTCCGATTCCAGGTTTGCAGGATGGGATAGTTTCTACAGAAACGGCAGTTGGTGGTTCTCGGGAATGGACTTCTCCATTCGAAGAGAAAGACCTTTTCAGTTTACCCAGACAGTTTGTTTCCTCCCCTTCTCTGTAAGATGAATGGAGAGGAGTTGAAAGAGAATAAATAAAAGAAAAAAAGACCGAAAATGTGCTTGAATATTTGGTATTGATTCACATGATGTTTTTGACCCTATTGTTGTTACATCAACCTCAGTGGAAAAAGCATCAAAAGTCATTTGTTTTGATGTTCACTTTGTTGCTCGCTTTATTTGATTCGAGTTCTTCAATTGGTTTTCGATTTGCCATTACCAACTCAATTGTGGTGCTATGCATTGGGGTGGGGAGATCATCTAAACCGACCTGTATAAATTTTAACTGATTTTGTGTTTAATAATCGAGAATCAAATTATTCCAGTTAGATATTGATTCTACATAATCTAAGTTAATTTTGGTCTATTTTACCCTTTTCAACTTGCTTAGCCAAAATCGATCCATTCTAATTTACGGGAATCTATTTAACTCAACCCCTCACATGTACAAATAGACAACAAAAAGACAAATCCTTTTTTCTGTCGCGAGATGGAGAACTGAATCAAGAATCGCCTTTTTTTCATCACCAATTTTTGCAACCCAAGATATTATTTTATCATTCATCCAATCTTCCATGTATAAATAGCGACATTGTCACATTGATCTCTTTAAGGCGGACAACTGAAAAACTACAATCTTAAAATGAAAAAAGAAAAGTATTTTTGAATATAAATTCAAGATGATTGACAACAAAGTACAACAGTCAATAATATTTTCAGTTTGATGCATTACAAAAAAGATAAGACTATTCAATAGACTCTGAAAACTCCATTGGCGATGAAGCAGCATCCATAGAAACTTCTGTATACCATTGATTTTCAGCACGAGTGATGAAGCTGGCTTCTGCATTCATAATAATGTATTAAAAATGTCGAAGAAAGCACAAGGAGCAAACGAGTGGTTCTACGAGAGCAAGTGTATAGAAAGCGAGTCTGGTATCACTCGACCAACATATAAGATCCATTTTGAATACCGATTGCAGTTGTTTCAACTATCGTAAAACCCTTAATGGCTAGGCCACACCGAAGGACTTTGTTCATGTTTGGTATGTGGTATTCGACCAGAGTAGACTATCCACTGCTATCAAATTCTTTCTAAACTCTCTATAAGTAGACACCCAATATAAATGGATTAAACCCAATTATGAATCTACTCTCCTTAGCGAAGATGGAGAACTTATTCGGGTTTCACTTAGATGCATGAATGGAAAACGGACACTGAATTTCATCACACAAGTGTAATTTGAGAGTCACCTGATAAGAACACGTCTTTATACTCGTCATCGTCATAGATAAATTGAGGGGGGTCTGGAGAGCCCACTCCAACTATAGTGCTTCCGCTGCATCATAATATGAAAAAACATTTTTAAGTTATAATTGTACCCAAAAGGCATGGTCATATTACAACTTATGCAAAATTGAGATACTAATTTTGTTGATAATCTTTTCAGACTAAGCTATAAGATGCAAGAACTCAACAGTATGACATTTCGAAGAAAGAAATGTACATCAATACTAAAAAAGAAAAATAAGCTAAAATCTTATTAAGCCTCTGTTTGGTAGCCATTTTTCGGGAGAAAAATGCATTTTTGAATAGTTGATTGATGGAGAATGTGTGGTTAAAAATTAAGGAAAATTTTTGGGTTTGCGTGTAATATTACTTTATTGAATAATATATGGTTGAAAAGAAGAGAGAGAAATGCATTTTAGGAAAAATGGCTATCAAATAAGGGCTAATTATATTGTTCTGACCTCTGTAGGACGGACACTTTAACTAGGTTAGCGTGTTCGTGTCCGACACTTGTTAGTGTGTCCGTGTCCGATAAGTGTTGAACACGTGTCGATACCGACACTCTTCGGACACTCTACAATAATCATTTTTCTTTTTTACTACAACTATTATATATTTTTAACTCAAAATTATTAGTAAATAACAAATAAGTACTTATATATAAAAGATTTCAATAAGAAAAATCAATAATAAGAATAAAATTAAATTTATACTATATAAATGAAGAATTTTAAAGAATTTAATCAACACGTCGACAACATGTCGTGCCGGTACTTTTTTGAAAAATCACAAATCGACGTATCCGATACGTATCATGTCGAACACTCGTGTCCGTATCGGTGCATCATAGGTTCTGACTACTAACTTAAAAAGCATAACAACAGAATTTACAGATACCCAAAAATGGTAGTGAAATGTACCTCCCAGACATGAAAACAGCATCATACTGTCCTCGACCTGCGGCAATTAAGCGCTGTTTTAATCTTTTTAGCGAAGGAAGTACTTCAAAAGCAGGAGGTTCTGCAACATGGATAAACATACGATTAATAAAAAAAGATTGATGCTAAAAAAGATCATCTATCTGATATAGAAAAAAAGATTCATTCATGTAAAGAGTGTTTTGCATTCTTCATACCTAGATCATTGATGCAAACATCTTGAGATATTCCGCTTCTTGATATCTTCTCTAGCAGGGTCAAAGGATCCACTTTGCTTGTTCGATCCAAGGTAAGAAGCTGAGAAATTAAAACTCGTTATCAAAAGAATTTTACCCTGAAATCAGCTTAAAATAATCCATAAACTATAACATCTATTACCTTGTATACTTCAGCTGTGGAACATGCCTCTTGAGGCTTTATGAGAACCAATGGAACGTCAAAGGGTAGAGGCTTTGGAATGTCTTCAACAATCTGAACCAATTAACACGAAAAACTAGATACTTTATGATATCACTTCACATCAATTCCGACCGAATTAATTTCGAGCTTTGACTTGCAAAAAAATTATTTAGTTTAACCAAACATGCACTATAAGAAAACTGAAGGATGAGGTCTAACTGTGAGCGCCATACTCGTAAATGTCATACCTCACCTCGACCTGTACAGTAGGCTGCTCCATGAGAGAAAAAGAATGGGATATCTGAACCAATTTCGCCTGACCATTCTTGGAGTTCCTTTTCAGTGGCAACACAGCCGCTAAACTGATTTGCTGCCCACAAAGCAGTGGCGGCATTACTACTACCACCACCAAGTCCTGCCCCAGTTGGCACCTTTTTGTCAAGATGAATCTGCCCATGAAAATTAGTCGAGAAAAGAATCAAACTGGTACTCTCCAACTAAGATGTGAAAAACATTAATATTTATCTCTGAAAATAAAAAACGTTACCCAAAAGTAGTTGTCAGTCCCTGTCTTTTTCCTAAAAAGATTGAGGGCTTTTATTATCTGAAATAAATATATAAATTAAATAACAATCATAGAGATAAAGAATTGGAAATGGAAAAATGCTCATATCTTTACCAGATTTCTATCATCAAGGGGAACTCCAGGAACATTGGTTGATAAACGATCACTAGATTTTGATGGGGATAAAGAGAACTTTATTTTATCTCCTAGACTAATTACCTGAAAGAACAAGAGGGCTAACTTTGGAAAAGATCCAGCAAAAACTTTTATAATAAATTATAGGTATTTACATGAAAGAGCGACGCCAAATCATGATATCCGTCTTCCCTTTTGCTTGTTATTCTCAAGAATACATTAATCTGCACTTGGAAATACAACAAATTCCCAAAAGTTTGAGAAAACACAGAGAGAAATCAATGAGGCATAATGCGATATTACAATTTATTACCGTACCTTGCAAGGAGAGAAAAGAGTGAGTCTTGACATCCCAGAATTCTTATCCACTTCATCAGCTAATTTGTTAAATTTGTCCTCAAGATCATACGCTACCTAGTCACCCATCACAAACATCAAAACTCACAAACAAAAAAATTTAAAAATCTTCACCTTCAGTTATAGGTAGAAATTCAACTTTATATGAACCACATACTTTATCATTCAATAATAAGTTAGAATCTTTCCATTCAACATAAGCAGAAAAATTGTACATAATGAAAAAAGAGTGAGCCTTGAAATCCCATTATTCTTATCCACTTCATCGGCTGACTTCAAGATCACATATACTATAAGAATTAAAACTTCACCTTCAATAACAAGCAGAAATTTGACTTTTTAAATAACCATAACGAAAAACATTAAATAAAAGTTCAGGTTCAATAATAAGCATAAAATTGACCATACACGATTGGCTATAATGCTGATTCGTTCTATTATGATGGCAAGAAGATGAACATAAAACGGATAGCCTCGAATTCCCAGTATTCTTCTTTATCAAACTTGTCCGCAAGATCATACACTACCAAACTACCCCATCACAAACATCAAAATTCACATTCCATTTTATGTACAAATTCAACTTTTTCACAAAAAGAAAAACAAATCTAGATTCAAAATAAGTAAAAAAAAAAATGGACCATTAACACAACAATAAGCAGAAAATTGAACATATCCCAGTATTCTTATCCACTTCATCAGCTAACTGATGAAACTTATCCTCAATATCATACACAACCTAATCATCACATCACAAACATTCATAAATCATAAGAAAAAAAAAGTTTAAATTTTCATATAAAACTATAAGCAGACCACAAAAATAAGCAGAAAATTGATACCTCCACTTGTTTTCTGCCAGTTTTTGAATCAGAAGCCGTCGCTTTGATTCTTGAAAATTGAAACCCTCTTTCAAAATAAGATGCGTGTTTAAATTTATACGAAGAAGGTATCGAAAAACTAGCTTTCCTGAAAGAATTGAAGTGGGTTTCGCCATTGCAGGAACTGTAGATTTGGTGACTGCATATAAAATTGGAAGAAGCCATGGGATACTGTGTTAATCACAGAAGATGAACACAGTTGACTGAAAATTTGCTTCACCGAATTCAATCGGTTTAATGCTATTCAAGAAATGATTTCGTGTTTCGGTATGAATTGGGAGTGTGCACCTCGTGGGTATATATTTTTTAGGAAAATGCTATTTCTACTTTCATGGTGTATAGTGTTTTTCGTGTGTGCATCCTCTATAATGCATTTGATATGCATTATATACGTATAACATAATTGATATTTTTATTATATTGGTAGAAATTCAACAGTTCTGTAGTATAATTAAGGGAATCAGTCTCTTGGATGGACTTTTATGTTCTTTCTTGTCCTTGTTTATCCCTTCCATGTCTACCTAAATATAAGTCCGTCGTGTCGAAGATTAAAATCAAATATTTAATAAATTTTAATAAAAATTAATAAAATATATTATTGAAAAATTATGAATTTCATAAAATATATTATCAAAATTATTTATTGATTTTGACTTTAATAAGAATCTAAATTTTAATTAGAAGAATGCTACTTAGTCGAACAGATCTAAGCTTCTCACATCAGCTAGGTCCCTCATTAAAAAAATATTAGAAAATATCCATCACACCCCTGTTTGTGAAAGAATATGTACAAGGCCAGGTAAATTGAGTCTAACACCCTAACAAGGCTCTTTAATTAATATTAATATCAAACTGACGTCTTTTACTAAAATTCAATCATGATTAGTGTTTGTTTGAGATAACTTAAAAGTTGCTAAAAGTTTATACTAAGCTCCTGTTTGATGCACATTAAAATAGAAAGAATGTATTTTTTAGGTAATGTGATAATGAATATGTAGTTCAAAAAGAAGGAAAAATTATTGATGTGATGAAAAATATTATTTTATTGAAAAATGTGTGATTGAAAAATTAGTAGAAAGATGAGAATGAAATTTAGAATGTGGATCAAAAATCATAAATAGATTTTAATCATATATTTAACGGGATTCATAATTTTTATCAACTTTTAATGTTACATTTGATCAACTTTTAACAAAAAATTTTGCTAAATTTTTTATCAAAAGCTTTTTCAAACAACTCTATATGTGTGTGTGTGTGTGTTAAATGTCGATGAAATGGAGCTTGTTTGATAAAAGATTATTATGGGAAAGAGTAATAGGTTTTACAAAATGCATTAATAATAATAATGAGTAAACATGCACATGAATTATTATTATTATTATGGTTCTCCTTATCTCTCCTTTACCGTGCAAGATACATAGTCTCTCACTTTGTTATAGCGTATAATTAATTATAATTTGGTCAAACTTTATTTTCATCTAAATATTACTTAAGATCAATGTTTTCAAAATCGGCCCGGCTTATCCGGTTCAACCGGTAAAATCAGGGATTGGGCCCAAAACCGGACCAATCACGCTTGATTAACCCTTTTTTGAGAAAATCGACTTCAAAACCACGAAATCGGCCAGTTTAACCGTGAACCGGCCACGATTTTTTGGTTTTTCCAATTTTTTTTTTTTTAGTTTAGAAAATTTTAACTTTATGAATTGGCCTCATAAACTACAATTCAAATTCCCATAAAAAAAATATTGGATGACATGCTTGTTTTATCGATGCACTTCTTTTAAATGATTTCATAAACTTTCAATGTGAGATAATGTCTTTTATAATTACACTTCTCTCCAATGATTTCATAAACTTCCAATGTGGGATAGTTGAATAACAACAAAAAAAAAAAAAAAATGTTAAAATTCCCTCAAAATCATTTTTCAAATGTATGTTTAGTTGACTAATTTGATTTTGAATCTCAATTAACTAAATTGTAATATTCATCTATAAGTTTAAACTATTTTATTTTAACATAGCAAACTATTCTAACATATTGATTTTAAATTTTTGAAGTGTTAAGACTAACTGTAGAATAATGAATCAAATTAACAAAGATAGATTTAATTCGAATTATTAATATAAAAAAAAATTTATTGTTTTCATAATATTTTATTATTTTTTTATGCATTTATTGCATTCGATTCAATTCCGATTCGACCCGAATTGAACCTTTTGACTCTTGATCCTTTACATTTTTCGGATCGACTTTCAAAACATTGCTTAAGATCAACAACTTTACTTATTTTTTAATTACACATTCCTCGGAATCCATTACTTATTAGCAATTATAAGTTTTGACAAACATGAGCTATTGATTGGATATTCATCCTATACATTTTTGTTTGGATAAAAAATTAAAAGAAAAAAAAATAAACGGCCCGCTACAACCTACTTGCTCGGCCCATCTAATACTTTATGTTTAAAAATTGGGGCCATACAATTTGAAATTGATGGTTATAGGCTATAGAACTAAAACTGAGCGAATAACTAGGTTGGTGTAGCTGCGGCCACCTATACAGTTGCCATTGCAAGGAGTACGCCCCCTGCCTCGAGGAGCTGAAAAATTTTTCGGGACCCCGTCCTCCTGAAAAATGTTGTTGTCCTCCTAAAAAGTGTTGTTAGCGGGTGGCAACATTTGCTGAGGCCATGTGCAAAAATATACTCTGATTATTATGCTCGATGCGAGCTTCACATTTTAGGAGCATTGAATCAATTTCTTCCAATGTAAGAGAATTTATCTTGGTGAGAAACCATGGAAACAAGAGAGTCATATTCGGAACCGAGCCCAGCAAGCACATATGGGATAATTTTATCACATTTCATAGTCTGACCGGCAATGGTCAATTTGTCGGTAAGACGTTTGATTGCCATGAAGTAATCAGTGGCAAATTGATTACCTTTCCGGAGGGTAGAAAGTTGAGAGCGAACATGCACCGCTTTAGTTACTGGGTATGCAAAGGCAGAGCTCAGAGCCTTCCAAATTTCAGCGGATGAGTTGCAGTGAGCAACCTTGGCAAGGATTTCATCAGAAAGAGAAGAATTTATACAGCTAAGAATGAGATTATCCTGGGTTTTCCAAATATCATAAGAGGGGTTGTATTGACGTCAGAGTCAGTGATGGTTTTTTTAGGGTGTCGAACGATGCCATCGACATACCCGAAGACTTTTTCGTGTGAGGGGATATAATACATTTGATGATGCATTATTCTATACAAGTAATGTTATTTAGCCTCATGGGTTTATAACTTCAGTTTAGGAGAAATTAATGTGACGTTAAATGATTGGTGAAATTAAATAAGTCATTTAATTTCACCTTTTATTTAGCTTATCATTTAATGCCACATAAATTGGGGTTATAATTTCAGTGGGGTTATATATCATTATTTTATACGTATAGCATAATTGATATTTTTATTATATTGGTAGAAATTCAACAGTTCTGTAGTATAATTAAGGGGGCAGTCTCTTGGATGGACTTTTATGTTCTTTCTTGTCCTTGTTTTGCTATCCCTTCCATGTCTACCTAAATATAAGTCGGCCGTCAAAATTAAAATCAAATATTTAGTAAATCTTGAAAAATTGTGAATTTCATAAAATATTTATCAAAATTATTTATTAATTTTGACTTTAATAAGAATCTAAATTTTAATTAGAAGAATGGCTTAGCGAACAGATCTAAGTTTCTCACATCAGCTAGGTCCCTCATTAAAAAAATATTCGAAAATATCCATCACACCCCTGTTTGTTAAAGGATATGTACAAGGCCTGGTAAATTGGGTCTAGCACCCTAACAAGACTCTTTAATTAATATTAATATCAAACTGACGTCTTTTACTCAAATTCAATCATGATTAGTGTTTGTTCGAGATAACTTAAAAGTTACTAAAAGTTTATAGTAAGCTCCTATTTGATGCACATTAAAATAGAAAGAATGTATTTTTTAGGTGATGTGATAATGAATATGTAGTTCAAAAAGAAGGAAAAGTTATTGATCCGATAAAAAATATTATTTTATTGAAAAATGTGTGATTGAAATTGAGTAGAAAGATGAGAATGAAATTTAGAATGTGAATCAAAAATCATAAATAGATTTTAATCATATATTTAACGGGATTCATATATTTTATCAACTTTTAATGATACATTTGATCAACTTTTTCAAAAAATTGTGCTAAATTTTTTATCATACGCTTTTTCAAACAACCCTATGTGTGTGTGTGTGTGTTAAATGTCGATGAAATGGAGCTTGTTTGATAAAAGATTATTATGGGAAAGAGTAATAGGTTTTACAAAATGCATTAATAATAATAATGAGCAAACATGCACATGAATTATTATTATTATGGTTCTCCTTCTCTCTCCTTTACCGTGCAAGATACATATAGTCTCTCACTTTGTTATAGCGTATAATTAATTATAATTTGGTCAAACTTTATTTTCATCTAAATATTACTTAAGATCAATGTTTTCAAAATCGGCCTAGCCTGTCTGGTTCAACCGGTAAAATCAGGGACTGGGCCCAAAACCGGGCCAATCACGCGAGGTTAACCGTTTTTTGAGAAAATCGGCTTCAAAACCACTAAACCGATCGGTTTAACTGTGAACCGGCCACGATTTTTTGGTTTTTCCAATTTTTTTTTTAGTATAGAAAATTTTAACTTTATGAATTGGCCTCATAAACTACAATTCAAATTCCCATAGAGAAATATTGGATGACATGCTTGTTTTATCGATGCACTTCCCTTAAATGATTTCATAAACTTTCAATGTGAGATAATATCTTTTATAGTTGCACTTTTCTCCAATGATTTCATAAACTTCCAATGTGGGATAGTTGAACAACAACAAAAAAAATGTTAAAATTCCCTCAAAATCATTTTTCAAATGTATGTTTAGTTGACTAATTTGATTTTGAATCCCAATTAACTAAATTGTAATATTCATCTATAAGTTTAAACTATTTTATTTTAACATAGCAAACTATTCTAACATATTGATTTTTAATTTTTGAAGTGTTAAGACTAATTGTAGAATAATGAATCTAATTAACAAAGATAGATTTACTTTGAATTATTAATATAAAAAAAATTATTGTTTTCATAATATTTTATTATTTTTGTATGTATTTATTGCATCCGGTTCAATTCCGATTCGATCCGGGTTGAACCTTTTGACTCTTGACCCTTTACATTTTTCGGATCGATTTTCAAAACATTGCTTAAGATCAACAACTTTACTTATTTTTTAATTACACATTCCTCGGAATCCATTACTTATTAGCAATTATAAGTTTTGACAAACATGAGCTATTGATTGGATATTCATCCTATACATTTTTGTTTGGATAAAAAATTAAAAGAAAAAAAAAATAAACGGCCCGCTACGACCCACTTGCTCGGCCCATCTAATACTTTATGTTTAAAAATTGGGGCCATACAATTGGAAATTGATGGCTATAGGCTATAGCACTAAAACTGAGCGAATAACTAGGTTGGTGTGTGCATATGTTGCCGTTAAAAGGAGTACTCAAGCTACCTCGAGGAGCTGAAAAAATTTCGCGACCCCGTCCTCCTGAAAAATGTTGTTGTCCTCCTAAAAAGTGTTGTTGTCGGGTGGCAACATTTTGTTGAGGCCATGTGCAAAGATACACTTTGATTATTATGCTTGCTGCGAGCTTCACTTGTTAGGAGCATTGAATAAAGTTCTTCCAATGTAAGAGAATTATCTTGGTGAGAAACCATGGAACAAGAGAGTCATATTCGGAAACGAGCCCAGCAAGCACATATGAGATAATTTCATCACATTTCATAGCCTGACCGGCAATGGTCAATTCGTCGGTGAGACGTTTGATTGCCATGAAGTAATCAGTGGCAAATTGATTACCTTTCACCGCTTTAGCACGGGACTGGGATGCAAAGGCAAAGCTTAGAGCCTTTCAAACTTCAGTGGATGAGTTGCAGTGAGCAACATTGGCAAGGACTTCATCAGAAAGAAAAGAATTTATACAGCTAAGAATGAGACTATCCTGGGTTTTCCAAATATCATAAGAGGGGTTGGGGGTTGTGTTGCCGTCAGAGTCAGTGATGGTTTTTTTAGGGTGTCAAACGGTGCCATCGACATACCCGAAAGACTTTCTGGCCTTTGAGGTAGGGTAACATGGTGGCTTTCCAGGTGAGATCGTTCAGACGTGTGAGTTTTGTGAGGTTGATGGAGGAAGATGGGTTGAAGGGGGGAGGGTTGGAACTGGATGAAGACATATTGAAGAGGATCGGTTTAGACGTAAGTCGTATCGGCTCTGATACCATGTAAGATAATTAAATGGAGAAAAGAATTGATAGATGCAGAATTCTTATTCAGGATGATTTAAATGTATACAACGCACAATATTTATATACATAATTTCCTTATCTTCTTCCTATACATAAGCTATTCAAAACTCAAGAAACTCTATCACATCATAACAAACTTATTGGCCGAAATATCAGTTGTCGTTAGGAGAATATTCAGATACAGTTTCATCTCCAATAGACAGTAAAGATCCAGATTCAAATATTTATCTCCAGTAGACAGTAATAATTAAGATACATAATCATTCAATGAATAAAAAATTTTTAGGCTATGTGAGGGAGTAACACCCCTATTTAGGTCGAAATATAGAAAATAAGGAAAATTACTGTTCAAATCTCACTTTAAAATCAAACATGTCTCCTCCAACTCTCACAATCTACTCAGACTACTTTGCCACCTTCTCCAAATCTCATGTCTTGCCATCGTCTTCCTCGGACCCTCTCGTGGCCCCATTTTCGCTCTCCACATGGCAGAGCCATTTACAGTCCAGTGCGGGCATTTCACTGAACTTTTGGTCAGGCCCCAGACTCAGTCTAGCATGGTATCTTAACAATACAGTCCACAACTGATAGTGATGGCTCTTTTGATGATTATAACTTTGGCTGTGGCTCTGGGCATGGAGAGATTTTGGTACCTGAAAATTTGGAATCTGGGAGAAATTCATCTGTAGGTGATCCTTCAGTGGACATGAAAATTGGGTGATTCTTCAGTGGACATAAAAATTGGAGATAATGAGATGCATTTGAGGAAAGTTGAGAAAGATTGTAGGATTTTCCATTTGAGTTTGGTGGGTAGTACCCCAGAAACTAGTGTTGCCATTGAATTGGGTTGTTCTTGTAAGGATGATTTGGCTGCTGTTCATGGGCACTGTGCTAAGACTTGGTTCAAAATCCAAAGGAAACAAGTGAGTACTCCAAATTGTCTTTATATTACATGGGGTTTCTTGTGAATTTTGACATTTTTATGCGTAGTCGGGCACACCATGAAATGGAACAGTTCAGGTTTTTGAATAATATGATATAAATCTTTCTAATACTTACTAATACAGAGGATGGCAAGCTCTTGTCGTAAGGCATATACAGAGTATGCCATTGTATTGTATTGTTAAGTGAATCTGCTTCACCCATTGATTATTTTGTGTCATAATTACTTATTCTTGAAGTTTTGCTTATTTATGTGGTTATTATGTATAGGTGGTGCAAAGAGAAAATGAAAAAGAATCATTGCGTAATATTCCAGCTAATCTCGGGAACCTCAGCTGTGACAAATTCTCCATGTTGCTTCAATATTTGGCATTTTGCTTGGAAAAATGCAGTTCACTGGCTGTATTTGATCGAGATATACACTAAGCCAAGTTTACATATGGATATTTTTAGCCTAACTCCACAATTTATCTTCTTGGTAATTATGAAAGGACTTTCAGAAGGTAGGCTTCAAAGTTTCTTTTGTTCCCAAGTTTCTAAATCTCTAAGGAACAACAAAACACCATTTGGAGAATGTGTGATAGGCATCGAGAAGTTTTAGAGCATACTTTGTATCCTCATTTTCGATAGCTGGTTTAGACAAGATATCAAATAAAATGGATTTGATGTTGTACAACTTACTACTGATCCTAGAATAAAGAAGAATATGATCATCTTACTAGTATTGTCGTTATGTCGTTTTTAGCGTTGTTGTAATATCATTAAATCCATGATCAAAAAATTCGACATTGATTATGTTTTGCTCGTACTAAACAAAATTTCTAACTCCACCCCTGCACATGGGATGGTAATTTGTCAGGGGTGTCCAGGGTCGAGCCATTGGATTTGACGGTTTAAAAAAAGTTATGCATAGATGCTTTTAGTTCAATAATTTTAAGATAATGTTTGTATAACTTATCTTATAGTTGATCGATGACACATAGTTAATCAATACTGATTTTAGGAAATGGTGGAGAAGATCATTAGTTAAACTTGTATTTTTTTTTTTATTATTAAAAATAACTCTAAAATCAATATTTTTAGCAAAAATATATGATCTTTTAACGCTTAAATTGACATAGACTATATGCTAAAATTCAAATGCTACACTTTGCATATTCATTATTCAACAAAAAAAGATTAAAACCTACTCGTTACACTTTGCATGGCTTGAGAATTTCCGACTGTGTATTTTTTTTATGCAAATAATGAAAAATAGAAAAATAAAGAAAATAAAGTCTTTTTACTTTTATTAAATTTAAATTTAAAAAAGAATCGATAAAAGCATTAATTGGAAGAAAAAAAGAATATACTCTCTAGGGTTTCTTCATCCACCCAATATAAAAGCCCTCACTCTCAACTCTTACTTTTCTCTCTACTCCCCGGCTTCAGAGGTTCTCCATCTAGGTTTCAGTCCCATCATTTCTCTCTCAAAAATTACTAAAATGGCTGTTACCTTCTCAGATCTGCACACAGAATCCGGCCTCAAGGCCCTGAACGAGTTTCTCTCTGGCAAATCTTACATCTCCGGGTTGGCATCGCATTATTGTTATTTTTATTTGTTTGATTACGTAAATCGTAGTTACCAACTAATTTTTTTAATTATTAATTCATAGCAATTATTTAACGAGAATATATTGCACGATTTTTTATTTTTTGTTCAATTATGCAAATTGTAGGGATCAATTGACGAAAGATGATATTAAGGTGTATGCGGCTATTTTGGAGAAGCCGAGCGGTGATCTGTACACTAATGCCAGTCAGTGGTATGAAAGTGTTTCCTTGAAGCTCGCAGCCAGGTAATTTATTCTATTATAATTTCAACTTTTTGTTGTTATTTATTAGTTCTTTAGGATGCAGGACTAGCTTATTAGGAGAAAAGTTATGAACTTATTATTCGATCTCTCAAGAGCAAAGCAAGTGTTAAATCGAATCTAGGTCCTTTTACGATTTGGTAGTTTGAGGATTGATTAAATTTAGGAACTAAAAAAGCCAAATAAAATCCTATTTTTCCCCTAATATTATTTTTTTCTTCTGATAAAGGCCCAAAAGAAGCCATTTTTGGCTGTCTATAATTATTTATCTTCTAGTATATCTGACTTTTAGTTTATACTGATATTTGTTTTGTTTTTTTGCTGCTTTATGCATAATGGTATAGCTTTCCTGGGAAGGCTGTTGGAGTGAGAATTGGAGGCCAAGCTACTCCTGCTGAAGCTGTACCAATTAAGGAGGAAGCCAAGGTAGCTATTTCATTCTCCTTTTTCATTTTATGGTAGGCTTTGATAATGTGTTAGTTATCTTCGGTCACTGAAGTACTCAATTGTTTTGAGGCTTTTATGGAACCCTACTCTTGAAATCAAGATAAAAAAATGTTGATTTAGATGGAAAAAGTTTTACTTCCATAGATTCTATATTCACTTCGAATCTTAAATGTATTAACTTGGATATTTACCTTCCAAAAATTAGATGTTAGAAGAGGTTCCATTTCATTGATAAGAACTAGCAAATTGGACCTGCACATTCTAGTGGAACTGTATATATTTACATAGTTGTGCCCAATGTTGGGTTAATAGAAGTAGAGGGAAGTGCACGGGGAACAACGGTGAACAAATTTAGAGGTAATTTGAGTGGATCTTATGAATGGAGACTCTGCGCATTTAGAAATCTTGTTATGATGCGTCGACTGCGTTACTCACACACACACACACACTTCGGTTGATCGATTTGTTACTGCCAACTTCAGATATTTACCATAGTGGAGGATAATGTATAGAAAGCAGTATGTAAATTTGTGCTTGGGCTTGATAAACTTTTTAAGCATTTCTCATGTTGGTTATTTAGGTGTAATTTGGCTATATAGTATGTTCAGTAGGTGTTCCACAGATGTATTGACTATTTAATTATTCATTGCTTTGCATTTTTTTCATTGTGATGAAGTTGCGAATAATACCAGTGGATGTTAGACCTAGCAATAATTGTAATGTCACCTGGATTTCTTCAAATAAAATATTTTGTCCTGGCAGCACTTTGGAGCAAATATGTGGAATGCTGTGGTTTAACACGAACTGCAGTTGTCGATAGGGGCTAAGTTTAAATATATCCTGTATTAACCAAATTAATGATGACATAGATCTTTTTGTTGGTCCACTTTGAGATTGTCTCTTGAATTATTCTGGAACTCGGGTAAAAAGATGGTGAGGGGTTGGTAGGAATGACAGTGATACTGAAATTTTAACTGCTGGTGAAGCACGACTTAGTTAAAGGGCGGCATTCTAGGCTTAATCTGGAACTCTCTAAACTATGTTAGGATTTTTTCTGAGCTTGCATTATTTTGGTGCTTCGTTTCCTATTATATGTCATTAATTGGGTTTCCGTCCCGTTACATTTTATTTACCAGGAGCCTGCTGGTGATGATGATGATGATGATCTTGATCTCTTCGGTGATGAGACTGAAGAGGAAAAGAAGGCAGCAGAACAGAGGGAAGCTGCCAAGGCATCTTCTAAAAAGAAAGAGAGTGAGTGGCATTATATACTCAAAATGCAAAAATATTTCCTAATAAGATAGTGATAATCTAGTCTAATCTCTGTTCATTATGCTACTATTAATTCAAGACTGGTGCAAAAAGTGTAAAATTGAAAGTTCTGGTGCCAAGATGATACATCCATTCCCCCTCTACTGAACTTTATATAGTTTAAGGCATAAACTGGACTATTTTTTCTCTGTTAGCCTTCTCTAAATCCGTTTCATCTTGTTGATTTGTGAATTGGAATCGTCTCCAGGTGGGAAATCATCCGTTCTTATGGATGTAAAGCCTTGGGATGATGAGACAGACATGAAGAAGCTGGAAGAGGCTGTTCGTAGTGTTGAGTTGCCCGGCCTCTTTTGGGGAGCATGTATGTTTTACTCTTTTGTCTATTTGAACATTTATTCTCCTGGCTTTGCTTATCTTGCACACGACATGGTCAGCCTCTGATTATTTTTGGATTTTGTGGTCTTGCTCAGCAAAATTGGTTGCCGTTGGTTACGGAATTAAGAAACTGCAGATCATGATGACCATAGTTGATGATCTTGTCTCAGTGGATGATCTCATAGAAGAGCGTCTCACAGTCGAGCCTATTAATGAATACGTGCAAAGTTGCGACATTGTTGCCTTCAACAAAATCTGAGGTCACCTCCATTTTAGAGCCTTTTGAGGCTATAATTTTGTTCTTTTTGTTAGCGGAGTCGGTTTGTTTTGGTGTCATGTAACTTTATTTTTAGCACATTAACCTGCAAGTTTTGAGCACTTGAACTAATGAATTGTCAAATTATAATGTGATTTTTGGGACAACTAGAATCACATGGTACTCATAGTACTTGTGCATTTATTTGGAAATTGTTTACATACATATTATAAATAATGAGTGAAAAATAAGTTCGTGGTATTTGTAAGTCCTTCAAAATGTGTGTATAAAAAAGCGTCTTAAATGTTTATAAGTAGTATATAAATAATAGTCAAAAATATAATTCAATTTGATTTTGTTTCATGATGGTCATTCAATTGTATATTTAGTGTCACATTTATCACTAAAATTGATTTTATTTCATCATGGTCATCCAATTTCATAAAATGTTTCATCTTGACCACTCAATTTCATATGATGTTTTACTATGGTCATCAATTTGCTTTTAGATGAACAAATATTTGTGTTAAAAATTTATTTTCTAAAACTTCAACTGTTACCGTATTATATCCTTGTTTGGTGCACATTTTTTTTTTTTTTTTGGGTGATGTGATTGTGAATATGGTTGAAAAAGAATGAAAAGTTATTGGTATGATAGAAAATGGGTTAATTTCACAAACGGTCACTCAATTTTAAAATTTGCAAAATGGTCACTTAATTATGCGGCGGTTTCACTAACGGTCGCTGAAGGACTTTTAAAAGTTAAATTCAAACTTAAAGGACAAAAACACGTTAACATAGAACCTTGAGCACCAAATCGCCAAAACATAACAAAGTTTTTCTCTCTAAGTTTGGGCAAGTTTTGAGGCAAATTTTCGGCAACTTCCGACTACCAAGATCCCCGGATATGAATATCGTTGAAAAGTCCATAATGTCCTCTTCAATTACCACCCAAAATCTCCCCATAAATCCAAGGAATCAGACCGAAATAAGCTCACAAAGTAAGCTACCCGAAAAGAGAATCTAGGCAAAAAATACAGATTTTTGGGCGAGATTTGAGGCAAATTTTTGGAAACTTTAGACCACCTATATTGCCGGATTTTAATACTATTGGAAAAGCCCACAATGTCCTCTTCAATTACAACCCAAAATATCCCCATACCTCCAAGGGATTTGGCCGGAATAAACTCACAAACCCAGTATTTCGGAAAGGTGAAAATCTGGGCAAATTTTTAAGATTTTTTGGGCGAGATTTGAGGCTACTTTTCAGAATCTTCTGACCACCAATACTGATGAATTTAGATACCATTGAAAATCCCATAATGTCCTCTTCAATTACCACCCAAAATATCCCCATAACTCCAAGGGATTCGGCCGGAATAAACTCACAAAGTCAGCTACCAGAAATGGGAGAATCTGGGCAGAAAATTCAGAATTTTGGGCGAGATTTGAGGCAACTTTCCGGCATCTTCCGACCACCAATACTGTCCGTATTTTGATACCATTGGAAAAACCCACAACGTCCTCTTAAATTAACACCCAAAATATCCTCATAAATCCAAGGGATTCGGTCGAAATAAACCCACAAAATGAGCATGTCGAAATCTGCCCAGATTTTTGCATTTTCGAGATGCTGACTTTGTGAGTTTATTTCGACCAAACCCCTTGGATTTATGAGAAGATTGTCGGTTGTAATTGAAGAGAACATTATGGGCTTTTCAATGGTATCAAAATTCGGCATTATTGGTGGTTGCAAGTTTTCGGAAATTTGCCTCAAAACTCGTCCAAAAATCTGAATTTTCTACCCAGATTCTCTTTTCGGGTAGTTGACTTTGTGAGCTTCTTCCGGTCGAATCCTTTGGAGTTATAGGGAGATTTTGGGTGGTAATTGAAGAGGACATTGTGGGCTTTTCAACGGTATCCAAATCCGACGGTCTTGGCGGTCGAAAGTTTTCGAAAATTTGCCTCAAAACTCGCCCAAACTTAGAAAGAAAGCTTATTTTGTCAAGTTTTGGTGGTTTGGTCCTCAAATTCTATGTTCACGTGTTTTGGTCATTTACATTTGAATTCAACTCATAAAAGTCCTTCAATGACTATTTGTGCAAGTTTTAAAATTCAATGACCATTTGTGAAATTAACCCCGATAGAAAATATTTTTTTTATTGAAAAATGTGTGGTTGAAAATGAGTAGAAAAATGATAATGAAAACGATAATGTATATTAAACAGGGGAATATATTATTTTACCTTGGGTACATTTGATTCACATAAAATTAATTTTTTGTCACTTATTTGGTGACTTAACAAGAAAGAAAAAGGCATAGTCGATTAACTTATTCAAGCATATCATTGAATTAACAAAAAGGGAAAATTACACAAATGTCACAAATTGGAGGTTTAAAATTGGAAATTCAGGTAAATACATAAGATTTTCAAAAATCAGGGATGATTCGACGTTAACATTAATGAAATTATATAAAAAGGATGAAAATGTAAATAAAATTTAAGGCCGAGGAAAAATTTTGATTTTGAAGGTTGAGACTAATCTATATATTAATAGGTCTCAGCCCTTGTTTGAACCCTATTTTTTCTCATCAAAATACAATTTTCAACAGTGATTTGATCACACTTCAACCACACATTTAAAAAAAAAAAAAAAATTACATTCAAATTCAAAACATTTCTTTATTTTTTAACCACAAACTTCTCATCAATATATTATTCAATTTTTTTTTTTTTTTTTTTTTTTTGACAAAAATGGAATTCAAACAAGGACTAAAAATCGCATTAAGTTAGAATCATTTTTTGAACAATTCTAACCCTGTTATAATTCAATTATTTCAATGGTACCCTACTTTTTGTTTTTAATATGTATTTAATTTATTTATCTATTTAATTGCCATCACACGTACATTTGATAAATTCATTTCACATGTGTGCTTTCATTAATGTTTTAATTCCCTATTATTAATTCACAATTATGTAACATTGACATTCATTTAATTATATTCATCTTTATTTATGTATGTTAGTGTTATTAATTCTAATTATAAGTTAATTAGAATTTAACATTCAATAATGCATTTCATTATTCCCATCCATATATGTTAATTAACATTCAATTTTACGTAATTGAAATTAAATATCACATCAAGTGAGAATTATTTTTTTGGACGATTTTAGTCCTACTATAATTCAATTATTTCAATAATACATCACTTTTCATTTTTCATATGTATTTAAATATATGAATTCTATATTATTAATTCTCAATTAGTTAACATTCACATTCATTTAATTAATATTCATCTTTATTTATGCATCTCCGTGTTGTTAATTCTTATTATAAATTAATTAGAATTTCACATTCAAGAATGCTTTTTATTATTCACGTCCATGTACGCTAATTAACATTCAATTTTATTTAATTGAAAATTAAACAAATGATTTAAGATTTATTGTCACGTATATGTTTCCTAGTATTAATTCTAAATTAATTAACATTTACACATATTCAAATATTACTTTTACAACACTTATAAATCATTTCGTAATAACATACAACTAAAGCTGGGGCACGGTCCAATTCTAACGAGAATCGAACCGGACCCGAAATTTTCGAGTATTTAGTAAGTGAAATCGTCGGGTCCAAATTTAATTATGAAACCGTTCGTGTTCGATTCCATTCGATTTGGTTCGGTTCGGTTCTCAAGTTTTGTACTATAATTAATTTTTTAAATATTTACAAAACTATATTAATTCAACTAATGACATATACAATCTTATCTCTTTCAAAATAACGTAGTCCAATCTTATGTGTCTTTTACGTATCTCTTTGCTGAGTTTTTCATAGATTTGATTGTGAAAATCACATGAAGAGTACGATAGCAAGTTTACAATAATTAAGAGAATCGTTGTCGAGCTTTAATTCGATTTTTCGAGAAGAAACGGTACTATGGTAGAATAACATATGAATAAAACTCAGATCAATTTGATTAAGTTGAGCTTGAACTGAAAAATTAGAAATAAGAAAATCATATTTTTGGGTTAGCAAATTTATTTATAAAATAATAAAATAACTTGGTTTATTTAAAATAAATTAATTAAAAAAATTTCTGAAGATTCGGTTCTTAATCTAGAATCGAAAATTGAACCGTCGATTCTCGATTCAGATATCGGTTTGGGTATTTAACTTAAGAAAAACTGTTCGGTTCAGTTCGATTCAGTTCAGTTTGGATCCGGTTCGATCCGATTCAATTCAGGGGTTTTGCCCAGCCCTACATACAACATACGTTCAACGTTGGCTAATTTTTCAAAGGTGCAAAAAGTTGTGGACTATTGCACAAAAAAATTCAAATTAAAAAATAAAATTGTGGATGGGAGAATTCGAAACTCCTACATAAAAGTATAATTTTTTTCATTCGACGACCAACTATTTATATTTAACCTCTATTTTGTGGGAATTATAATTAGATTTTTAGTAAATTTTGATAAAAATTGATGAATTGTGTGATTAAAAAATTGTGAATTTTATAAAATATATGATTAAAATTAATTATTAAATCTGATTTCAATTTCTACCAAATAAGCTAAAGTCTTTTTCTCGACCCCTTCACAGGACTCAATAGTCAATTGGCTACATCCCTAGCCGAAATATAAAAAACTAAAAAGCCTATTATTTATTCAGCAAGAAATTGACAGGAAAATTCTTAGGGTTAGTCTACACGTACATAATACATTACACAATCCCTTACACCCCCCTCACATGGAGAGGGGCCCACGCATAATAAAATATTCGTGGGCTCCTCTCCATGTGAGAGGGGTGTAAGCTATTTGGTAAACCATAAGGTGTACAAATAGCTTTATCCAAATTCTTATACAGCAGCTAAGAACCATGCATTCACCACTCCTTCCTCTGCAGCCATCTTCATATTACTGAATAAACACACACAGACAGCCTCCAAAATTTCCATTCAGATTCATTTCCTTGGTTTTATTTTTTTTCCATTTTTCTTTCTAAACAATGGAGCAGGAAAATCATCGACAGAAAAATAAGTTGAAGAGGCAAAAGAACTTCAAGTGTAGAGTTTGTGGGAAAAAAAATTCATTTCAGAAACTCTTTCTTTCTGCACATGAGGGCCCATCAAGAAATGGAGTGGAGAGAAATCGAGTCTGAATCCATGGCGAAGTTTGATTCTGCGGGTCTTCATTCGGGCTTCAGACTGAAATTAGGGTTCGTAATTTTTATGATCTTGATGATGAACGTGAACAAGAAGATGATAGTCCTCGGCCCGAAAATCCCATTGTTGATTCTCCATCAGTTTCCATATCAGAGGAAAAGGAATTGATAGATGCCGTAAACATGCTCTTAACTCTTGGTAATGGAGATTTTGATCCGGAACCTGTAAATAATTTTAGGGGAAAAGTTGATGATTCTGAAGCCATGAGTAGTGATTCTTTACCTCGGGCTATTTCAGAATTGAAAAATCATGGAGGAACTGGTGAAAATAGCAAAGTATTAGATTTATTATTGAAAGTTTGTCATGGAGAAGCAAACCAGAAAAAGAAACGAAAATAGAAACCTGCTGGAGATGCAGGGAAGAAGAAATGAAATGTTTCATTCAACTCGAAGAAATACGATGCATATGGTGCTCTATTTATAGAGAAAAATAGCTAACTAATCTACCAACTAATCACTAGATAGAAGTCTCTAGAATGAGATCTAACTAATTACAGCTGGAACCAAATCTGATGCACGTGAATCTGCTGCTTGCTTGCTGCTGGAACTGAACACGTGAATATGCTGGTGAATGCTGGAAGTGTGATCTGCATGTGGTGTAGCTTGCTAATGCATATTCCAACACTCCCCCCTCAAGATGGAACATCTTGAATTGTGGAGAGAAAAACAAAGATTACAATGTATACAACATTTCTATTTATAGACAAAAGGATTAACTAAACTAAATGACAAACTAAACTAGCAATCCATCTAACTACATTACAGCCGGTGGGAATTCATTAGAAATGGCGCCAAAATGGGTGAATCTTTTATGCTGAGCGGGAGCTATTGCTTGCTAGAATATCTGATGCTCACGTGTATATTATTTCTAATACTCCCCCCCCCCTCCCCCTCCCTCTCCCTCTCCCTCTCCCCCTCACCCTCAAGATGGACTATGGAGAGTAGTCCATCTTGAAGATTAAAATGAAGAAAAGTTATTCTCGGAAAGGCTGTGTTTGTTTCTGAAACTTCTGGGAAAGCAGTCCATGAACCTCCCAGCAGGTGTTGCTGACATGACCAAAGGGAAAAACACCACCTGAGATTATGAAGATACTCAGCCTTGAGAATGACATTACTCCCGAAGAGGAAGAAACCAATGGGCCTTTTGAGTAGACGAGTTTGTGTCTAGGCTTGGCCATGACAGAAAAATAAAACATCCATAAAAGGAGAAGATAGGAATCGGAATAAATTCCATGAAACAATCTCTAGAACAAAGCTAGAGAAAATAGAAGAAAATATCACTGGAAATTGATCTGCTCCAGGAAGCAGGAAATATGAAGAGATCCATCATCAATGGTGGAATAACTCATTGATGAGAAAGAAGAAGACAGCAATAACGCAGCCCTTCCCAAACCATCATCAATGGCGGAAGAAACTGGAGCTGCTTCAGATAATGGTGAAGAGACATTTCGTCGAACACCTTTTGGACATTTGAAGAGGAAGATTTGGAATGCTGAACTGTAGACTCACTGAACGAAATCAGATGAAGGCAGCAGCAGGAAGCACAAAGTGCTCTGATACCAAATTAGATTTATTATTGAAAGTTTGCCATGGAAAAGCAAACCAGAGAAAAGAAACGAAAATAGGAACCTGCTGGAGATGCAGGGAAGAAGAAATGAAATGTTTCATTCAACTCGAAGAAATACGAATGCATATGGTGCTCTATTTATAGAGAAAAATAGATAACTAATCTACCAACTAATCACTAGATAGAAGTCTTTAGAATGAGATCTAACTAATTACAGTTGGAACCAAATCTGATGCACGTGAATCTGCTGCTTGCTTGCTGCTGGAACTGAACACGTGAATATGCTGGGACCAATTTATATAGTGTGGGCAAACCTCACCTTACAAGCCGGTTTTGTATGGGTTGAGTTAGACCCAATATCTTTAAGATGGTATCAGAGCCAGGCCCAATTTTGGTATTGGACCCCCAATATCGATTTCCACAGTTGTATGGCAAAAGTCCACGTTGTGCATGAGGGGGGTGTGTCAAAATCCCACATCGACTGATTACAGTGCCTAGGACCAATTTATATAGTGTGGGCAAACCTCACCTTACAAGCCGGTTTTGAATGGGTTGAGTAAGGCCCAATATCTTTAAGACAAAGGAAAAGGGATTTCAAAACCTGGATTTTATACAAGAAAATCTGGGATTTTTTTCAGATCATACAAATCTGATAATCAGACGGTGGATAAGAAGAAGAAAATATCAGATTAGATGAGCATTGATGAACAATTCTCAAATAAAAGAAAGTATTTTGGAGGTCACGAGGTGCCATTCAACTCGTCCGCCAGCTCGAATTCTCCAAGTTTCATTTGCAGATGAAGATACTGAAAATCCAAACATGAAGTTCTTGAATTTGATTTTAACTACAAGGATCTGGATATACATTTTACTTGTATAATTTAAAAGGTAAAAATACTGTTGGTCGTAATCGTACTTTTAAGCGAAATTTCATTCTAGTCGTTGAACTTCATTTCGAGTAAAATATTTACTTTTGCTTTTAAAATATTTCAATTATGTTACTTACTTTTTGACACGCAACTTAAGAATTCACTACGTGGCATGACGGCAATTCGACGTGGCATGATTTTTATTTTTTATTTTTAATTAACATCTTATTTTTGTATTTTGATAAAAGATAAAATAAAATGTAGATCAATATCAAATTCAGGGTAGCCAAATAGATATGGCGAGCCAATAACTGGCTCGAGAGTCGACTCACAAGGCGAGCCAATGAGCCCGCCTTGTGAGCTAGATCGTGTGAAACGATGAGCGACTAGCATAGAAAAATTGAGACTTGGCTCAAGTCACCTCACAACTTGCCTTTGGGCAAGTGACGAATCGACGAACGACTCGTTCTATTTAACATCTAATTTGTGTCGTATACAAATTCATTGTAAGAATTTTTCTTTTCTTTCTAAGGAATTAATTGTCATTACTGATAAATCTACTGTCAGATTATTTCAAGGTTGTTGAAATCCAACAGAAGGGAGTTAATAGATTTTGGATGGGTTCTACTAATTTCAACAAGTGTACTTATTTTCTATCTCATTATTTTGGATTCTTACTTAAAAGTAATGAAATGGGAAATAAAAAGTGCTTAGGATTAGAACGAAATAAATGTTGATAAATACCTTAGTTGGCAAACTTTATTGGGAAAGAAATTCAAGTCGCAACTTAGAATATGTTTGACCATCACGTGTACATATAGGATCGTCTCACTGAAGCTATTTTTCATCTCGAGATAGAATTAAAACTCCAGATTCGGAAAAAAATAAGTTGATGAAGCAGAAACAATTCATTTGTGGGCTTTGTAAGGAAATATATCATTCAAGAAAATCTTTATTTGAGCACATGGATGATCATTCTGAAGAGGAGTGGAGAGCAATGAAGCCCAAAATTGAGTCGAAGATCGATGCTAAATCTTTGAATCGATCTACTTCAGAAGAGGAGGCATTGTTTGATGCTGTAAAGTTGCTCCTAAGTCTCGGTGATCGAGATTTTGGTCATCAACTGGGAAATGATCTCGGAAGAAAAATCGATACAGATGAAGTCATGACTAATTCATTGACTCATGCTGAAATCGATGAAATCAATCTGCTTTTGTCGTTAAAAAATAAGAAAAGTCATTTTCCTGGGAAGAATCTTGCAATTTGTGAAAAAGGGCATCTGGATTCTAACAATTTCAAGATGATTGATAAACAATCCTCAAATGCCAAAAATCAATTTGAAGAAAATAAGGTAATTGAAATGGCAGCTACATTAAATTCATTTAATCTCATTAATGTTGGATTTGTAACAAGAATTTCCCTTCGATCAGGTTCAAGGTGGGCATAAGAGGTTCCATTCGACTTGTCCGATGGCTGATGAAGATAAAAAAAGCCAACCATAAAGTTCTTGGAAAGGCTCCGCGATATCCATCTTCCTTCGATTAAAAGGTAAAAAAAAATGTTGGTGATTGTGATTTAAGCGCGAAATTTAAGTTAGTCTAGCGCCAAAATAGTCACTTTTAAATTTAAAATGTTTCAATGCATAATTTAGATAGTCTTCATCGCGCGAGTTAAGAGATTTCTCTACGGCGTGATTTTATGGTAGTATTTTTACATCGTTCTAAATTAGCATATCCAACTTTTGTCTCACTGTCACTTGTGCTTAAAATTAGATGTCATTTTAATATAAACTGATGTGTCAATTATTTATCGATTGACAGCAAATCTCAACTAGTTTTTGTGAGCCTCAAGCTATTGATAATTTTAAGAAATTAATTGGAAAAAATATCATTTACTATAAAATAAAAAATAATAACCATGGAATGTACTTATGGACTTAATTTCTTTATTTATTATGAACAATTAATCAGAAAATAACAAAACACATTATTGATGGAAATCAAGCCCCATTGTAACGTACTTATATTACAATTGACCTAGGTCCGTATTTAATTGTAAATAATATTATCAACCGATGTACTATCAAATCAGTTAAATTCCAAATCGAAACTGACCTAATTCAATATTCAAACTGAATCGAACCAAATCTAATCGGTTTAGGTTGGTTCAATTTGGTTTATAAGTAACCTTTTTTAAACTCAGCCAAACATGCTATAAATCCAATAAGAGAATTGAAAAAAATAAAAAATCAGGCACAACACACTACATTAATGAAACGTGCTTACGGATTAGAACGAAATAAATGTTGAGACGTTGTCTTGTTGGTAAATTTTCTTCGTTCGGCTAAGTAAAAATTACTTCTAAATAGCTTTTGAAATTCTAAACATTTTGGAAGAAGTAAAATTACATGAGAATGTTGAAGTTGTTGATACGGTAACTAAGAGCATCTCCAAGAGACAATTTAAAAATAAAATTCCTTTTAAGAGTCTAACCCTTAAAATTATGCTCTAATAAATCCTTTAAATTAATATTTTAAAATAAAAAGTGAATTTAATTCTCCAAATTCAGAGAGTTAAACTTACTCTCTATAATTAAAAGCATTCAAAACATTTCATTTTTTAATGGGTATAAACAATAGAGTAATGCTATTTAGCCTCACTGAAATTACAACCTCAATCTAGGTGGCATTAATGTAATGTTAAATGATTGGTAAAATTAAATAAATCATTTAATTTCACCTTTTATTTAGTCTAACATTTAACGTCACCTAGATTGGGGTTGCAACCCCAGTGGGGATACATAGCATTACTTTAAACAATATAATAATTTGAAGAGAGATTGGTAAAAATACAAGATAAGAAAAAAAAAAATTTTTTGAGAGTAGTAAAATTAAGTATTAAATAGAAAGAGGGAATAATTAAAAAAAAAAAAAATTGCTCTCTAAATTTATAGAGAATTTATAGTCTATAGATTCTCTGAGACTCTTGTGGTTCACATGCTATGGATAGATGTTTGAAGCCCAACAAAACCTATAAATGCGCCAAAAGATAAAGCAGCCTATTGGACTGGAAAATTTAATAAGAGGCTTATAGTCCATGGAATAAATCGGCCTAGAGTGTCAATTTGGCCATATATTGTCAACGTACAAGCAAATGTTTTCGAGTAGTCATGTCTAATCATATTCAGTTCAAATAAATTATCATAGTCGAGAACATGTCTTGCATGATCCAAATAAAATTTCGATCATGAAATTTGCTCGTTTACCATTTCAATCTCAATAAAACTATTCTAATAAAAAGAGGAGCAATACCATTTAACCTTACAAGTTGGTCCTAAACGTCCTTTATGCACAAACTTGCAGGGGACATTGATGTTCTTTCTTTAACCAAGATGAATCTCTCGGTACCATTAGCTCGTTGGAGGAAGCAGATTTTGAGGTTGTTATTCCTGGCAACTACCAAAGCAACTCGATGCTTATTTGTTCGTCAGTCCAGTCTTTCATTAACAATGATGAAAGGAAATGTAGGTCTTTCTTGACCATCGAGGATTCTACTTCACCTTTCAAGCCTTAAACTACTCCGGTTAAACCCTCTGCAGCCAATGGCGCGGAAGCATTAATAAAATTCTTGTAATAAGAATTTTATAATAAATAAAAAAGATATTTGAACAACCATGTTATATATATATATATATGAATGAAGCCACAGATACCTAGCACTTTACACGTCGGGGCATTTGCCTCACATGGAAGTGGACCCCGACACATTAATTGTGTTGGACCCAACCTCCTTTGTGGAAAACCGTGGTTGGGTCAAATACACGAGCACATCAACACCCATGTACCAATAGCTTAATTCTCATATATATAATTGATTGTTGTTGAAAAATGCACAATGCCCCCATATTAACGCCTCTATATTCATAAGCAAAATTATACCGTACTTCTATCACTAATAGAAAACTAATATAAGGGAAGTAAAATAAATCCTAATCTAAAAAAAATTAGAAATCATAAAAGGTCAACCTATTACAACCATACAATAGGATTCTCCTGCATCAGCCAAGAACTCCAATCAGCAAAGTTCCTTGGATCATCGTTGAAGAATGACCCACAAATTAAAAGGCACCAAGCAACTCTGGAAGGAGTCCCGCATCGTCAACAAATCGAGACAAAGTTTCGAATCTAACATTAGCATTCTTGTCCTAATGGGTTCCCTCTTTACTATATGAAATCAATGAATTAATAGATCCATTCCAACCAAAATGAGAGTGGGAGAGGATCGTTAAAGGACGATATGCAAAGGACGACGAAAGGTAGAAACCCATTTTGCAAGCTACTTAAAAGCTCACCCAAGCATGCACAAACAAGAAAAGCTCAGTTACGTAAAATTTCACTAGAATTGCCTCTATCCCTGCAAAAACTTACCACAGTAGGTAAAGAGTGAAGTAAATACCAAAAGCATGATTTCAAAACATCAAACCAGATCCTAAAGGGTACTTCAGATAACATAATAGTACTAGGCAAACTGCCACAAGCTGTTCCCACCGGAGAGTCGAGAAAACATGAGCATCCTACATTTAAAACCAAGCTAGTTCATGGGTGGACTAGCTTAAGGATATAAACACGCAGACTACTCGGTTCAAAACCGTCCATGATCGAACACAAAACATAAACTTAGAGCAAGGTCATAACTAAAGCTAGACATAAACTACGGCCAAAGTTGTCTTTATACATAAGCCGAGAAGGGATAACCACGCATCAACAGAAAAACATGGAATTACGGACACTCTCCTGTAACTTAGGCATCTGTGGCACGGGAGGACCACCTCCAGCAGGTGCCGCCCCATGGCTGGAAGATGTCTCCGACGCATCTTCAAACTTCATCCACTGCCCCAACTGGGTAGCAGCCAAATGAGCATAGCAGATAGGAGCAACTGCAGTTGAGCACAAACAAAAATGAAAGCAGGAAATACACAAAGGCACAGATGAATCAGGAATCAAAATTAGTAAAAAGACAAAGCTCTAGTCTAACGAAGTTAAAATCTTGTCTTACCAACAGATATAGCAGTAGTGCTCCTCTGGTAACTGGAATAAATTAAGATGCGATTATAAATCAAATACTTTATATTGGTTCAACTTAGGGAGAGAATTAACTGTCATAAATATTAAATAATTTACTCACACATAAGAAAGGTTGTGCACAAGCTCCTGTAGATCATCTGGTGTGAAACCGACCTCGTCTAGCAGGACATGGTAATGAGTAGGTCGGGTCGTCCCCTGAAAAAAAAAAAAAAAAAAAAAAAAAAAAAAAAAACAAAATTAGCACGTGTTTTGGCATTCTTATCAAGTTGTAGAGGTTTTAAAGCATCGACAATATGAAGTCCAATTAAATTCCTAATTTACCAAAGAAGCATGCAGATAGTCATATTGCAGTTCTGACATCATATTACTAATGGTTTACACCCAAATATTGAGAAAACATCCTTAAAATATGGTAAATTTTAGTCATTCAACTTGACTAGCCAAGCCGGTAAAGTTCATACAACTTCGAGATGACAATCATGCCAGAAAAATAAAGGTATTAAAAATTTTGTTCTTGCTACTAAAGAGATAATTTACGTTAAGCTTAATCATAACAGGATATGCAAACACTTACTATCATCCCGGCATGAGCACACAGGTAAAAGTCATTGTTTCGGGGATGACAAACTTTGTTATCAATTATTGTTCCTGAAAAATCAGAATGTTGTAGGAGTCAATGGAATGATGTGCCTTCACCATGCAACTCTTTTTAATAAATAAATACAAATAACAATTTCCCATATATATTTTGCACAATTAATACATATTACTTACCTGGCTGCACATTGTCCGGGGACCCAGGCTGAAAGAACTTTGTGTGGTGATTTTTCTGTGCAATGATTACGACGAATTTGGGTGACCACTTCTCATCTAGAAACTTGCAGGCCTGCACATTGAAACAAAAGATTGAAAACCCAAAAATTCTCTTCAATTTAGTTCGAAATTCAAGAAGATTTTGATCTTGGTCTTAAATATGACAAGTGTCACTACCTCCATAATTTGATTCAATTCAATGTTGAGAACTTGATTAAACTGTGACTCACTCACACCATCCCTGATATTTTGCACATGGGGAACAGTAACAATCAGCAAACCATTTTGTGGTGCAATTTATAGATATGATTTAATGGTATCAAAAGAGACTAAAAACAATAGTGGATGACAATATGCTTGATGAATAACTTATCAAATGTGCATGAGATAGATAATAAATTTATAATGTGGAAGTACAACCACTCACCTGAATATGATTATCTGATCAGGCTTCCTCTTTCCAGAACTGACATAGAAATCTAGCAAAAGTTCCCTGCAGCTCAAATCATGATCGAATTAATTGCTTGTACATAGTCAAAGAACTTTGACCTATCAAATGGCTGCTGAAACGGCCTTTGCTTTAATAATGCCAACCCAAGACAAAAAAAACCTCACCTGATTATGCCCTCATCCTCAGTGTCGGACACACGTTTATATAAAGAATCTATCATTTCCACCTTCGGGGACTGAGTGCGAACACAAGCTCGGTAACGGGAGATTGATGGCCATTGCCTCGAGCTGACTACCTGTTTAAAACGTAAACACAAAAGCAGGTTGCAATAAGTAGATAATGTAGAAAATATAAAAAGTATATATCAACCAGACACGAGAAGAAGCACTTCACCGCAGCAATGGATGGGATATCAGACTGCCCAGGGGAGCCATGTGACACATCCATCCCAAGAATTATGGATGGAACCTTGGATATCATTGGAAGGGACGGATTTTGTTCGATGGCTAACACAGAATTTAAGCCACCAAGCTGTAAAAACACGAGAATGCAAGGGGCAAAAGATATGATTTTCAAAATTTCGAAATTATCAACGCAAAATCTCATAATGTTAAACACAACACACAATTTCATTGAGTATCTTTTACCTTTGCATTGATCTTCAAAAGAAGATTAGTCAGATACTGATCATTAACTCTGGTGGGAGCAAGGCATTGAGTAACGACCCCAAAATCAGCCAGATTTTTCCGCTTCCATGGACCTTAAAAGTTTTGTGCAGGTCTAAAAGATGTCTCTAATTTTCATGCATAATTTATAATAACTAAAATTCGTTAAATAACAAACCGTATATGTCACAGTTTTTTCTCTCCGGAAGTAAACAGAGAAGGAACTTGGGAGCCCCGGGAAGTTTTGACTGAATTTCTTCAAACATCTTTTCTACCCGAACAAGCGGTGGAGCCCGTCTGAACTGTGGGTTCTCTTCAAAGACATCAAACGGAGCCTCGACACTCTGAAGACAGCATGAAAGAATTAAATAGATTACCAAATAAATTCCATACAGTAAGCACGAAAGAATCTGGCAGAACATACAATTCCTTTCATTTCTCCGACTTTAATCAAATCCCTGACAAGGCCACGTACGTCACAGCGAGCTGAAAAGTTGGCAACAGCCCATCGTTCTACCTTGCTGGGATTAACAAATTTCTGTCCAACGATATAAATGTGTTTTAAAGCGAAAAGAATAATAGAAATTGGCATGTTGATTTATAGCTATGATCAGATTAGCACAAGGCAAACCTTGTTATTGAAGTTCCACCTTCCATTTCTAGCATATATATCATCTCCATTCCCAGCTTTCAACTGCAGATAGAAAATAAAAGATAGGTTGAAAGCTTTCCACCAACCTTAATAACACAAGATTACAATAAAACAAATATGGAGATACAACACTTAAAGCATAATATATCTCAAAAAATACCTTCGGGGTTGGCAAAACACGGCCATCAACCTGTGTAAAGTTACTGCTGATAGAAATGCCGCAAGAACGAAGCAGAGGCTCCGAATCATAGTTATTACTTTTCAAAGCCTGCCACAACCCAACACCAGTTAATCAAAGCCAACATAAAATCATACCTCTACAAAAATAATAACGTACACCGCTCAGAGTTGACATCCGCTCTTGCGGCTTTTGACGTGACTTCTCCACAAGGGAAGCTCTCTGAAAGGTGGAGAGAGCTTTGGTGTACCGTTGCAAGGACACCAAGGAACATAGCTGCAAGGACAAAAGCAAACCAATTAAACACCTGTTTTCTAGAGACCAGTGGTGTTTACTCTTCCATCAGTAATAAACTCAATAAGAAATGCATAGTATAAAAATGTTGAATTTTATTACAAGGTTTTACCTCAATAGGGAAATAAGTTGGACGTTTTGGCTTGCCAACATTGATACAAGGTAAATCGGCAGAATAGCGCAAATCAATATTGCGGCTATTAACAAAGTAATCATAGACTGTCACTTCAGTGGTTTGAGCTTCACCAGCATCATCCTTGTTTTTCTGCTTCAGTGAAAACCTGAAAATTTGAGAAAAAGAACAACTTCAGACTCATGCCAAACAAAGGAAATTAGAAAAGTGAAAATAAATAAATAAGAAGATCGAATGGAACAGATAAAACATACAATTGCTCTTTGCAAGGCCTCTCACTTAATCCAGTAATTTTGTACTCTTGGTTGGTAGGACTCGTCGTTATTCTCAAATTCTTTAGGACGCGTTTTGCCTGAGGAGTTCAAATTGTAGTAGATTTTGCTTGCAATGAGAAAGCACTCTTGGTTAAAGTAGTAGTTCAATTAAACCCATACAACTGCCTAGATGAAATAGTTCCTTACCTTTGCCCAGTCAATAGAAAAGGGATCCTTCACATTTTGGTTAGCTATAAGAAAGTCTACCACAGGACCAGGCTGAATTATCATAGTTGTAGATACGTCTGAAAACATAAAAATGAATAACATTGTAATTAAACAATTGCAACGAAATTATAAAACATGAATATGACTTAGTAAAAAAATATGACGAGGAAAAAAAATATGCAAACAAAGTATTACCTATGTTCAAAGACAAACCGCCCTGAGAGGTTCGGAAACTCGAGTGGAATCCACGACAACCAAGAACTCCTCCTCCAACGTCAGTGAAATTCTTCGGATTATTGTCAAAGAAAGATTGACGAACCAGTAGGCAACCCCTGATATTGAGCATATGGTTAATTATTCATGTCATAACGACTTCAAGAGACGGGAGTGAGTGAGACTTTGCCAAATTTATTTTGCCAAACATGTCTTGCCAAAATGACTTATTTTACTATTTAACTTACCTTTTCAGAAAGTATACTATTAAAACTTAAGTCTTGGCTTACTTTGAAGAAAAGTAACATTTTAGCATACTCTGACATAATCTAATTCATGTCATATAACACTTCAAGCTAGAAGTACAACTTACTTCTTTGCAGCATGCTGCCTTAAAATGATATCCAAAACTCTCAAGGCTTCTTGGGAGTTTTCAGATTCCTGACCCCGTAAAGCATTTGCAATCGCCTGCATGGGGATTTTGGCAGCAAAACTTATCTCCACTTTATAAGTTTTGGATCGATATGGTCTCCTTAACCTTTTCTTGTCACTCTCATTAGGACTTCCAGGTCCACCAGGACTAGCATTTCCATTGTTCCTGCATACAAGCCATAAAGTAGCATATAAAGACACAAACATCAAATATCATTAAAAACGAGTTAAAAAGACAGATATTCTGACAAACCTATTTGAAGTAACATCATCAAGCACAACAGTAAACTCGAGTTTATTTCGCGGAAGTGCACCTACAGTAAACAGGCTTTTCTCCCCGTCATAGGCAAATTCCTTGCCAGCCAACTCAGTATCGTAAGTTTGGTGGACTCTGTCCAACACTTTTCTTCCGACACCTTTCCCATCTACAGGATGGCCATCTTCATAGGCCAGGGCAACCTAAAAAATAAAAAAAATCAGGGAAGGAGAATCGAGTAACACATTCTTAAGCAAAAAATGTAAAAACAAATAATGCGATCAAAATAGAGAAGACCAAAGATTGTGGGTACAAAGACATACACTGTAATGAAAGAAGTGCCCATCAACATTGGAGACGTTCACTTTGAAGTGATTAGTCAGAATAGGAACCTTATTTCCCTTGGTCCCCATGCCTCGTCTAGCCATTGGAGCACGAAAAACCTTTTTTACTGCCTGTTCTGATTCGGCTTTGATTGGAGTAACATTAGGAGGGACAGGCGGGGGAGGCGGCAAAGGATCTGCAGCCCCATTATGTTCTTGTTCAGGCTCCTTAACCCCATTATGCTCTTGTTCCCCATTATGAGCTTGTTCGGAGGGATCCATTGACAGATTTCTTAGAAAAGCTTCACGACTCTGAAAATCTGGCAACAACTGATAATTTATAAGTAAAATTAACCAAAATGAAGAGAAAAACAGCAGAGTGAAAACCCGAGGAACTTGAAGAAACACAGTTAACAGGGCATAAACTAGTCCATGACAACAGCAGCAATGGAAAAAATCAGACAAAAATGGAGCCTACATATGACAGCATACTGGAAAGCAAGATAGCAACCCACAAAAGAATTAGCCAAGAAAAGCATCTAAAGATCTGATTTTAAGCAGATCCAGACAGCTAACAAGCATAAACTAGTCCATGACCAGAGCAAGGGAAAAAATAGATCAAAATGGCGCATGCATGATGGTATACAGAAAAACAGAGAGCAGCCCACATAAATATGAATAAATAAACTATTGTAAGAAAGCAACTAAAAAAAAGTTAATTTTATGCAGACACAAATATCCTCCACCGACAAAAATAAATAAACCAAAAAGAACTGCTTCATCCGACACTAAAGAATCAAATTGCATGAGACTAAAAATGAGGGGAAAAGCATTAAAAATAAAACCAACTCGTCAAAAACTATTTTTGGCGAGAGTAAAGAAAGATCGAAGTAAAGTAAATCAGAAAATAGCTACGCATTTAAAAAAAAAATATTAAAACAAAAGCAAAAAGAGAAAGAAAGAATCTTATTAAACACCATAAAACCCACAATTCGAAACCAGTTTTATGAAGATCTGGTTATATCACAAATTATAACAGCTATTTGTTGGTAAAATATAAAAATAATAGCAAAAATGCTCAAACAGTGGGAATAGAGGGGATTTAAAAAAAAACATGCCTTAAAAACTCCGAGGGTGTGAGAAAAGAAGTGGAAATGTAACTGGCTGCGCAAAAAAAGAGAAACGAAACCCAAAACTTATGAGAGAGAGGAAAACTCAAAATTATTACTGAACACCTTTAAAAACCCACAAAACAGAAAGCGTAAATCTATAAATCGGCTTTGATCACAGTATTTAACCAAAAAAATGAACAGATTTCAAAAATATGCAGCAAACATAAACAAAATTTACAGTCAATTTTAAGAAAACCTGAAATTTGACACAAAATCACAAATAAAAAATGGGCTTCAAATGTACAGCAATTTTACCAAAAAGACGAGATTTTTGAGAAGATAGTGTAAAAGATAGAGAACGAATAACCCCTAAAACTGAATGGCTTTCAACGTCATGAATTGGGTGAACAAGAGTGAGAGAAAACACGATTTTGCAGGGGGGGGGAAAGTCAGATTCTTACAAAAACATCTTTAAAAACTCACAAAAACTCAAGTTTGAAGAAATCGACAGATTTCATCAAAATGCAGCAAAATAAACAATTTAACAGAAATTTACCGGACAATCACCCATAAAAAGTACTCTAGAATAAAGATCCACATACCTAAAGTTGAAGAAGAAGGCTAAAGGGGGTGTGACAGTAGCTAGAAACCCTAAAACTGACGCTTTAACGCCCTGGATTATAGAGAGAGAAACATGATTTTAGAGAGAGAAACAAGAAGAGTGTGGTTTGAAGGAGTGAAGGACAGCGCGTTTAAAACAGCGTCACTGCCTAGGTATCTGTTTTAACCCACGTCCTCCTAGTGGGACCCACTATGTGTACTATATTAATAAATAATATTATTATATTAATACAAACATAATTTTTGTCCCACCAAAAAATGGTCAAAGTATTTATTTTGATCAAACATCATGTTCAGTCCCTTATCTTTAGTATCAGTAGCAAACTGGTTCTAACTTTTGATATGTCAATCCCCAACTTTAGCCTATTTGACATTCATTATTGAAAAATTCTTTTTTTCTACACACTCAATCTTTGTTTGGCCCCTTTTTTCTATAACATATTTTTTTTCTCTCCTACTTTTAACCATACAATCGTTCATAAAATAATACTATACATAAATCAAAAAAAAATTCTTTCTTTTTCAATCACACATTCTATAAAAAATACTATTTCAAATGAACCGAGCTGGACTGTCAAGTTCGTCTTACCAGGTCTTTTACAGATCATCTCACAAGCATGGGTGAGTAGGTATTTTTGGGGTGCTTTTTTAATGAGGTGGGTCATGCAAGACCCACCTCATGTGAGGGGCTCATCTTGCGAGGCCTGTCAGAGAATATATATCCCTTTTAAATACTATTTTTGAAAAAAAAAAAAAACTCAAACAAGGACTCATTTGTAATCATATATTTACACAATAAAAATATTATATATGTAAATTTATTTTTATTTTTTTTACTTTTTAATAATACATTTCCTTAAAAATCACTATTCAAAACATTGTTTTTTCTAAATAATAGTTGTCAAACAGGACCTAATTTCGCATTGAAATTGAAGTTTTTTTTTTCTTAAATTCATTCTCATGTTGAATTATTTGAGGATAAAATTGACTAAAGTCAATTACAATTAATTTTAATTAAAAAAATGGGTAAATAAAAGGGATAGCAAAATAACAAAAAAAAAAAAATAGAGAGAAAATTGTCATTGGCGAGAGACTGGATATGTCTAAGATCGATTATGAAGGTTAGGGGTTAGTTTGTCACAATTGCTAAAGGTTAGTGGTTGAATGAGAAATTTTCTCTAATAGGCCCCGTTTGACTCCCATTTTGAGAGAAATAATGCATTTTGAATAGTTAACTGATTGAGAATATGTGGTTAAAAATTAAGGAAAAATTTGAGTTTGCGTGTAATATTATTTTATTGAATAATATATTGCTGAGAAGAAGATAGAGGAAAATGAATCCATGCTACCAAGCAAGCTAAAATATTTTTATTTATGCATTTGTAGACCTCACACTTACTTCCTACGTGTTACTCGGGTCAACTAACTCAACTGGTTATCAACCCATGCTACAAAGCACGCACATAAATTTTAAGATATATTAAAATGAATGGTATTTAACATCGAAATAAACAAAATTTTAAATTACAGTTGGATTGTATAATGGTACGATTAATTCAGTATGGTTTGAAATATTTTTTGGATAATGGTTGATTGAATTGAAAGCGATTTAAGATGAATTATTATTATTATTATTATTTTTTTTGTACAACTTTACATACTTGAGATTTCTTTAAATTTGTACCAGACATGTCCCCATCATTTTTTATTAGGTAGAAAGCATTCAATTTCTCATTTTGTCCTTGTATTTTCTGATTTATGGTCAAAAATACCATCAACATTCAATTTATTTTTAACACGTAATTAACTTCTACACAACTACGTACTAAGAGCATCTTCAACATTTTTTTTTTTTATATTTAAAGAGCATTTTATGCCTAATAGAGAACATAAAGTTAGATTTTTTGACTTTTTTCTTTTTTCCCTCAATGAACATTTATTTATTTATTTTCACCTCCTATTTAACATGATTTTTTTATATGTTAATGATCAATCGATTCAAATATGATTTGAATAATTTAAATTCTACATTATTGAAATTTGTAATTTATTAAATGTAATCATTGTTAATTAAGAATATAGACCGAGTTTTGACTCTTCATATTTAAAGGATCAAACTCACTCTTTATTTTAGAGTATTTTCAAAAACTTTTCAAATATAAAATGCTCTTTATTTTAAAGAGATTATACTTATAAATAAGTTCCAATAAACTATTTATTTTAACTTTTTAAAATAGAAAATGTGTTTGACTTAGCGATTATTTCATTTAATAAGTCACAAATTTCAGCCCCTGTTTGGTAGCCATTTTTTTTAAAATGTATTTTTCTCTATCTTTTTTCAATCATACATTCTTCAATAAAATAATATTACACAAAAATTCAAAACTTTTCCTTAAATTTTAACCACATATTCTCTATCAATCAACTATTCAAAAATATATTTTCTCTTTAAAAATGACTATCAAACAGGGGCTCAATACTCTACCACTTAAACTATTCAAATACTATTTAAATTATGTTAATTAAAATATGACGACAGACATAAATATTTCTTGGAAAAAAAACAAAATGAGAAGCCAAAATAGATAGTATTGTTAGAATGCAAACAAAAATTGATTCTCTAATTCTAAAAACACTCTCTATAATGTATAAAATATTATTTATAAATAAATGGGTATTGGAAATGCTCTTAAAAAAATTAAAATAGAGTCTCTTGAAGCTTTTTTTAAGTATTGATTCTTTAAAATAAAGAGTATTTTATGGTTAAAGGGTCTTTCGGATATGCTTGCATGTGTTTGATCATTATTAACCACACATTCTCTTAATAAAATAATTTTATATGCATACCCAAAAAAAATCTACTTAAAACCACATATTATCGAAAATATCACAATTACAAAAATTATTTTTCAAAAGAATTAGTTTCAAACAAACTGTAACTATATTATTTTAAATATTATTATCAACATGTCGTCCTCGTATATAAGCTATATTATTTTACCAATCAAAAACCTAACATTACACATTCTTTAAGAAACAAATAGTGACGAAACTAAAATCATCTGACTTGTTAATCAATATGCGCGTGTCATTGTTTGCTAACTTAAACTAAAAGTAACAACACTTGGTAGGTTATTTCTCCGTTCACTTAAAAACATAAACTATTAAATAAAGGTCATATGAATTTATTTAAATTTCAACTCCAACTCAATGGATCGTTCACATGGTAACATCATTTGTAGACAAGAGATTTTTTTTTTCCATGTTACTTATATAACTGCTTACAATTTATCTATTTGTATCACGGTGATAAAAATCAGTCTGAACTAGTCGATTGGGCTGAAAAATCGATGACCTGAGCCCTTGATTTGGGTGATAGAATATTATGATAGGAATGCATATGATTCGGTTAAAAATCGAGTTTGACCAAGTTAATAGGCGCTTTTATAATAAATCGGCATGTTGACTGCTTTGACTGAATTTCAAAAGTTCTTCCTAAATATTTGGTTTTCAAAAGACTTGAACATTGGACATTAAGGTAGATGAGTAGTACCTTGCCACTTCACCCAATATCTTATTGTCATCCATCTGTCATAATATATATACACACATACACACACGCGCATAAATCATTTATAATTTTTACAAATATTTCTAAAAAGAATTATAGTTCTAAATTTAATTAAAATAATTTGAATATTTAACCAAATAATCTAAAAATATGTAATTAATTAATGACAAATAATTTTAAAACTTTAATTTTATCTCAAAGAAAATTTTATACTTTAAAAAAAAATTTAGAATTTTTAAGTAATTACCCATCAGTCCAACCACTAATGCACCGGTTCGATCAGTATCCCGAGACCCAGTACTTCGATTGGGTTGATATCCTGGTCGAGTCTAATAATTATGATTTGGAGATAAAGTTGTTCCTCCAACTACGTGGATCAAGCAAGTCACCCCTCCAACAACGTGGCTAGTTCAAAAGGTCCCAAACTTTGCAAATCATAGAAGTTTTGCACTCCACTTATTTGAGTCTCACTATTTGGTCCTCACAGTATGTAGATACGGAAGTTAGTTCTTCTTCTTCAACTATGTGCCTAGCTCAAGTTGGTCGTCTAACTGTGTGTTCAACACGGATTGGTCCTCCAACTAATTGAATTCGTTGTTTGGTCCATTGACTAACTAAATTGTACAAGTTGGTTCTCTAACTAATCGAATCACACAAGTTTGTTCTCCAACTATATGAATAGAAAATCGCGGTCCTCTTACTATGTGAAGTTGTTCCTTTGACTGAGTGGGATGCACAAGTTAGTCCACTATTTTTTGGGATCGCTCAATTGGCCTCCCACTGTGTATTTAACACATGTTGGTCCTTCGACAACGTGAATCGCACAAGTCAGTAATTATCCCATCCAAAATCTAAAACAATAGGTACTTTGCATGTGTGTCCAATTCAATTTCATAGATACCAAATGGTCAGTTCTCACATATTTTTTGCATACATCAACTCGATAAGTTATAAGTAGAATTGATAAATTGGTCAAGTCATCAAATTGATTACATTTGTCAACTAATGGTTGAATTTACTCTAGCAAAAGTCAACCCTTAATAAAGACAATGATTTAAGGTGAAAAGTGAAAACTATTTAAAATTGATACATTTTCCCTATATATTAAAAGAGTGAAAGGTTAATTTACTGTAGGAACTCTCGTCCTAAACGGTGTCGTATGGTTTTCAATTTTTTTTTTTTTTTTTTGCTATATCCTATTTTTTAAAAAAAAAAGTCTATATTCTACTTTTAAAAAAAAAAAAAAAAATTATTTAATTTTTATTTTCTCTATAAGATTTTTGTAATAAAAAAACAAAAAAAAAAAAAAAAAAATTTGTCTCGCACTGTGCGAGACATGTTGGTGCATGTCTCGCACAGTGCGAGATGTGCGAGACATGCAAAACCATTAATTTTTTTTTTTTTTATTTAAAAACTTATGTTTTCGCGTTCATTTACGTGCTTAATTTGGGATATCAAATGAAGTCGAAATATTACATTTTTAATATCATTTTGAAGAACTCACGGCCTAATATTTCACGACGTTAATCGTGTGTGAAACGGCCAGTCCTAGCGAAAGTTACGTTACGTCAAAGTACCTCGTTCCAAACTAATATTTCGAAAATTTCGATAACAAACTAACTTTACAAATTTTTCGACGATTCTACGCTAACCGAATCCATAAATCTTCTATATTCTCTCGAAACTCATTTCGAGAACTATATCACAGATATATCGAATAATCTAAATGAATATCGAAAATAGTTAAACGGACGTCAAACGCGTGTATTAAAAAAGACGTATAACTCGTCTTTTTGAATATATTACTTATATTTTGTTTTTCATTGTCAAGCTCATTACGGAACATGAAACGAAGTCGAAATATTACATTCTTAATATTATTTTGAAGTACTCACGGTCTATTATTTCACGACGTTGATGGTATGTGAGATGGTCAATCGTAGCGAAAGTTACGGTACGTCAAAGTACGCCGTTCCAAACTAATATTTCGAAAATTTTGATAACAAACTAACTTTACAAATTGTTCAACGATTCTACGCTAGCCGAATCCATAAATTTTCTATATTCTCTTGAAACTCATTTCGATAACTATATCGCAGATATATCAAATAATCTAAAATGAATATCGAAAATAGTTAAACGGACGTCAAACACGTGTGTTAAAAAAGACGTGTAACTCATTTTTTTAAATATATTACTTATATTTTTGTCTTCATTGTCAAACTCATTACGAAAATTCAAACGAAGTCGAAATATTACATTCTTAATATTATTTTGAAGTACTCACGGTCTATTATTTCACGATGTTGATGGTGTGCGAAACGGTCAATCGTGGCAAATGTTACGGCGCGTCAATGTAGAACTAATATTTCGAGAATTTCGATAACAAGCTAACTTTAAAAATTCCTAGACAATTGTACGCTGGTCGAATCGATAAATCTTCTATATTATCTCGAAATTCATTTCGAGAACTAAATTATAGATATATCGAATGATCTAAATGAATATAAAAAAATAGTTAAACGAACGTCAAACGTGCGTGTTCAAAAAGACGTGTAACTTATCTTTTTAATAAAATTTATGTTTTTTCTTCATTTTCGGGCTCATTAGGAAATATCAAACGAAGTCGAAATATTACATTTTTAATATTATTTTGAAGTATTCATGGCTATCATTTCACAAATGTGTGCGAAATGGTCAATCATGGCAAATGTTACGGCTATCAAAATAGGTCGTTTCAATCTAATATTTTGAGAATTTCGATAACAAGCTAACTTTAAAAATTTCTAAATGATTGTACGTTGGTCGAATCGATAAATCTTCTATATCATTTAGTCTTCGTTTGATATTAATAATATAATATTTCGACTTCGTTTGAATGTTTAAAGTTAGATTATTATCAAAATTCTCGAAATATTAGTTTCAAATATTAGTTTGAAACGACCTACTTTGAAGCGTCGCAACATTTGCTACAATTCATCGTTTCGCACACCATCAACGTCGTGAAATAATAGGCGTGACTATTTAAAAATGATATTAAGAATGTAATATTTCTTCTTCATTTACATGTCATTCATAACTTTATTTCCATCTATTTATTGTAGTATACATATACAGTCTCAACGCTAATATACACAAGGAGAATAACGTATGCACGTGTATCGCACGTGCCTTCACTAGTTAGGTAAGGAAAAGTATATTGGCTTTCAAAAAGAGATTTTCTTTTATTATTAAAATATTAATAGTTTAATAGTGACAATATGTCAATAACTGGAAAATTTGCGTCACCCATTGCTAAACCAGACAAGCTTCAATCCTAGAAGACATTGACTTTAATGGAAGTTTCCATTTGCATTGATTTAAAAGTGTACCTATTGCATCACAAAAGGTCATGTAGGTGTTAAATTGACTTGACACGTGCAAAATTCTGCTTAAATGGATGATGTGAAACTTAACCCAGTTTGGTTTAGATTAAAAAAAAAATTTCATTTTTTATAGTAAATTTTAATAAAAATTGATGAAATATGTGATTAAAAAATTATGAATTCAATTTAATGTATGATTAAAATTTAATGTTGACATTGAATTGAATTTTAACATACAATTTTAGTGAAATCAAAAAGGGACTCGAGGGGCGTTGGTGGAGATGTTGCATTTTTCTATTTTAACTTTTCATAATATTAAAGGGTATTGTAGTCATTTTGATGAAGATGTTGCCGTACAATATCACAAATGAGGATAAGAATGCTAGAATTAACCTGACAAGTTTGGTTTGCAGGCTATTGCGTCAGTTAGAGGGTTTATCCAGTGAGTAGCGGCTGAGAATTTCCTCGTCAAAAAAAAAAAAAAAAAAACAGTAGCTGCATCATGTTTGTTCAATTCGTGTTTAATCTAACAATATTGACACACAAAATGGCTCCAATGACTTGCAATGTTATTTACGTATCAGCAAATATTGGTATGTTCCAATATTTGATGGGTGCATCCTACAAATAGTAATGCTTCTACACATAATTATTGTTATCTACAATGCCTAAGAAATATTTAGGTGACCATTTAAAAGAAAAAAGTTTGAGAAACATTTGACTGACCGGCATATACAAGTCCATCTTAAATATTGACATATTTCTATGACAGTTATTAGCAACAAGTCCTTATTTGAGGCTTGAGCCCAATTTTTGGGTGTAATAAATTTTGAAATAGTGAATTTTTAAATAATGTGCGGTTAAAAAGGTAAAGAATAATTTTTGGTTTGCGTGTATAATATTTGTTCGCGTGAAAGTGTGATTAACAATAAATTTTGAAAAAAAAAAGGAATTTTGGAAAAATTGGGATCAAACAAGGACTTTAGCAAATGCTTAGTTCTATGAAAATTACTGAAGAAATTGTTATTATTATTTTTGTCGATAAATTGCTACATTGTTTCCTAAAGAATTAATTTCATTCCTATTGTTTGTTTCAAATTTTCGATGAAGATTTCTCACAAAAATAAACCGACTCTGAGTCCAATAAAAGTGAGCCTTGTGACCAATCCAGCAGCAATAGAAGTCGCCAGGCCTGCATTGGCCATGTTAGGTTCACATAATTTTTTTAGGGCTTAGATTTTAGGGAAAATTAAGCAAAATCATATATTTTAAGTTTGATTATCATTAATCATATCATTAAGATTTTTTTTTTTTTCAAAAATCAAGTGATAATTATATTTTCTAAAATATAAAATAAATTCTAATATTTTGGGAACCCCTTTCTCCCTCTGCTAGATCCTCATATATTTTCAATCAATTTGACCACAAAAAGGCCATATTATCATGGGTACGGCCTCGCCTCAATCCACACCACCCTCTCTACTCTCCAATCCTCTTCCTCCACTCGACATCGCACGCACAAGCTTTGTCGTCATCGACATCCCTCGTCTAGCCCATCGATGGTTGACAATTTGATAAATTGGGCTAGTCATGGCTCTATCTGGCCTATGACCTTTGGGCTGGCCTGATTTGCCATTGAGATGTTGCACACCGAGCTGTTGGATACGATTTGCGATCATTTTTAGGCCTATCTCTCACCAATTTGATTGTATGATTGTTACCGAAACTCTTACTAACAAAATGGCTCCGCTCTCCGCAAGTCTTCCATTTGATTTACCTATATTTTTCATTTATATGTATTTATATTGATATGCGTGTATGTGTGGAGCATTATTGAATTGTATGTATGTGTACCTATCTGTGTGCATGTGGTGGTGTGATTGTGATAGTGGTGACGGTGTTTGTGGTGAAATGGTGATGGATTAGAGACAATGGAGATAATTTGGAGACGGTGGTGGTGGTGTAGTGGCGGCTCTGTGGTGACGGAGGTGAGGTGAGATCAGTGTTTTTGGTGGGCTTGGGCGAATGGGTCATATGGAGAGTAGTTACGATCAGTTATTGTTTAATTGTGATCAATAAAACGAATACATTGTAATAAATAAATAAATAAAATGTGATTGTGACTAAAATTGTAATTATGACTTATAAATTGTGTTCGCAATCGATAACAAAATTGTGACTTTGAAATAAATTGTGATCGATAAATAAAATTGCGCTGAATTACTTTAATAATTTGTGACTGTAAAATAAATTATGACCTAAAAAATTTGTGATTTGCAATTGATAAACGACGTGTTGCAAATTAGATTGATAATTTGTGATTGATAATAATTTGATCAATAAAATTTGTGATTATGACTTTATGTGATCGTGATTATTACGTAATCATGACCATAGACTGTATGATATTGTGACATTAATATATTTAATTATCTATTTAATTTATAAAATATATTTAATTAATACCAAATGATTTTTTTGAAGGGACGTGTAACCAATTCCTTGATTTAAGAGAAAATCTTTTTGTTAGATTTTATGTACAATAATAAAGAGATAAAAAAGAGAAATCAACACAAGTATTTATGTGGTTCGGCGATGTACCTACGTTCACGAGAGCGAAGTGAATATAATTTTATTCAGTATGCAAAACAGAGTTACATCATTTATATTTATACTAACCCTAGTCCAAGTCTATACAATACTTTAAGGTTTGTACAAGAAAATACACATGTACCGTTTGGTGCGCTACGCTCTCCTCACTCCACTCCGCTCCAGTATCGGGTCATTTGATCCAGTAAATCTATATTTCACTTTATATGAGCCACACACACAATATTTTTAATATCTTTTATTACATATTTATGACTTTATTTTTGAGGGCAAAAAAAAAATCCAAGTTTGTCAAAGTTGAGATTGTATCTTTAAATCTATGTAGGCATTTCTCCCTATATTTTAATGCCAAAAAAATAAAATTAATGGACTTGAGTATAGATGGTAGTGTATTTTAGGAAAATGTTTTATGAAATACTTTTGACAATAAATTTGTAGGTTTTTAAGTATTTCGTTGTCTAGTAATGTTGTATTTTACAAAGAAAGTGTATTTAAAATAAAATTTATAATGTAAACCATTTTTTTTTTTTGTCACTTTTAGATTGACTTTGCATTAGATGACTTTATTTTGTATAGACAAAAATGACTAAAAAGTTTATTCTGAGTAGAGATCTTAGTTTGATTGAATTCACATATAGCCCCTATTTAGGAGGCATTTGGATCTAATTTTAGAAGAAATCATGCCATTATACATTGCCCTGTCAATGAAGAAGAGTGGTAATGTTTGATTGAAATGATTAATGTGCCCCACTTAATTTAATGGACCTTGCTACATATATTTGATTACATTTTGGATTACTTGATCTCATCGTCCCTCTCACATGGGGTTAGATCCCCACATCTAATAAATACGTGAGACCAAACTCCATGTGAAAGGGATAATAAGATCGAATAACTCAAAGTGTAATCAAGCAAGTACAAATAGCTCTTCTTTTAATTTAATTCACTCCTCTTTACGAAAGGATATTTTTGACATAGAAGTGCATTTTGTGTCAGTAATCACTGCACAAATGAGTCCCACTACCATGTCAAACGGTCAAAAAAGGGATTCAAAGATGGTAGAAATGGAGGCCAGCGAGAGCTCAAGCCTCAATGTCATACTATGCCTTTATTTGGTCTCTTTTTTTATCATTTTTTTTTTCTATTTTCAACTACACAATTTTTTATAAAATAATATTACACGTAAATCGAAATTTTTCCTTTTCTTTTTAATCACTGCACAAATGAGTCCCACTACCTTGTCAAACGGTCAAAAAAGGGATTCAAAGATGGTAGAAATGAAGGCCAACGAGAGCTCAAGCCTCAATGTCATACTATGCCTTTATTTGGTCTCTTTTTTTATCATTTTTTTTTTTTTTTTCCTATTTTTAACTACACAATCTTTCATAAAATAATATTACACGTAAATCGAAATTTTTTCTTTTCTTTTTTAACTACACATTTAAAAAAAAAAAAAAAACTATTCCAAATACTAAATTTAGAATAAAAGAGCTCAAACAAGGGCATTATATAAAATAAAAATGAAATTAAATGTATCTTTCTATCTGGTCATCTTTATTGAGGGACCATACTCCCATGAGGTTGGACCCCATGTGAGGGTGTAGATATTCTTATGGACACTTAATTAGTACAACAAACATTATCCTTTAGTAAGAGACATTTTGTTACTTCCTTAAATTCATGGTTGGCAATAGAGCGATGGTTAAAAAAAAAAAAAAAAAAAAAAATCGAGGGTTGCCCTTTTGTCCCCCTCCCATTGAGGATTATCGAGAAGCGGGGCGAGGCGTGATTAAAATTTTTTTATTATTTTTCATCCTGTTCACATATTTTACACACACAATTTATATTTAAAAATACAAAAGATAAAATAAGAAAAAGAGTCGTGCTATGTTTAGACCGAAGACCATGTTTTTCGTCTCACCTCAATTTTGCCAATTGAAATTCCAGTCGGGACAATGCAAGACGAGATACGATCAGATCATTTGGCCATAATTCTGATCTCAATTTCTTAGTGGAGCTAGAATTCGAGGCAGGACAATGTAAGATCGGACAGAAGATTTTGTCATCTCGAAATTTAATCACTTTCTCTCTTTTTTTTTTGGGGTGTTCGATAGGAATTAAAATTAGATTTTTTAGTAGAATGTGATAAAAGTTTTTGAATGTGTAGTTGAAAAGTTATAGGACTCGTAAAAGATGCGATTGATAATGATTGTCTGACTTTGATTTGAATTAAAATCAGATTTTAATCACAATCAAACATGCTCTAAATATGAAAGGAAAAATAATACGAAAGTGCTATATGTATATAATGGTGTACCAAATATATTACACCTCTCGTATATGTGTATGGGCATTACACCTTTTTGATATGGTGTACCAAATACATTACACCTTCTACGCATTAATTTCTATGTATGAAATGTGTAATGTATTTGATATACAGAAGTGTACAAATAACATTTTTCAAAATAATAAGGCAAAGTAAAAAGGAAAGGGAAATGGTAACAGATTCTCGCCCATTCTATCGATTGTATGTGATAGCCACACACTTTACTTTTTTACCTTTTTCTCTCTGTTGACACAAATCGTTGCTCTCTCTAGTAATTAATTCATCGGAGAAAAATGGCAGATCAGCTGACCGACGATCAGATCTCCGAATTCAAGGAAGCTTTCTCCCTATTCGACAAGGATGGCGATGGTCAGCCCTCCTCCCATTCTCCATTGTATACATGTCTAGATATTTATAATTCGATGTGATTTTTTCATGGGATTTTCGATCTATTATGAATGTGTATGCATATATGTGTCTAGATATTTATAATTTGTTCTGAATTCTTGGTGGGTTTTTTTAATCTATTATGCATCTCTGGGCATATATGTCTAAATATTTATAGTTTGATGTGAATTCTTGTTGGGTTTTTGATTTGTAATGTTCGGATCTACTTGCTGGTTCTTGATTGTTCATCTGGTTTTGATTTGTTTATCTGGGTCGCTCTAATATTCTTCTGTCTCATCTAATTCCTGTAAATTGCTTCACTTCATTTCATGTTTCTATGCATGTGATTATTTGTCTGATCTGTATTAATTGTTCACGAGATGTCCAGTTTGCTTGCGAGATGCCTTGCGGGTTTATGAATTTGTTTATTTGCGTGTTTATGTATTCTTTTGTTAACATTTCATCTGATTTTTTTCTAGTGGATGTGATTGGGTTTGAGTTTTTGTCAATGGCTTATGAAATTAAAGTTGATTATTGTGAATGAGATGGAGTTGTCCTATCTAAGGGGTCTTAATCAATATAATTTGATGCCAATCCTTCTCATTTCTCATGATTGTGCAGTGAGGCTCATGGCAAGAGTTTATGTTATTACAATTAGTCGGGATATGGTTATATTTTTTTAATGGAATCCATGGTAAATTCTAATCAAACTATTTGGTGACTTCAGTGTGATTTTGGGCTTTTATGTAAGTGGATAAAAGATTGTTTGTGGCTTATAGTATGACACATTAAATGTTTGTTTTGCCAAGATTTAAGCATTGATTATCTTGTTCATGTTTATGGAAAATCTTTTATGCCTTTTTGACTACATTAAGCCCCCTGCTTGACTTAGCTAAAAGTCAGATTTTTAATGGATTTTGATAAATGATGATAAAACGGGTGGTTGAAAAATATATAAAAGTTGTGGATTCCATTAAATGTGTGGTTGAAAATGAGTTTGAGGAAAAATGAGGACCAAACAGGAGCTAAATAACACATGAAATATTTTTTTTACCAAAATCTGTTCTTGTGCTTTGAAAGTTTATCGAATCCATATTTCCAAGAGAAAATTCCATATGTAATCGGTGAATATATGCTATTTGTAGATTAATTATTGTTTTTTTTCCCTTTCGTGTCTTACCTCTGCATGAAGTGTGTAAAACAGTCATCCACATTAATTTGATCTAATTATTTTGTGAAATAAATTATAATGCGTATGTCTAGCATTATTATAGAGTTGATGCACGGCACCTTTTAACTCTTCTTTTATTACCCTAGTAGTTTCTATGTATTTGTTGTACTGCATAAAAACTTCTCATTTTTAGCTGAATAAGATGTTGGTATGATAATCAGTTCCTTTTGTAATTGCTTGTGAATTTGGCAGGTTGCATCACTACCAAGGAGCTTGGGACTGTGATGCGCTCTTTGGGACAGAATCCAACAGAGGCTGAGCTTCAGGATATGATCAGTGAGGTTGATGCTGATGGGAATGGGACAATTGACTTCCCTGAGTTCCTCAATTTGATGGCCCGGAAGATGAAGGACACTGATTCGGAGGAGGAGCTCAAGGAAGCTTTCCGGGTTTTTGACAAAGACCAGAATGGCTTCATTTCTGCTGCTGAGCTACGCCATGTTATGACAAATCTTGGCGAGAAGCTCACCGATGAGGAGGTCGATGAGATGATCCGTGAGGCTGATGTTGATGGTGATGGGCAGATCAACTATGAGGAGTTTGTCAAGGTCATGATGGCCAAGTGAGAACTGAACAAACCAAATCTAAATCATTGGAAGTATCGAGATAGACCCCAGAAAGGAATCAAGGCAGTTAAGTTTGACAAAATTTCTGTTGCTGGTTAGGATATGTGGTCTTCTTGCATTATTAGCTTTGTTTTGGTGCTTGCCCGTTTTCCAGTTTTTGTTGTTTTTAAGTGACATTTTTTTCAGTAAATGCTCGTGTGCTCTGTCCTTCATTTTTATAGTTTGGATTGTTAGTATCTTCAACTTTTTTTCGACATTTGATATTATGAACTTAGAGCAAATGAAAAACCGAATTTTTTTTTCCCTGTTACTATTTTTGTTGACATTCAAATTTGTCGAACTTCAAAATTTTTTCCTTGTGACTATTTTTGTTGATATGCGAATTTGTTTAACTATGTACCTATCCATTAATCTCTTATTTTCACTAATATCTAATAGTCTGTTCTTATAATTATGATTGCCTATGATGTTCTAATCTAGAAAGTGCATCATTCGTCATATTGCATAATGCATACTTTTATATAACTTAGCATAATTTCCAGCCTAGTAGTTCATGATGCCCCACCAGTTGATGAGCACTGGGGATGTGTTGGTTTGTGTTATTTCAAGTCTAATATTGTGCTATTAGGTCAGTGCAATAAACAAGATATCATCTTCTTTTTCTTCAGTGCCATATACTTTCCTTTTCTCATCAAGCCGTTTGTGCCTATGGAAAGCATTCAGCGTCCTTTTCATTTTGGTTTCCAGTGCGTCTTCTTCATAAGAATGATCATCATCTAGTGAAGGAGCCCTTTTATTTTCGTTTGTATTTATTTCATAAAATCATCCAAAAAAGTTTAACAAAACTGTTGGACCGCCCAGTCTGTGCTGGTTGCCATGTCGGGTTCAGCACATACCGGCAAGACCTGATTTACACCTCTTGTGGATGAAAGCATCTTTGCTAATAATGCATAAAGTTTGTCAGCACCAAAGCTGTCACACTATAAAACTTCAGACGAGAATACAAGAATAAATTCTTGGAAGTACAGAAATTGTGGATTTAAAAATTCTGCTAATTATCTCACTTGTGCACATTATTCATCAACATTTTCGCTGTTAAACCACAGGCAAGAGCCTCATTAGGAATCTTCTTAACACGATGAACACCTTCTGCAAAAACAACTCCCATTCCCATATGCAAATGGGGTTCTATGTGACAATGAAAAGCCCATACCCCTGGATTGTCTGCCACGAATCTTAATGCTGTCCATCCATAAGGGAAAATTACTGCAGTATTCCTCAATGGTGGATTCTTCAAGTTGAACTTTGTCTCGTCCTTCTCAGTAAATCGTCCTTCTCCGTACCCCAGTACCCAAAAATCATGTCCGTGCAAATGCCAAGGGTGTATTTCACTCACATTGGCCTTGAGTGCATTGGCATTCTGCAGTATCACATCAATAGTAGTGTTGAAGTTAAGCATGTATACTCCACTCCCGTACGTTGAGTTCTGATTTGCAGCGGGCTTAGAAACATCATAGTCGGGCCCGAAATTCTCCGGCGGACGTTTGTGGTCAAACGCGTTGTTTAGACCATACCTGATCAAACCCAAGTAGGGCGTGGCTGGCAACACTAAGGAAACATTGTTTATAGCCCACTTAGTATATCCGTCAATCAAATTTTGGGTATTTAGCAGAATAATTCTTCTGTCGTGCTTCTTTGGTGGCTTAGGGGAGCCCTTTAGGGCAAGAATTTTACTCGAAAACGATCTGCTGTAGTCATAATCATTCCACAATGGTGCAACTGGTGGGGGTAAATTTGGAATTTTAGATGCAGAAGTTGGAATATAGTTCAAAATTATTAGGGCTTGTGGGGTTTTGGGTTCTCTTCCTCTTACACTGACAGAAATCCAGTAATTCTTGGAGTGTTCTTGATCTGTAGTGAATAGTACTGAATAACTCTCACCAGAGTATATGTCCATATTTGATACTGAGTATGGCTCAAGATAATTTCCATCAGCTTCAACCAGTGTCATCTTGTGATTCTGTGGACATTGAAACAAAATGAGAGTCAATTTTTTTTCGAAAAAATTAAGGTTGTTTTCTTAATTTAGGATTGAGTTATGTTCTTGTTACATCTACCAAAAGATCTAATGCGTACTGTCATCGGGGTTGAATGAAATGATTTACAGAGAGAGAAGATTTATGATGAAATCCATAATATCTAAAGAATGGACCCTATCTGAAATATTGAAAAAAATAGCCAAAGTTCTCAATTTTTTGTGTAAATTCGAGTGGGAAAAAAGTTGATCACTTTAACGGGAATCACGTTATGTTCCTTCTGGATTTCAATTTTCAGAACATGTATGATGATGTTTTTAGTCTGTTGACATGAACTAGACTAAGGTAATAATTTCCTTTAAGGTTTCCACCTTTGAACAACACTAGACAGTAGTCAACCTACTTTTAATTTCTTGTATGCGAAAAATGAGTTGGATAATAATTTGATACCACTACTAAGGCTGTCATCCTTTCAAGTTTCAACTTTATTGTATGCTGTCCAAAACATGATTTTTGAATTTAAAATTGCTGTAAGCTAGACCCCGTGTGATTCTCATTTTCTCAAAATTCAGTTTTCTCACTTTTCTTTCCAACCACACATCCTTCAATAAAATAATATTATAAGCAAATCTAAAATTTTTCCTTAATTTTTAACCACACATTTTTCATCAATCAACTATTCAAAATGCATTCTTTCTCCCAAAATGAAAATTAAATAGGTCAGGTCTAAGAATATTTGTCACTACAGTTTTTCCATTTGTAAAAAAATGACTTCACAGAAACAATATAGAATACTCACATGGGGTGGATCTCATGTGAATAAAATAGTGAAAAAAAAATAAAAAGAATACCCCCACCTGCTCTGTGTGTTTTGGAGGGGTTCACCCCTCCTCTGTACACACAGCAGGGCTGTTGTCATTAAGGATAAACTCTTTTTACTTTGGTCATTGGTATACTTTGATTCTATGTTATTAATGAGACAATGGTTAATAATCAAGTAAAAGACCAAATTCAAGATGATTTGAACGTGGGATTTAACATTACAGTGAAACGGATTTCGGACCTAGACTGGCTCGAATTCGAGGTGCCAACATCTTTATTACACGAGATTTAACATTATTTTTCTCCTTTTCCTTTAGCTACATTTTTTCTGAATGTTTAATTATAGCTGTAGGTGAAGTCGGATGTTCCCCTCTTAATTTTTTATTTTCTATATTACTAAGTAATTCACCTCAGAGGTGGGTGACTAAAAAGGGCTAGCAGGACAAGCAGAGGATACATTTCATATGTGAAAAATTCAAGTTTAATTCAGTTTAGTGCACCAACCACATGATATATAATGACACTATTGGCACTTGGTTCACTTCCTACCTTATCAACTAAAAAACACGACATTGACGCTCATCTCTAGGCGATTTTGTTTAAACTTTGAAGTTTTACTTTTGATAATCTCTCTTTTATCTGAGTCCCTGAAGCTTCACTAACAGGAGACTAACACAACTTAAAACTTTGATGGAGTGTGTCTAGTTATCGTGTCTAATACTACGTACCGACTATGATAAATTGTAAGTGCAATGTCTGGTCTTGCATCTCTTTCAACACGCGTGGACCTATGAACCCTGCTAACCAATGTGAAATGAGAATGCTATCTACTTTCTATTGTGTCATCGAACTTTTTGTTGGGTACTATGGCATTTCACTCATTGTTACCTACTCAAGATTCTAATAGCCTTATTCACTATTTTCAACATGACATGACGTAGACATTCATGCTTTGGTTGAACTGAATAGTACATGACACGGCATTATTATAAAAAAAAATTCCACATTACTTCTTTCTTAATCATGTCAAATCCTATCATGTCTTCCATATGCTAAAGGTGCTTCGGTGAAATTAGATAACATGGAAAAGCTATTCGTCGTTTCTCAAAAGATCTCCTTAACTTTGTTCGAAAGAGAGAACTGAAAGAGATTATTCATTATGCGAAATGCTAGTAGCCATCATTTCCACTACTTAATGAACTTTCGAAAAGTTCAAGTGGACTAATAAAATTCTAAGAAAAGTTGTTCATGTTCGTCAACTTGTTTTGATTTATCTATTTTCAACTTAAAGAATTTATAGCTATAACATTTTACATGTAGAAAAAGGGTTGTGCTACATGTAAACAACAATTTGCATAAAGATTTATGAACAAATGATTTGACGAGATTTAATTGAATCAAAATTTCATTAATCAACTAACTTCTCCATTTACATTTTGACACCTCATCATTACGTATTTACGTGAATAGTTATGTATAAAAAGCATTTTTCAAGAAAAAATGTGTGTGTGAGAGAGAATTTTATTACCCCAATAGCCAGGTTGAGTGAAGCCAATGCAGCGGAGCTGGCTATTCTTAGTCTGTAGGTCTTGTTTGGCAGAACATGGAGGATATTTGGTGCACACTGTTCGCTCCCTCTCAAGTTGCACTGACTGCTCGAGGAATTGCTAAAATGCGCTGCCAGTGAACAATTGAATTGCCCTCTTCCATTGATCAACAAGGTCTAGAGAATAACATACAAACTCAGAAGATATTCTTAGTTCGACTAATATAATATTATTTCGAGTCATGCTACATGTACAGATAACTTTCACAGAAGTTGTTCACAAATGGACACATGACAAAATTTCGTTCATTTCAATCAAAACAAACAAAAAAATGCACCATAAAGGTTCTGACAACTCAGCTTGTATGGTGCATAGGAACAATTCCCCGTACGCAGGGAATTGTTCTATTTTTTTATCATTCGGGAAGCCCATATCATTGTATGAATAAGACAACAAACTACAATGTTTCTCGTTGTATTATTTTATTGCTCTAGTATCCCGTGTTGATATTCAAGAAATCGAAAAAAATTATGATTCAAACATTTTTTAATTAAAAAAATATGATTCAAATTCCTTGAAAACACTAATTTATTCATGTACCTAATAACCTCCAATATGCTCATTTAATCAAAGTTCAAATTAGATAAGCCTTCCATTTTCTAGGTACAGTGGACACTTACTTTGCCCAACCACAAAAAGTAAAAAAATATTTAGTCGTTGTTTGGGTGTAGCTTAAAATTTTGATTTTTTTTTTTTTTTTTGAGTTAAAGTCAACAATTAATTTTAATCACATATATCATTGAACCCACAACTTTTCTTAACTTGTCAACCATACATTTCATCAAATTTTACTAAAAAATCATATTTGAGCTACACCAAAAGGGGCTTAATTTCTTGGTTTGCACGGCTTTCTCTCTTTGCAATGGTCTTGACTAAAATTCACTAGCTTTTATTATAGCCCTGTTTGACCCTTATTGTTTTAAATTTTAATGGATGAAATAATATTTTTTTGAAGAATGGATAGTCGAAAAAGAAGAAAATATTTTTGACTTATGTCTAATATTATTTTATGGAAGATTGTGTGGTTTAAAAATATGAGAAAGAGAAAAATAAAAATTAATTTAATGAAAGCCAAACATGGCATATATCTATCACGTATAATGTTTAGTACATAATACTCGACTCTCACGAAAAGAACTTTTGCATACCACTTGCATGCTTTTCTTGTTTTTTCTCTTCGTTCAAGAAGACCGAGAGGCAAGGGAGGGGTCGTTCAAGATTGACTCTAACTATAGACCGTATAGGCCTAAGGCCTCTTCTATCACTTCTTTTTTTTGTGTCTTTTTTCCAAATTATTTACAAGAGGTTACATATAAAGCTGGTTAAGGGTCCCAAAATTTCGAGGTCGTCACGAAAGGGGTTTTTAAATAGAGTGTTACCTGGGATTCACCAATCCATCTCATGGGGTTGGATGAAAGATCAACTTCTTGTTCATGAGAGCTTTTGTGCCACCAATCACTTAATAATAAATTAAACTCTCCATGATAGTGAAATGGTTCTTTTTCCCCATCTGCCACTTCTACTATCAGTGAACCATACAACCCTGCTGATCTTTGCATCCCATAGTGCCCATGATAAAAGTATGTGCCCGCCTATACATTAGAGAGAGAGAGAGTATTTAGAATATTATCCAAGTGCTGTTGATACCAGCTAAGTATAGCATTTTCTTGATTTAATGAACTATATATATATATATATATATATATATATATATATACATGGTTATGCTAGAGTTACATAATTTTGGCATATAGCCCCTGCCCACTATATGTACCAAAATTATGTACATGTGGACTTTTCTATATATATATATGATTCCCAAAAAAGACGTAAGTTTGCATTAAGATTTAAGACTTGTCGTCTACTTTCAGAAAATGTTTGGAGAGAACTCACAATGATTAAACAATGCATTCTCCAAAGATTGAGAAACAGGAAGAGATCGATTAGAGAGAAAATCTTAAGATTTACATCAAGTCATTCCTTTTTCATCGTGGTTTACTGATCACACAGAAGAAAAAAACGATCGTACATCCCTTTTCCACTTAGATAGACATTCATATTCTTTTTACCTTGTCAACCTTAAATCTGTAAACAAAAGTTTCTCCAGGATTTATGGCACATTGTGAGATGGATGCAGTCCCATCTGCCCATGGTGTTCCACGCTGAAAACCAAAATCATTAGTGTAAGAAATCATAACAAGAATGAAGAATCCCTTCAAAGGGTTCATCCATGAAGGGTGAGTCGGGACCTAAGTTATATAGCTGATGTACAACACAAATATTCTTGTACTACTCGTTGTTGGTCTCGAACTTCAAGCAAATGACCAAACAAATACACACACATTGGAGGTCAAGTCGAGCCCCCTCCTAAGTATGTACTATGTTTCATCTTCGTTATTAATAAAACATGCGAAGGAATACCTGTCTAATTCCATGCCAGTGAATGACAACTCCTTCAGTGGGAAGCTTGTTGGTAAGCTCAATATGTAAGGTATCACCGGCCCGAGCCCGAATGGTGGGGCCGGGAAATTGTCCATTAATCCCTATAACCACAGCTTCAACACAATCTGGAGCCCAATGCATATACTCTACTTCCCATTTGAAATGCCTAGATTTAGCACAAAAAACAGAGTGAAAAAATATTGCCAAAATACAGGAGAGGAGAAAAACCCTTGCAGAACCCATGTTTTCCTGTTGGCGTGGGGTTGGGTTGGGTTGGGTGGTGTGGTGTGGGGTGAGGGGCTCTCAAAGCACACTGGTGGACTATTAAGTGCTGGAGTATAATATTTATACACACACAAGACTTGTGTATACACATGCAGGTATATATTTATAGGAGAATTACATTTGGGATCTCTCACCTATTGAAAATGTAGCAAGTAGGTCCCCTACCCAATAGTTTGACAACCTCAGCCTCCAATTACCTTTCATTTTATCAATATTTAAGTACATGATTGGCAAATCTTAATTTTTTTAAGTGCTAATAAATTGTGATCTTAGTAATGTTCAGATAGTAAGTTTTGGATAAAAAGTAAATTTGATCAACTTAAATTATAATTTTAGCTTTTCCAAATGTGTCAATCTTAAGTTTGAATAATGAGGGAATAGCTCTATTGAGAGTTAATTAACGGTTTTGGTCTAGTAATTAATTAATAACTCGACGTTTAGTTAAAAATACAACTTTACCCTTTAATAAAATAATAATAATAATAAAAAAAAACACATAAGCAGCTATCTCTCGATGTTGCCTTCAGCTCCCAATAAATAGCTTTATGTTTTAAACTTTTAATTTAAATTTTAAGGATGAAAATTGTTTTTCCAATAAAATTTGAGTTTAAATCGAAGATAAAGATAAAATTATCCATTGAGGACTCTAGTGCCACAACAATAAAAAGTTGAGGACTGCAATCACCAAAACAATTGGTTGGGGACCTACTTGCTACGTTTCCAATAGGTTGGAAACCCCAACTGTAATTTTTACTGAAATTAATATATTTATTTATAGCAAACTCTGGGCTATTTTATTATATTTTGGGCAGTGGCTGAGGGTATATATTCTTGTCGTTGTCTAGTCATAGTGCATGTCTAATGATATATTCCAGTCTAACAAATTATAAAGAAAAATCAAATTTTCCTCGGACTTTCCTTTTGTAATTCAGTTGTGCCATACAACCAAAATCAATGACAAAAATTTTATTGAGACAACACTCGACAGTTTTTCATTAAAAATTAGAAAAAAAAAAAATTAATCTGAGCCTGCCAAATCACCCCGTCACTGTACCCTATTTATTTTCCTGTCCAAGTAGCATTATTCTTTGTAATTACTGGTGAATTAATAAAGATTGTGACGCGTATACTTTCTGACTCATAAAAATGTAATCAAATATTCCAATTTCCAGTCGTGGTTTCACACAAGAATGGAATTATTTGCTAAATACTCGGAATATTGACTAAGTCATATTCGAAGAATAACATTGGATATGATTACTAAAGAAAAATAAACTCCTATTTGACCCTCATTTTTTTTTTCTTAAATGTATTTTCAATTGCACATTTCATGAAACTTGCATACTTTCAAACACACGACCCACAACTTTTCATCCATAAATTTCATTAATTTTTATTAAAATATGCTAAAAATTTAATTTTTAGCTAAACCGAACAGATCCTAAGTTTCAATATTGCCGGTTTTCTTGTACACCGTTGTCCAAAACTGTGTATAAAATATTCCACCTATTAGATACGAGTAATTAATAGGACTTGACGAGTTAATGATCAATATTTTATCAATCACGTTCCCTTGATTTACTTTTAAGTAAAAAAAAAATTACTTGTTTGAATGTAATTCTTAATTCATTATCATGATATATAAGTAACTTACTTTTGCGTTAACCAATAAAAAAATTATTTATTTTAAAATTTACTCATAAGTAAGCTTTTTATGCTTTGCCAAGCATACTATATGAAAAAAAAAGAGAAATATCTTGTCCATTATTATGTAGAATGACGCCGAATACTTCATGTTCATGCCGTGTATGATCCATATTTGCTTTTTGTATTACTAGTTGATGCACATGTAGTGGGTGATGTAGTGTAAGTAATAATGTTGGATTTTGATTTTGTGGAATTTCAATGGAGAATGAAACCTAGTTTGAATGCATAAGTGATAATGTTGGATTTTGGTTGTTGGGATTTCAGTGGAGAATGAAACATGTTTTGAATGAAGATTACAATGGAGTATATAAATTGTGTCCACAAGTAATTTCACTGCTGGAGGTAATATTATGCAAAAAGTAGAGTTGTTTCATGCCATCTCGATCTATAATTAATTCTATCTAGTTAGTAGAGGATGGAAACGATGGAAAATTTAGAATGAGTGCTGCCGAAGTTGGATTTCTATTTTCAACATAGACTTAAAACTCTTTAGCGGTAGGTAAAAAAATTTGTTTAGCATTGTAAGCAAATGTTTTTAGAGAATGGTTGTCGGAAGTAGGTCCGTCAAGTGGTGATTATGTGGTGTTTTGCAAGGAACAATTGTTCTTTTGATAATATTAGTGGTTGGTAATGAAGTCAATTTTTTTTTCCCTTTAGTAAGTAATAGTGAAGTATAAAGGAATAATTGTGGGAAATGTGATAAAAGAAAAATTGTGGTGAAAATGTAATTGAATGTATGGTTTAACATGAAGTAAATAGTGTAATAAAATTAATAGACGACTTACACACCCAAATCAAATTCCTGTTATCTTAGCATCAAAAATTGTAGATGATGAACTTTTTTTCATTTTCTTTAGATACCTAAGATTATGGAAGACGAAATAAACAAATAAGTATAAAACGTGTAAAAATTTCAAAGGTGAGTAATCAATGTCTTAATCTTTCACTTATATTGACATGAAATTTGAAGTAACCTTTGGCGATATACATGAAAATATAGAATTAGAAAAATCAAGAAATTTCACCGAACAAATGTATCTAAAAGGCAAAGAAGTTGGTGAATTTGGTGGTAGGAAACGATGTACTAAGATGGCTGTTGTCACAGTCAAAGTGGAAGTTGTTACTGCTACTAACTCTCAAATTGTGCAAAACATCACTCCATAAGTTTTAAAGATTTCTTGGAAATGAAAATCAGATCTACAAAAGAAGTTTTCAAATCTAGAAACAAAGAGAAAATCATAGATGAAATGAATATTTTAGAAAAAAAAAAAAAAAAGAAGAGATTTGTCTTCTTTTAATTACATAAAACGATATGGTTTGAAAATTCAGCTCATTTCCAACTAGTTCAGCAAACTCGGCTCAATCCAAAATGGCTGAGCTAACGGATTGTGAAAAGTAACTGAAATCTGCCTCGAAGTGGGTGAATTTGGTGGTAGGATACGGTGCACCAAGATGGTTGTTGTCACAGTTGAAGTGGAAGTTGCTAATTGTGCTAACTCTCAAATTGTGCAAAACATCACTCCATAAACAAATTTTAAAGATTTCTTGGAAATGAAAATCATATCTACAAAAGAAGTTTTCAAATCTAGAAACAAAGAGAAAACCCGAGACAAAGAAATATTCTAGAAAGAGAAAAAACAAAAAGAATACTTATCTTCTTTTAATTACACAAAACGACATTGTCTAAAAATTCAGCTTATTTTCAACTAGCTCAGCAAACTCGGCTCAATCCAAAATGGCTGAGCTAACAGCTTGCGAAGAGTAACTCTTTTACTTTTAGTTAGATTAGAAGCATTGGGTGGTGGCTAAGATTCCTTGAATTTTCAAAGATGTTCGGCTCTATTATTTTTTTTCCAAATAATTCTATTTTGATTCCTAAACCGGAATTATGCTTCCAACTATGAAGAACGCTAAATTGACAAGTCAAGATGGAATATTTTCTCATTTATGCTTAGTATCCTATTCTCAATCATTCTTTTACGCGTTCTCAATTGAGATTTTAATGAAATTCAATGAAATCCGTTAAAATTTTGATATCCTAAATAACTAGTGGATTTATAAAAATTTCATTAATTGAGGAATTTTAAAAGATTTGGATGGAATTCAAGTTTAAAAATACATATAATCAAATCTTTTGAAATTTCATCATATTTGTTGAGATTCTTATGAAATTTGGGAAAATCTATTCAAATTCACGAAATTCATTAGAATTTATAATATTTTAAAATCCATCAAAATCTTAGTGACTTAAGATTGCAGATCGTGACTTCAAATCTCAGCTCCATCTATTCATAAATATTTTACGTATTAAATATTTTATAAAAAATCAATGTAATTGTGAGAAAGACGTGTTAAAGATATTACGTAAATAAATATTTGTATGATTTCTAATCATTTATGTTTTTACATGAAACTATTTAATATTTGCACCGTAAAAAGTGGTATCTTAAATAGTAAATACGTATCTATTTACAAATGTTGTAAAATCGCTGTAAATAGTATTTATAATGGTAGTACACTATGGTCCTTTTATTTGATACACTATTTTAATTTTCAAACGATGAATATCAAAGTTATAAAAAAATCGTCCTAAATAGAATTTGGCGTCCTAAAAACATTGGGTTTTGTTTGATGTATAACATGCTTTTTCACAGAAGTTAGAACACACATAGGGGGGTGGATAAAGTATTTTTTGGCAATTATTTTTCACGGTGAATCCCGTGTCATCAGAGTATTCTGACAATCTTCTGTGAAATTTCCTTCCATCATATGGATTAATCCAAACCTTTGTTGTTGGTTATATTCCCTGTCAAAGCAAAGATGATAGACTTCTTTGTAATTTTGACATGATAAAAGCCTATGCCTATAATTAAATGCCACTGTGTGGCAATGGAATGGCCATGCTTCTGCATTTTGCCAAAAAATTCGCTAGATTACCTTCATGAGTAGAAAACACAGAGAAACCTCCAAAAAAGAAAAAAGGATGGTACCAGACGGTGGGGTACCCTAGTAAGGGCTAAGGGTGAAAGCCTGACCAAGATTATGTAAATGTTTCTATTTCAAATGCTAGATCGAAAAGCCTACATTGATATTGGTGGGGTAATATGTACACCCTCTATGTTTCGACTCAACCACCTGGAAACAGACGCGCTTCAGAAACATGGCCCTTTGACAGGAATGCTAGATCGAAAAGCCTACATTGACACTAGTGGCGTAATATGTACTTTATCTATGTTTCGACTCAACCACCTACCTAACCTCTTGAAAATAGACGCGCTCAGAAACAGGACCCTTTGACAGGGGCTAAGGTAGCACCATCTCAATGTGATGGATAATAGCTCCTTTAGGTGCTTGCTTGCCCTTAACCACAGAACCACCTCCAATTGTGAAAATTTTGAATTTTTTAATATATATACAAGTACATGTATATTTTGCACCTTCGACATTTTTCTTTAAATCTATGAAGAAAATTTGAATTTTTCTTATATAAATGCATGTATTATTTGATCCTTCAACAATTTTTCTTTCTTTCATTGTAAAAATTCTGGCTCTGCTGCTGCTGCTGCTTCCACCCCTCTCCGTCCATACCAAAAAGAAAGGGAAAGAAAAAAAAAGCAGTCAACCTAAACTGGTACCCTCCACGCACAAATGCACTTTATTGCATATGAATGGACCAAGTGAAATGAGTTTCAAATGCTTTTCTTCGACTTTACTCCTTTTGCCAAAATAAATTATGTAAAGCACTATCCTGGTCACATTTTACATAATTAACTAAATGGGGAATGGGAATCCTCACCTGCCCTCCCTCCCCATAAGTAAGGATTTGGGCAAAGACAGAGCATTAAAATCTTTGACGAAACGGAAAACATAAGGATCGCTTCATTGTCATACCTAGTTAGCTCATTAAAGAACTATCGCCACTAAACTATGCATATTCTATTACTATGTATTGATGTGGACGTCGTGACTTTCGCATATTTAGTAAAATTGGATTGGAGAGAAATGTACGTTCTAGCAGTTTTTTTTAAACGTCACATTCATGGACATTCCTTTCCATTGAAAATAAATAAGTGCCACCCTATGCGGCAATGGGATTGCCATTCTCCTCTATCTTCTACCACAAATTTCAGTGAATTCCCTCCGTGAATAGAAAGAAAACACAGAGAAGTTGTAGGGCCCCAAAAATTTTATAGAATAAAATTTATTTGTTCTATATGCTATATATTTATATTTTGAAAATTGAGGGACTAAAGTGAAACGTGTTTTAAATTCTTGTGTTTTTGGGTCATAATTAGATTTTGACAGAACGAGTTTTAGTATATCAATATTGGATTCTTTTTATAGTTCGTAATTAATTAGATGATTTAAACACGAGAAAAAATCATTTTGAATGGATTACATCAAGTTAAATCCGATTAAAAGAATAATACGTTAATAAAGGTGGTGACTTGCCATTTGTTTAGCTTCAAATTCATAGCATTAGCAAACCCAGATTCTCTATACTCTTCGAGAAATTAAATAAGTGCTTGTAGAAGCTTTTGGCTCTTTTAATTTACAGTACAATTTAAATATCACTTTTTGAAACCAAGCCCAAGTTGGCCACGTATCCTATTTTCAATGGAATGATTGTACTAGGGAACCAATTGTAGAGTATACTATTAACTCTACCATTTGAAATCAATTCTTATCCAAATTTCTTGTATTATATAATTTTTTCAATTTTAGTTGCATACAAACTCAATTGAAAATTTTTACTATAAATACAAATTTTCAATTTTAGTTGCATACAAACTCAATTGAAAATTTTAACTAGAAATACTGGAAGAATTCTCATTATTTCACAACAGAAAATAAAGAGAGACATGGTCGAGAGAGAGGAGAGGAAAAATATAGAAAAATAAGAGGATAATTTTTATGTGCAAGGTTTTATTCTTTTCAACATTTCAAAATCAAGATAAGATACTTATGTGCAAATGATTTGTTTCCGTAAACTTTTATATATAGTAATTTATCATTTATGCATGAATTGCCAGTGAATATTCGAGTTCTTTTGAAAAAGAGATGAATTCCTATGGAAATTTAAGATGACCTAAGATGAGTGTATCGCTTGGTCACAATATACTCCATAAGATAAGAGTGGTATGAAATGTAAATTTTATTGTTTTATAATTGTCTATGGAAACTGCACGTATCTTATTGGATATTTTTAAATACTCATTCTTGCAATAATTTTACATGTTAGTGTGAGTCAATTGGATCTAAGGCAACATGTTGATACAGGCCGCAAAATTGATTGAAGAAAACAGAGAAATACACATTAAGTTTTCCCGTCATTCAATTGATTAATTAGTCAGTTTAATTTGTTCAAAGATATGTTATTTAATTAGTTAATTAAATATATTTAATTTTTGAAGATACAATTTCCATATTTAGTATAAATTTATGGATATTTCAATTATTTTATTTTTAACGTTTCGTCTTTAACATAAAGAAAGTGAATTGTTGGTAACATTTCAATATTTATGAAAATTTGGAGTGTCACAGAAGTCTCCAAAAGAAAATTGATGGTGGTGTAACGAAGATGAGAAAAAAGGCTAAGGGTAAAGCCTGGCCACGATAGGGTGCTTGTTGTAATTGATAGAAGTATCCAGATTACAAAAATCTTTGTATTTATATTAATGTATGAACAACTATTACAATTTTAATTTTTTAGATATATTATTTATGGCGTTTATCCATGTTCTCGAATCTTACTGTCATGGTGAAATATAATCAATATCATAGCTCAAACTAAATCTTAGAAAAATATATTTTTTTTAGTGAAACTATTTTACGATTATTCTTCTCCTCGGAACTCCATGGAACCAGCTCGCATATCCCACGCCTTCCCCAAAAAAGTACAATTTTAATTTAAAAATAAAAAAGTAACTTATTGAATATATTTGAAAAGACAAAAAAAAAAAAAAAAAAAAAAAAAACTTAAAAAGTAGCTTTTATTTTTCTTTTAAAGCTTAGTCAAATATATAGTTCCCTCTCCGTCCTGGATCAGTGACGGACACAGATATTTTAAATTAGTGTGGCACAATCGAACTTGTAAAAAGTACATATTTATGTTTATCTCAAATATCATCAAGTTTGACATCATTATATCTTAACATTATTTTCATCACTTTTATCTCAAATATCACTTTCACAAATATTGTGATCATCAAAAGGAAACGCATATTTACGTTTAAATTATTTTTCTTCACAATCAATTCAAGTTAAAAATACAAAAATCACAACAATTTTGAATGTTACATTATCAACTACATTTCAACCCAAACAAAGACAAAAATAGTCAGCAAGAATTTATTACCATCAAATCGCCAAAACAAGATAGAAATTGGAGCACTTAAGTGGATCCCCAATTCCATTTTATAAAAAAAAAAATACAAAAGAAATCATCAAAAAGAAACAATTTTCCGGGACCAACGATTTTGTGGATTGGGGAAAAAAAATGAAGCATATAACTTTTCAAAAATAAATATTTCATGTTCTTTAAAAAAAAAAAATTAAAACTTCATTTAAAGCTTTCGGATTTTTCGAACTCGGGTTCTTCTGCTTCAAATTTGATTTATTAAAAAATAATACTTATTATTATTATTTTTAAGTTGGTAGGTCAAGTGATCCACTAGGACCCACTATGGGTCCACTAGCGTCCACGATTCAATAGTGCAAATGATTTTTTTACTTTTTTACAAATGTCAAATAGTTTTAGTCCGTAAATATTATTTAAAATTAATTTTTTTCCAAATTTATTTTAAAACATTCTCCAAAAAAAGAAATCACTTTCACAAAATATATTCTCAATGAATTTGTTGTTAAATTGAGAGATGAGCATTTATTCATGAGATTGTCCTAATACATAACTTTTATCAAAGTATTAAAATACTTCATTGTGTGTATTCATTATTGTTAGGATTAATGTTCATTAAAGTGGAATCGTTAATCAATTTTGTGAGACGAAACTCTACTCATCTTATATTACTCCTACACGTAAATATTAACAGTAATAGCCCAACATTGTGTCGCGCCCCCCAAGTGGAAGTTTCAACAACTGGAAACCAATTTTCCAGATTTCACCACTTAATTTAATGAATTTATAGAATTAAATCTCTTGCATCCCTCCCGTTGATAAGTGTTGATTGACAAATATTACTATATTAGCAATAAGTATTCTTCATGCATCGAAGAAAGAAACAATACATTGGTCACAATTAGGTGGCATGGAGGTCTTTGGTCACGAGTTCAATTTTTACTACCAACACTTTCTCGATCGAGCATGTCGCACTGGGCTTGCGGCTTGCCTAGTGTGATACTGTGGTTAACCTGACTAGCTTGGTTTGCAGGCTATTGTATCAACCCGAGAGCTTACCCAGTGCACACCCAAAAGATAGCGACTGCGAATTCCCTATATAAAAAAAAACAATATATTGCCTCAAAAAACAAAGATTCCACCTTTTTAGAACAAGATTATATTAAAAAAAAAAAATTACCATTTCACAAAATACAATTAAAGTGTCACAAGAAACAAATGAACATAATCGTAATCCTCTACTAATTCTGTCTCCTATATTTCACTTAACAATGACACGTGGCCTGGATGATTTCTTACAACATTATATTAGGTGAAGGATCTTGTTACACGAACCTCGCGGTTGATCGCGAGGATGACACCCTCTATACACATGAGGGGGTGGATTTTTTTATTTACGTGGGGACCCTGTGAAGAAGCGGTCAAGTAGGATGTCATCCATGTGGGTTAAGTGACTTTACCCATTAGGTGAAAATGTCACAATGACCATCAACCTATAACACATTATCAAAAAAAAAATGTATAATTATCTGGCTTAAACTCTAAATTAATGTATACTTCAACTAAATCCGTTTATCTAATCTATCTATTTTATTATAAAAATGGATTTCAATAAATTAGAGTTTGAATTAATATAATTAAATCTTTTAAAAAAAATCTAAACGTGTAGAATTTTGTTGAGGCCGAGTACCTCAACTGGTCCCTGACCGGACTGGGCCTCGAATTTTGTTGACGTGGACGGTAAGGATAATTGTCTAGTGACGTTACTGCTACTTCGAGAACTTTTATGTTTACATTTGATTATAACACTGTTATTATAACGAGTAGGCATGATCCGATTCGGTTTTGATTTCTATAAAAATATGAACGATTCAAGTATCATTATGAACTCTACACATGAACCAACATGTTTCATATATAGCGGTGCAATCGAATTAGACTAGAACATGTTTGTTTGTTTTAGTTTTCTTCCATGTTGGAAAATGACGTATAAATGAGGCTATTTTTGGCATAGTTTTGAGTGGGACCCATTTAATGGTTTTGAAAGATCAGGGTAGATTTATGTTCTCCTCTGTGAAAATATCGAAATCATATATTTATTTGTCAAAAATGATGCTTGGGTGAATGAAAAATTAAAACTCGAAATTGATAAATTGGAACATGTTTATGTGTTGGAGTGAAAACTAATTAAGTTTGTCCCACAGAGAAAGTTTATCAAGGCAAGTGCTGCTTTATGTTTGACTATACTTTGAAAGGATATAATCATGTTTAGTATGGATGCTCTTTTATGTTTGTGACATTTTGGACTTTGAAATTGTGCGCGTGCACAATCTGCGTACACTAATGTAGGACCGAATGGATCAAAAATTGATCCATTAGGAGGGTCCACTCTAACTCCTAAAACTCATGTCTTAACTCCCAACATGTTAATTCTTTATTATAACCTACTTAGACATTCGGTTTTCCTTCATTATAGACACATGAAAATCTGTTTGCATATTATTTTCCATTCCTATCTACTCAAAAAAAAAAAAAATCAGTTTTGTCTAAGTCTTGGTGGTTGTGTTCAAATTCACATTCAATTCGTCGTAGTAGAAGCTGTAATGCTCAGATTCTATTGATTTTTCGTTATATCATGGAAAATAAACGTTCAAACGAAACCTCAATCACCTATGACGAAAGAATAAATCTGTTTTAAGGAAAATGTGTTTACACTTGTGTTTACACAAGTCTCGATTTGCAAATATGTTCTTTTTTAGCCATTGTTATCTCCTGCAGTTTTAATTACTTATTTTGTTCGTTTTATTTTGAATTTATTCTAACATTTTATGCATCTGAAAAATTTGTGAGTGCAAAATGTTGGCTAAAAAGTTTATTCGTTTCACTTTTACAATATTATGCCACACAATAAAATGTTTATTTTTTTAAACAAACATCAATTAATGTCATTTAGTGGTGCTAATACATATAGGATAATTATATTACCATAATAAAATTTACTTACTACACTACCGTATAATCACATCACAATTAAAATATACTTTTAATAAATACACCATGACAAATTTATAATTATACTCCCAATTAGGCCTGGGCACGGTTCAATTCGATTCGGTTCTCTTCGGTTCTAAAGAGAACCGAACTGAATCGAAAATTTTCGGGTAGTGAGTAAATGGAACCGTCGGGTTTAAATATAATTTTGGAACCGTTCGGGTTCGGTTCAGCTTGGTTCGATTCCATACTATAATTAATTTTTTTAACATTTATAACAATATTACAGTCTGACATATTTACTTTTAACTTTTACAAATTAAAGTATTCCAATTTAATAACATATAAATAACAAGTTGTCCAATAAAATTAATTTATCAATGTATACAAATAACAAACAGTAGATAGTAAATTAGTAATACTAAAATATCGGTGATCCATATAAATTAGAAATCATAGACTTGTAGAGATAAAATATTGCTAATACAGTAGTACTTACCAACTATTTGATTTAACCATCAATTGCTTGACTTGTCATACTAGATACTAAGAAACTCTAAAAGAAAAATTGAAAAATCACAATTAACTAACATAAATAAACTAAAAATTGTTCAATTAATAAGATTTAATAAAAAAAAAATGTAATAATATATTATTTTTATTACTTGTCTCAATGCCCTCATAGAACTCAGTGTCTTCAATGCAAACTCTATCTTTGCTAATTTATTTTTAAGAAGTTAAAATAATTTAATCTTTCTCATATATAAAAATTAAAAAATTTAAAAAAGTTCGGTTCTTATTCGATTTTTCGGTTATGGGTTTAGAACCGAGAACCGAACCGAACCCGTCGATTCTCGATTTAGATACCCGTTCGGGTATTTCAGTTACGAAGAACTGCTCGATTCGGTTCGGTTCGGTTCGGTTCGGTTCAGTTCGGTTCGGTTCGGGAGATATGTCCAGCCCTACTCCCAATTTAGTAAAAATAAAAAATGAAAAAAGAAAAGAAAAGAAGCATCATGATGTACTCATCGTCCCAATATTACTTCTTATTTTTCACATCCTTTTCATCCACAATATATCTGGGATAGACGTATGTTCATAGAACCAACTTCTTGGCTTGGTTCATCTTCCAAAACTGATAAGTTACTGAGGTTTGATTCTATGGTGGTTTATGAAAATGATGGAATGATGACGCGCATAATAAGAATTTGGTCTGCTGAAGTTCATGAACAATTGGGCTTTGCTCGAGAATATCTTTCACTTTATGTGTACTACAACAAACACAATCTTTTATAACGTTCAAAAAATGTTGTTGAAGGTCTTTTGTAACGTTCGGACATATGTTGCAAATCTTGATATTGTCGTAGAGCAAAACGATACAACAACTCTTTTTGAATGTTGCTATTAATATTTTTGCAACATTTTTTGAATATTGCGATTAACCTTTTTGCAACGTTTGTTGAGCATTGTGAACAACCTTTTTGCAGCACTTTGAGCGTTGCTAATAATATTTTAGTAGCGTTTTATAAACGTTACGAATAACCTTTTTTGCAACCTTTTTTAATTGTTGAGAATAACCTTTTTGCAACATTTTTTTCAATGTTGTCAATAATCTTTTTGCAACTTTTTTGCTTGTTGTCTATGATTACATCCTTGATTTTTTGCAACATTTTGTTGACCGTTGTCGTAGGTCCTTTAACATTTTTTTAAAATTAAAATTTTTTTTTAATTTGTAGAGCTATTTATACAAATCAACCACAAAATAAAATAGAAGATAACAATATCAAACATGAAACAACTCCAATAATCATTATTAATTGACTCCAAAATGTAAAAATATCCGTACAAAATTCAAATCCAAAATTCTCAAGTACCTAAAAATCCAATACATTTCCCAAAATAAATAAATAAATAAATAAATAAATCCACAAACCCTATTGTGTTCTTGCATGCTAAAATGAGACAGAACTTTCAATGGTCAAAAATACAAAATAACGATGAAGTTCCTATGATCAATCTGATCAAACTCAACTCATCTAACTTCTCTTCTATCTCCATTACCCAGTGATTAAAAAGAAAAAAAAAAAATCCTAAATCATTCCATGGACAAGTTCCCCTTCATCATTTTTTTAATTTTGACGCTAAGAGTCCATCAAACTTTACCATCCAAATCATGCACCCAGCAGCAAATCCCATTGCACATGGCAAGAACTTGCTGAATGCATCAATTCTATAAATGATGGCACAGCTACAATAGGCTGCATCAAGAAAATAAATCAATTGTCAAGTAAAAAACTTAAAAAAACAATCATACAAGATAAAAAGAAAACAAGTGAAACAAAATGAACTTGAATATCAGTATGTTTTCAAACCGATCAGCTAAATCAAATGCTGATATATTTTTTCTCCATTAGCAACATTCATTGGATACTATCAAGCTCTACTTTAATAGTCTTACTAGGGAACTGGCATTGTGTAAGTTAATTTGGAGGTCAAAAATCCATCAAAATAAGCTCATTTGCAATGGATGATGCACTTGTAGCAATTTCTCAATTTCACAAGCCAACTATTCAAATCAGATTTTCACTTACAATATTCATAAGTTTTCTAAATTGCATTATTTTGGCCAGTCTCACCTGCAATTGGGTAAAAAATTGGTTTTTCTTCACAAATAAGGTGATACTTGATTATATGTTAATATTTTTTTTTTATCCAAAATACCCTTAAGATGTTACCAACAAAGATTTGTACTTTGAAGGCCTCTTCTCAAGGAAATCTTACACCTAAGAGAGCGAAGGGTTAAAAAGAGATAATCTGGCAGCCATAGCTTCCTTAAAAGAAGTGGAGCCACTCATTGCCCTAGCAAAGCCAACACAACAAAGGGCAAGAGATAACGAACCTTAAAGGCGTCAAGGCATATTCTGCGAAAAAATTCCCACCGTTCATAAAATTTCAACACAAATTCGAAAGAAGAGAGGAGTAACAGGATGAACGGTTAACAACAGAAAGATAGATCTTCGAACAATAATAGAGGAAAAATTTAAAGGGTCTTCTGAAGATTTCAATTTCAAAGTTAGATTTTGTTAAGAGATTTGCGAGAGGAGGGAGAGTAGTGTTTGATGAGAAACTCTCGCGAACCAAATATAGTGTAGAAAATATCAACTGAGCAGTACAGTTATTACATGACATTTTTAACCTTTTTTTAGTGAACAGTGCCAAACCAGTTTCAAACCTGACTAATGTGAATGCTATGTCCCAGGAATGAACAAAACAACTGGATGTCTGGATCCTCTCTTTTTAAGTACAATCATGTTACTTGTACAGAAGAAGTTGATAAAATACTCATAGTGAGAGCTCTATTTTTATTTTTGGACTTTTTTATTCACGCGGGACTCATACGCATGTGAGTGGATGTCAACCTCTTTTGTACAATAAACTTTATTCTTTTAAGTAAGTAGGATTATAGTTAATTGAGGAATTTTTTAAAAAGGCTTAATTTGAATTTCTTCAAAAAAAAATTTACAACACTAATTTTTTGAAGTTTTCATGAAAAGCAAATGGCGGCGGTGGATGTAGGAGACTGGAGGACAAGATGTGGAAGAATGAATGGGTTGAATGGTGAAATCGAATGGTATTAGGTTGGAATCTTGGATGGTATTAGGCTTCTTCACTTCTTATTCACGAATTGCCAATGTGGGCTAGGTACTAAAAAAAATTTGGGCAATAAGGTTGGGCCCAAAAGTTTGCAACTGATTTTCATGGGCCAATTCATGAATCGACCCAACCCAACTTGCCTTCTTAACCCAAAACTCGAAACTCACCTATAAAATATTTTTCTTTTACAAAACGTTGCAAAAAGAGTAAACGTTGTGAAAAGAGAAACTTTTGCAACGTTTAATAAATGTTGTTAAAAACTATTTATCTAAGTATCCGCAACAATTATTGAATTTTGCTATAAAATGAACTTTTAACAACGGTTAATAAACGTTGCGAAAAATAAAACTTTTTGCAACACTTAATAATTGTTGCAAAAATGTAACATTAGCAACATTTCTTTAAAAAAAATATTGCCAAAATCTCAATTATGTTTAGAACTTTGCTGCCTGTTCACAAGGCATGTACATGCCCTCTCACAATCATGGGGGAATGGGTATTTTTGGGGGGTTTTTTTATTGAGGTGGGTCCGCATGGGACCCACCTCGTGTGAGGGGGGAGCTCTAAAAGGCCTAGCACAGTGGCATTTCTCTTACATTTACCATTGACAACATTCACTAAACATTTTTGTTGCGATAAACACCTTTAACAACATTCAAATAACAAATATTGCATTTTATGCGTTGAAAAATGTCATTTTTGTTGCAGTGATGATCTAGATTTTAATTTAATTTCATCAATGTTGCACTTTGCAGGTTTAATTTATCTTATTGTTGCGAAAGAAAGCAAAAGTCATTGTCGACAGAAAAGCTATGCGCTGTAGATGTTGAAGAAAAAAGAAAAATTTAGGTTTATGTTTGTGGTAGAGCAATAATTTATTTTATTTAAAAGTATATTAAAAATTTAAAATCTTAATTATGTAATTTTACTTAAAGTTATTTAAAGAAAAAAAATACAAAAAATTGTGGTGCACTAAGCAAAATTCGTACCGATAATATAATTATCCATACATATAACAAATCTCAATTCTAAATAGAATGCATTCATTAGACAATAAAAAGTCAACACATTCCGACTTCCTAAAAAGAATGCATTCATTAGACAAAAAGAAATCGACTAACTAAACTGAACTATAGAGGAAGTAAATCTATCGGTTTTCTTTCTTCTTTTTCCTTAATTTTGTTTAATTTATCATGAATATACATGCAGAACATTAACAGGTACAAAACTGTGGCGAAAGGAAGAAATAAAAAGGAAAAAATATGTATTTTCAAAAATTAATTCGAGAGAATAGAAAATGACTAATTATAAAACACACACATATAGAATTTGTTTATATAAAATATATATATATATATAGAATTTGTTTATATCCATTTATCCCTTGACCAATGCACCTCAGCATAGATTCGGACAAGCAAATTTGTAGTCACTGACGTGCCTTATTTAGGAACGAGCAATTTCTTTAGATTGTTGTCTCTTCTGTGTAATCATGTCCACGCAAACTTATCCAATAAGTGGATTATCTTAATTATAATTATTTGATTAATAACTAACTATCTGTAGTAGCTGTTATTATTGGATTAGTCTACATGTACACCCCATGATGTACATAATAGACTACACTTTTCTCACATAGAGGGGGTTCACGAATATTTAATTATGTGTGAGCCCCTTTCTATGTGAGAATGATGTAATTTATTATGTACATTATTATGTACATATAGACTAATTCGTTATTATTTATGACAGAAAAATGAGTGTCGTGAATCATGAAAATCTCATAAAGTCCCTTTTCGGTGAGAATTAAAATTAAATATTAGTAAATTTTAATAAAAATTGAATAAATGTGAGCTTGAAAAGTTATGAAATACATATTGAGAATCTGACTTAAATTAAACAGAAGCCTTTTCCTTTGCCCAAACAACTTAAAAGCTACTTATTTGAAAAAAAAATCTGCTCTTTATCACCCGCCTGCCTTTCTGTTTTGAGGGCATTACTCTTCAATAAGTGAAATTCTTGATGAATTCTTTATTCTTGACGCTATGTTGACCCATTCAAACTCCAAGAGCCGCTTTGGAACTCTTTATTATCCTGTTTTAATATCTCCATCTTAGTTCAAATTCAAGAACATCCCTTTTTTCTTTCTTTATCACTCTTGCAAATTTAATATCATCTTTTTTCTTTTTTCTGAAATTTCTTTATTTAAATTCTCTATCTTTTGTTTTGCATAACTTGAGGATTTTCTTGCTAATTTGTACTTGAAATGAATTAGAGGTTGAATTAGAGGTTTGTAATATATCTCTCTATAGTTATTAGCAGTTAACTGATGATTGATTGCTTTTAATGCCTATTATTTTTATTCATCCTCTATTTCTGTAAATACTTATTGCACTTTAATATGAATCTTGTCTCTTATATTATACTAATAATTGTAGGAGTTGGTGGTAACACCCCCCCCCCCCCCCCCCCCCACACACACACACGCACAGAGAACTCTTATACTACTTTAAGGCTATCATGCATTATTTTAGTTTCTTGGGACTTGGCTTTCTTGAGGTGAGTTTTTTCCTCCTGATTTTTTTTATTTTTGGGTACAAAATGATACAAGTACATTGGTTTTTTAATTTTTAATTGCTTTTGTTTTCAACTGCACATGTGGGTTTGGGTAGCATTTTCTATCAGATGAAGGGCATTTGCTTGAAATTATGTAGAATTGAATTCCTTGAAATCTCCGTAGGCTTGAATTTGCGTACAAACTTTGATCAAAATCTTCTTTGCAAACTCTAATATATTCGATGCAAGTATGTGTTTTGATCGGATTGGGATTGCTTTATTCAGATGAATCCAGTCCTAGTTTTTGAGTTTAAGAGACGAGTGAAAAAAAAAAAGAACGATTAATTAGAACTAATTAATTTGCTTAGTTAGATTGTACGAGGTGGAATACTGATAAAAAGTAAAATGTGCTTGCAGAAAAAATTCTTTTGGGAAGGATAGAGACTTCGAGTATTTCCGGAAAATCACGAATGAATCAACCCAAAGTTGAGCGCAGAATTGGTAAATTTGAGATTGGAAGGACAATTGGTGAGGGTACATATGCAAAAGTGAAATTCGCTAGGAATTCCGAGACTGGAGAACCTGTGGCTCTTAAGACTCTTGATTAGGATAAGGTCCTTAAGAACAAAATGGCCGAGCAGGTTTATTGCTTTGCATTCATTAACCTTGAAATTTCCTTATTGACTTTTCCCCAACTCATTATTCGTATCAAATAAGTTGTTTCAAGGTTTTTCTTTAGGATATATCTTTATATGATGCTTCTGTGCTATTAATAATTCAGTTTTTGCAAAATAAAGTGTCTGTTTGTGATATAGATCTTTGGATGTCGTGTTTGTATTGGACAGATAAAGAGGGAAATAGCGACGATGAAATTGATAAAACATCCGAATGTCGTTCTCTCTCTCGCTATGTTTATGGTTGTGTGTGTATATTTTTGTCTCGTGTATCTAGCTACTATCTTTAACTCTGTATGTACATCTTTTTACTGCATATCTGATATCTCTAATTCATTCAGGTGATGGCAAGCAAGACCAAAATATTTATTGTTTTGGAGTTTGTCACTGGGGGAGAGCTCTTCGACAAAATTGTAAGCCGTGGAGATTTTTCTCTCTAATATCAGGATTTTCACCATCTTATGAAAATATGGAATAAAAAACCATGAACTCGGGAGTTAGATTATGATTTAACATTTTCAAATGTCGACCTGTCATTCGTTGTACTGAGGAACATGATGACACTATGAACTTTAGATTTTTAGCATGTTTAATTAAGTTTAAAAACTTTATTATGAGTAAATAAGTTTGTTTTAAAAGAAATAAATATTTCTATTGGACTTTTGACAATGTAGGTAAATCATGGTTGGATGCAAGAGGATGAAGCACGGAAATATTTTCAGTGAGTTATTATGCCGTTGATTATTGCCATAGTAGGGGAATATAATCACAGAGATCTAAAGGTACTGCTTTTAGCAACTTCTATGTAAAAATTAAATGGATATCTTAATTTGGTTTTTCGGACATAAAGCTAGGCTCTTTATCCCGTGTGTATTTAATGGTGCAGCCAGAGAACTTATTGTTAAATGCTTCTGGAAGCCTCAAAGTTTCTGATTTTGGATTGAGTGCTCTGTCCCGGCAAATCAGGGTGAATATAATCTCATAGCTTATAGATTTTCTTACCTCTGTGGATCATCTTTCACTTTGTTTGTATTCTTCTATGGTTTCAAAATGTTTTGTCATATGAATTGTTTAAATATTAGATAGTGGAAAAGGTGTATCCTTCCGTGAGCACGAATAATTATTTTCTTGGTGTCCATATGTAGGCTTAAGAGCCAAAACTGGTTCTGGTCCTATTACCCAGAACAAAGAATCGAGAAGCGGTTCCAACTTTGTTTTTTAGTTAACTATGTTTATTTGTTAATTTGGTGTGATTTTTATTAGACAAAATTTTGTATGAAGATGGAACCTGTGGTTTGCATTGAATGAGTCTTATTTTTCGGATTTTGGATGTGATTATTAATTTTTGTGAGAGATTTTTCTACTAAAATTTGCATAATTAATTTGAAAATTTTGGCAACTGAACCAAACCAATCGGATCCATCATCAGATAGCCATTGGTTATCAGTTTGATTCAGACTGAACAACGCCCACCCCCAGACCATAAGTGACAAAATTGTATTGCATCGACTTTACACAATTTTGACTGCTGCAGGGCAATGCATGCCAGCATTTGATTGAATGCTTGCTTTAGATAAATTTTAGTTCTATTCACTATTTCTTTTTTCTCAACATTTTTTTTATCATTTAGTGCAATCAAAATAGTATATTTACATATTGGATTTGGCCAGGACGATGGTTTGCTTCATACTACATGTGGAACTCCAAACTATGTTGCTCCTGAGGTACAGCCTTATACCACGTATATGTGCACATTTTCCGTGTAGTCTTAGGCCTGAACGAAAGTATCGTTCTGCATAGGTCCTAAATGATCGAGGCTATGATGGGGGCAACTGCAGACTTGTGGTCATGTGGAGTCATACTATTTGTATTGCTTGCAGGTCACTTGCCCTTTGATGATTCCAACCTTATGAATCTGTAAAAAAAGGTGAGTGTTTTGGAATTTATCTCCAATTTTTTACACAGTTTTCTCTATAATCTCCGTTTCATCATTTCTTTTGTCACTTGTCCAGATTTATTTAGCTGAATTCACTTGTCCACCTTGGCTTTCCTTTGGTGCAGAGAAATTGATTACTCGAATCTTGGATCCAAATCCTATGACCGTAAGCATAATGATTTTTTTTTTTCGGATGAGCTCTCTGATATGTAACTGATGCACATATTTTTGTTATTAGAGAATATAAATAAGGACATTTAGAACTTAATCGGCTTAGCTTAAAAAAAATAAAATTCTGAGTAAGCTTACTGAAGTAAAATAAAGAGGACATTTTTGAATCCTTTACTGGTGCTTTTCCCTTTCCTTTAATGACTTTAAGCATTGTGCAGCGGATCATAATCCCTGAAATTTTGGAGGACGAGTGGTTTAAGAAGGATTATAAACCACCAGTATTTGATGAGAATGATGATACAAACTTGGATGATGTCGAAGCTGTATTTAAGGATTCTGAGGTGAGCTGACGTGGAACAGTCATTGAGACTTCCCGGGCACGACTAGATTTTAGTCATAAAATGGTCTATTGAATGCATATTCTATTGTGCATGACAGGAACATCTTGTGACAGAGAAGAAGGAAGAGCAGCCAGCAGCAATGAATGCATTTGAGTTAATTTCAATGTTGAAAGGTCTCAACCTTGGGAATCTGTTTGATGGAGAACAGGTAGGAACTTTTTCTATAGACTTTCCACCTTGGAGTTTAAACTGTGTTCGTCTTATCTAAATCCAATTATCCATTGAGTAAAGAGGTTATAGACCAGTTAAGGAGGTGTATTTACTCATAACTGGTAACCATAAAATTATTTAATCAACCAGTTGGAAAGAGCTTATTATCATCAAAATTTGTTGGATCATGTGAAGAACAGAAAATAAAGCCCCTGTTTAACAACCATTATTTGGATAAAATGGAGTTTTGAAAAGTGATTTTTTGGAGAATGTGTGGTTAAAAGTAGGGAAAGAGTTTGAGTTTACGTGCAGAATATTTAATTTTGTGAATGTGTAGTTGAAAATGAGTATGTAGAAGAAAAAAAAGTTTTGAAATAATGGTTGACAAACAGGGGCAAAGCATGATGAAGCTTATCCAATGGTCAACAGATTAAAACAGCTAATTTGAATTTCAACACGTCCTATATATTCCTTTATCACAACGGAGCTTTTGTTACCATGTTAATTCGAAAGGTGGTATTCCGGTCCCACACTAGAAGAGGAAGCACACTGTCAGACTATACAATCTGTGTAATGGACTTTGTCACTTACTGATAGTATCTGCCTTTTAATTTGCTCCATCGACATGGAGATCACAAATTGAGATTTCTATAGAATAATCCAGCATATACTCTCTGTAAACTAGGTTTCCTATAACTTGAATAATTGATTACTCAGCAATTTCTGTGACAAATTTGAGAATCGGACCATAATCAGCCAAAGGCATATCCGTACACCTTAAGCCGTTAGAAGAAAATATGAAAAGGAAGCAAAAAATAAAGGGCTAATTATAACATTATTGAATGATGACCATAGGCCATGAGCACCTAGCACACATTTATTCCTATTTATAATAAAATAAGAATAACAACTCTCCACTATTTTGTGACTAATATCTATCCAAAGAATAGATGATAAATATCAAATAACAAACATTTATCCTTTAATTTAAATATAACAATCTTATCATTCTAAGATTTTCTGGTCTCCTTATCACTTGTTTGATCCTCATCATATTTGTTGCCAATTGTGTGATATTTCTAACATCATCCCGCAAATTGTGCTGGGGTTGAAGGCATGGTTTGTTTTGAAAAAATTGAGAGTTACCATGAACATTGATTTGGTGAAGAAGCCAACAATGATTTTTATCTTTATTCTTGTGAAGATATGTCACGTGTATATTAGCATTTCAAATGCTTCCCATATTGTATGGGTTGTGTTTAAGCTTTTAACGAGTTTGATGATTTCTTCAAACTGTTGAGATAATCCAACCATGAATAAGGGGATCGGATTTTCAAAAAGCAATGAATTTGTTTATTTTGGTGTGAAATTTGTTGTTTCTGTTGTTTTCTTTGGATTTTGTGGGATGTATTTGATGGATGAGAATTAATGAGAGATGCGTGTAAAGAAGTCGTCAATATTTATGGACAGTAAAGTGATAGTGGAAGAATGACTTGTAGTGTGCCAAGTTCTCACAATGGCTCTGATACCAAGAAGAAAAATACGAAAAGGAAGCGAAAAATAAAGGCTAATTATAACATTATTGAATGATGACTATAGGCCATGAGCACCTAGTACACATTTATTCCTATTTATAATAAAATAAGAATAACAACTTTCCACTATTTTGTGACTAATGTCTATCCAAAGAATAGATAACAAATATCAAATAGCAAACATTTATCCTTTAATTTAAATAAAACAATCTTATCATTCCAAGATTTTCTAGTCTCCTTATCACTTGTTTGTTCCTCATCATGTTTGTTGCCAATTATATGACATTTTTAACACCGTTGACAAGGAAATAATAATTTATAATCTGGCTTGGGAATTTTACATGTATATACTATAAAAGATGTGGTAATTTTTCCCTTAATTATCTGTTGTTTCCCACTCCATTTGGATAAAGGAATTCAAGAGGGAAACGAGTTTCTCGTCTAGATGCCCAGCGAATGAGATAATCAATAAAATTGAAGAAGCTGCTAAGCCTCTTGGTTTCGATGTTCGAAAGAAGAACTACAAGGTATTCAATTTTTTAGTGCTTGTGAAACTGTCATTATGAAAATAGATAATGCAATATCTACCTCAGTAAGGATTTGAAAGTGGTAAATATAAAAAAAAAAAAAATGTTATCTGCACCCTAATTGATCCCAGATGAGGCTAGAAAATGTGAAAGCTGGAAGAAAAGGAAACCTTAGCATTGTCACTGAGGTATGTTACCATGAATGCCGATCATCTCGTTTATTCGAGTTCAATTTTAGGTCCAAGATTTGCAACAATTTCATATTGTGCAATGTGCTTGAATAATCAGGTTTTCCAAGTTGCGCCGTCTCTGCATATGGTTGAGGTTAGAAAGGCAAAGGGTGACACTCTCGAGTTCCACAAGGTATCCAAGTCTGCTTTGATTTTGTTTTATCATTTATCTTTGATTTTATCATGAATTGTCATTTGTGTGAATATGGAGATGATAAAAAATACTGGGCGTGCTAGCCTATTATCTGTGGTGCGTCTCTTCTCTAATAAATTTTCCTCTGTAGAATACGTGAGGGTGGGGGCCAGTCGGGATGTCACCATTGAGCAATCTAATCAGTTGGGTAAGGATAGAAATCCGTAGGCGTTATGCTTTCGAAATTCAAAAAGTAGGAGAAAATGAGTTTGCATTGAGCTGAAGTTTGGAACTGATTTAGCAAGGAATAGAAGGAGGGTTCCGGTATATTTCCTTGCTGAGCGATTGTCTTAACCAAAGCTTTCCTTATATGAGCACATCTTTCACATTGTGCCACTTCCTACTAGAGAAATGACCCAAACATAGAGTTTATTATGGATTTTTATGATCAATTTTGATTTCATTAGACCAGAGAATTGGCAGAGGATTCCCCGACCTTGACTGGAAGGATTTGAATGAGAAAATTCGGCTTAAGCAAGTCTGCTTTGCAAAATTAAGAAATATTTAGAGAACTACTTGTCCCCCACCCCTCACACCCGCACCTGCACCTCATCTTACCATGGCTGGTGGTGGGAAGATTGATGATATTCTGCTAAGTTGCCGTCTAGGGACTAAACTAGCTCGAGTAGAACAATTCTTCAAAATATCAGCAAAGATGTCCAAGTTTTTGTATCCAAGTTTTTGTAACCTCGAGAAGACGTGCTTGTGTGTGGGTGATGATCTGATCTTTCCTCGGTCTTACAAACTTGCAATGCTTTGATATCATTTTCATGGTGCTCGACTGCTCGTCATGATATAAGAATGCCTCGATTTTACTATAGTGTTTTTTCAACATCCACGAACAGAAAATGTCATCATCTCTGATTAGTAATTGCAACTTTTGCTGATATCCCTTTGTTTCCGTATTTTGGGTATGCAGTTTCTGGTTTACAAGTGCCTAGAGAAAAATTATGACTACATAGTATAATTATCAACGAGTTTATTTTCTTCAGTATTGTTTAGTGCTCGACTGTGGTTGAGTTTATCTGCATGAGAAAATTTTAAATTTAGATGGAAGAAGACTCGTCGAGAATAAAATTTCATTTCTGTTGCTCTATCGACTCTATGAAACGTTGTTACAGAATTTTGATAGAAAATATTGTTCAGCTTCTTGTTTTGTTTAGTAATGTATGAAACATGCAAATGGAGAATCTTCAAAAAATACTAGAAGATAAAAAGCTGGGTGGAATGTGACAATCCTAACGAATCGAACATGGAGGGGATTGTTAGCTATATCAACACTCAAATTCCTTCATCGTCATTGCCCCGATTTCGATGACAACCCTTGAATCGTCATTCACCTTATTTATCTTCAATCCCGGCATAAAAAATAGCCTATATTTGGCACAGATTCTTTAAAATTCATTTTTAACTACATACTCTCACTAAAATAATTTTGGGAAAGGATAAAGAAACAGGCCCTGGGACAGGGCCTCTTAACAAGGGACACGTGTCCATCCCCTATTGGTAGGGTGCCTATAGCATAGGCGCGCTGCCAATTGGGTGGGGGGGAGGGGGTTACGGGTCCCTAGCAAAACTCAATAATTTTGCACTTAAATTCATAAAATTTTTCTACTTTTCAATCATATGTTCTCCATGAACAATCATTTTTCACAAAATTTATTCTTAAAAATCTACACGAAACAAGCACATAGCGCAAAAAAGGCAAAAATATCTATTAGAAAACCCCAAAAAAAAGGAGAAATATAGTGCATAAAACAAAATATATTGTAAACATAACATTCTTTTACTGGGGAAAAACACACCAATGAACACTGAATAATCATTCAAACAGAAGGCAAGAATTCAAAATGATTCTGCTGAGCAACTCAAAACCACTATTTCATGGTTCAAAACAAGTCCAGGTGCTACATGCATGAAAGGATTGGCACATAGCAACTACTTTCCAGAAAATCCTGAAGAGTTTATGAATTTCCGAGCAGCGTCTAATGTCAGTTCTTCATACACCTGGATCATAGAAAGAAAGTATAATTAAAAGGCTGAATTAAAGAATCAGAAATGTGATTGTAATGGCTACTTACTAAGCAAAGAAATGTATCGATTTAGTATACTTACAAGTTTATTATAAACTTGTTGAAATGCCTTGCAAAATCTTTCCGCTTCAGTTGGACCCATCTGAAAACAAGGCACGCATAGTAAGTAGTTTTGTCATTTCCCATATTATTTAGAACTCTACTGCTCTTGCAAGAAGGGGTAAACGGTCGATTTACCCTACACATACATCAAACGAAAACCACCTAAACTTCATGTTGATAGAGGCAGCAATCAATCATAGCTTACTAGAAAATAACATTAATTAGTCGAAAAGTTACGTATTTTGAAGCTATTATGTTATTGTCAAAATATGCAACTTACTTATAACTATGACCTTTAAATAATATTTTATAACTTATTTAAAATAAGTAAAAATAAAAAATAAAAAAATTAAGCTTCGCCAAGCACGCTTATAGTGGATATCTTTCGACAGCTATCCAATAAGTCTAATGAGAAAATGGGTTAATTAGCATACTGCATGCTCAAATAGTCCAGCAAAGACATGCTTTCGAGGCAATCATGAAATAAAAGGCTTTTCAAAAAGCGAAAAGGCAAGCTTGTATTCGAATAAAGATGCAATAAAATTAAAACAATGGATGCAATCTGCTTCATGAACCACCGACAAAAAGTGACTTCATAAACATAAAACTAAAATCTGCTTCGGAATATAGACCATAAATCGAAAAATACTTAAAGACAGCTCATCAATTTCTAATAAACAAGATAGTGAAGAACTTTGTTTCATTTAATATGAAGAACAGTTCTTATAATACACAAACGATGAAAACATACCTTCTCTGTGGCAGCCAACTTTAGTTTGTTCCAGAATGCTTCTGTCCCATGCATCAGCATAAAATATGATTTTCATTAGAACAAAGAAAAATCCAATCGAACAGCAATGAAAATGACACTGCATAGAAAACTTATCTGGCCCCAAATTTTTTTTTACCCCCCTCCAGAATTTACATTGGTTCCAAGAAATGACTTAAATAAATGGAGAAAACCATCACAGATAGTTCACTCCATCCAGTTTTTAGCTATAGCTGAAGGTATTTAAGTGAAAGACAAAATAAATATTGATTAAAGCGGAATCAACACTACAGTAAGCTAAGTTCTGAAAGGAAGGGAGATAAACAGGAAAAATACAATATCATATAACTTATTAAAATAGATACCGTTAAATCTCCAAGTTATATCAGAAGCCTTAGAAAACTTAACAAAGACAACTTTTCACAGGTACATTTCTTCTTTGAGATGTCCAACACATTCGAGAAAGAAAAGATGTGAGCATATATGTATCATCTTAACAGTTTTGTTGCGTGTTTTCAAATGTTCATCTCAAAATGACAAAAGGTCAAGACTGAATTGGCTTTGTACCTCTTTTATCCCCACCATCCCGTGCATCATGCCACTGAGTTTTTGCAGACCCAAACGTTGATTGTCTCAAAGAATCTGAGTCCATCTGAAATACAACTGGAAAATTAACATTTAGAATCCCAAAAGGTATTGATAAAGATAATGAAGGGGAACACTTATCCATAGCAAGCCATGTAATCTAGGATAGGCCGGTACAGTCCCCCAATGACTTGTCATTATCAAATAATTGGGGCACGAATCCCTTATAAGAAAAAGCATTCTAAATAAAGGTCCCAAACACGCTTTGCTAAATTTTATTGATTTAGCAATAAATATATGCTCTAAATTTTATTTATTTATTTTTTCATTTCAAACAGCATGGAATCTACATCTCTCCAAGATGTTCTATGCATAGACATGTATATATTTATACATATATATATATATATATATATATATATATATATATGCTCTAAAACAATCTTGGGCAAACAAAATTTGCAGAAAATCTCATATGACCCCCTCAATCTTGAACTGGAAACCATAAAACCAAGTTAGCATTTTCATGAGAACTCACTTCGTCATTTAAATGTAATTGTTTATTAACCTTAGGCCTGCTAATTTTATTTATTTATTTTGGTGCTATTTTAAGCCAAATTATAGACAAAATTGGGCATTCATTTATAATAAATATTTAAACCAAATAAAAACAGATAACTAAAGCCCTAAATCAAAATTTCCTGAAACCAATCTTCGACGTAAAAAATTATTAATAAATAAAAATGCATATATATACGTCACCTGGGTTTGGGGGCTTACGTGATAATCGCGAGATCGGACTACAGGAAAGAGCTCCAGACAGCGTCGAAATTCAGATTCATCCATCGGATTTGCTGCTACAATACTATAATTAGATATTCTGTATAGAGACAATCAAAAAAGAAGAAGAAACGGTGCAGTTACAATTTAAATCTGATAATTGGGTTTGGCACTGCCCTCCAGTTTCTCATGCAGTCTTCCGATGCTTACGCGCATTCAACTCTACACGATTTATGTAGTCGCAATTGCAGAATTCTACGGAACATAAGCAGGCGAGTCGGGCCATTGAGCTTTGGTTCTTTCGAACAAATAAAAACCGTACTATAACTTCGGCTTGAGCTCCGAGTCGAGTTCAATCAGGTCAAGCCGAGCTACATGTCCTTGCTTTTTCCCCTTTTTTTTTTTTTTTTTTTTTTGGGGGGGGGGGGGGGGGGGGGGGGGAACACCACTGAGTCCCGAACTTTTGAACCTTGTGACAATGAAGTCGTGAACTTTCGATTTTAACACGCAAGATCTGACATTTCAAATGTCTACGCTAAATATACAAGCAGGATTTTGACGGTATGAGGATGAAGAAAGACTTATTTAATTTAATAGGTAATGTAATATGCCACGCATGGCATGAACTATATTGGACATTTTTGCCTTTCACGCTAATGACACGTGAATAATATCTGTTTATTTAACGTCAAGTCTCACATTTTTCATTCAAAAAAGATCCATGAAGCAAACATTTGAAATGTTAAGAACCCGCGTGCTAGAAATCAAAAGTGCGAGACTTATCATCAAACTATTCAAAAGGTTTGTGACCTTAGCGCTATTTATCCTATAGTTTTTAGTTATATTTCTACAATTAAAAAAAATGGAAAAAAAGAAATGTGACCGAGGACAATGGGTCTTAGCCCTTAGGTCCGCATTCAACAAAATATCTTAATCCATATGGAATGGACGGTTTAAGAAGCTCGAACCTTTTTATACCTCTACATGCCTATCAATATAAAGGGCAGCAACATGTTAACTTTATGTTTAACAAAATGATTACTTGTACATAGAGCTAAACTGTTAAATTGATTAGCTTGGCTTTTAGAATAGATCATTCTCATTCACAAGGAAAAAATAACATGAATATGTTGCACATTGTTCATCGTCCCTCGGGTTACTATATTAGAAAGTAACGTTCAACTTACAGTAGCATCAAGATGGCGGGCACAACTAGTGACCTCCATGCATGGAGTGATAATACTGGATAGTTAAAGGAAAAAAATTAAACTAAAATCTTATTTATTATATTGTCTAATTGTATTACACTATTGTGCATCAAACATGAACATAAACTTCGTGCGTATGGAGGAAAAATTCGCCATGTCCCACTCACAACAATGACCCAAAAATTAGCGAGTGTATTTTCTCGAATAAAAGAGGAGAAATATACACAAACAAAATGGCAAAAAAACTACTGGTTTACAGAACAAGTTACAATAAGTCCATCAAGATGAAGATCTTTCACGCATTTTTGCTCTTGCAAAAAACACTCCTGCCACCAAGCCTACAAAACACGGTTCAAGTTAACAGAAGATTCATAGTCTTAACAATGCTGTTGGGCTTGCAAAATTGATAGAAATTTACCAAAAAATATACTCGCAGAATTTTCCATACTAGTCGGGACTTTAAAGAGAAGGATACCAGCAACAGAAAGAGGTATCTTGTTTAACGATCCCACAAGGCTGCAGGAAACAAAAATTAGCAAGAGTATAGAGCATATCCACGAGTAAAAACTCGAAAACATAATGATCAAAGAGATAGAAGCTTAAAAGGGGGATTTCGAGGATCATCCAAAATCCAAGCATGTTTGGCGAAGCTTAGAAGTGAGTAAATTTTGATTCCAAACATGTTTCTATCAAACTTTTTAAGATGCGTAAAGATATAGAACGCAGGTAATCAGATAAAACGGAAATCTCACCTGTACGTTGTAGCCCCGGTTTGATGAAGAAACCACATGGAAGAAAAACTGATTGCTAAACCCAAGAATCCACTAAGCGTCAATACCAGCCAGAAGGTTGGCAATCTCAAAAGTGGTCTGCGATTGGTATTATAAGAACACAAAGTTTAATAAACGTATGATCACGACCTTTGTAAAATTTCTTATGCTCGACCTAATTAGAAATCAACAACTAAAGCAAAACATAGCACATGGATCTAGTACTACATCATCTGGAGAAAACATGTAGGATTGTTAAATAGGTAGAATCGAATCGTCTTGAAGTATACTGGTGCAAATAATTGAATAAATGATCTATGCTTAAATATAGGATTGACAGTAAATAATCATAAATTATGAGAAGGAAAACAAAACTCACGTTCTTGAAAGATAATCAACCTCATTGAATACAAAAACGAGCAAAATCCCAAGAGGCAGTGAAAGTGCATTGTTTAGGAGGACCATTGAGAACTCATTTAGGTCTCCAGAGATGGTGACTTGCTTAGCATTATCCATAACCCTACGCAAAGTCAACTGCAGCACAGGAAAATGAGAGCTATTTCAAGATTAATCGGCTACTAATTAAGAAGAAATGGTTAATAGTAGAAAATCCATTAGCTAAATAGTCCTAGAAACTTCTAGTTGTGGTTTTTGCAAAGCCTCGCTTATGATCCCTCTTGGTTATTAGTTCCTTCAAAAAAACATTTGCAGCATGTCTTTGGCACAGTACTGAACAACATTGCATAGGACAATGGTCAAAAAATTAATTTCTTTTTCTTCGCTTAGCATTGTACAATGTACATTTAAATGTAGCAAATGTATCATAATGGGTTCTAATTACTGAGTAAAAATAGGATTATCAAATGGGTGTGTAAATTGCCTACACATCTGCTTGACATGCTTAAAAGCAAATTAATTGAAGATTATGTAATATGAGCAAGCAGTTGTTCCAGCAGGCTTAGAGTTAGCTTCCTGAAGGATCTTCTTTCACGCCCAATGAAATTCCATTGTAGCAACTAGCAAGTATTCTGGCTCAGTGAAAATCCATTAGCTACATAGTCCTAGAAACTGCTAGTTGTGGTTTGTTGGAACTATGGGATTCCAACTGAGCACCTTTTGAGTGAGATTTTGTTGGAGGACGCGAGGTGGTTGTTTACCTTGTGGCGCTGATCCCAAAGGCTTATACCCAAGTCGATTCTCTGGAACCATCATTTTTAATCCCATGTCATTTATCAACAATTCAGTCCTACAGCTCGCCAGAAATTGCTAGACATGATCTCAGTGTTCCCTACTTCACTCTCTCCTCCGTCAAGTGTAATTTCAACTTCTAATGGTCTTCAAACTATTGGGTATGAGACCAAAGTCCCACATCGGATAAAAATTGGGAGGACCATGGGTTTATAAGTGTGGAAATATATCTCCATTGGTATGAAGCCCTTTGGGTAAGTCTAAAAGCAAAGCTATGAGAGTCTAGGCCCAAAGTGGATAATATCATACCAATGTGGAGATATGTGTGAGCCCATGCTTAGAACAAGTGGGATATGTGGTGTTACATATTCCTAACAGTAGTATCAGAGCCAAGCCCCAAAATTGGCCATGTGGATGAATCTTTGGAATGCCGAACGAAGGTGGTGCCTCGGTTAGCTCGCGACGAGATCCGTTGATGAGCTCTATTGGATAGGCGGTGTGCTCCGGATGCTTCACGTAAGGCGTGTGCCCGAACGCGATGGAGAGGAGTTGATCTGGATAGAGCAAGCTCTTGGTGAGGAAGATGGACGGATAGATGATCGTTTGAGGGAAGGTTCGATGGTCATTTGTTCGAGAGGAGAATTATTGGGTATGCGACCAAAGTCCCACATCGGATAAAAATGGGGAGGATCATGGGTTTATAAGTGTGAAAATATATCTCCATTGGTATGAGATCTTTTGGGTAAATCCAAAAACAAAGTCATGCAGGCCTAGGCCCAAAGTGGATGGCCCAAAGTGGACAATATCATACCAATGTGGAGATATGTGTGAGCCTATGCTTATAACAAGTGGGATATGTGGTGTTACATATTCCTAACACAAACCCTTCTCATACCAAATGTATTGAGATTCAGCTCAACTTGGAAGCAAGCAAGAATGGAGGTATCTTTTATTTTTGTATCACATAACAGATTAGGGCAATATGAAATTGCTTGTTATTAAATAATACCACAAAAGTTACAAACGCACAAAAAGATAATAGTGTCAAAATAAGAAAATTTGTCATATTATTCATTGTATTATTGGGAAGTAATGTAAGAAACACAAGTACTCACAGAATATGATGCTGTCAACAGACAATTAATAAACTGCCATGCATATCCGATGGCATGAAAAGAGAGATCTGTAATTCCTCCAGATATTGCTGAAATTATCTGCATTACACAGTGATGAAGGAGTTCATTAGAGAAGATCAGTTAAAGCTTATATTCCAAAAAAACTGCTATTAACGTGCTGATTGACTAAGAGCGTGTTTTGGAAGTGTTCATAAATGGTTTAAATTATACATAGAAAGAAATGAGTGGTAGATAAGTGATAGTACTTGTTAGCGCTTCAACGTGTGGATAAAAAGTGGCATGAGTCTTTATTAAAAACAAATAAACATGAGCCAAACATATCCTAAGGTATTATCCTATTTAATTGGAGAATTTGAGTGTGATTAAAAGAATGTATGCCAACAATACTTTTATCCACACATTTTGTAGGATCCACAACTTATTATGCATTTATTATCGGCATATTCAGTATGATTCACAACTTATAAGCACTTAAAAGAACTACCAAACAAGCACTAATTAAGATTATTGTATTATGATCAGTTAGCATTGGCTATTTAAACTTTGATAGTCAAGATGGATCTGCTGTTTAGCACAAGTCTTGTGCTGCTGGCCAAGAAAGCTATATAGAATCAATGGACTGTTAAGCTTTATTAATCAGAACGTAGCTTAATTAATAAAGGTTTGATTGACAGTAGTGTAATTAATTTGCATGAACAAAACATACTCTTAGCCACTTGACATACCATTAGGAAAAGTGCTGCCCAAACTCTATTGTCATGGTGCTTGTTGAAAAGATACATTTCGCCGACAGCAGTCATCACATTGGTTACATTCTTCAGAACTGTGACCATTGCAACATTAATGTACTTCAGACTGCAAAGAATTTGAAAGATTTGTTAGGCAAAGGAAGAAATGAGAACGTAGTAAGAAATTTTCTTCTTACATGGGATTTCTAGTGGAAACAAATAAAAAGAAGCATTAAATCAGGCAAGGATAAGCCAATAGAGAACAGAACTACATCTTGCGTATGAGTAACCATAATACTTCAGTATTATGACGGTGAAATATAGGGAGAAATAAGATAACTAGATGAAGAAAACTTCATACCTGAACATACTCGTGATCAGCATCCCAACAAATATTACATTAACAGGCAACCAGACCTTTATTAATCTCCATGTGAGTGGTTCCGTTGTAATTATGCCAACGAAACTCAAAATGGAAACAACAATAACTGCAACAAAATTCTGCACCAATAAACAAATATTTGTAAGCTTACCATAGAGAATATTTAAATGAATAAAGACTGCAATTTCTCATGGTGAATAAATAAGGAATCTTTTATGGCAGGTAACCTGGTACAGCATTAAAGATATTCCGGCATTAAAGTCGTAACTGGAGAGAACAAACTTGTTAACCAGTATCATGCTACAGGAAGAAATACAATACGCAAGGCCAGACAACAAGGCTTGGTTGTGTATTATGTTCACTTTTTTACTTTTCACTGGTCTTCCTCTATTTTCTTCCAAATTCACACTTTCAGCATCAATCTGATCATTACTGTTCAGAGCCTTCATCCCAAAAAACGATCTGTGACCAAGTAGAATAAAAGAATGAACAACTAAAATTTCATTTGAGAAATACCAAATAACCAAAGCACGTCTGCATTTCAACGGACAGGAAACGTATCAGAGCCACATAAGATATTAAAGAAGAGAAAAAGGAAAATCAGAACGTTTATCAGTTGCCCTTATTGCAATAGGAAGAAAATGGGAATCATAATGTATATATATATATGTAAGAAAACTTAATTTCCACCATGGGTCAAAAATCTAGAATTGAAATTTTGATTTTCATTTAATATACATTGTGTCGCAACCCCAAGATATGAATTAAGATGAGATCTATTCGCATAACATACGAATTTTCAGGAAATAATGTGTGTGTGGGCGGGTGTAAACAAAGAATATACACAATTAGAGGTCTCTGTAATTAACCTTTCGCTAAACCGATTTTATTGACAAAAGGAAGGAGTTAAATCACCACTCGTCATTCGGGGGACTCAAATGAAATTTAGAGACCATCTTGGAGCATTTATTATCTTCTTTTTGCCATTTATGTTTGTGGTGCTTTCAGAAAGTGGTTTCAAAAATATGATTTGAGACGGTGAGCCCGTATGCTATTTCATGCACATACAATCAAACAGTCAAGATAATATCGCTGTTAGCTGATGTAGCATGGTGGTAATAGAGTAGGGTCTGCCATGTCGCCCATGAAATTCGGTAGAAGAATTTGATGGATGTATAAGCTTTCTCTTGAAAGTGTCGCCTAATTTCAACCAGTGAAGTAAATGTACAGGGTAACTTTCCTTTGTTTGCTACAGCAAAGATCAGGTTTTAAAGCATGTCTGTCAAATCTTACATTATAATTCAAGTTGGTCAAACATACATTTTATTCACACAGCACATAGGACCCACAACTTACTATTCACTTATTATTTACATATTCTGTAGGACCCCCAACTTATAAGTACTTAAAGCACTGTCAAACAAGCACTTAGATTTCAATAAAACCCAATTCTTGTTTTCTTAATTTTGCACTGTGTAAACGGAGTTTTCTGGAAACTAAGATAAGGTGAGGAAACATTCTCCAACAAAGAGTACACAATTGAAAAAAAAAAAAATCATTTCTTGCAAATACTTTAGACGACTTGACCATCATATGCATGGCCAATTATCTAACCTAACTGACAATGATGACTACTTAAATACACACTAGTTATGCACATTTGTGAAAGCACAGTTAGAGCCACCTCCGATGAAACTGGATTTGTAAAACTAAAAATGCTATATAAAAGAAAAATTCATCGTCTCGAAGGCTTCAAACAGAGCATACCTGCTGACTACTTCTCTTCTAACTGAACTAGAACCTGATCTCGTGAGCCGCTAAGCTGATGATTTTTGGAGCTCCTTTTGCCAATTTGGGACCCTTATTTAGTCTTAGATCTTATTTCTTTCTAAATGGGATCAGCGAATCTAGAGAAGCACCAATAAAAAATGCCCTACAATAAGGAAAATATAATGGAATCAGTAGATAATCAACACAAATTATAAAGTGTAGTTTCACAAATTCTGAGGCAGTTTGCAATATTATTGCTTACAGTTCCATTCACAAAACAAAGATATATAATGGCAATGTTTCAACAGAAACACAAAATAAGGAGATAATATAAAATGCAAACAGAACTAATTTTTGTAACCAGGAACATTTGTCTGACCACAGATTTTTTTCAGTCTTCTGAATCTGTTGAACTAGAATTTTGTTAAATGTTCTAAAACTTCGACTCTGTTTGTTTAAGCAGGAAATATTTTCTTTCTAAACTCTCTTTCCTTTGACCTAAAATGAATGAGTAAGGGAAATGAATCCTTCAAGAAAAATACTCCCACTACTCGTGGAAGAATAAGGGAGTTGCTAGACCATTTCTTGTTGAAACAAAAGAAAAACCCAAAATTACTTTTTCGACAAAATGTAAGACAGCCAAGTTAAAAATGTCTCACCAGTTGTAAGCTAAATTATGTCATTTTCATATGATCTATAAATAGATATATTGTGCCATAAGTTATAATTCAAAATTGAAAATGGAGCAACACAGTGACAAACCAAAACCCACTAATAAAACATCAATTATTATATTCATTCCAAAATCGTAATTTATGATCAAGTGCAACAATTTTCATTAAAATTAATAAAAAACTGTTTCCAATCAAACTATGGACAATTATGGAATCTTTTTTCGTTAGACTAAAACAACCAAGAAGTCTTCTGAGTTCTCCACCAATCAAAGAAACAAGCTCAACAAACATAAAAAAAGAATCAGTCAAGATCAAATAACTGAAATACCCATCTTAATTTTGATATTGAGAATACGAACCTGCATCAAGTATATATTGGGTATGATTTAATCTTCTTAGAACGGGAGGTAGGTTACTGTTTACCATGAGGTTGGACGTTTGAGAAAAATGTCAGAGGGAGAGGGAGAGGGAGGGAGAGAGAGAGATACGAGAAATGCAATGATAGGCGAGAAGAGATTTTGCTATTAGTAGAATATTTGCAGTTTTTTCCGTTTAATTATGAATTTCTAAATAGTATAATGAGATTTTCTTGTTTTGGTTTCGAATCCGACCCGGTCACTGGGGTAAAACGGGTTGGATAGGCCCACATAGAGATCCAACACCATAATTTTTGCGAATCGGTTCATGCACTTATTCGATTTTCCATTGAATTGCATTAAAATCTCAATTGAGTACACTTAAATTTAGAAAGATTTTTTTTTTTTTTAAATTTTTCAATATCTCAATCAAGAACACTAACATATTTTTTATCCATACATCTCATAAACCCACAACTACTACTCACATTTTAGTGCATGGATCAATAGCTAATAATCACTTAAATTTTAATTTATTTAAGCAATAACTATATTTATTTCTTTATCGAATTTTTGGGTCATCGTGTTTATATTTGAATTGGTTTGATTTTAGGAATAATTGTAGCAAAAACTCCAAACTTTTGAAACATTAGCAGACTTTTCTCAAACTTTTGATTTGTTGCAGCCGTCACTCCTAACTTTTCCAAACATTACAGATAAAGTCATTTTGAACAGTTTTCATCCACAATTTCGTCAATTGACCATAATTTTAATTTTGACCACATTTTTAATATTTTAAAAAAGGGCAAAAGAGTAATTTTCTTTTATCACATAAAATAATTAAACTAATAAATTAAAAAATAAGAACTAAGAAATAAAATAAAAAATAAAACACAATCGTCTTCCCCACCCCACCCCACCCCACCCCACCCCACCTCACCTCACGTCAAACCCAAAATCAGCCACCAACGAACCCAAAATTAAATTTCAGACAATTTAATTTCGGCCAAAATGTTGAATTCACGTTATTTACTAGTTTTGTACGATTCCGATTCCTTAGCAGAAATCTTATGGGTTGTTAATAGCTTATAGAATGCGGCTTATTGTCTAGTGTTTCTAGGATGGGATGCTCAATTTTTTATAATACTGTTGCATTAATTGTCGGAAAACTTCAATCGAATGAGAAGAAAAAAACATCAAAATCAGCAACAAACTAGAAACAAAACTTCAAGTACAAAGGCCCAAACACGTGATTGTTGTCTTCAAATAATATTTGCTCATTCTCCAGTAAAAGAGATGCAAAAAGGTTTCCGACAAATGGTTTGAAGGATCAATCAAACCTTGTTGTAGAAATATCAAAACATAGTGTTCTCTTTGTCGTTTTGGGGCCGTTTTCTATTTTCTGTTTTCCAAAACGACGAAAATACGTTCTCTTTCCCTTTTTTGAAAACGGATTTTTCAAAACAATTTTTTTTTTACAGAAAACACAAAACGTCATTTCTCCGTTTTGGGCGTTTTAACGTTTAATTTACAAAACACGAGAAACGATCGCCTAAAAATCTATCTCTCACATCTCACTCTCTCTCTCTCTTCGCTCTCGATCTCTCCTCTGTTGTTGTCTTCCACCGGCCGATTTGGTCTCAATCTGTGTTCTCTTTGTCAACGAGCTAATAACGTCGAAGGATCTCCCTGTCTTTCTCTCCGTGTGCTGAAATCCGACCAGCTCCACCGTTGGTGAAGTGAGTGAAATTGAACGGCTACGGTATTTGTTATTCATCTTGCCGGTTCTATCTTTCATATTCTTAGATTTGTAATAGCTATGTGCTCAATTGATGAAGAATTACAAACACAGAAAGGAAAAGGCGAGATTAATATAAATAAATCTAGGGCTTTTTCTCTACTTCTTGATTTTTAGGGCATTTTCTGTCGGCTGTGAATTTATGCCTAAAGTTTTTCCATTGAGGAGAAAGATTCATTTTGCAGTTACTGTTTCATACAAAGAAATATTATTTGAATCAATTATCTGCTGAAATGAAAGGCGAGATTAATATGTGTTCGGTGCTGTGCGTTTTCTTTGTTTATTTGTGAGAGATTGATAGAAATGTTGACCGTAGGGAGCTTTCTTGTAATGAACTTGTAAATGTTTTCATTGATGTGGTGGATTATATATGTTCATATGTGTACGTATGAATGTTTCTGTTTCTATAGAGTGTTGGATTTTACCCTGTTATTTTAATTTTATCTGAGAACAAAGTCCCTTCTGACATGGAAATTTTTCTTTATTTTTTCGTACTTTGCTCTAGTAATTTATGCATATATATATATATATATATATACACACACACGAATATGAATGATTTATGTATCTAATTACTGCTTCTTGATTTGATGTTGGTTTTTTTTTTTTAAGTAGTGAATTCATTAACTATTCTTAAACATATAATGAGAGAACATCAATTTGAAAATATTGTGTATTTTGAGCCATATGGGTATGCCTGCGATCCATTTTTGGTCCGAAAACAAGAGACAGTACAAGACATTACCTCACCTACTCAAGATCTTCTGCTCCGAGTTCCAAAATTCAGTAATCTCCCAATCTCTGGTCCTCCAAAAACCATCATCTTTCATTGAACTATTTCAGTTCTGAATCTTCTGATACATATGGGTATGCCTGCGATCCATTTCAACCTTAATGCTTCTGTTAATTCATTTTATCGGAAAAACCTCTAATTTAATGATTTCTTTGTTATTTATGAGAAATGATTGACTAAGGCTGAGCAAATTTAATTTTTTTATATAGCGTATTTGCTTGTATTTTTATTATCATACAGGCTACTATGTACATTTCCTGTATTTTGGTTCTTAAGTGCTTTGCTTTATTGGTAACTATTTATGTTTAAGTAGTGGTTTGTGCTTTGAATTTGGGTACTTTGGGATTGATTATGGGATTTGGGTTTTATTGGGTTGGATTTTGATACTTGTGTGATTTGGTTTGAATTTGATATGATGGTGTAATTACTGTTTTCTTGGCTCTCATGTTCTGGTTTTAACTGGATTGGAGCTCATGCATGTTGTTTGCTAAGAGAATTCAATACCTGGTTGCTAAGAGTCTTGTAAATGAACTTGTATAGAATTATATTGGAACCCCACAAAATGGTGGAGAAGAATTGACAATGAATCTTATTTTTACTTTATTCAGTTAGGGCTAGTTCCTTAATTTATTTTTCAATTTAAAATGAATAAATCATTTCAACCCAATTTATTCACTATTCTTCATGTGTTTTGATAGTGTCAAAACACTTTTACTGAGAACCATTGAAACTTTCCTTATTTTTCAATTATATAATGGTTTTGAGGAGCTCGAAGAGTTGTCTTCTTTCATTTTCCATTGATGGGTTGAAACAGTTTATTCATTACTGTTTGAAAAATAACTTAAGAAACTAGCCTTAACTGGATAAAATATTTACAGAAGCCCAGTCGAACAAATGCCATTCTATTTTCAAAATTTCTCCACCATTATGTGTTGTTATGCATGCTCGTGCTTTCTAGTGTGCATGTTTAATACTTGTTTCTCTGATTTGTCTAGCCCTCAATTGTTATTATTTTTAAATATTGTCAAATTTATTTCTTGATCATTTGATTTATATTCAATATAACTTCAACATGAGTGATCACAGAGCTAGGAATAATGTTCCAATGTCATGGTCGGATGATAATGAACGTATTTTTATCGACATTCTTTACGAGAGAGTGAAATCAAATGCTTGCAATGTTCTACATTCATGAAAGACGAATGAGGCAGGATCAACGAAACCATGAAAGTTTCAACAAAGATGGATTACTGTTGTGAATTTTCTATTGCAAGTGTACAATGTCAAACAAGTAATAAAGTGGACCAAAGAGTCCGGATAATCGTTCCCACGAGGACTATACTTAAATGCCTAACCTAATTAATTTCAACTTTTATTTGATGAAAGTAAACCCGAAATTTGTGTGGTGATTGTTTTTAATCTAAAGAAAAATTTAAACTAAAATGTGATGTGCACAAAAACGATATAGAAGTTATATAATGGGGAGAATGTTAGGGCAGAACATTTCACCTATTTGATCACCTTCATATTTTACATCAAGATTCATAACTAACGTAGTGTTCGATCGAATTCTCCTATTGTATTTAATTTACCCCTCTCGAGTTCTCATTGAGCCTATTTAATTAATTCAATTCCATATCTCTATGCAAATTGACATTTAATTAAACGAAACATTGGTTCTAGGAATTCAATTATGATCGCAGCAATTAACATAGGTATCTCTACACATTATGCCAATTTACCGGAATTTACTACTTGGTCTAAATAACAATCCGCATCTCTACGCAATTATTATCCACGAAATCATTGAATAATTGGCCAAAAGATTCAAAGCATTGATAACATGAATAAATTCAACACATAACCATTTAAAAAACTAGAATCTTGAATTAAAAACATAAAGGTTCCCAAATAGATTACATGTTCGCCCTAACAATGAATTTAGCTATTCATAATACACAAGGAAATAACTATAATAATTATAGAATACATCACCGGATTTGAAGTAAAGATAGAGAAGAAAAAGTAGATCTTGCACCAAAATCCCTTCTTGTTCTTGTCAATCCTTCAAAGATGAGTCCTTTTTGTTTTCCTCCTTGAGTTTCTTCGTTGAATCTTCTGAAATCTCCTCTTTGATTGTTGCTTCTTCTTTGTAGATCTTGTTTGGTGTTCTTGTGCCTCTCCAATATTGTCCAACCCTAACAATGGTCTCCAAGAAGTCTATTTATACTCCTCCTCCCGTTTTTGCCCCTAGGGTTACTCTTTTTTATTTTTTAAATCGAAAAATCCCGAAAATCGTGCCGCGACGCCGCGGCGCCATCATCACGGCGCCGCAGCGCCGCATGTTCTGTAAGTGGCGCCGCAGCGCCACCAGCAGAAACTCCGGGCCGCCGCAGCGCCGTGAATGTGGCGCCGCGGCGCCACACCTATGGTCGAATGACCGTTTTGCCCTTTTTCCCGTTTTTTTTTATTTATAACTCCATTTTGTTGCCTCTTTGTTGCTTCAAAGCTATCTCCAAAACTCTACAACACAACATGAATAAACACATCAAAAACGTTCACTTTTTATAGAATCTAACTTGTAATTAAGTCAAATATAGGATGAAAACTCGTGCGTAAACACACTCGTCAAATACCCCCAAACTTATCAGTTTGCTAGTCCTCGAGCGAACAAAAAGGAAAAATACTTAACCACACAAACAAATACTTAGTTAGATAGTTTGCCGTTAGGCTCAGCGCTGAGAACATTGCATCATATTCATTAGTGACTTCAAAATTGTTATGCAAGAGCAACATTCCACCTAATCAATGCAAAACGGGTGTGTGTGTGAGTAATTAGATGTAACGTGGTACAATCACAAGTTGATTCAATTCCCGACCTTGAAAGTCAATTATATCCTTACTTCGCTCGTGAGATTCACACACCCCCAAACTTGTTTTCTTTTCTCTTCCCAAGGTGCATTCTAGAGTTGATTTTCAATAATAAATCCTTACACCGCTCAAGTTTGGTTCGATTTCACTGATTGTCATTCAACATATCAACAAACGAGGATTCTTCTTATTTTTGACCGCTTTAACCCATAAGAATCAATCAGATTACTAACCCTTTATCAAAGGTGCAATTTTCTAAAACAAGTGTTCGGGACTAAATCAAGACATTTGGTGCGTCTTCTGTTTCATGCACCTGCTTTTTCTTCTTAATGTATTTTCTTTTCATTTCTTGCAGGCGTTTCTCCCTTAAGCTTTCTAGATGACCCCTTTAGCGAGTTTTAGGCCGATGACTCCCAAATCAGACGACTTTAGGGCATCAGGTTTTAAACCCTTTCAGGCTTATTCACTCGAGTCATAAAGGCTACGAAGAAACGTTGTCCTCATTGGGATCTTTTTAGGGTAGCTTCACAACGAGGCAGCTTTTTCCCTTGACTTTGATTTAGTGCAATGTCCCCTCATTAAACACTCATTCTCGAAAACATTACCCCTAACTTAAGGTTCTCACCTGAATTCATCTTACAAGTCTCAGACAATCCACACAAAATTTTGTCATGCATAGAATCCACATTTATTTCCATGTTTCCCTACAACAGTTCAATCCTCCAAACATATTAATTATGGTTTAAGGGCATGAGTGTTTAACGGTTGTTGGGATTTAGCATTTAGGGTCAATATTTCAATCATGAATCAACTCACTCAAGTACGTTATCACAATCTAATCACGTGCATGAAGTTTTTTCGTTTCACATGAATAGGCATGAATCTCACTCAAGCACACAATTAATCCACACTTCACCACAATATGTCCTCAATCATATTCATCATTGCCGGCAAGGCCATCTAACTCACACAAGTATGCAAAAATTTTTTTTTTTTTTTTTTTTAACACACAGGCAAGCAAACACACATAACCTAGCAACACAAGTCATAACAATAAAGTAATAAACATCCATGATGTGTATCCCCCCCAAACTTATATTAAACATTGTCCCCAATGTACACATAAAAACAAAGATGAGGAAGGACTTCCCTGAGTACATCATTCGTCGTCGTCATCTCCTCGTTGAGATGGATCCTGAGTGGGCGGATGATATGGAAATGATGGAGGTGGAGGGAAGACCATGTTGGGATATGCCGATGCCAATACTGAGAAGAAATCATTCTGATATTGAAACTGTGTTTGCATGGAGTTCTGCAGTTGATGGTATTGATCAGTCATTGAAGCTTGCATGTGGTCGATTTGATGTTGGAAGCCTTGGTACCTTTCTTGGTTTCGCGCTTCTAGTTGGTCATACCTCTCAGTCAACTGTAACTGTAAAGCCTCAATCCTCCCTGTTATGTCATCAGTTGGGGAGGTGGTATGGTGAGGCTCACTTGGCTGTGAAGATCCCCCCTCTGTAACCCGTGGTTGTGAAGATTGCCCCTCTGTTGCCCGTGGGGGAACTTTGCTTGTGAATTGCCAAATGACCTTTTTTGTAATTGGGGGTTTAGGATGCACTATCTCCTCATTTGGAGATGAGTCAATTCCCCCAAGTCGACATAATTCATAAATCAAAGAAGGGTACCCAAGACCTGCCGTAGTAGAGCCCTTAAGTGCCCGCAAGAAGTTGGTCTGAATGACCATCCCCATATCAATGCTCAATCCCCGATGAATAACAAAATTAAGCAATGCTCTCTCCTTTGTGACTTCACTAATATTACTGCTGGGTAGAATTTTTTCACAAATGAAATAATGCCACGCTTTGCAATTTGGGTACATGCCTGCAGCAGGAAAGTTGGTGAGCTCAGCCCCTGCTCGTTTCCACGTGACATCTGGTATAGCTAATTCTCTGATTATATCATCTGGGTCGACTGACCCGCTATCGCGCAGGCTCGAGTAATCATCATCGTCAATGTCAGGAAGTCCGTAGTACCGGTTTATTGAGCTTCTGTCAAATCTGATCCACTTCCCACGGACAAAAATCCTCAAATTCCGGTGCTCCTTCGCATTTGCATAAAATTCACGTACCACCGGTATAAGTGCAGGCGGTGGTTGGCGTGTCAAGGCTTCCCAATTGCGTCCTTCTATCAATCGCCGCATTGGGCCTTCAAGATCATTAAATCCCCTTTCGGGAATACAATTTTTGTGCACCACCAGGTTATGATAGCGTTCTTCGGCCTCTGCACTCACAAATTTCGCTTCATCGTAAGAGCTTGATGAAGAAGCGGAGGCTTTAGACTTCTTCTTTGGAGGCATTATGAACTGCACAAGATGAAAGAATTTCAATTAGTACAAGTTTAGCCAAAATCAAAAGTATTACATGAATGCAGTTTGACCTCCTAGTTGTAGCAAGTAATGCAAGTAAATGAGGTATTGTAAACAATGCAAAAGACCTTGCAAAATTCATGTAGACATTTGATCAAACACCTTTGAGCATAATAGAGAAATCTCTACAACCTTTAGTTTTCATAATGGAGGCATGAATTCATATATATTTTAATCACCAATTCCACTAAATGCAAGGAAATCTCATGAACCAAATATAATCATAGCTTGGATTAGACAAATCTAGCTAACAATTAAGGCACAATGTGATGAGATTTAGACCTACAACATACTACAATCACTTTACTACCATGTGGGAAAAACAAGTAAATCCAAAATTGAAGTAGTATTCATATAGGCATTTTAACAAACACTTGGTGAACAATTGGAATTAAACCCCCAAAATCTAACCTTTTTATCCAAAACAAGATCCCATGAAATTAAACCACCAAAAATCTCCATATTCATGATATTGTCACCCAACTAGATAGTATTACGTGAAGCTATCATGAAAATTACCATAAATCTCAAGAAAAAGAGTGGAAAGAATTTACCTCGTTCTTGATATAGATTCACCAACGGGAGGGAGATGGAGTTACAATAAACTTATGTCAATATGTAAGAGCTTGTACCCACTTGTGTTTTGTGTATTAGTGTAAGAGATTATAGAGAGATTTGAAGGAGAAGAGAGGGATTGTGAAGAGGAAGAAGGGAGGTAGGTTTAGAATTGGGGAAAGTAATGAAAATAAAATAGGAAGAGGGAGAGAAAGGATATATAAATAACTAAAGAAGGGAAAAAGAATAAAGAAAAATAGAAAAAAAATAAAAAAAAAATCGGGGGGGGGGGATTTTTTTACCGTGGCGCCGCGGCGCCCCGGTTGTGGCGCCGCAGCGCCGTGGACTCTGTCCATGGCGCCGCAGCGCCACCGTTTCGGTAAAATTTTTTTTTTTTTTTTTTTTTTTTTATATATAAATACCTCCTCCTTTGTGTAGATGTTTGTTCCCGCAATTCACATTGGTTGGCACGTCCTTCTTTCGACTTAATATTGATCTGATTTGGGATTGTCCTATAAAAAACAAAATAAAGAAGAAAATGTGAATAATCTAACTAACAAAAATAAAAAAGAAAAATAATAGAAATAAGGAAAGAAGTAAGCAAAACGATTGGGTTGCCTCCCAAGAAGCGCTTCTTTTATGTCATTAGCTTGACATGATGTCGTGATCATTCAGCAACTACTAGATCAAGACTCTCTTTTGCAGTTGGAAATTCCTCTATGTAGTGTTTGATACGGTGCCCATTGACTTTAAAGTTTCCCTTTTCTGCGTGATGCAATTCAACTGTGCCGTATGGAAAAACTTGGGATACCGTGAAAGGTCCGGACCATCTTGATTTCAATTTTCCTGGGAACAGTTTAAGTCTGGAATTGTACAAGAGCACCTGATCTCCTACTCTGAAAATGCGTTGTCTAATGTTCTTGTCATGCCACTGCTTCGTCCGTTCTTTGTAGATGGATGCATTCTCATATGCTTCTTGTCTGAATTCTTCTAATTCATGAAGTTGTAAGAGTCTTGTTTCTCCAGCCTTCTCGAGGTCCATGTTTAATTGCTTCAGTGCCCAATATGCTCTATGCTCAAACTCTACTGGTAGATGACATGCCTTCCCGAAGACAATTCTATAAGGTGACATCCCAATTGGCGTTTTGTAAGCTGTACGGTATGCCCATAAAGCATCGTCCAATTTCTTGGACCAATCTTTTCGAGTCGAGTTCACTGTCAGTTCCAGTATCCTCTTTAGCTGTCTGTTAGAAGTCTCAACCTGCCCACTTGTCTGAGGATGATATGGTGTAGCTATTCGATGTTGTACCCCCGTATTTATGCAGAACTGCCTGAAATGATCGATTCCGAAAGTGGGTTCCACCATCACTGATAATGGCTCTGGGGGATCCATATCGGTTGAATATGTGTTTCTTTATGAAGTCAATCACTACTCTTGCATCATTTGTAGGCAAAGCTTTTGCCTCCACCCATTTAGATACATAGTCCACTGCAACTAAGATGTATCGATTGTTGTAAGATGAAGGGAAAGGCCCCATAAAATCGATTCCCCACACATCAAATAGTTCCACCTCCAAGATATTATTAAGTGGCATCTCATGACGGGCTGATATATTACCTGTTCTCTGACATCTGTCACACGATCTGCAGAAGCTATGACAATCTTTGAACAGTGTAGGCCAGTAGAAACCACATTGAAGTACCTTTGCTGCAGTTTTTGTTGGGCCAAAGTGTCCTCCATAAGCTGAAGCATGAACCCGAGAAAGGATAGGTTTCATTTCATCCTCTGGCACACATCTCCTGATAATCTGATCTGGCCCTCTCTTGTATAGATTTGGATCTTCCCAATAATAGAATTTCGTGTCATGGAGAAGCTTCTTCTTCTGTTGATAGGTAAAATCCGGATTGATATGCCCACTTGCCAAGTAGTTAACAATATCTGCAAACCACGGAGCCTTTTCTATTTGAAATAATTGCTCATCTGGGAAAATTTCATTGATCTCCAGGTCATCTGACTCCTGCAACTGTTCTATCCTTGACAAATGATCAGCTTCTTGATTTTCTGTACCCTTTTTATCCCGAATTTCAATGTCAAACTCTTGTAGTAGCAGAACCCATCGAATCAGCCTAGGTTTAGCATCCTTCTTTTCGAACAAATACTTCAAAGCTGCATGGTCAGTATAAACTATCACCTTTGAACCGATCAGATACGAGCGAAACTTATCGAAGGCAAAAACCACAGCTAGCATCTCCTTTTCAGTTGTTGCATAATTGATCTGTGCATCTATTAAAGTTTTGCTGGCATAATAAATGACATGCAATATTCTTCCTTTGCGTTGTCCCAGCACTGCTCCCACTGCGAAATCACTGGCATCACACATGAGTTCGAAAGGCAAGTCCCAATCCGGTGCCACGATCACAGGTGCAGAAGTTAACTTTTCTTTCAGAGTGTTAAAGGCATTTAAACACTCATCAGAAAAATTAAAGGGCACATCCTTCTCTAATAACTTGCATAAAGGTTTTGTAATTTTTGAGAAGTCATGAATAAACCTTCTGTAGAACCCTGCATGTCCCAAAAAACTCCTTATTCCCTTAACTGAATTGGGTGGCTGTAGTTTTTCAATAATTTGTATCTTGGCTCTGTCAACCTCAATCCCCTGCCCAGAAATCCTGTGACCCAGAACTATACCTTCTTTCACCATAAAATGACATTTCTCCCAGTTCAGCACAAGATTCTTCTCTTCACATCTTTGTAATACCAGTGATAAATGTTCCAAACAATTATCAAAAGAATCTCCGAATACAGAAAAGTCGTCCATAAATACCTCAATGTATCTCTCCACCATATCAGAGAATATGGACATCATGCATCGCTGAAATGTCGCAGGTGCATTGCATAGACCAAAAGGCATCCTCCTGAAGGCAAAAGTTCCATACGGGCATGTGAAAGTCGTTTTTTTCTTGGTCTTCTGGAGCAATGACTATCTGATTATATCCTGAATACCCGTCTAGGAAACAATAGTGGGAATGTCCCGCTAACCTCTCCAACATCTGATCAATGAAGGGTAATGGGAAGTGATCTTTTCTTGTAGCATTGTTCAACTTCCTGTAGTCAATACAGACTCTCCATCCCGTCACCAAACGTGTTGGTATCGGCTCGTTGTTTTCATTTTTCTCCACTGTGATTCCTCCTTTTTTAGGCACAACATGAACTGGACTCACCCAGGAACTATCTGAAATGGGATAGATAATTCCTGCATCCAGTAATTTCAGCACTTCTTTTCGCACCACTTCTTTCAAGGTTGGATTCAATCTGCGTTGTCCTTCCACCGATGGTTTCGATTCACTCTCCATCAAAATTTTGTGCATACATAGAGTGGGACTGATTCCCCTGATGTCAGCTATTGTCCATCCTATTGCAGTTTTATGTTTTCGAAGAACCTCCAGTAATTTGTGTGTTCTTCTTCTTCTGCCAAATCATTTGCAATGATAACGGGAAGTGTAGTGGAGTCTCCCAAATAAGCATAACGGAGATGTGATGGCAAAGGCTTCAATTCCAGTGTTGGTGCTTTCTCAACTGAAGGTATAGGTGGTGAAGGATTGGCACCAAGTGATTCAAAGTGTCGACGCCTTCGCCAAACTGGTTGATCATTCAATTGCATAGCCACCTCTGTTCTTATTACGCTATCTGCTTCTGTTAGTGCCATGTTTGTTTCACTGAGACTTATGGGATTCTCGGTGTTAAATGTGTCAGTCACAAGTTCTTCAAGAATATCTATGCTGCAACATGTGTCTGATTTCAATGGGTGTTTCATTGCTTTTAGTACATTGAAGATGACTTGCTCATTATCCACCCGAAGAATCATTTTGCCATCTTGGACATCAATTAGAGCTCTTCCGGTCGCCAAGAATGGTCTTCCCAAGATCAGAGGTATATTCGAATCTTCTTCCATGTCCAATATGATAAAATCCGCCGGGAAGATGAACTTATCAACCTTGACTAAGACATCCTCTACGATCCCTTTTGGTCTCTTGATAGATCGGTCAGCCAGTTGCAATGATATGGTAGTAGGTTTCGCTTCTCCTAATCCCAAAGACCTGTACACAGATAAAGGCATTAAGTTAACACTAGCACCTAGATCACATAAAGATTGTTCAAAATAAATAGACCCAATTGTGCAAGGTATAGTGAAACTCCCTGGATCCTGTAATTTAGGAGGTAGCTTTTTCAGGAGAATTGCACTGCACTCCTCGTTCAGACATACTGTTTCATGTTCTTCCAGCTTCCTTTTGTTGGACAGAATTTCTTTCAAGAATTTTGCATAGCTGGGCATTTGTGCAATGGCATCTGCAAAAGGAATATTTATGTGCAGCTTCTTGAAGACTTCAACAAATTTAGCAAATTGTTTGTCTAGCTTCCTCTTTTTTGCATTCTTTGAGGGAAAGGAATTGGTGGCACATAAGCTCGAACTGGACTTGGTGCTCTAACTGGCGGTGTTTCTTCTTCCCCGTTTGAAATTGGTGCAGATTCTTCTTCAACCAGTACTTCTTTGCTATTTTTTGTCTGGTCTCTTCACATGTATTTCAGGAAGTTGTATTCCACTTCGAGTTGTTATAGCTTGCACTTGTTCCTTTGGATTTGTCAGAGTATTTCCTGGCAGAGTTCCTTGTGGACGTTCTGTAATTTGCTGAGCAATTTGACCAATCTGTGTTTTCCAATTTCTTGATAGATGCTTGTTGGTTCTGAAAGTTTGTATCAATTTGTTGAAAAACTTTGTCTGTCTTCTGCATGTATTGGTTGAACATCTCCCCCAAACTTGGCTTTTTCTCTGGCTGGATATTATTCTGACCATTACCCTGCTGATTATCTGACCATCTGAAATTTGGATTATGCCTCCATCCTGGGTTATATGTCTGTGAATATGGATCAAACTTGCGAGGGCCATTCTGGATGTAATTAACTTGTTCATCTGGAATACCTACAGACATGCAATTTTCAGTCAGATGATTTGCTCCACAATTCTCGCATGATGTGTTGGTTTTCATTCCCTGTGCCCCTTGAGTTTGCAACTTCACAAGCAACTCCACTTGTTTTGTTAATGCTGTTATTTGTGCATTGGTGGATGTTGTGCTGTCTACTTCGTACACCCCTGCTGCTTTCTGTGGTACCACTCTTTCAGATGAGAACATTGAGTGTGTATTGGCTATTAGCTCAAACAGGTCCATTGCATTTTGTACTGACTTTCCTGTTATTGAACCACCTGCAGATGCATCCACTTGAGCTTTTGACATTGGGCTGAGCCCTGTGTAGAAGTATTGTACTTGATTTCCTGCAGGAATTCCATGATTTGGGCATTTTCTCATGAGTTCCTTGAATCTGTTCCATGCCTCGTGATAATATTCCCCTTCTCTCTGTTGAAAGGTTTGGATCTCCAATCTGATCTTTGCTACCCTGGCTGTGGAAAGAATTTAGTGCAGAATTTCCTAGTCAGCTCCTCCCATGTTGTAATGCTTCCATGGGGTTCTGCATCCAACCATTCTAGTGCAGCATCTCTCAAGGTGTAGTGAAATAGCCGCAATTTGATAGCATCTTGATTAACCCCTGGTGCATGAAAGTTCTGGCAAGTTCTAAGAAATCTGGATACATGTGTATTCGGATTTTCATGAGGTAGCCCGTAAAATTGCAGAGTGTTGCTCATCAAATTTATCCATTCTGCCCTCATTTGAAAATTATTTGCCCCAAAGTCTGGGTAAACTATGCTGGATCGTACAGGAGCTGCCATCGGTGTCAGAAACATGGAGACTGGTAAGTCTCCTTCATTTATTTCTTCCTGTTGCTGATTTGCCTGTGGCATTGCTCTTGCTCCTATGTTGCCCACTGGCCGAATTGGATTTGGAATCTGTTGTTCTTCAGCCATTTGATGGTGCTGTTTTTGTTTGTGTCCTTTGCGTCTCTGCCTGAAAGTACGTTCAATCTCCGAGTCAAACGGTTCAAGATCGTCGCTTTGAGTACGGAGCATGCAACGAACACTTTTTTCTGTTGATAAAATTAAATAAACAAATCAAATAAATGTTGAAACTAAAACAAATTAAGAATCAAAGTAAATAGTCCCCGGCAGCGGTGCCAAAAACTTGTTGTGAATTTTCTATTGCAAGTGTACAATGTCAAACAAGTAATAAAGTGGACCAAAGAGTCCGGATAATCGTTCCCACGAGGACTATACTTAAATGCCTAACCTAATTAATTTCAACTTTTATTTGATGAAAGTAAACCTGAAATTTGTGTGGTGATTGTTTTTAATCTAAAGAAAAATTTAAACTAAAATGTGATGTGCACAAAAACGATATAGAAGTTATATAATGGGGAGAATGTTAGGGCAGAACATTTCACCTATTTGATCACCTTCATATTTTACATCAAGATTCATAACTAACGTAGTGTTCGATCGAATTCTCCTATTGTATTCAATTTACCCCTCTCGAGTTCTCATTGAGCCTATTTAATTAATTCAATTCCATATCTCTATGCAAATTGACATTTAATTAAACGAAACATTGGTTCTAGGAATTCAATTATGATCGCAGCAATTAACATAGGAATCTCTACACATTATGCCAATTTACCGAAATTTACTACTTGGTCTAAATAACAATCCGCATCTCTACGCAATTATTATCCACGAAATCATTGAATAATTGGCCAAAAGATTCAAAGCATTGATAACATGAATAAATTCAACACATAACCATTTAAAAAACTAGAATCTTGAATTAAAAACATAAAGGTTCCCAAATAGATTACATGTTCGCCCTAACAATGAATTTAGCTATTCATAATACACAAGGAAATAACTATAATAATTATAGAATACATCACCGGATTTGAAGTAAAGATAGAGAAGAAAAAGTAGATCTTGCACCAAAATCCCTTCTTGTTCTTGTCAATCCTTCAAAGATGAGTCCTTTTTGTTTTCCTCCTTGAGTTTCTTCGTTGAATCTTCTGAAATCTCCTCTTTGATTGTTGCTTCTTCTTTGTAGATCTTGTTTGGTGTTCTTGTGCCTCTCCAATATTGTCCAACCCTAACAATGGTCTCCAAGAAGTCTATTTATACTCCTCCTCCCGTTTTTGCCCCTAGGGTTACTCTTTTTTATTTTTTAAATCGAAAAATCCCGAAAACCGTGCCGCGGCGCCGCGGCGCCATCATCACGGCGCCGCAGCGCCGCATGTTCTGTAAGTGGCGCCGCAGCGCCATGTTTGTGGCGCCGCAGCGCCGTGAATGTGGCGCCGCGGCGCCACACCTATGGTCGAATGACCGTTTTGCCCTTTTTCCCCGGTTTTTTTGATTTATAACTCCATTTTGTTGCCTCTTTGTTGCTTCAAAGCTATCTCCAAAACTCTACAACACAACATGAATAAACACATCAAAAACGTTCACTTTTTATAGAATCTAACTTGTAATTAAGTCAAATATAGGATGAAAACTCGTGCGTAAACACACTCGTCAATTACGGCATAGATAGATTAAAAGGAAAGTGGAATCGCTTACGTAAGATTCATCGTATATTCTCTGAACTTTTGGGACATACTGGTGTTACATGGGATCCAAATACCAACAAAGTTAATGCTCCAGAGGAAGTTTGGTAACACTATTATACGGTACGTATATGTTATAAATAATATATTCAGTAATTAGTTCTTCCCCTTTTCGTTGAAAACTATAATAATGTGCCTTATTTTTAAAATGACAGATCAACAAGTCGAGTACAAACTGTTAAGGAATAAAGGATGTAAGCACTATCATACTCTTGGGGAAATATTTAGTGGGATAATCGCTACTGGAGGATTAGGAGCTGCCTCCACTCAGCTTCCAAACACATCAAAGGAAGAAAGGCAGATGGAAGATGATTTTTTGAATAGGGGTGCATGTAAGGGTGGAAAATGATGATGACGTCTATGAGATTTCACATATTCGTCGGCGTGACGAAATTGGTACATCTGATGGAAGCCGAAACCTAAGATTAGAAAAACTGACAAACTTGATGCCTGCATGACACAGTGGTCGGAGAATATTAGCACTAGGAATGAAAAAATAGAATTTCGAAAGCAATACTTAAAAGAAAAGCTTGCAAAGATCCAAAGAAAATCAGCTGCTCAATTGGATCATGAAATTAACAGTCTGGATCCTTATTCAACTAAGTGTTGCATGGCTATTTTGAATAGTATGGATGGGTTATTGCTACAGGCGCCCCCAATAGGGGCCATTATGAGTGTGTTTGATAGAAATTATTTAGGAAAAATGAATTTTGAAATAGTGATTTGATGGGAAATATGTGGTTGAAAAAGAAGGAAAAGTTATTGATGTGATAAAAAATATTATTTTATTGAACAATATGTGATTAAAAATAAATAGAAGAATGAGAATGAGAATTAAAATATCGATCAAACGGTGGCATCCATTTGGACATCCTTGATATACCACTAATCGGGTTGTAAAAAAAACTACTGGTACCTCGTGCACCCCCTCGCCCCCACTATAATAATTACCACCCACCTAATACCACCCAACTGGCATTCCATCCCCACAAAGGAACAAGAGAAGGGTGTGGAAGGAGCTGCATTGGCTCATTGCTGCTGTTGCTTCATCTGTACGAGTTTCATTTTTTATGCAAAACCCAGAAAATAAAATAAAAAAGATAAAGAAACACAATCTGTTGTTGTCAATCCGTTTACATTTTACAGATTCCCATCAATTCTTTGGCTTGAGTTTGTTTTGTATTGGGAGTGGACTCAGTTTCAGTCCCTGATTTTGTGTTGAGATGTTAACTTGACTGTGATAAGGCAGAGGAAAATGTCAGCTTCTCTTGCCGCATTTGAACGCCCTCGCATTGGAAATTCAAATACGGTAAACTTGCTGTTCTTACTGTTTCTTTCTTTATCAACTTTTTTGAATTTTTAATCTAAGTCGGAGGAAAATAGAGAAGAATCTATGGAAGTCAAATTTTTTGAAGTATTTTTGAAACTAAGCTGAACACTGTCGCTGAATTTGTTTTTGAAATTTTTACCCTTTTAAGCATCTGAAATAGTTGGGTTTATGTAATAATAGGGACTTCAATTTTAGTGCCTATGATGTGTGGTATGTTATCAATCCGTGTAATTTTCAACTTGTGCTGATGTTTACAGATTTTCAAGAGTGGGCATCTTCTCATATCTTCCAAAGGTCAGTACTTTTGCCCTTACAATTAAGATAACTTTTGAATTTGGACTGAACACTGTATTAACTTTCAATACACTAGTTTTGTTTGTTACACGAGGGCACTGTGATATTTGGAGGCATTAGCATTCAGTGACTGCTTTAGAGTAGGACTCTAATGTACATGTGCCAAATTTTACAATGATGTTGTAAAAATTTAGTTGATCACACAAGCCCTTGTGATATTTTCCGAGCTAGTGCTTGATTAAATTGTTGTGTGAGTCTGGGTTGGGATTTTAGTGCATGTGGTGCTACATTAGTGCTCGTGTAGACATGTATAAGCTTGCCTTGTGCTGGTTGCACATTTCATGATGTAATGGTATGCAATAGGCATCAGCATTCATTGGACCAGAGAGAGAGAGAGAGTTGTCCTGAAATTTGTGCTGGACGTTCACGAGTTCTAATCTATGGTTGCGATTTCATGCTGCCAAAGCGTACCAGGATTTTCCTTGACGAAACTGCATTATGCAGGGTGGTAAATTCAAATTTCTTCCATTCAACCTGTAGTTATAAAACGAGGTCAACATCTTTGTTATGCTTTCTAAGCTTATGACCTGTGCAAAATGTCATACTCCTCTACTTCATCTCATTAGCCCCCTTCTCCCCGCACAACAACTATTTCAATTGAATCCACATTTTTCTGACAAATCAGATCAGTGAGGAACCGAATGCAATGGTGCAATCATGTAGCTGTCTCCTCCTTTATTAGGAATAAGGCTTAGTTTTTTTGTACTTTTAATATGAATAATGTAAAGTCAATGTCGATTGTTTGGAAAGAAGATTCACTAGAAAAATCGATCAAGATCAATTGAATTGGGACAGAGGGACTATTTGGAGATGTGCGTTTAACTGTGAATAGAGGTTCTGAACTTGAATAAAGTTAATTGAGTGTAAATATAAACTTCCATAGGTGGATGAAAATCTGTACAGAACCCTAGCCATTGGATTTTGGAATGGCACTTCCCAAATTTTGGGTTCTTTTCCCACATTTTTGAGAAAAAGCCAGGGAAGGGACAAGTGTGATATTTTAAGAAGATTACTGTGCATTGTTAAAGTTTCCTACGGTGACATCGGTTTCGACTACCTCACCCTTATGTGCTTTCACGGGAACCCGTGTTAGAAGGTTTTCTAAGTGACTAGGAGTTACTCTGTTCCTATTTCTTTGAGAGGCTTCAAATTCTGTATACCAAATGGGAGAGTCCTGATAAAATGTTATGGAAGTGAAATATGAATTTACTATATTGGGTCAAATCTTGATTAGAGCTCCAGCTGGTGGCCTGGCAATGCATATAATCTTGGATAGAACTCTAACTGTTTCCAGTAATAAGTTTCTGTCTTTGTTCTTTGCACAAGATGCAGCTCCTGACTATTTTATTCGACGATCATCCAAGGAAAAGCATAAGAAAGATGCCTTTAGGTTTATTATGCATGCAAGGAGCTGGGTTAGGATGCCCATTATTTGTTGCTATGTTGTGATGTTGCTAGATAGTTTTGGTGATTGGTATAAATAATGTGGCATACACATGGTTAAATGCCTTGATTCAATCGAGGACAAGGTACTCCTTTGCTGGTCTTCTACTGCAACATGCTTATGATGCTTGCAAGAAACAAAGGTTAATGAAGCAAGAGTGGTATGGGTGGGTTTGAAAAGAGAACAAGTTCTTTTTGATCAGCATACCTTTGGAGATGTAACGACCCGAGCCTCGTTCCCTAATCGTTATATCATACGCGTTATTCGTTTTGGGAGAGATGAGCCCATCTTACACCTCACGTATTTTCATAACGTTCCTCAGAATTTGAACCGAAGACCTTTGCTTTATGAGAGACGCACATTTTTTGTAACCACCTGAACTTAAGCCGTTATATCATACACGCTGTCCGCTTTGGGATGACATATGCCCTCTTACCTCCTTACGGCTCTCTATCGCTTCGTCCATATTAGAGGCTGTATCAATTTAGGAGGCTAATTCTAATTTGTTCTATTATTTAGCCTAGACACATCACATAAAATCAGGGATTGATTTCCCTACTGTACAGCTAATTATTTATTTTTATATTTCTGTAACCTCCTATAAATGAAAGGCAAAAACATTAGAAAATTATGTAGCAAAATTAGCATGTATCAGAGCTCTAAAATTAACTTCTCGAAGCGTGAAGCTGCTTTTTTTTTGCTAAGGTTCTCGTTTGGTGGAAGCACATGATTCCCTATTCATCGTAATCGACGCCTCCTGTGGTAACTATTGTTTCCGGCACCGTATGTGGTGAGTGGTTCCCTCATCGTTGTCGGCGTCTGTGGTCGGCTCTCAGTTTATTGTGGATTCCCGCATCATAGTCGACGTCTGTGGTCAGTTCTCAGTTCATTATAGTCGATGCCATCTGTAGTCGGGTCTCACGTTTCAGGCGCCGTTTGAGGGTCTCTCTTTTCAGGCGTGTATACATTGCGTCTGTGGTTGAGGAAGTTGTCAACGTCACTTCTGTGATTTATTCAGTCGTAGTGCTGGTTATTGGTTTAATTGGATGGGCTTGTTTAATTGGGCTTGTGGCTGTTGAATTAATTGGCCTTAGGGAGTTTGTTTAATTGGGCTCTTGTTAAGTAGTTGGGCTAATTTGTTTAGGCCGTTGGTTTTAATCTTGGGCTATTGATTTTAGTATTGGGTTGTTGGTTTTGGGCTGGGTTGTTTGATTGGGTATAATTTAATTGGATTGTGATTAATTTTTTTTTTTTTTTGGTGGCGGCATCATGTCAACTTAGAAAATTAACTTCGCTTGCATTCGTTTTACTGGTAAGAACCATTCTTCATGAGCTTTTCATTTCCAGTTATTGGTTGAAGGTAAAGGCGATCTATGTGGACATATTGATGGAAGTATTCCGCCTATTGATCAAGAGAAATACAAGGAGAAATATCTTGTATGGAAAACAAAGGACTACCGAATTATGGCATGGATCATCGGATCTATTGATGCTCAGATTGTTTTTAATCTCAGGCCCTACAAGTCAGCTCGTGCTATGTGGGATTACTTGAAGAAAATCTATACTAAAAGTAATAACACTCGGTGCCTTCAGTTGGAGTTTGAATTAGCAAATTTTTCTTAGGATTCTCATTCCATTGAAGAATGTTATTCTAGTTTTTCTAATATTTAGATTGAGTACACAGATATTATCTATGCTTTAGTTTCATCAAACAATTTGGAGGCTGTCTAAGCTGTGCATGAAATCACCAAGAGAGATCAATTTCTCATGAAATTACATAATGAATTTGAATCCATCATATCCAGCTTTATGAATCAAGAATCTTTTCCAACTTTTGATGAGTGTTTGGGTGAGTTACTAAGGGAGGAACAATGACTTATTACTTGTACCTCTTTGGAGCAACAACAAAATTAAGTAGCACTGGTTTCTGTTGCATATGCCGCTCAACGAAAATACAAACCTCGAGATATGTCTAGTGTGCAATGTCACAACTGTAAAGAGTTTGGTTATATGACTCTTCAGTGTCCGAAAAAAATTGCTATTACTGCAAGAAAACTGGAATGTCATTAAAGAGTGTCCTATTCGTCCTCTGCGTAAGAGTGGAACAGGTTATGTTGCTGCCGCCACTTTAGCCTCCAATTCTATTACGTTAGCTGCTTCCACTCAAGTTTTAGCCTCTTCCAGTCCTTCCCAAAATACCATCACTCCTTAGATGATTCAACAATTGGTTATTTATGCTTTGTCAGCTTTAGGTGTCTCAGGTAATTCATCAATTGCTCCTTTGTCTCGATTATTAGACTCAAGTGCTTCTAACCACATGACCCATAATCCTCTGTTGCTTTGTAATCTTAGACCATATACTGGTCCTCTCCATATACATATGGCTGGTGGTAATGCTTTTTGTATTTCGGCCGTGGGTGATATATATCACCAGATTTGTCACGTGAGCACCCACTATCTAAGAGAGGAGGAGGTGGCGGCTAAGTAGAATGTGGATGGTGGCTCCGTTTTGTCTTAGTGGAATATGTGGATGGAGAGGTATAGAAGATCATTTAATAGAGTTGAGATGTCCGCCTTTATGTTTGAAGCATCCTTTCATTTAAAAACGTTGTAACATTCAACTTTTTCGAGTTGTGCTTATGGAGGTTTTAGTGCTTATAAAATGGCTGGAAAATTGAGCACTGGCTGATATTGAGATTGGTTTGAGAGAAGAAGTTATGATGTAATATGCGTTTAGGGTCTCAAATCACTAACCTGAGAACCATTTTTTGAAGACAGAATATACCTTGTCATATACATGTGATTGTTCTTTAGATACAAGGCACTCATTGCTTGTCAGCAAATCCAGAACCTCTACCTTAAGACTTGTAGGCCACTACAATTCATTTAAGCAATAGCTGGTACAAGATCAATTGTAAGAAGACTAAAGGTAGAAAACACATTTAATGAATTGCTCAACCACTGATAAGTGCATCATTTGAACTGCGCATTATGGTTATTGTGAATCTGTGATCCAAGATGGAATGTCTTCTCCTTCCACTATTTTGATTAATGAAAATGTAAAATAATGTCACTTTCAGTTTATTCTTGTACTTTATTTTCACTAATAACCATTGAAACATCGTGCAGGTTTAGGATGGAAGTCTTGGAAGAAGCGATGGTTTATCCTTACTCGCACTTCTTTGGTTTTCTTCAAGAATGACCCAGTTAGCTTTCTTTTACGCCTCTGTTCTTTTTATTATTTGATTTGTGATATAGTGAATTTGATACTTTCTGCTTATTTCCTGTTATTAAGCACCCCTGATGCTTCTGGCTAGCTCATATTAGGTTCATTGTTAGTCTTAAAGAATTCACTTTTAGTATTTTCATGACTATACGACTATGGTTTTCCTCTAGAGCGGCCTTCCACAGCGAGGCAGTGAAGTAAATCTAACTTTGGGGGGCATTGATTTAAATAATTCGGGAAGGTATGAATCAACAACACAAATTCGTGGACTCTCTCTCACTTTTCCATCTCTTTCTCACTGCTGAGACTGTTTAATTGTTTCTCTTGCAATATCCTTGAATTTCCTTGTGTGCAGTGTTGTAGTTCGAGAAGATAAGAAACTGCTGACTGTTTTGTTTCCTGATGGACGTGATGGTCGGGCATTTACTCTTAAAGTCTGTAAAGATCTTTTTCTTTGAAATTCTATCTTCGTGTATTTAGTTTATTAGGTAATAAGCTATTCTTTCACTCTCTTTTGAAATTTCAGGCAGAGAGATCAGAGGACTTGTATGAGTGGAAGACAGCCCTAGAACACGCTCTTGCACAAGCACCAAGTGCTGCACTTGTGATGGGACACAATGGGATATTTAGGAGTGACACTATTGATAGAACTGAAGGGTCCTTCCATCAATGTCAGCACATGCTTGTTATCCTTTTCTTCCTCTTTCTTCAGGAAATTATGTTTCGGAGCTTTGTAATGCAGAATTCCTTGAAGCTCCGAGGAGTCCTTATAAACAAAAATTCCATCTTGTTGATGCAGGGAGGGATAAACGCCCAATGAAGTCTTTGATTGTTGGACGACCAATTTTGCTTGCATTGGAAGATATAGATGGAAGCCCATCCTTCCTTGAAAAAGCACTTCGATTTCTTGAGAAACATGGTAAGTTTTGCATATTGAGATTTGGATTCTTGTCTGGACTCTGGAGCGTAACTCTAAAATGGTACAATTCTAAATCTACTGTAATGTCTAATTATACAAGACTAAGCCGAGCAAGAAAGGCAATAAAAAATAGGGGATACGTGTGGATAATGTTTATAAACTGTTAATAAATTCTGAAGCCACCTTTTATCCACACATTTTGAGAACCAATAAGTACCACTCACTTATCCATCACTCATTTCTATATGTTTATCATTTAAACTGTTTGTAAACACTTCACAAACATGCTTTAAATCTATTGTAATTCTAATGTTAATTTTTTGTGTTGATTTCCTCTATCCTGGATGCTTTTTTCAATTCTTTGCCTGTTTCCATGTCATTGCATTTAGGGGCTATTTGCAAAATTGATTGCACAAGAGTAATATTTTATATCGAGCTATTACCAAGAAAACCTTAGTTGCTTTTGCTTTTCTTCATTTTTTAAACATTATTTCTATCTGTCTTTAACTTTTTTTTATTACTGCTTTCACATGTAATACATAATTCTAATTTTCGTACGAGCTGAAACCTGTTTTTGAATATCCTGATTCAATATTATTATTATTATATAATATCCATATCTACCTGATGTTAGTCAATGTATTTGAATAAGGTCAATCAAAGTCAGAATGACCAAATAGTTGGCAATTGTTTGGGATGACGAGAATAATAATAGTAGTCTTTGGCATATTCCAATTGCAACAATAACCTATTCCAAATTGAGCCTTTTACTTCTCATTTCCTTCCTGGAATGAGTGTTCTGAACAGTCCACTTTAGAGAAGTGAATTCATTATCTTTTAAAATTAAATTGGATTCTTAAACATCAACCTATACATGACGATAAAATCTCCAATTAAGATGCAGAGTCATTTTCAAATGATCACAACTTGATCTTGGGAAGAAAATGTCAATGCTACTTTTTCATTTTTTATTTTCTTAGTATCTATGATAACCATACATGTTTGTGAGAGCTGACGAGATGAGGTGGAACATTTAGTAATGATTATAAGAAGCCAAGTCAAATAGAATCCAGGACTACAAGTTTTCTATTTAATCTCTCCTATAAGCAACAAAAAAAATGCATATTTTGTTTTTTTATCCTTTCTTTAGCATATATATTCTGACTTGGAGCTACTTCTTTTCATAGGCATTGAAGTTGAAGGAATTCTGAGGCAGTCCGCAGATGTTGAGGAAGTGGAACGAAGAGTTCAAGAATACGAACAAGGTACTTCATTTTTGCAAACCAAGTACTGATAGCGTTAAGTCATGTACTTGAAGCCAATCTTCTTTCGCTCATTACAATGATTGCATTGGGTTTTTAGATATTTGATTGATAATAATTTCGTGTTGAACCATATTTATATATTTTAATATTGTCTTTACCATGCCTCCTCACATGTTGGTGAGAGTCATTTTTTTTCCCCAATCAAAGCCTTACACGTTTACAGTTTTATTTAAATGAACGAAGGTGATATTTGAACCCGGGACATTTGTCTGTTCTGTTACGATGTTGAATCATTTGATGTAAAAGCTTGAGTTGTTAGATAGGGCCACACATATTTCATTTACATATTGTCTTCAACATTTCATTTTCCCAATATTTTTAGATTTTGCTTTACAGAATAATGGGGGGAAATCTGAAATTAACTTCGTGGAGTGGGAGATTATAATTTTTGTTGGGAAAGAGGTTCGTTTAGTAAATGATTTAATGGATACAATTTTCTCCACACTCTTGTGTGCTTGTAGTAAGTAAAATATTTCTTATCTCATTGCAGATTTCAAGTTAGAGACACTGGTTCTACACCATAGACATGACATGTGTCAAGGAACTAAATTTGTAAAAACTAGTAAAAAGGAAACTTTGCAATAGATTAAATCGTTATTCATTTTGGCTAGGAGTATGGAATTGCTGTTAGTCTGGGTTCAGGCTCACTTCCGAAGTATCAATATACAGAATAACCTCTATAAATTAATAAGGTTGGGATTGGAAAATTTGTATAATAGAGGGTATTAATCTATAAAGAATAAATATATAGAGGTTATTGTAGAAAACTTAGTATGAAAATAGTATTAATTATAGATTCTAATTTGGGTTTAATTGGTAGGTGAATTATTTCCTTAATTAGGAGATTGTGTTTCTTTTCTCGTGCAGTATATATTCAATGTAATGTGGATGTAATTCATTATTAAGGAATATATAAAATTTCCTCTATTCATATGGTATGAGAGCCGAGGCTCTTCTAATCCACCACATCCATGGCGGAATCAACCACCTCTGAAACTTCCCACTTCGAAGCAGAGGCCAATCCCTCAATCGGCTCCAATGGTTTCAAAAATTCCTCCTTTCAACTTACAGTTGAAAAATTGAATGGGAGAAAATATCGAGAATGGACCCAATCCATAAAATTGGTAATTGACGGAAAGGGGAAACTGGATTACCTTACCGGTAAGACTCGGAAGCCAACAGATGCTGCGCTCCTTCAAAAGTGGAAATCCGAAAACTCTATGGTGACCGCTTGGCTTGTGAATTCTATGAAGCCATCAATAGGGAAGACATATCTCTTCCTTCTAACCGCCGGAGATGTCTGGAACGCTGTGAAGGACACATACTCTGATTCTGAAGATTCGCCCCATATCTTTGAAGTCAAAACTCGGTTATGGTAGGGAAGGCAGGGATCGAGAGACGTTATAGACTATTACATGGAGATGGTTGCACTCTAGCAAGAATTAGACCTAAGCATCGAAGAAGAGTGGAAGTGTTTAGATGATAGTATGTTGTTCAATAAAAAACAGGAGAACGAACGCGTATTTGAGTTCCTTGTAGGGTTGAATCGAGAGTTGGATGATGTTAGAGGCCGAATACTGGGTCGACGACCACTGCTGGCTACTCGCGAGGTTTTTGCTGAGGTTCGATGGAAAGAGGCTCGCTGACTAGTGATGTTGAAGGAGAACGGTGGATTGATTGGGCCAGATATCGGCCTTGCCTTGAATGTTAAATGTAATGGACCGTACAGTGGTAAAATTGGGCCTTCAATTGTTGGGCCTAGGTCTTTTGGTGTTGGGTCTGGATCCAATTTTTTAAAATCAAATGGGCTAGACATTGGTGAAAGAACTAGGCCTTCAGTTGTGAATGGAACTTTGGGCCTATCAACAGATGGAGCTACAAACGGGTCAACCCAAAAACATCGGGGACGACCCTGATGTGAACATTGTCGCAAGCGGGGACACAAAGAAGATACGTATTAGGAAATTCTCGGAAAGCCCACCGATTGGAAACTAAGACAAAATGTTAGGAGTCGGGGGTACCAAGCTGAGACAACAAATCCTACCTCTTCAAGTGGTGCATTCAACTCCAAACAAATGGAACAATTCTATCAGATGTTCTCTAGCCTTCAAACATCTGGTCAGCTCTCTTTTAAAAATCATTCTAGTTCACTGGCACACAAAGGTAACTTTCTAAAAGCCTTATACAGTTTATAATTTAAAACCCCTTGGATTATTGACTCTGGTAAGTCCGATCACATGACGGACTTGTACCACTTATTCTCATCATACACAACATGTGCTGGAAATATTAAGGTGAAAATTGCAGATGATTCACTCTCATTTGTTGCAAGAAAAGGAAGCATTCGAATATCTGAGACCATAACCTTAGAATCAGTCCACCATGTTCCAAATTTATCCTGTAACTTGTTATCTATCAGTCAGCTAACAAAAATTTCTAATTGCTCTGCTAACTTTTTCCCATCCTATTCTATCTTTCAAGACCTTTCATCGGGAAAGACAATTGACAGTGCTAAAGAGTGTGAGGAACTGTACTACTTCGAGGAAGCTAATGTGAGTAAACTAGGTCAACTTATAAGTTGTAATTTTGCATCTTCCTCTAGAGATAGTGAAATTATGTTATGACACTTTAGAATGGGTCACCACAGTTTTTCATATTTAAAACATGTAGTTCCCTCTATTTTCCTGAATAAAATTGCAAATGAGTTTCAATGTGAAAGTTGCGAATTTGTAAAACATCAACGTGCATTTTTTCCAAGTTTTACATACAAACCATCTAAACCATTTGCTATGATTCACAGTAATTTATGGGCACCTTACCGAAATCCTAACCGCACTAATACAAAATGGTTTGTCACATTTATTGACGATCACACTCGGGTATGTTGGGTATATCTACTAAAAGACAAAACTGATATTCGCTCAGTATTTATAATTTTTCACTCAATGATTCAAAACCAATTTCAAACACAACTTCAAATTCTACGCACTGACAACGGCACCGAATACTTCAATACACCCTACAAGACTACTTAAAATGACATGGCATAGTTCACCAAAGTTCATGTGTTAACACTTCCCAGCAAAGTGAGATTGTTGAACGAAAAAATAGACATCTCCTTAAAGTTGCTCGTGCCTTAATGTTTACTACAAACATGCCAAAAACATTCTGGGGTAATGCAATTCTCACATCTACATATCTCATCAACCGTATGCCAAGCCATACCCTTTATTTCGACACACCTATCCAATGACTTCAAAAACACTTTTCCACTTCCCGTCTTACTTCAAACCTACCTCTAAAAGTATTTGGTAGCATCACCTTTGTACATGTTCATTCTCGTAATCGTAACAAACTTGAACCACGTGCAATCAAGTGTGTGTTCATTGGGTACGCACCCACTCAAAAGGGCTACAAATGCTATGATCTATCTAGAAAAAAAGTCTTTGTTAGCCTAGATGTAACCTTCTTCGAAAACACACCTTACTTCCAAAAACCTTCTCTTCAGGGGGAGAATCTGAGTAAAGATCGGTCCTTGAATCGGGAATCCTTCAATTTTGATCTTACCCTTAATGACTTAAATACGAAATCCATTACTCTACCTTCTAATGTGCCATATATAGAGGAAAACTTGAACTTAGGGGGAGATATTGAAAAACAAAATGACAAGGAGATACTAGTTTACACAAGGAAGCCTAAATCGAAGCATAAGGAGGTTCCCACACTTGATACACCAAGAGAGTCGGAACCGGTGATTGGACTTGATGAGAATCCTTCCGATGAGTCTAGATCTTCAGGTAATGATCTACCTATTGCTCTCAAAAAACAAACCCGATCATGTACACTCCTTCCTATTTCAAAATTCATTTCTTATAATGCTCTATCTACTGGATTTTGTGCTTTTACAACTAACCTTGACAAAACAGAAATCCCAAGAGATAATCAAGAGGCCTTGGAATCACCGATATGGAGAGAGGCAGTAATGGAAGAAATGAGAGCTCTAAAGAAAAATGAAACTTGGGAAGTGGTAAATGTACCGAAAGGAAGTAGACCTATAGGATGCAAATGGGTCTTCAATGTGAAATATAAAGCCGATGAGACAATAGAGCGTTATAAAGCTCATCTGGTTGCTAAATGGTACACATGAATTTATGACATCGACTACACAGAGACATTTGCACCGGTGGCAAAACTAAATACCGTTCGTGTTCTCCTGTCCCTAGCAGTGAATCTAGACTGACCTCTTCAACAACTGGACATCAAGAACGCATTCTTGAATGGAGAACTAGAAGAAGTCTATATGATAATACCTCCGGGCTTCAATAACAAGAAGGATGAAAATCAAGTGTGTAAAATAAAAAAATCTTTGTACGGTCTCAAACAATCACCAAGGACATGGTTTGATAGATTTGCAAAGATATTAAAAACTCAAGGATACCAGCAAGGACGGTCCGATCATATCATGTTCATTAAACAATTGAGAGATGGGGCAAAGACAATCCAAATTGTATATATTGATAATATAATCCTAACAGGGGACAACTTGGCCGAAATGGAAAGATTGAAAAAGTGTTTAGCTACCGAATTTGAAGTGAAAGACCTGGGCCAAATGCGATATTTTTTTGGGAATGGAGATTGCAAGATCAAAGAAGGGTATTAGTGTCTTACAAAGGAAATACATTCTTGATCTGTTGGGCAAAACTGACATGTTAGGATGCAAACCAAGCGACACACCTATTGGGGTAGGCAAAATGACAAAGAACACAGGGAACCCAGTGGAAACAGATAGATATCAAAGACTGGTTGGTAAGTTAATCTACTTCTCACACACCAGACCTGATATTGCGTCTGCAGTAAGCATGGTAAATCAACATATGCACTCTCCCAAAGAGGCTCATCTAGAAGTAGTAACAAAATCCTCAGATATCTCAAAGGCACATCGGGGAAAGGATTACTCTTCGAAAAAAATAAAAGGAAAGGAATAGAAGTATTCACAGATGCAGACTGGGCTGGATCAGTCGATGATAGGAGATCCACCACTGGCTATTGCACCTTTGTATGGGGAAATTTGGTAACTTGGAGAAGCAAGAAATGGAGTGTTGTGGCTAGAAATAGTGTTAAAACTGAATTTAGAGCCGTTGCACAAGGAATATGTGAAGGTCTATGGTTAAAGAAACGTTTAGAAGAACTGAAGGTCGAATTGGAATTTCCTATCAAACTTTATTGTGACAACAAAGTAGCCATCAACATTTCTCTCAACCCGGTACAACATGACAGAACTAAATATGTAGAGGTGGACGGACATTTTATCAAAGAGGTGGACGATGAGATTATTTGTATGACATATGTCCCTATAAAAGAACAAATTGCAGATATCTTTTACCTAAGGGTTGTCTTGACACACCTTTGATGATTTTAACTGCAAGTTGAACATGATCAACATCTACAGTTCAACTTGAGGAGTTCAACTTGAGGGGGAGTGTAGAAAACTTAGTATGTAAATAGTATTAATTATAGATTGTAATTTGGGTTTAATTGGTAGGTGAATTATTTCCTTAATTAGAAGATTGTGTTTCTTTTCTCGTGTAGTATATATTCAATGTAATGTGGATGTAATTCATTATTAAGGAATATATAAAATTCCCTCTGTTCATAGTTATACCGTATATCATTATAAAGATAAGAAAGTGCAAGTAGCTAATTGTATGGTTTAGTTGGGGAGAGAAGATAAGAAAGTGCAAGGAGCTAATTGTACGGTTTAGCTGGGGACTTCTCTCTGTCCTTATCTATTCTTGAATGTCATATATGGCTTCCAACGTAATATAATCACCACTTGATTGCAGGCAAGACTGAATTTGGTCCAGACGAGGATGCTCATGTTATTGGGGACTGTGTTAAGGTTTGTGGTATCTTACAGTCTTTCGTAATTCTGGTTTTCATTTTCATTTAAATCATTAATTCAATGACATTTCCTCTCCTTCAGCATGTTCTTCGAGAGCTGCCTTCATCTCCTGTCCCTGCTTCCTGCTGCACTGCTTTGTTGGAAGCCTATAGTAAGCCTGTCGCTTCTTTAGCTTAATTTATTTGTCCTGTTCTTATATCGTTCTTGATTGCATTTCTTGTAAAACTTTGGCATATTTTATTACTTTTAAGCGATTTCAATTTTTCTTGTGCTGCTGTCCTAAATAGAAATTGATCAGAAGGAAGCTCAGGTGAATGCAATGTGCTCTGCAATACAGGATACATTTCCTGAACCAAATAGGCGTCTCTTACAAAGGTACCCTGATGCACCTTCTGTTTGTGTGATGTGTTCTCATGCCATCTAATTAATGTATACATTGTTCTCTTCTATTTGTACCATTTGCTCACACCTTTAGTTTCACTCCATGGTCAATTGTTTTGCATTGTTGCAAGTAAAATCCTCTCTATGTCAGTGATATTAGAAGATATTCCAAATATAAATTAGTAGCATGGCCTTTTTGCTCAATCTCATGATGAACAGTATGAAGTCCTTTTATCATTTGAACTCGAGAATATTCTGTTTCAAAGTTTTCTCTCCCAGTTGCAATACGAATTTAAAAGTTGTCCCAAAGTTAAAATTTTAAAAATTAATGTATGCAATATTTTGATGTCAAAGGGCTACCCTCTGATCTAATTAAAGAAGATGACTTGGAGTAAAATAAGAAGTGTGCAATGTAATTGAATAACTTCAACTATCATGGGCTAACATATGATAAAAAACTCACAAATAATTATCCTAAGGACTATCAGAGTGGATGTTATAACTAGAGACAATTAGAAGAAATTGAAGGAAATGCCTATTTTGTTTAAAAATGATTTTTGATACTAGATCTATAAAGAATGCAAGCAGACTGAGGTCACCCTTAATGAGAATCATCTCAGGTTAAACGTTTGTTGCTCTCAAGTTTGTATTCTACAGTTACACTGTCAGCTGCCCGTTTAATCAGAGAAGTCATGCTAAAAAACATATAGAGAGGAATACAGGGAGGAGGAGGAACAGAACAGTCTTTGATGTCAGATGCGGGAGGCCTTTGCTCAAAATTTTGTCATGCTACAGGAATATACTAGAATCAAGCCCTAAAATTCCACACCTCAATCTCCCAGTATCTGAGGTGTCACAGTCGATTCAGGACTAGCTTCTCATCATAAAACTATTTTTTTATGGTAGGTGTGGTTATTGCAATGACCATTTAGAGGATTTGCAATGGTACATCCTCCACATTTCAGGAAAATTGATGATGGCTGAGACTAAAAAGCAAGTGCTAGAAAATTAAATGGAATCTCTTAGATCTAAGATGCAACTGGAACTTGTCTTATTGAGAAGGGGATTGGATTACAAGTTCAAGTTAGAAAACTTAATCTCATGCGAATTCTACTAATAATCATTAGTTAATTGGAATTCAGTTAGCAACGTCCCTGATCTGTGTTGTCTGTAAAATGGGTATTTTCTTTTTGTTCTTTATGAACATCATTGTGTTCTATGTTGTTTGTGTAAATAATAAAGTTGAAACACCTAGACTACTATAGCAAGTCAATGACACAATCTCACTGTTAGCATTAACTATTATCTGTTTTTAGAAGATTGGTGCTCATTAAGCTTCGACGCACAAGAATTATTTCTTTGCAATCAGACATGAGCATGGTTTTAGAATTTTTCTTTTTTCATATAGGCACGAATTTCTTTTTTTCTCGAATCCCGTTTATCTCTTGTATAATACGCAGAATCCTTAAGACGATGCACGCAATTTCCTCACATACATCTGATAATCGGATGACTCCATCGGCTGTTGCTGCTTGTATGGCACCTTTGCTCTTGCGGCCTCTTTTAGCTGGTGAATGTGAACTAGAGGATGATTTTGATATCAACGGTGATAATTCTGCTCAGCTTCTTGCTGCTGCAAATGCTGCTAATAATGCCCAAGCAATTATTACAACACTCTTGGAGGAATATGAGAATATTTTTTATGTAAGTTGATCTTGTTTGTTGGTTTTGGAATTATGTTGGCTTATTCATTGTTGAGTTCTAATCTTTGCTGTAAGCCATGCATTGCCATTTCTCTCACGTCTTTATTACGTTCACCCCCTCTTCTCTCACTTCTGTCTATGTATTCTCGTAAATTTTCTATTGCCCTAGTTGCTTCACAACTTTTAGATTGGACGCTTCTCTCTTTGTATAGTGTATATCTCTGATTTTTATTGTTAACTAATGCAGTTATTGGATAATTGATGCAATGTGGAAAGTCTATTCTAAGCGTAGGAGAAATTAAATTAATTAGGGGTTTATGTTATTTTCCTTATTTTCACTAACTGAGTTTTTAGGACAATTTCGTTTATTTCCTTACAGAGAAAACCGTAGTTTTCCTTCTATATTCTAGTTTAGACTCTATATAAAGAGTCTCTCTCTTTGTAATAAGACACCTTTTTATCATCGAATACAATTACGAGTCTTCCTCCAATCTTTTTCTTCTCTCTCGGTCTCCTTCTTTTCTTTTTTAATTTACTTATTGATAATTCCCTTGCGTTCGTTGTCAACAATATTTTTAACACTTTCAAGTGTGGCTGAATGACACTATGTTATCTTGTCCTTGTATTTCGCTCTTCCCCTATTGATCTAGTTATTATGCTGCAATATTTAAAATGGACTGAATAGTGTTATTGAATTCCACCTCCAAGTGTTTTAGGCTTGTGATTGTTGATTAACGTTTTTATGAAAATTTTGATTCAACTCAACTAAAAGATTGATATCCCTTTTAATAACCCCATATTTGGTGTCAGCTACATGTGTTCTCCTTTTCCACTTCACTATGGCATCTATAAAGTTAACCAGAAGATTGAGATCCCTTTTGATGACCTCATTCCCTTAGAAAATACCTAGTTTATCACTTTTTATAATTAGCAGATTTAATGACTTCGTTTGAATATGACAGACCATGTCATACGTATCGTTCATCTTCTTATGTGGAAGTATTTTCAGATACTCTCCTACTAATTTTGGACCTTTTTGTTTACCATATTCTCTCCACAACTTAATTGGTTCTTCTTTTTATCTCTTTTAGCAAGATAATATCATTTGTGAGAAGCTTACACCACGGATCCTCATCTTGCATGTTCTTAGTCAATTTGTCTATAATTAGAACAAACAGATGAGTGCTCTGTTGA